>OX345703.1:7512500-8762500 GCA_947044815.1 Apomyelois bistriatella
AAATTCCTCCACTCAATGGGAAGCTGCCTCTGCAATATTATGTACGTATTTGTCCTGGTATGTGTTTATAAGTTTTTGGTGCAATAAGAGTTTTTATCGTATTGTATTGTACTGTATTGTATAATATTTTTACCTTTGGCACACCTCCCGACCTCACGTCACTGACTTGGCACAATTCTATCACATCGCCATCCTGAAACATAAGTTTTAATTGTTAGAAACTTGACAGTGTTGTTTTCAGAAGATAAAATATTTATGTTTTTATTTATTGCCTAAGAATAAAGATATATTTTGAAATGTAGCGAGCGAGTAAAGTTTTTTATTCGTTAAGTCGCAGAATGTCCAATTCGCAAAATTTCTAGCGGTCGCAAAATGTCAAATTCTTATTAGAAATAATTTACTGTCAATCAATCTAATCTGGAGGTTTCTGGTTTAATCCCTAGTCAAAGCAATTTAAAAAATTACTTATTAGCTCATTTAATATAATGTTGTATAAAACATATATCCAATAATAATAAAATTGGTTACGAATTTACGGTACAAAAATATGTCATTATTAAAAATGTACATTATGTTTAACTTAAGTAACATTTAAGTAGAATACTTATTTATTTATTTATTTATTTATTAAGAAATCCAACAGCATAACAACACTTGATTACAATCTTAATTAACAATAACAAAGCTAATAATAGGATTCCCTTACTTTAACAATAGTTCTTATAACCGAGATATCGGTGAAATTAGCGCAGTGCAAAAAAAAAAAGAACTAAAAACAAATATGTATCTATAATAATTTCTTAGTTTCTTAATCTTTAAACTTTGTAAATACAATATCCACCTATGTATTAATAAACTTTTACCTAACAGCGCCATTTGTTTATTTATATAAATCGTATTATCATGACATCTACCACCATCTGTCTTAATAAGTAATTTTGTTCAGCAATTATAAGATGATAAGATGGTTCTAACCAATTATAAAAGCGTTAGAACCATCTTAGAGAAACCAATTACACATACTAAAATGTTAGTTCAAAGTGCAGAATTAAGACAGTTAATTATTTTATACCTAAACGTTGGTTTGGAGTATGCAAAAAGGTCAATCTCTTCAAATTTTTTGTTATACGTACGAGAAATTCGCGCAGTTACCATATTCTTTGCGTAATTCGTTTTATAAAACGGAACATGAAGCAGAGCAGTATGTCGTGTTCGATTCGAAGGTGTTCGGAAAAATATACTCGCCACTAAATCGGGGCAGTCCACCCGGCTGTTTACAATATCATACAGAAGACACATATCCGATAGTGTGCGCCGCTGTTGAAGAGATAGAATGCCATGGGCGAGACAGCTATCCTCGTATGACTCGGAGCTTCTAAATGTACGGTAGTCAAGGTGTTTAATGAAGATTTTTTGGATACGCTCTAACTGATCTACATACACACTATACTGAGGAGACCATATTGGACTGGCATATTCCAAAGTGCTTCTAACATATGCAAAATAAATTGTTTTAATAGCAGTTAGGTCCAAAAAAGGTTTGCAAGCTCTTAGAACAAACCCTAGGTTTTTAAATGCTTTGTTTTTAACATATTCTACGTGATTTGACAATAACATTTTGTCGTCGAAATATAATCCAAGGTCACGGACAGCCGTACACCGCTCAATGACCGCGCCATCAAAATTATAATTATATACGATTGGTTTAGTTTTTCGCGTAAAAGTTATACATTGACATTTACTAACATTAACTGATAATCTGTTCTTGGTGTAGTATTCGAGTAGACGGTCGAGATCCCTTTGCATAAGTTTACAATCAGAGTCTGAGTTTACCTTACAATAAATTTTTTTATCGTCTGCATACATAAGGTAGTTAGACGATTTGAAGCAGCTATCTATATCGTACAAATAAGCATTGTAAAGAAGTGGGCCTAAATGGGAGCCCTGAGGCACACCTGAAGGGATAGATATGAAGTCCGAGCGATAGCCACCCATCACAACAGCTTGCGAACGATTTTCCAAGTAGGACTGTACCCAACGAAGTAAGTTGCCATGTATTCCTAACCGATTTAGCTTCTCCAAAAGGATCATGTGATCTACACGGTCAAATGCTTTCTCAATGTCCGTGTAGATCACGTCAACCTGACCACCTCCATCCATGTTAGTCAACACAAAGTTAGTGAAACACCCCAAATTCGTAGTTGTGGATCGTTTTTTTAGGAAACCGTGTTGGTTATTAGGCAGAGACTGCGCAATTATGTTGTAAATTTCACCGTATACTATAAGTTCCAAAAGTTTTGCCAGAGGGTTGATTATAGATATTCCCCTGTAGTTCGCAATCTCTGATCTCGATCCTTTCATATGAATAGGTATGATGTGTGCCGATTTCCACTTACTGGGAAATATGCCTTCACTAAGAGAGCGATTATAAATTATAGCTAGTGGAAATGCAAGAGAATTTGCACACTGGTTCCAGAAGAAGGGAGGTATGCCATCGCTGCCCGCCCCTTTGTTAACATCCAGCCGTTTCAAAAGATTCAACACCTCTTCAATTGAAACTTCAGCCTTTGAAACAACCCCAATACCGTCGAACTCGTCCCCAAGTGTTGCAGAGCCGGAAGGGCTACCAAAGACACTTTCAAAATAAGAATTAAATGCGTTACAAATATTTTTCCCTTCAGTATATTATTTAGTACCGTTTAAACAGAGGGTTTTCGGATAACTTGAACCACCGCGAACTGACTTGACATATGACCAGAAACTCTTGGGGTTCGTTTTAATATTTTTTTCACAACTATGAGTATACATTTTGAGACATTCCTGTTGCATTCGTCGTTCGCGCTCCCGTAATAAAGAAAACTCATCATAGTCCAATCGGTTGCCATATTTTTTCCAGCGTGCATGGGCTTTGGCCTTTTCCTTTATTGTTTTAATAAGGGCTGTCGTGTACCATATGGGATATGTCCGACGTTTCGGTTTTTTAATAAGTGGGACGTACGCGTTTACACAGCTGTAGATTGTAGCATAAAACTCTTCTATAGCCTCATTTAAATCATTATTATATAACATAGATCTCCAATTAATTCCCGTTAAATAATTGTTTATAACCTCATAGTCAGCTTTTCTAAAATTATGTCTAGGTTCTGAAGCCTCAGTAAGCGGCCTAAACTGAAGGTCAACAATTTCTAAGGCAAAAGGTGGGTGCGCAGGGTCTTCCTTGACCAGTCCAGAGCCACGAGTGATGAAGAGAGGAAGGTTACAAAAAGCCAGGTCTAACGTGTTACCACTAACATTTTTTAAAATATTATATTGACATAGGCCCAGCAACTGAACCTCCTCAACAAGCTCTTTACCAGCTGTCTGTAATTCGACAGGTCCCTTTCGTAAAAAGGTTGGCTGTGTGTTGTCCCACGTAATACAATATAAATTAAAATCACCTATCAATAAATAATTGTCATTAGGACAAGCTTCAATTGACTGTTTAATACTTTGTATAAACACTTTAATGTCGGACGTAAGACAATCCAATTCGGGCGGTATATAAGCAGCACATATGTGTAAATCTACCATCGCGCCGCACGAGCGTGCCGGTACAGACACCCACAATAGCTCCGTAGCACTGGGCGAGGAGAATTCTCTGCGTGAGGCTCCAAGGGCACGTCGCGTAAGAACAAATGTTCCACCTCCGGACTTCTTATCCCTAATTGCTAACTTTCGATCGAAACGGAACACATCATACCTATCGTCTGAAATTTCCCCATCAAAAATTCCTTCATGTAACCAAGACTCAGTAATTATAATGATGTCATAGTTATTACGTAATATACTCTGACGAAGTTCAAGCGTTTTAGTTCGTAGCCCACGAACGTTTTGATAAAACACATTTAATTTCTTAACCGACATTAAAAATATATTGTAAATAAAGTAATAAAGTTCTATAACGTTCGTGGGTCGAAGAACAACTAACTTCCTCGTCAGAATACATGATAAAATGTACAACGCAATACGAGTACAATAAATA
Source organism: Apomyelois bistriatella (assembly GCA_947044815.1). Taxonomy (NCBI): domain Eukaryota; kingdom Metazoa; phylum Arthropoda; class Insecta; order Lepidoptera; family Pyralidae; genus Apomyelois; species Apomyelois bistriatella. The sequence goes on from OX345703.1 coordinate 7,516,522, forward strand.
ACATTCACTAACTTGAGGAGTCCTAGTAACACAATAACCAATAATGATAATTTTAAAAGTGGGGTATTTCAATATATCTGCGATCATTACCGCTCCGCGTGAACAGGTAACTGACGAGTTAAGCTGCGGCAATAAAACATATCCACTAAAGACGCGTGCGCGCTTATAGTAATGTTTGCATACTCCACTGTAGAACAAAGTAAGTAAATACGTTTTAAAACATTTTTTTACGGTATAAGTGGGAATGATCATTATTCCCTTAAATAGATTTATACAGAAAACATATTTAAAATTTACAGATATCTGTTTTAGTGTAATACTTGTTGAAATTTTAATAACTATAAGGAGCACATTACCTATATGCGCAATATTTATATGAAACAGTATATAAAACAGATCATAAACGTATGTAAAAACTAAATTAAAATATAAAATTTTATATATCAATGATTGCACTTGTTTTACGCGTATCGCATACAAAGGCATGCAGCTGATGGTCGCCAGAGAGCAAAACCGAGTAGATGCGTTAAGTAAAGTGCAAAACATACTAATAGTATATTGAATAATGAAATGTGAAATATATGAAGTATACCTATGAATACCTATTATAAAGTGGCGAACTACGATTAGTTGATTTTGTGAATGTCCTTTTCTGAAATTATTTGTATAGGGGGAGATCCATCCGTTTTCCTCACGAAAATTCGTCCATATCTGATCCATACATACTGGAAATTTCTTAATTTTGCCGCCTCTTTTGCTTTTTTCAAAAGCTGTTTATTGGTAAATGTCAGATGCTCATTGACATATACTGGCTTGGCATCGCCAGGAATATTGAGATTTTTGGTGGTAAGACGATTTTTGCGTACTCCCGATATTATGTTGTCCTTGACGACCCGTGATTTTACCTTGGCAATGATATTCCTAGGACGTCCCTGAAGCTTTATTCTTGGTGTAATGCGGTTCACCTCTACAATATCTTCTGTTGAAATCTTAACACCTGCATTTGAGGCAATAGATATCACTATTCCTATGATGTTCTCTTCCCTGGACTCAGGTACGCCAACGATTTCCAAGTTCATTAGACGATCCCTTTGATGACTGGCATTGAGCTCGATCTGTAATTGTTCGTAGTTCTTTGACAGCTCTTCAAATTTATGCTCAATGCTAGGCAGTGATTTTGTGCTGTCAGCCAGGAATTCTACTTTTGATACTAGCTCCTCGCACTGATTACTATTACGCACAACGGCCTCTTCTAGTAGCACGACATGCTGCTTTGTATCATTATTCTCAGCTTTTAACGCTAGGATAGTATCCCTTATGTCACTGTGCTCCTGGCGAACGCTGCTGATCTCTGACCTTAACTCCTGAAGCCCAGAGTCCAAACTAGTCTTAATATCTGTAACGTCTTGACGTATCTCCATCTTCCAACTCTTCATTTCCTTTGTAAAGGACTGGAACATTTCGTAAAAATCATCATCTCCTTGTTTTCGCTTACGATGTATGATGCTTTCGCTGTCTTTGCATTTAGTTAGATCCGAATCTGAGTTATACTGCTTAACAGGAGATCTAAGCATTTTTGCCATGTTGCACAAAATCAACTTTAAGTTCCTTACGCACCAATTAAAATATATGCCTATTTCAATGTGGACTTTGTTGTGAGTATTCAAACGGTTTATAATAGAATGCGCTTCTTTCACCAATCTATCGATCTTAACGGAGCGCACAGAACACGTCCATACGCTACGAGCTACGCGTAGTATGTTATTAATACGGAGAGATCTTTGAGGCATTTCGATGTTAAATAAACAAAAATTTCAAATTAATGAAGAGAAGCTATCTAATTTTGTTAAAACAAGCGTAACAATGTACCCTGATAATAGAGCAGCCAATATTTACAGATTCCGAGCCCCGTTTCTGCTTGCATTAATTTTGTTTACGATCATGAAAAATTGCTCAGAGTAATTTAACTTTGACATAGTAGTTAACAGACAGAGACAAAAGATAGAAAGAGAGGTAAAGAAAGGAATCCTAAGCTATTGAACATTCGAGTATGAGTCAGGAAGTAAGCAGAGCTGTATAGATATTTCAAACGCAGTGGTGACTGGAGAGTAAAACAAGAAGAACAAATTCTAAAATATTATTAGCATTCTTAAAAAACGAATTTAGTGTAGCTTAACAGAAGAAACATAAAAATTAATATACATCCGTCTATCAGAAAATTTCAACAATCAATATTATTATCAATCGTATCGATTAAAGAATTGCAGAAAGCCATTGAAGATAAAGACAAATTCTAGGCTTCCGTAGATAGCCCTTGATTCTTAATTTTTACATGCGTTTTAAAACTGAAAACTATCAAACCCATAGATAAAAAAAATCCTTGAAACCGCGCGCGATTCCAAATTCTTTGATTAAACCGAAACGCGAGAAATTTCCGCGGAATACCAAAAAACTAGTCTTGGTCATTTTGTTAATTTTTGTTCTCCGTCGAAAAGTAAAAAATATAAAAAAAAATCTGGAGGAGTATAGTTAAAGAACAATTCCATTACATATTTCCGCTGGTGCTGTCCGTTGCAATCTAGATTGGAAGTTGATCTATAATAGCTATCTAGACTTCAACTGTCAAGAAGTAGGTCGGCCTTTCTGTTTTCTATGCCGTGGAATGAAAGGCTACGTCGCTCTCATGTAGGATCGACCTCAAAGTTAGATATACCACAGAATTAATAAAGAATGTATGTTAGTTGTTTAAAAACTAATGGTTGAACGGATCAAATGTCTAAAGGCAACCTGTAGACTTTTACAGTGTTTTATTCATTTAGCAATAAAAAGAGGGACCCCAACATGCCTTCCGAAGCATGGAGACACTCAAGATAGAAATGCCACTAGTGGACCAATCCAGGTAACAAAAAGTAGTTTATTTTTATTTATTTACTAGCTGTTCCCCGCGGCTTCGCCCGCGTGGGACTCGGTTATATCGCGCCCAAAAGTAGCCTATGTTTGACCTCAGGTCGTTAACTACATCCCTACCAAATTTCATCACAATCGGTCCAGCAGTTTAGCCGTGAAGAGGTGACAGACAGACAGAGACAGACAGACAGACTTTCGCATTTATAATATTAGTATTAGTATTATTTACCTTTCTAACACATAATACACAAAGCCGGAGGCATTTTCTACAAGTCAACCAAATGAGTGATACAGAGAAAGGGGTTAGTAGTGCAAAGTGTTAAATATGCGTAACATCATTATACATACATATCATCACGCCTGTCTCCCGTAGGGGTTAGGCAGAGACTAGAGATTTCCATTGTATGTAAGGATCGTATTCTCGTCATACACGCTCGCCGATTTCGGGTACTCGTAATGTCTCCCTTTTTCAAAAGGTCTGCGATTTGGTCGCAGTATGTTTTACGAGGCCGACCCTGACCGTATACATAAGTGATATAGTCAGTAAGTAATTTAATCGATCTATCATTTAATTCTCAAGGCGCCAATCACCGCTTGACATTTCAACATATAATTTCTAACTATATCTCGAAGGGAAATTACATTGGGTGCTATGTCCTGCCTGCGACGGGATGCGAGCGAGCTCTGTGGAAATTACTTGTGTCACGCGAGCTGCCAAGGCTACGAGGCACGTGCATCTTGCCTCATTTCTTTGTCTATCTAGTCTTAGTTTAAAATGTCGCCAGTGTTTGTAGATATGTTATTTATGATTAAGCAAAGTACTTTTTTATCCAAGTACTCATATTTTTATAAACCTGCACAATTGACCACTGCTTAGAAGAATACCACCAAAAGAAACTCGGTTCAGCATTGATCCTTACTGTGCCTGAAGGACTTTTGTTTTGAGAGTACACAATAATTTACAATTTGACATACGAATACGGTTGAAATATGTATATACAAGGTCATGTATACGGACTTAGTACAAATTCTTTAACAAAGTTTATTTTCTGAAAAAAAAATATGACACTGGTCTTGTATCTCCGCATTTACATACATAATAGGAATAAAAATTAAGTTTAAAAAACCAAAACCAGAGTTCTTTAAAAAGGTGTCTAAAAAGGACGAAACAAGAATAATTCAACTAGAAATCCACAAATGCGTAGGTACAGAAATGGTCATGGTAGAGCCGTGGTCGCATCCAATATATACCAACAATCTTCGTTTAAACCGACCACGGCTCAACCATGACCATTATTGTACCGCGTTATAATAGAGTACCATGCGGGCGGAGCCGCTGGAAGTAGTACTAGCTAGTATTGAATAAGGGACAAAACTTATTGACGTTTCAAATAGGTGTTATTTACGTAATAAAACTAACTGTCAATAAAATAATGTGATATAATCTTTAACTGCTTTAAGGGTACGGTTATTTGCACTAACGTAACGGTCGCAAATAATTTACGCACATAAAATTACTATGTTGACCAATACGAATGACGTCAACGTCGTTAGTTTCATATTTTTGACAGCTAGTTATATATATGTCAATGTTTGACAGGCTCTAGTCGAGCCTTGTTTTAATAATCGACTTGAAGCAATGAGTAAGGCGTAAACTCTTACTAAGTGCCTAACTTCAGGCAGAGTGCTACTAATAAAAATAATGGCTTAAGGTACCACAATAAAGCATGGTGGCAAACAAACCGCGATTTCGTAATTATATGCCAAGAACAGAAAAACTAAAACATCTATAGAATTACGAAATACAGCCTACCCATGCTGAAAAAAAATCTTCTTCTTCATTCTAGCGGGCTCCGAAGCTATAGTACCGTTTCGGATGCAACTGGAATAACTTAAGTTCTAAGTTATAAAATTATACAAGTAATTTGATAGTGTACTTCTACAAAATGTAATTAAGAATCAAGTAGCTTAAAAATCAATCAATTACATTAATTTCAACTTAGAATACTTATCATACTGAGTGAAACTTCTGCAAAACCTCGTCGTGCTTTCAGCGACTTAATGGGGAAAATAATGTTTTCGTCTAATGTACGCAAAATATACGACATGCTCAGGTGCGAGAAGCAACCGTAATATGCGTGATTTAATTTTTAATGGCCTGAATAATCGTAAGTAAACCGTCAAGTACTTTTTGGGAACAATTTAGACGAAAAGCGGTTCTACCACTGTAGAGATGGTTTTAATTACAATTACTTCAGCTTTTATGTTGATTTGGGTGGAAATTTATACCACTAATATTACAAAGGCGAAAAAATTTGCATATTTGGAACTAGCGACCCGCCCCGGCTTCGCATGGGTATAAAAACCTCTCGAATCACTCAATCTATTTAATTGCTTAGAGACCGCGTAAAGGTTTTTGTTACTAAGTATTGTCAACAAATTTCCATTACTGGCTGTGAGTGTACGTAAATTTGTATGTTGTCATTACTTATTCCAAGATTGTCATCTTAAATGCCAAAACATTCCATATAAGTAGGTACTTAACCTTGTCGACCGATGTTCAGTTACAGTCACAGAAGACATTAGATTTTAATAAGCACACTTTAATTTCTACTCAAAGTACGTTACTGCTAATATATGATAGCGCGAGAAAATAATTAATAATTGTTTTACATACCCTCTTATTGTTGTTTATTTATAAGCTTATTGAAATGATATAATAATTGTCATATAATCACTGTTATCATTTTGTAAACAATGTAAATCAATATAATTTTAATGTATATAAACGATAAGTTGTAAAAATACCTATTGTGACTTACCCCGTGGTGTTTGTACGCCGAACTAAAACGGGATCTGAGGTTTCCACCTCTTTTATAAACTCAGGCCCGACTACCCGACATTCCTACTTTTACCCCCGTTATTGTTTGGCCTATAAATACCACGGGCAAGAATATTAAACGACATTCGCTGTGTGATTGTAAGACTAAAGACATCAATTAAAAACCTGTAAAACATATTTTGCTAGTTTCATTTATTAAGGATCGCTCAAGATTGCACCAGTACCTACCCGCTCTAACATATATATTCTGTGCTCAAAGGTAAATTTATTTTTAATGAGCTTCAGCCCGCGACTTCGCTCGTGCCGTGCTTTTTCCGGGATGGAAGGTATCCTATGTCTTTCTCAATACTTCTTTGTGTATGATGCGAATTTAAAGAAAGATTGGTACAGTAGATAAGGCGTGAAAGCGTAACAAACAAACAAACTCACTTTCGCATTTATAATATTAGTTAGGATGATAATAAATGAATTGATGAATTTTAAAATTCTGGTTGCATTTTACAATAAACATATTTGAAGAACTGATGGCCGACGGGGCAGAAATGTTCTCGAATGACGACCACGCACCGGCAATCGCAGCGTCGGGCACCTATCTCCAGATGGTAAGATGACCTGAAGATGGTCGAAGACAAGCACTGGATGGAGGAAGCCTTCGTCCAGCAGTGCAGCTAAAAAGGCGATGACGATACGAAACGATAAATGGATAGGAAGTTAGCTTTTGTGTATACTAACGTGCCACTCTTAAAAATTTAAATCTTAAAGTGTTATTACCTAGATAAGAATATACTAATCTCTGTAAGTAAATTGGTAAACAAACGGAATATACTTTTACTATCGGTTTGATTCGGGATTATGCTGACGTGACGTAATGGGCTCGCCTAGCTTAAGAATATATTTTAAACTATAATAATAAGTAATAATAATTACATAATTTTGCAGGTATTAAGTATACATTCTTTTGATTATTAAATTGATACGCTGACAAAATAAGAACAAATTAGCACTGTATTTGCTGTATAAAAAATATACAATAATAAAATACGTAGGTACGTAATAGTGTTAAAGAAGAATAAATTATTAAACATAAAGTGAACTTTGTCTTGCCGCTTCTTTTTTCTTCTTTTCTCAATTTCTTGTGTTCCAGTCATAAATTCTTGTACACTAAGTCACATGTTTGTGTTTATGAGTAAATATCAAAACAACGCTTTTACAATAAAACACGTGTTGAAAATAAATATCTGACCATTTTAGACAAATATCTTGAAGCCTATTTCTTAAAATAACCAAAACAATGCGCAAGGATTGTGTATTACTTTATGTATAACACAGATCTAAATGTAGACAGATACCATATCTATCCAAAATCTAAAGAAATAACGTATAGATTCCAAGATCGAGTTCATTTCTAGGATCCGCTTAATCCTCTCGGGATCACGTAAGTGGATCGATGATAAATCTGTAATGCGGAATTAAATAATAAATACCATTATACTACACGATTGTCTAACACATGCACATTCAAAATACTACTTTATAATGAGTGTGCTAGAGCTGAAGTTTAGGAAATGCTCGTTAGTTGTTAGGGCCTGCAAGGTCGCACGTTGAGGACCCTACTGAGATGTTGAGCTCGTGGTTTCATAATGAGTGCAGAACAGGCTTACTGTCTGCACAGCCTTGAACTATAAAGGTTTTAAGTGAAAAGTTTAGACTTCTACTTAGCTACAGCTTAACTTCCTACATAATTTAGGACACAAGAAGATTGGGCCATACTATATGTAGCTAGCGGCTATCGGCAATTTTTTTTAACTTCCTTCGCTTTCTCCTGACCCAAATTCATACAATCAAATATTTTACCTTAAAGGGTGCTATTCAAATAACTTAATACTGTGTAATGACTATGTGATCATAATTATCTGTAAGTATTATTGATTGATTGATGATTATGGTCACAAAGTCAAGAAAAATATAGAGGATAACTATTTGTGAACAAGATTACATTCTTCTTCACAAGATTCAAGTTAAAGGGTGGTCCAAAATCTGAATGACATCCGACAAAGGAGTTACGTATGAACCTTTGTGGTCAAATTCGGTAGAAGCATAGTAGTGCCTCTAGAAGCACATTTAATGTAGTTTTTACCAATGTTATGGAAAAATAACAAAAAAAGGAGCTGGCATACACGATAGTTTAAAATATCTATACCGTGACGATACGTCCTTTGTATCCTAAGCCCTGGTTTAACCTTGGCACAATTCGCCGTCCACATGAACAATTCCCAATGTTATCGATAGGTGCTACACTTAATTGATTGGCTATAAGTTAATTTATCTCTGACATATGGAAATTGCAGTGTTATTATAATCGTGAAACCAGTTAGCAATTTAATTCCTGCATGAATAACGACTCTATTTACATATAGTTAGTACGTTTCATAAGTCATTACCAGAAGTCAACTACCAAGACTCATCAACAAGGATCGCAATCCTTAGATTACAAGAAAAGATCACTTATTTATTTACTAGCCTTTACGCGTGACTTCGCACGCGTGATCGAAAGAATTGCTTGACTTTTCGAGATAAAAAGTATCCTATGTTTAAATCCAGGTTATAAACTTATTTAAGATTAATTTGTAATATGGAATATAGAGTTCAAAATGAACAATATATTAGGATCGGAAGCTAATTTTAAACATATTAATTATAAAATCAGTCATCTAAAAATTAATATTATAAACTATTTGAGTTTAAAATTTTATTCAAATCCGTTTAGCAGTTTTTGCGCGATTGAGCAACAAACATCTTAGTATCATATTAGTGGGATTAGATAAGAAGTTTATGTTATTATAGTTTTAAATGTAATATAGGTACGTGTATGTTTCTTTTCAATAAGAACAGATTGATTTTTTGTTAATTCTACAATTCTACATCTATGACAAAAATGTCAATTCGTATTCGAGAAAGACATTTTCCCTTAACGTTAATATTTAATGTGCCTAACTGAAAGCTCTTATTCAGCCACCCTTCAAGATCTCAACGAAGAAGATTTTAAGTAACAATCGCATATTCGTGAATGAAATGACGCCCATATAAAGCTTGAAAAGGGTCCGTTTTATTGCAAAATGTTTTATACTCTCACTATTTACATTTCTACGATAGCCTTCAATGCTTTATTCAAATTCAAAGTATAGTTATACTTATTTATACACTTTGTGATCATACTTTAAAAAATTCATGAAAAATAAAAACTTTTGAAATTTTATGACAAACATTTCAGCCAACTCAATGGTTTGACTAACTAAACTTGAAACCCGTATTTTGTTCTCCACGTAACTTGAAATCGTCCTAAGAGCTTCGGATGTAATGTATGTCAAAACGTATTTTTCTATGAAAAATGAACTCTCGAACAATGATAGGTTCAACTAAAAAGATATTTTTTATTTGGTTTAAATATATAATACTTTTAGAAAGAATTTGGATGTATCACTTTAATCCATAGATTTTAAAAAACTGCATAGAAAGACCGGGCGAATTTACTTATATGCATTAATCACTTCAAAGAAATACTTAAATGGGGAAAGTCATCGTAACAGACAGTTACAAGTATATGTTTTAATCTGACCGTAATGTGTAGTATACACAGATTTGTATTGTAATCTTATGGTGGGCAGATGTTACACGTTCTTGTTACCCAACAGACAAATGTTTTTGTGTGTCAAATAAACATTGGTCTGATGAAACCACACTATCTTAATCACGACTAATATGAATTTCAGTAGGTTCTTTTAGGCTATCACTGGCTCACAAAATTGCTATATTTATGATTTCAAGCTTGACTAATTAAATTACATGTGACTACAGACTTAAGACAAGACCAGTCTCGTCGAAGTGACTAGGATCAACATAGTCCAAACTACGGTCCAAACTGTTTTTACTTCTCGAGTGCCGGCGAATACCTACAATTACTGGCGCATTCCCGAGAGCGTCAAAAAATAATACCAAAAATACAAGTTAGTAGTTAGTAGTTAGATTATAAATTACTAGCGATCATGGGCATAAAAACCTTCCTCTTGAATCACTCTATCTATTAAAAAACCGCATCAAAATCCGTTGCGTAGTTTTAAAGATTTAAGCATACAAAGGGACATAGGGACAGAGAAAGCGACTTTGTTTTATACTATGTAGTGATGATACCGCGTTTATAAAATAAAGATTGCTTGGTAATCATAGAAGTATGGAATCGCGCGCGGTCTCTACCAGGCAATATAAAAAAAATCTATGTTGATGGTAACTAGCAAAGATAGTGTTTATATTTCTGCAGTCATTCACACAACATTATATAGAAAGCGGCTCAGTACGCTGGTTGTCATCAATGCCCATCCATCTTGTTACTGACCCTAATCGAATCCTAATGGATGATTCCCACTTCGGGCTATTACAACCAAGTCCCTTTCAAATTTAATTAATACATTAGAACGTAAATGGAGCGACTTATTTGGGTAATCTGATTGAATCTTTACTAATGTATAAAGCTGTAGAGGTAGTTAAATAGCTGATGCCGGTTCGAATTTTGAACAAACATTATGCATTTTCTCAAATTGTTCGGTAGTGTCAGAGATCGTATACCATAGATTAAAAAAAAAAAATTGCGTAGAGAGACCGCGCGCGATTCGAAATTCTTTGTCGTATGTCTACTTTTTCGCAAGTTTATATCGTTTTGTCGTCTAGAGCTAAGAAAGCCCAGACCAGACTGTATACAGTTCATCGACATTACACAAAGTATTATTGCATTTCGCAGACGTCTAAAAGCTGTGATTTCCCGGCTATTATTAGCTTTAATAGCCCATCATCTTATCGTTTAAAGAAGTACACCTGCGTTTGAATTGGACGTAAAAAGACAGGAGCTGTTTCAATACGATTCTTTTTGTAGGTCTGTTTCTTGAATCAACAAGCTTTGAAACGGCGCTTTGTAATTACATATTAAGTGCCACTCTTTAAGGTAGTATTAATAGTGCTGATTCGGCCATTACATTAATTGTACTTAATACAAGGTGTCGAGTTTTCGTCGACACATACGAAACCTGTGAGCTCTTCCCTTATTGTGAATACTTTTCTTTGTAGAATCATGCAACAAATTTCCATTTTTATCAAAACTACCAGTTTTGCAGTTCTATCTATAATCTATCATAGGTAAAAAAATTTGTTACAAGTACATCATTGATAACATAGGAACGGCAAAGCAGTTAAAATTTAGCACACGGTTAGAATATGTAGGTATTACTACTAACTTACTAAAAACTACTTTTGATCCCAAAAAATACATCTCTCTCTCTCAGTTACATGGCAAAACCGAGTTAACTGTAACAATTTGGAATCTTGAAATTCATAAATAAATTTAATCTCGTAAGAAACCCAGAGGGAACTTCCGTTGCGAGTGAAAATCTTCTTAACATTAGTAATATAGACTCTTTTATTGTACTATTAGCATACAAATTAAAATTTAAATTTAAATTGTTGTGATCCACTCTGTTTTAAGTTACATTCACGAGTTTTCATAACCACATCATGAAACTTGTATACCTCGAAAACCTTTGGGAAATAAACGCGTAGGATGACTTTCATTGCTAAAAACCACTTCTGGTCCTGAATAATTTACGGAGTAAATGAGGTTCGTTACAATGTGCAATGCAACCTGTTTAATTTATACCTACGTTTGTTGAAAACTTTTTAATCTGAGTTATAAATCATTAAACATTTTAGTTGTGTTGTGTTAATTAGTACACACAGGTGTTCTTGTTTTTTTAGAAAGTGATATTGTGTGTCTTCGTTTATATGTCTTTGTTTAGTATGATTAAAGTTACATATTGTCTTATTTATTTATATATATTAAGGTAACACAACAGGTAACAATCAAAATACATAATTGCTTTATTATTGGCTTTGTAGATGATGCCATAGAAATTATAAATAGATTTATTGTTAGTTACATCCTTCTACTAAAAACCCATCGCCCGTCATTGGAATTGTATGAAGTAAAATTGAAATGGTTTATTTTTTTAGTTTATTTTTTTTAACTATTTTTCTTTCTGATTTTAGCAATAAATCTTCAAATCACTTACCCGGCCGTCACTTTTCCAGTAAATGAAGAAGCCGTACTCATCCACCTTGAACAGGCAGTTCTGCTCCATTTCAGTATTGTCCTTCTCCTCTGTCCATCTGTCCATCACCGCACCCTGTAAAAATCCAACGTTTTAAACAAGCTCATTCTATTAACTGAATGATATTAAGCAAATTGACAATATCAATTTGCGGTCAACTTTTACAGCAAATTTTAAATTGGCTTAGATATATGATGGTTACGATGATCCGGCTAAGGTCTTAATATTTTTGTATCTCTTTCCTTTTAGTTGCGTATTCCACTACTAGCATTCCCAAAGAGCAAGGAGGCAGACGCCTGGTCATATGAAATGCATTTTATTTAATGACCAGCCTAGGATGCTATGGCGGGCCCGAAATCTTCGAACAATTATAGGTACAGGGATATGTTTCTGAAATAAATATCGGAAGTCAGTGAAAACTACGTCTAAAGATTTCATGTGTAACCGGCCGATCAAATTATGTTTTGGGAATCCATAGGAAAACAACTTACTTTTAATAAAAAATTATTTTAAAATTTTATATATTTAAAAAGAAATAAATTTACAGATTAAGTTTAAATGCAATTTTTTTTATTTTTGTACATAGATATTAGACGTAAGGCAGCATAAGCTTTACAATAGTTTAAAACATTTAATAAGTAGTTAAAAAGTAAAAAAGCAAAAAAAGCAAAGTTAGTTGTGTGTTAAAAACAAATTTGACCACTTAATTATCTAAGTATATAATCATCAAGAATATGCTAATTCTAAATAGATCTTGCATAAAATTGGCAGCATCTCGAAATGACTGACATACCTAATCTCAGGCGCAGTGAAAAATCGCTTTGAAGACTAATTTACGAATATTACAAACGAACTGACATGCGAAATGTTAAAAATTGAGTAGATGTCCGCCAAAATAGCATGTTTGATAGAAGTACAAAAAATGAAATCAAAAAAGAGTGAGACGGATTCGCGGCCCAATAAGGTTCTATATTGAAAAGAAGATTCTGCCTTGCCTTGTGCCTATTTATTAGTTTATTATTTTGAAGAAATTTGTTATTAGGGAATGCTTGAATTCAATGAATGCTATTGCTAGGTAATAAAAATATTAATATTATAAAATCGTTTACGGAAATTGTGAGATATTGCTTGCCACAACTTTTTGCTTGTAACATTCGTTCTCGTAAACGACTAAATCAGATGATGTATTTTATGTCAAGAGTAAATAATGTTGGCAATGCTACCGCTATGACAAAAACACAGAGAGTCCAGAGTAAAAGCTCATCATAATAAAACCAAATTTAAACTTTATCTAAGTTCTTCGAAAAAGGATTTTAAAACTATCATTTTGGGTTGGCTAGGAGTTCTGGAGCGTATCTGATCAATATAAAAAATCTGCCTTATTTTCTAATTTATGGACATAGTTCATGCATTAATTCAACTTTCCCAATCTAAATCTTAGAACTGTACGTTATTAACTAGGATTATATATATATAGAGCTAAATTTTTGACTTTTGATCTATATATGATAGAGCACCGTGATTACCTTAATATGCGGTTTATAAAGGGCATGAACGAAGCTTTATTTCTACGTTTAAGTGTGTCCTGATTGAGAGAACACGCTGAAGATTGGCGGCCGTTCAAATTATGTGAATCGCAACAAGCTAGAGGCACATTGAACTTGAACGTGTTTATACTAGAATGCTTCCTCATTACTGTGCGGCGATTTGTTTGTGTAACAGGAATTCGGGAATTCTTATTCTATTTTAGGATCTCAATATTTAATGGTTTTTATACAAACCAAATGGTTTTTATTAGAAAATTAAACACAACGCTCCGAAGTCTGAATGTCTTTCATATAAACATAAACATATAGTGATTGAGAGATTAGCAAAATTTTAATAGTGTAATTTATCAAGCTTATGAAAGAAGTAAAGGGAAATGTATATCTCTGTTTGTCCTATTGTCGCCTTTTTCGTCATTCGTCATTCACTGGCAGATAGAAGGCGTTTGTCCTAGAGAGCAATGAATAGTCACCCATGCAAAGTATATTTTCCGAGGGAATCGACCCCACGACCTTCGGGTCTACAGGCAAACGCCTTAACCACTGAACCCCGGAAGCAGTTGTAAAATAATATGTGCAGTGAAATTTAAGTACTGACCTGGAGTAGCGGCTCTGGCACAGGGATTTGCCAGTTGAACTCGAACTTCTTGGTCATGTTGTATGCGGGTTAGCACCGCTGCGACAATGAGCACCGCCGCCGCGCACCAGCCGCACTCAACAGTTAGCCATCATTAGCACCACACTGAAACAATACAAATTAACGTATACAGTCGTTTCTGATTTCTTTGACCTTAAAATTTAGCCTAAATTGACCAAGGATATGGACATTAAATAAAGCGTTTGCCCCAATTGGGCAATATCGGAAGCCTTGTTAAAATAATAAACCTTTTTATTTTTATAGCAACTGTTATTCTTACAGCTCTTCTATATCTTAAAGAAAGCCGGTTTCCATCTCAGCTATGGCGTCTCCTACTACTGAACTAATGTTAATAATTTCTGAGCTGTAATTAGCAGAGGCAGTGCGAGAAAACGTTCAGGTATCTAACTTTGTGATGGGCCAGCATCTTTGTCATTATTCTGAATGATTCATGATACAATTAATGATTCTAAAGCCTGTTTCTGAAAGCACACGGAGTCCTGTACTTCATGCTACTAACTTGGGTACAGGAGGGCTTTAATCATGTGGTATCGTTGCTTTAGGTCTCTATCGAGTCAGATAAATGATAGACGATCAATATATTGCACACAAATTCAACAAGTTTGAATAAGTATATATTTATTTTAAAAAAGTATATTTATCCTGAACGGGTTTAGTTCAATAGTACTAAATAACTTCGAGCGGACCCTGGGCTCCGAAGCAGACAGCTGAGAGAGAGCTACACCCTATTATTTCTATTTTAAAAGAATCACTCGCGTTAACTACCAACATATTGTTCAATGGAAAATCGGTAATATTATTACTTATACGTAAACTATAACCAGAAGCGTACGCAACCACTGCAAAATAGAACGTAATAAAAACTCAAAAACATGTCTGGTCATCCCACATCCTCCATTGCTCAAGAGCACAGTCAATTAGTGAGGAGAACTCGACTAAAGGATCCCTTTTTACTTGACATGGTGCCGGGTCAGGGTCAGTGGGAGGTTACTTTTGTGGGACATGCGAGATCATATCTCCATTAAATGCAAGTAACGTGCATGATGATGACATGTATGTTTATTGTTTTACGCATATATTCATGTGATTTTATTCTATAACTAGCTGTTCCCCGCGGCTTCGCCCCGCGTGGGACTCGGTTATATCGCGCCCAAAAGTAGCCTGTTTGACCTCAGGTCGCTACCAAATTTCATCACAATCGGTCCAGCAGTTTAGCCGTGAAGAGGTGACAGACAGACAGACAGACAGACTTTCACATTTTTAATATTAGTATGGAAGTATGGATATCTCCTTACTAGCGACATGCCCAGACCTCGCACGTGTCTAATTTGTACAACCACAGAAAAATTACACACTATATATATGCTTCGTATATGTTCAAAACCACAGAAAAGATAATAATACTAATGAAAAGCCGTTGCGGATAGCGACATCGATTGATATTGATGCAAAAGAATCGTTCAATTAATTCAACATACCAATAGGGTAGGTACATATACTTTGGATTAATAAGAATGAAACATGAAGAGTTTATTTAAAGTGCAAATTTTCAAAGCCAAACGAATAGGTAGTAATAAGGTCTTTAACTTTAAGTGTTATTAATTTAAAATTTAACCATCAATAAATTATTGATAACTCTTGAGAATTTATTAACAAAAGTACTTAGGTGTGATTTAAAGTTCCAGTAGTCGTAGTAAATTTATTATAAATAAAAATACCTACAACATTATGTACTATAAATTTCTACATAGGTAGTTAAATATGTAAATAAATTATATAGATATAACTTAATCTTCGACTAATTTGCGTACCTAATTTCTCTGAATTAATTGGCCACAGATACGCTTAAATTTATGTAATCCTCACAAATCCTTTGGGATTCAGAAATGTGTGTCGTTTAAGTGAATGCCGGATAGAAATTTAAATTGTTGAGTGAAATCCTCTGAAACGCCAGTCGTATGAACTTGTATGTAAATTGGGCGAGCTCCGGGCCAAGGTTGATATATTCTTCACTCATTAAAACTGTTTTCTCTTCAGTCGAGGTTTCGACCATGGTTTGAAGCATTATAATAAAATCATCATATTCCTCAAACGTAAATATTTTGGCGCTCTTTCCGTTTTCATCATATGTACAAAAACAGATTCATTATACCTAAGTAAGTACACTCTAAGAATCACGGAATTATACATCCTTTTGAGAAGCTTGCGTGGCGATATGGATCTGTCAAGTAAATTAATGTTATGGTCGAGTTGGAGCTTTGGACTACAAAATCTATTCCCATCCGTATCAATGGAATATCTTTCAACAAAATTTCAGGTTGATATGAATTTGTTAATTGTTTGACCGCGATCCATTACCGGGGATTGGTATGAATTTAAGCGTGACCGCATGAGGCACCTATAAGTACCATACATATAGTATGAATGGAGAATAGATAGGACATTTTTTATCCTACCAAAGAGTAGTTATTAGAATTAAAAAGATTATAGAAGTACATTATTAAATTAGTGTAGTGTTTGAAAACCAATTTGTATATTTCTTACTCAAACGGGTAAGCCGTTTGAGTAAGAAATATACAAATGGGTAGGATCCGACCAAAAATATTTTCATGTAATATGCTGCCAAAAAGTACTGAAGAACACTGACAAAAAGTTTTTAGATCTCATGTAGAGCCAAGTTTCGAACTCTACACGCCCTAAATTCTCAAACTCTACATCTTATTATGTAATAAAGATATGTGGCTTGGCCATTTTGTTACTAAAGAACTATCGATCTAAAAGAAAAATAATAAACAGAATAATGAACATGACGGTAGGTATATAAAGGCTGTGTTCTGGGCTCTAAAGGAGAGATAAAGAATAGGCATGCCTTTTCACCTAATAGCTGTGTTAGCTTTACCAATAGACAAGTGAGTAAGTAGCAAAGCAGTCTGCGACAGTAAAACTAAAGTTGGGAATGGATCCCGCACCCGCCGTCCGCTAGAAAATTGGAAACTTCTCGAATTGACCCGATGGCGCAAACCATTGTGGCTGTATTGTGTGGAAGTTGCGCCCTTGTTTCCGATTGCCCCGGCCTCGCATTGTCATGTTTCTGCTTTTAAAAGGCTGCGAATTTTGTTGCCAATGAAAGTACCTATCACTAAATCTTGTATGTTAGTTACTTTGATTATTTATTCTCTCAATAAATAAAAGTTAAGTTAATGCTTTATTGCACCGAGTCTTCTCTATACTTTGCCTTTATTTTAGAACGAAGCCTCGCTTGCGCAGAAATTTTGTGTTCGGAAATCCGATCTAATCTCGTTACGGAAATTTAAATATTTTTAGATTGAAATCTGATAAAGTTTTCAGATAATAAAAATTATTAAAAAACATATCTGCAAAAATATATTTTTCATAACTGGATTAAATTTATTTTAACTTACATTCAGTAAAAGTACTTAAATTGGCCACAACAGACTTTATCCCTTATTCTTCAACTAGCAAATATGGAGTAGACTAAAAAACAAATGACCACAAAGCAGTCTAGTATTTGACTAGACTACACATAAAACGAAGAAATAAAATAGTCGATGAGTGAGTCCCTACCGACAAGATACAATCTCATTAAATTAAATTTTGAAAGAAAAATCTTGTTGCAGGAATTATTTGGCATTACGAAGCCCTACGAGTCCTATGAGGCTTCTAGTAATACGATTAGTGGAAGGCCGAGCTTGCGGCTCGGGGCCAGTGTGTAATGGAATTATGATGCTTAAGAGAACTTCAATGTTACCTACTTGTTTCACCACTTACCCCACTGATATACTTTTTAACTAGCTGTTTCTCGCGAATTTACCCGCTCTTGGTGTGTATGTGTTATAGCCTAGAGCCTTTTCCAAGAAATTTTAAAATCCGACCAGTAGTTCTAAAGTTTTAACCGTTTTAACGAAAAACTATAGTTTCATTATTTTAGATTTAATAAGATAAATAAATTTTATATTTAGCGTTTTAAATACAGGCATATCCAGAACCGTAGACATATATCCTCAAAAATTTAAAATCGATATTCATCAGAGTGCACTTAGCTTGGTAACCAAGTCAAAACTCTAAAACTAAACGAATTTACGAGGGTACAACTGTCATTGGTTCACCTGCATCAAGCAAATTAAAACCAATCACAAAAAAAATATCAGACAATAATAAAACACTCCTAACCACTATTGTTAACCTTCTTGACAACAAAACAAAGACAACAATGTCTGCTTTTGTGTCACATATGTGCGCTTCGTTAATTAGAGTTAATGAACTAAATTAGTCTAATTACTTACGCCTCGGGCTGATCAACGTGAAATCTGGCATTATTTTTCAGATTCATGTAATATGCACGTGATGCATTAACAACTATTTATTTATTTGTTTCTATGGAGAACCAACAGCAATAAAATATAAAATTAAGAAGCAATTCAGACATTAAGAAGCCAATAAAAGCTTGTTTATTAGTTGAAATATGTTTCTTAATAGCGATCTGCTGTTTGCCTTGCAAGCTGATTGCTTCAGAGCATTTCCGTGAGGTTACTCACCGGATATAATAAACTAGCTATGCTCCATGGTTTCACCCACTTGTGGAGTGTATACTATGACTATGAGCTGCTTCGTATAATACAAAAATATTTTTTTTTCCGTCTGATAGTACTTGAATTCGAACAAATAAACTTACAAACCTTTATTATATTAGTGTAAAAGATACAGGCCTTTTATTTATAAATGGCGCCGCGCCGTCTTAAATTATTTAACTACTATGTGTCTAGCTTCAAGCATTCATTAAACTTGTATAGCTAAATGGATGTATTTATAATGTGAATAGCCCATAATATGAAGGAAGGAGGAATAGAAAATTGCATTTTCATCTTTATTTTATCACCTCAACGCCGGATTTAAAAATCTAAAGATCTAAATCTGTATTAACCATTTTAACAATTTCATTATGTATTTTGCACCCTAACCGACTGAAATCTGGGTTAGTATTAAATTGAGCAGCCATTCAGCGATTTAAGTGTTCGTATACTGGAGTTCCAGGACTGAAATAGACCGATCTTGAGTTTATGGCCGATATGAAGTCTCAAAGTAAGCGGGCTACTGAACGGATGAATTGTGAATCAGTTTATTCATTATGCAATACGTCTGGCGATCCGTGACTTTGTCTATGGTATGATTTCCAATATAAAGACCAAATATCCCGGATATTTCGTGGTCTGATCTGAGATTGATGGTTCATAGTTGTGCATTAATTAATTTAAATCTGTTTAAAATGCTTTCCATACGAATATGTCAAATAACAAAAGCTTTTTCTATTGTGTCTGGATTCAGAGAGAGTGGGTTAAGTACAGTCACGTACAATAATTACTCAAATTATATCAGTTAAGGCAATAGTTACATTAAAAGGACTATTTTTTTCAATCTTTTTTACCTATAAATTTAAAAATAGTATACGTACCAAACTACCTTTGAACAGCATGGTCGAGCGTGGGAACGGGAAAAGGTGGAGGTGCTATTTTTAAGTTGTGTGACTCACCCAAAATCGGTGAGACAAATGATTATCGTTCGAGTCACCGGTTATATCGCACAATAATAATTCATAAACTAACTAACGAATAATCATTCGACTCACCGGTTTTTCTATGTCATACATTTCAAAAATAGCACTCCAGTTACAGATGGTTTGAAATGCCGTAATAACTGTAAGTACTTATGTGCAAAATTTTTGCAGCTATGGAGTTTGCATCGGCTCACATCTAGGGTTGCTAGATAATATCCATAAGAAGGACATTAAGGGAGGGACATATTTTTTGCTTTATATCTTAAAAATTTCGTTTAATAGTCTTTGATTTTAGTACAGTTAAATTACATTACATACAATCAATCAATATTCAATATCACACTAATACGTTAGTTACGTACGTGCGGATCTGTAGCCGCACGTGCTAAGACGGTCACATTGACAGATGAGATGAACGACATTGTCCAGCCCAAATCAGTGAAGATGATAAATCTTGAAAACCAGATAGGCTCATTATGATTACACATTAGTTTACAACATTATGCATTAGTTATAGAATACATTTTAAGAAATTGAAAGATTGGAGTAAAATTTTGAATATATACAATAGTTATAGAATTTATAGAATCGCGTTCATAAAAATAAATAGGTTTCGCCAACCTCCACACTAGGATACTTCACGGAGAGTTCTATCTTTAACTAAGTACATTCATACCAAATGTCATCAAAATCAATTCAGCAGTTTAGCCGTGAAAATTAACAGACAGATAATATAAGTATGGATGGATTTTTATATGGACGTTTCTTTTAACCGACTTTAAAAAGGAAGAGGTTTTATTAAATACAACAGTTTATTTTGTTCAACCGGTAGGTCCATATTAATTCTCGTTCAAAAATTAACAATTAGTATTTACTTATGTTTAAAATTAATCTCATTATAAAGGGCATAAACCTTTCCCTACTAAATCGTTAAGGTGTCATAATATGTCAGAAATTCATTTCAAGTAATTTATTTAAGGAATTTTAAGGATATAAGGTTTGCTCTACCTACACATGTATTAATTTTTATATTTTTGCATCTCGGCAATAAAAACATTGTATTTTATTCTAAATATGATACTAGGCTGGCTTATTTTTTTTACGATTTTAAACCTTTATTTGGTCATACATCATATATATAAACGAGCAATATTTGTATTGTATATATATAAATTTATTTGTACTCGCGTTTTTAAAACGGCTCAAAGGATTTCTTTGAAATTTTAAACATAAGTTATTACATAGTTAAAAAGATAATTTAGCTAGGTTCCACGTCTGGGAAAATTCATTTTACCCATATTTTCACGCAAATGATTGTCTGCATAAAACGAGCGAAGCTCGGTCGCCCATATACTTTTCATATTATGATCAAAAGAATGATAAAAAAATTTAAGATATCTATCGTCTACGGGGAAACGAAGTACTTATTCCCCTTGTGCAAAGCGGTGGCACAGATATAGAATGCTATACTATCAGCTGTGGATAAAGCTAGCATTACCATATTAAGGGTCAAAGTGCAAATTACTGGGAAGCGGGCACCGAAACCATTGGCCCAACTTGAAACTAGGTCAAACTCAAACGCTGGACAATACGGCTGTTAACGATTGCTGTTCCTGACTGGCCACTTGTTGTGATAGATGATGATTCTTTCTCTTCGTCCGAGTAAGTTTCCTGGTTGCATCTTCAGCCTATCCTTTAGGACCCGTGGTACGCGTTTTATTCATTTTGTATTATATATATTGGATAAAAAAATATGTTTTTTTTGTTACATAGAAGAATTTTATTTACATATATTCAATATACAAAAAATAAATAACTAATAAGAGTATCAACTACCTGATATAAAACTTAATATAAAAGTGGAATAGCCAAACTAATGCGTTGGCCGAGGAAAGTGCCAGCTCTTTGATCTCTCGTTAGATCAATTAGGCCTTATCAAAATATTTTTTGGCCCATTGCTCCAGGACCCCACGGACCAAGTGTCTCGACGATGAGCAGAACAAAGTTGTATTCGGTGTCGAGACCACTATATTTTGTCATTTTGTTTTGTCACATTCACATTTATGGGTAACTAGCTGTTCCCCGCGGCTCCGCCCGCGTGGGACTCGGTTATGTCGCGCCCAAAAGTAGCCTATGTTTGACCTCAGGTCGTTAACTACATCCCTACCAATTTTCATCACAATCGGTCCATCCGTTTAGCCGTGAAGAGGTGACAGACAGACAGACAGACAGACAGACAGACAGACAGACAGACTTTCGCATTTATAATATTAGTATGGAAGTATGGATATTAGTATGGATATGGATAGTATGGAAGTATGGATATACTTACATTAAAAAAAAAGAAGTAAGAAAGTGGACCCTGGACCCGAAGCAACTGAGGATGCGGAAAAGCACTAGGATGAAAAAGATTAATGTCTTTTCCGGTTGTAGGTATTTAAGAAAGTTATTTATTGCTTAAAAATAATGTGCTATTCATCTACCCCGCATCAAGGAGTATTCCTGTTGCTATTAAAAAAAGATAAAAAAATTGCATAGTCAAATCTATTTAAATTTTTGACTTAAATGAGATAAAGTAGTCTTTCAAGTCAAAAACTTGAAAAGATTTCTCATATTTCTTTATATTGTCGTCTTTTATGATATAAGTATTCTTAACACTTTATCCGTATTTCCATTCTTTGACTAAGTACAATCGGCAGGGGTGGGGCCGTCATTGCGCCGCGTTCTTAGAAGATATACTCACTCACCCCTGCACGTGACGCGTGGGTTGTGTTAAAACGCAATAAACTTCTTTGGCAACCGACCCCACTGTCTTTCTCCGATTCTACGACTTTAAGCCACTGTTTTACCATTATGATAAAACACAGTCAATGCGAAAAAACCTTCTTCTGTATCCATACCAATATTATAAATGCGAAAGTCTGTCTGTCTGTCACCTCTTCACGGCTAAACTGCTGGACCGATTGTGATGAAATTTGTCAGGGATGTAGTTAACGACCTGAGGTCAAACATAGGCTACTTTTGGGCAGGATATAACCGAGTGCTACGCGGGGCGAAGCCGCGGGAAACAGCTAGTAATCTATAAATTAATATGTTAAAATAAAAATATATGTTTTTTTTTTCATGTAGTAAACACGAATTTACATAAACTACTATAACTATAAAGCCAAAACAAAGCTTTAAATATGCACTTAGTTTATAAAAAAATGTTAGCAAAGAACGGATTCCCTAATATTCCTACAGAAGCGAAGCCCCGTTCGGCCACAAGTCTAAATATATATAACGGAGTTATACAAGAGTATGAGATAAATAAAAGGTGTCAAATAGAAATATAACACTGGTGTATATGTCAAGAGTGATACAAACAGAAATGTAGATATACTTAAAGATTATTATAAGAAAACTAATCATAGAGAGTAAGCGATTTATGTTGTGTGAGTGGAGATAAAGATACGTTATGATGTCGTCATCGGTCACCTATCAGACGCCAACTAGCAGGTCAGGTCAGATTCAGGTATTAGTTCAATTCACGCAATGATAAGTAGGTATGTATTCATCCAACTAATATTATAAATGCGAAAGTGAATTTGATTGTAATATCTTTATTGCTTTAAAATACATAGTAAATAAAATATTATTAAAATCAGAAAACAATTGCGGACTTATCCCAGGAAGGGATCTCTCAACCGTTGTTTATTTGTTTGTTACGTTTACGCCCTATCTACTAAACCAATCTTCCTGAAATTTCGCATACACATAATTAGAAGTGTTAAGAAGGACATGTGGTACCATTCATCCCGGGAAAAAGCAGTTCCCGAGGGAATATCACGCGGGCGAACTCCCAGGCAAAAGCTAATAACCAATAATTATCATATCTAATTAATAAAATTACCTTAACCGTTGTATACTATTATCTCTATGCCTAAACGAAATCCCCAAGCTTTTATACAAATAGGTTTGACATTATCAAATAGCTCATTATCTAAAAAGGCATGGTAATGGTGAGCAATTGGGCGGTTTTGATATGTGGCTGAGCTGCACGCGACCTTTACCTATGTGTACTAGGCTTATCTAATATATTATGGTGTAATTTGAAGGTAATGACCTAATGAAGTTATTAGCTCAATTCATTCCGCTCGTATCAACACCATCTTCAGTATTTTGGTATAAGTCAATGTCTTTCGATACGTAATATTTTCATGAATATATATTTTTAGTAAGCTGAAGTATCAATTATTCATACTTAGTTTATCTATATGTCTTGATAATAATATTATATATAGTAATACCTAAAACTAATCACTACATAGTATAAAACAAAGTCGCTTTCTCTGTCTCTATGTCTCTTTGTATGCTTAAATCTTTAAAACTACGCAAAGGATTTTGAGTCGGTTTTTTATAGATAGAGTGATTCAAGAGAAAGGTTTTTATGCCCATGCGAAGCCGGAGCGGGTCGCTAATAATATTAAAAAGAAAGATTTGATTGTTAGCATCGAAAAGGCATCAAAACTACTGGCCCGATTTGAATGAAAAATTATTTTACCGTTGGATAGCCACAATAACCCCGAGTGACATATAGGTTATATGTGTACTAGAGGCGAAGCCGGGGTGGACTGCTAGTTTTTAATAATTTTCAAGAATCTATCAACAATAGTGAAACCCTTTCAACGCTTAACATTAAAAACGCCCTTAAAAATCCTTGCGAAGCAACGAACTAAGTATTGTTGTAAAGTTTTTAAGAAAATACAAAATCATAACATTTTACCGTAGGTACGTTTTTACGATCTGGTCGTGTATACAGCATTTTATATTTTTTTTATCAAAATCGCAGACAGCCTTTTAAACTTTTACCCAAATTATTATCAACACTTAAAAATTATTTCTGTTTCGGATTGGCACGTGCACGAAAATTTTATACATAGTTAGATAGACATAACATTAGTTTATACATTGTCTGGTTTCTGCAAGCCAACGGGTTAATATCATATAACCTGATTCTTGGGAAGCTATAACACAGAATAGATCTGTAGACACGGGCGGGTGAACCCGAGGGGATAGCTAGTGTTATACGATGAAACTGAGAAACACTGGTCGCTGACAACTTCACGCCTTTAATGCCATTCCAGAACAAGAGAATAGAAATCAGACAACTGAAACCGACAGGCACTGTCACGATGTGTAGGCGTTGTGTTGGAGACAATAGCCTACGATTGTGATGTTAGCTACAGGGTGGCTACTACCATCTCTTAAAACCATGCAAGAACGACTGAGTAAGGGAGATGTCGCCTTACATCATGTATTGCACTGTCCCGCTTACTGGATCTTGCATGGTTTTAAGAGACGGTAGTAACCCCCCAGGTAGAAATATAGGCGTTCTTACTTGCCTAGCAAAACTTTCTGGCTTATACGCAACTAAGTCAGCTGAAAATGGTTTTATATATTCATTTAAAAAAAGTAACGATATTATATGAGTAAGTACTTTTGTAAGCTCTTACTAGTGTCCCCGTAGTGCTTGATGCAAAGCCAAAGTGGAGAGCACAAATTAAGTAATTTCCCTAAATAAATTCGCAACCGACTTACCGGCGAACATGATAAGATAGTTGTTTAGCAATAAATTTATCTTAATGCTCGGCTAACGGTCGAACATTTTCATAACTTTTATCGAATAAACCTAAATAACTTTAGCCTAAATGTCGCAATCGATTTGTGGCAAATTGGCGAGAAAACACAATTGAGAAAGTTGTTATGAAAATCTATGAACTTCATGTATGTTAGAGACTTTGTATCGTTGTGACGCAGCCTGATAAGATTAAAGATGTATGTACAGTCGGCTGCAGAGAAATCTGACGCGCAGATTCAATACAATATAAGCTTTACTTTGACATAATTTGAAAGGAAATAAAAAAGTACGTAAATAAAATTTGTCGATAGGGAAACAGTTCTTGAACGAAGGGTTAGGTCAGCAGCGTTTATGTGTATAGTCACTTTTTTTGCATGAAAATGTTTGTAATTATAAAATAATAGGCGATTTTGTATATTTACAGTGTAATTTCCATTGAAAGTTTATACCAAGTACTTACCTAGTAGAATAATTTAAGAACAACAACGGAAAAGCAAAATAAAATATTTTCAGTATCTAGACACGCGGCAGCGTGTCAAGCCAAGTTCAAGCAAAGGAACTGGCTAGCCAGCGCCGAGTGTAATATTACACAAACCACTTGGTGCCACTTTTGACCCTTCTATAACTCGAAACATCTTTAATGTAAACACATTAAACTACGTGTGTTTAATAAGATCCATCAGGACATGTAGAAGCCCAAATTTCATGAAGCTAGCTCAAACGGTTATAAAGATATAAAGGTCAAAAAGTTGTAAATTTTAGCACTGACTGACTGACTTATAGTACCTAAACCTAACCTACTTCCAGATGACCTAGAAGGATGAAATTTGGAATCCAGCTCGGAAATTGTATGAAAGCGTAGGAAAAAATCAAAAAATAAAAAAAAGTCAAAAAATAAGTGGTGTCCCCATACAAAAAACTTGTAATACCTACGCGCTAAACAACCGGCCAACAACGGTGTGTCGTCAGCGGCGCGCGGCAGCACACCAGCTAATCAGCGTCACGCTCTGACTTATGGTACAAAATTATAAGCGGTAGCGATTTACTTAAAATTTAGCGGGTCGGTTGGTTTATACCTGCATAGTAGTTATCTTATAGTCCACGGCTCACTAAATTTACAAAGATCAGTGCCCAAGGTTCGTTTCTCTGATTTCTTTTGAAAATAAGAAATAATATTTTAAGGTATAAATTTGTTAATTCGAACTCTTTGTACCCTAAAAGAAACTCCAATGTGTATGTATACCAAGGTCAAGGCAATAGCGAAGTCTTATTGGTACCGATATATGTATGTATTGACTAGTCTAAGAATGCTGCTTGAACTCGCTCGCGCCTTG
This sequence comes from Apomyelois bistriatella, assembly GCA_947044815.1. Classification (NCBI taxonomy): domain Eukaryota; kingdom Metazoa; phylum Arthropoda; class Insecta; order Lepidoptera; family Pyralidae; genus Apomyelois; species Apomyelois bistriatella. The sequence goes on from OX345703.1 coordinate 7,543,151, forward strand.
CACTAGTGCGCGGCTCACAGCGCTATACGACTTAAAATGCGAACGAACCAAAGTATGCTCTTAGCGGCGCTCATTCGCGCCAGCGTCCTCGTTATGCCCGGTTGTGTAGCGGAAATCCACCTATTAGATTGCGTTTAATGCTGCGTCGTTCGACTAAATTTATTTGAGTTATAGCTGGAATAGTCCAGATATAAATTATTCCTTTTAAGTATTGTACTTTAACGGCATTTGTGAGTTATTTAATATTACGTAAATCGTTTCTTTCAAAACCTCATTTGTTTGTAGCTCTTTTAGGTTAATTTGTCACGCAAAAAAAAACATTAAATAGGAATACTTGCCTAGTTTTCTTTACAAAAAGTAATGATATCCCACCAAAAACATAAATGTAAAAAACGAGAGCTAAGTTCAATACAAAAATTATGCTTGGCGGTGAGCTTCGCCGCAAAAAGAATGGCGATCTAAATGAGTGCCAAGTTCTATGCAAAATCGAAATATGTTTTTATAGCAACAAAATAACATTATGAACAAGTATTGAACTCTATTTCTTTGCTTTCTTAGATACCTATAACAATTGCTGTTATTTAAAAATGTGAGATCTTGAAGTAGGTCAGATTTGACTTGGCCAGTTTTTAACACAATTGAAATGTTGAATAACTTTATAAAATTACTTATGTAATGAAAACTGGCCAAGTCAAATCTGACCTACTTCAAGATCTCACATTTTTAAATAACAGCAATTGTTATAGGTATCTAATAAAGCAAAGAAATAGAGTTTAATACTTGTTCATAATGTTATTTTGTTCCTGTTGATTTGATTATTTAAGAGCTTAGAATCATAGCAAATTATCTTTCAATAATTCCTTTCTTATTAGGCTTTCTACGATCCGATAAAATATTTCAATAACATCTTCTTTAATAGACACAGGATAAAATGTGTGAATGAAATCACTAAACTGCTGTTTATAGTTGCACCTGCTGCGTTCCTAAATAATGCACATGAAAAAGATATGTAATGTGATATTTATTTCCTTATTGACTATATTTACGTATTAATCACTACATCACTATCACTACATAGTATAAAACAAAGTCGCTTTCTCTGCCCCATGTCTCTAAGTATGCTTAAATCTTTAAAACTACGCAACGGATATTGATGCGGTTTTTTAATAGATAAGAGTGATTCAAAAGGAAGGTTTTTATGCCCATGCGAAGCTGGGATCTTTAGACTCTACCAGTAAACAAGAAACAAGAACAAGAGTATCTTATTGGCGTCTAAGTACTAATTATTTTACATTTCAACACGCGTAAAAGAATTTAGATTACGGGTTTACTTAACTCATGTAGGAATTCCTACTGTTATCACGCCTGATTCACGTGAATAAGTAATACAATATATATATGTACAAAGGCCGCGCTAGCACAGTATAACACGTGGTTTTGTTTACCTTGCTTATTTTAAGTTCGTAACACACTGCCGCATGCCGTGGCTAAAATTTATTTTTACCTATTTAGATATATTTTTTGTACGATTACGTTAGCATTGACGTATACGGCCCGCGTAATATGGGAACGCGGTCACCACATCCTATTTAGGCTTAATAAACTTTCGAGGGTGCCAGCCACTAGCATGCTGCCAATAGTAATTTAGTGTCACCATAGGATTTTAATGACTGTGGTATCACAAAAGAACTAAATCAACTGAAAAAAAAAGTTAGTGAATGTTTTAAAAAATCGACCTATTTATGCTACGATAGTGTGCTACGACCATTACTTAGATAACAATATATCCCGAGGGAGTTTTGGCAAAAACGCAATCGATCTATTTCTCCCTTTTCCGTGTCCCAATGTGGGATCGGCACAGAAGTCAAATCATGCGATACCTTTTCAGCTTTTAACCTAATAAGTGTTTATGTCGCAGTATGATAGATAAAGCCGTAATATAGTTATAACCCTAGCTATATGATTATATGCCGTAACATAGTTATACGAAAGCAATACATGACTATCTTACTAGGAACATAATTATAATACGATTCTAGTTTAGTGATATGGTTATATTACTGGATTAAGTTTAGTAAAATTGGAACTTCAGTTGATATTCTAAAAGATTGGTTACCCAGAAATGCAATACGGCTTTCAAACATTACTTTGAATGATCCTGTACCAAATGAAGAGTTGTCTGAGAGAAATATGCCAAAATTTATTGCCATTTGGTGGCCAAGGTTATTTAAAATGTTTCTGTAAAAAAAACTAAAACATTACTAAAAGACGCGCCTGTAAGAAGCAATCAGTAAGTACTCTTTTTTAATGTTTAATGTCCATGTTATACCGTCGCCGGTTGTGGACCAATATGTCTACTTGGGTCAGTTGATCCAGGCTGACCACTCCAGCTTCAAGGATGAGGTCTCTCGTCGAATCAGACTCGAATGGGCAGCATTCGAGAAGCTCCACAATGTTTTCTTGTCCAAAATACCTCAGTGCCTTAAAACTAAGGTCTTCGACCATTGTCTGTTCCAGTGATGACATATGGAATCGAAACGTGGTCCCTAACTATGGGCTTCATAAGAAAGCTCAAGGTCGCCCAAATAGCCACGGAGAGGGCTATGCTCGGTGTTTCCCTACAAAACCAAATCAGAAAAGAGTGGATCCGTAGGAGAACCAAGGTTGCTGGCATATCCCAGCGGATTAGCTCTTTAAAGTGGCAATGGGCGGGGCACATAGCGTGGCGGACCGATGGCCGATGGGGCAGAAAAGTTCTTGAATGGTGATACGGTAAGCGCAGCAACGGAAAAAGTTTATTATAAAAATAAAAACCGATATAGGTATACTCGTAAGTATCGTTTTCTTTGATTGTCTGGCAGAATTATAATCATCTCACTAGATTACTTTAGTCAGATAAACATATAACTAGATTGCAACCGTATTATAATTATATTCCTAGTAAGATAGTAATTAATCTCTTTCGTATAACTATGTTACGGTATATAATTATATCCCTAGGGATATAACTATATCACGGCTTTATCCATCGTACTGCGACATTTATATTAGAAATATAATGAGAAAGACATCATCCTGTTGATGGCGTCAAACTATCCTTACGGTAGAAGCATGTATCTGGCTACGAAATGGGACTAAGGGTAATTTTCATGCTTTAACATCGTTTATGTAACTCTCCCTCCCACATATTTTTGGTCCTAAATAGCATTGCTTGTGTCTTAGTTTGGACGATGAGACAGCGAAATTAATGTAACGAAATAATTATCCAAGGCCTAACCAAGTGCATTTTTAACTTAGGCAAGCAGTACGTATTATTGCCAACCTAGTTATTTTATGCTATTATACAACATGTACGTACATATTAAAAAAAAACAACCAAACCTACTTTTAAAAAAATGAGCATCGTGTACCAGTCCGGTACCTTTACGAATTTGAAAATAACTGAAAATGTCAAAATAGTAGCGCTAAAAGAAAAAAATGTGGATGTTGGAGTTAACTTACGAGTTAACTCACATCTTTTCAGCCTGTAGATTTAATTTACCACACTTAAATACTTACCAAATTATTTTGCATGCTTCTGCAAGTAGGTAACATTCACACAGTTTCTAGTTTCCCAGCTCAGAAGTTACATACTTCAATGTTTTTTGTTTCTCTCTACTCTACCCTAAGGTTGGCTGGAAGAAATTGTATTATCGATAAGTCCGCCTTTGTACTAATTTACATCTTCGATCCTGTACAATCCAATGATGTATTTATGTAAATTGGTGCAATAAAGTTTTTATTCATTAATTCATTCATCATTAATCTGTGGTTCCTAGTTTACTTCTGTTTCCGCAAAGTAAAACCTGTATTAATTGGCACTAGGCGACAAGTTTTATTCTTATGTACATACTCATAGTAAGTAAGTACCTCACAGCTACCTATATCTGGTGTAATGAACGGACCATTTGCTTAACGTCGTTTACTCAGCAGACCTTGGAAGTGGCTTGTAAATAGGCGAGAGTTATGAAGTTTGGATTTTCATATTATTTTAGCTTGGTTTGCGAATTTTAGTTGGTTACTAACTGCGTACTACTTTTGTTTAATCTTTTCAGTCTTACGTGGAAGTTTTAGCGTGGGTAGGTTTAATTATTTACTGCAGCAATTCTAATAAAAAAAAAATGAGGCCATAAATATATAAAAAAAAATGGTTGCCTGTAAAGTCGGTTTTACGGGCGAAGATTTTACGTGACAACGTCTTTTTCTCGGTAGAATATTTATTGATATGAATATAATCTGCCGCGCGCGGTCTGCCGCGCGCGGCAGACCGATCATAGTTGAGTGGGAGAGAGACGCAAGGCATTCGGCGGGCCTCTCTCTCGTTCGGTGACTCATCGTAACGTTACCGAGCGTTACACTTTTTCATAAGTGACTCCCAGCCGCAACCTAATTTAAGACGTTGTCACGTCAAAATTTACAAAATTTAAGAAATAAAGCAACCTCTTTTTGATCTTACAGATGTGCCGCAGTTCGAAGTATAGCACATTTACCTAGTCCTGACTCGGACCGTTAAAATAAGGAAATTCGCTCGTAAATTTAATTTCAAAAAGCTTTCAGAAACTTGTCATAACTAATGGCTGTTTTTTAACTTTGCTCATGTAGTAGTGTTTACCTACATTATTCAACACAAACACGTGTGTGTTTTGTGGTAGGTGCATAAGATAACGTTACTATATCATTGTCGTTATTTTATAAATGCAATATTTGTGGCGGTTGCAGAACTCATGGTTCGTTTGGCAAGTACTGAAAGTTTTGAGAAACTTATGAGAAATACAATGCGCTTTCTACGACATAAATATAGTGTTCAGTTAGGCAAAGTTTATATATCTAAACATTATTGCACACAACACAATTAGTATCGTACGAAGGCGAACCTGAAATAACTTTTAGTCGATAGGTATTCATTAAGCTTTGCTTAAGATTTTTTACTTAGTAACTGTCGGGATTTGTACCTACCACCTACATAAGGGTCCTCTATAACATGTACTGTCTCAAAATACGGAGAATTCATCATAAGCTTAGAAATAATATCTGCAGTTTTGTCTCTATTTAATATTATTATACTGATTACTTTCCATTACACTAAAAAAACTGCAGCATTTATGTCTCATTTACCGCCGCACCGCAAGCCCTACTTCTGATCTAATTCCATTATCTAGGCAACCTGGGAAAGCCTAGGGCGATCACGAGGGGGATTCATTCTACAACGATTCCTACCCATTTCTATAAATACTAATCCCTTCACAGTGTTACGGTCCGTTAATTTATTTCTTGGATCAGTGCTTGTTTAGTTATTTACGATCTATGGCCGAGGGCTATAGGTCAGCTGGTATCGATGGGTTTTCTATTCTTTCTTACATCGAGCTGGCTATAACTATCTACTAGCTGTAAACCATTTATACAATAGAAAACCTGTAAAATAGGCCGTGTGTTTTCTGACTTAGAATTCACTACCTCCTATCCTTTGAGCGTCGTAAGAGTGCCTTAGTTCAATAAATAAGCAAACCCACCGTGGGTTTTTTTTTGATTCTGTATATTTTATATTCTGTATATTTTTTGGATTTCGGATTTAAACCGATCACAAAAAATAGTTAATTTTATGCGTAAATAATTTCCAGTGAAATACGAGAATCCTTGTCGACCTAAGTACAGTGCCTTCGGCTGATCAGTCTGTTTGTACGATATGAGAGAGGTTGTTTATTCCGAAAGTAGTAGAGTTCCAAGCTCAAGATAGAAATGCCACTAATGGCGACCAATCCAAAGTTCTGAGTAAACTAAACGTAATAAATATTGCTATTTAATCTAATATAATCTTATGTTTTTGTTATTTTCAGAAATAACTTTAATTTGAGATGACTTTAATGCTATATCCCACCATTATTTTTTTATGTAAAATGTTGCCAAGAATGTAACTTAGGTAATATGATTCGCACTGTCAAAAAAGTTTTCAAATCTCATGTAGAGCCAATCTTCTATCTCTACACGCCCTAACTCTACTAGGTCTAACTTGCCAAAAACTACCCTATTAGTTAAAATATGTGGCTTAGCAATTTCGCTACATTTACATAAGTATAAGTGTATTCAAGTCACTGTTCTTTACTTTCCTGGTAAATGGTAAAGACTCCATTGAATGAACATTTAATTAAGACTAGGCTTTGCCGGAACATTGAGACATTTAAAAATGTTATTTTTTCAATTATGCGTGTCCACTAATCAATAATTATTTGAGTAACAAATTAAGCAAAATTATTAAATACCTATAATGGTGTTTAGTACAATAAACAATAGGTATGCCTATCTATCTGAGGAAAAACTGTCAGTGAATCAAGTTTATGATAAAAAACGTTGTACCTATGTTATACAAAATGGGTCCACACGATAGGATAAAATATGCCTAGTGCATTTATCTAAGTACACAATAATTAGGTATGATAACAAAAATTGTACCACCAGCAAGAGATAACACTATGCCCTCATCTATAGATGAATTAGACGCGATTGTAGGGCTAATCGGTATTATCCTTTGCAAATTCAGTATACTTATGTTTAGTCATAGAAACGCTAGGCATTTTTTTTTATCTATGTGTTAAGTAATAAATTAGCCTTATGGTTCGCTTCTGTCTGTCACCTGCTGAATGTATTTAGATATTTTATAGATAGATTTAATTAAAATTTAATCTAAAACACCGCTCTGTATGTCATGAATAGCTACCAACATTATCCGGTTTGGATCAGTATTCCCACTTAGGTTTAAAATTTTGTAGGTAGGTATATTGGTAACACGACATTAAAGCGAATTACTCCTTTTATCTTGATCCGTTATCAAATGAAGGCAAGGTTACGACAGCACCCGTGTTTATTATAAACAAACAAACAATATTATTTGTAGAGACGAATAAAAATATTTGATCAACAAAAATGCCGAAATCAAAGTAACTTGTTTGTTCAATTTGGATTTCTAATTTATATAAGTCAATAAGTTACTACCAAATTTTTTTATGAGCTGCCTGTATAAACAGCGATGGGAAAAGTAAGCCTACCTTTATAAATTTACATAACGTAGAATATGAAAAAAAAGATCCACTAGGCGCTAGGTGGTGCGAATAATAAGCAAAAATATTTCCGTGTTTATTCAGAAACGAGCAATAGCTGAATATTTTTGAATTAATTAAAACAAAAGCCTTTTGTGTTGAGCTGTTGGGTCTAGCTACTGCAACGCGTTGGTACAGTCATCGAAAAAAATAGCTTTACGACAGTTTTAGGTGATTTTTTTTATGTCAAATTTTGTTAATGTGTATTTGACAAAAGTTTTATAACAAATATTAAATAAAACATATACTAAATAAATAAATTATTGTTCTATGTATAAGTAATTAAGTACTAAGAAAGTTAAGTCTTGTCTACTTCTCTCTAATATAGAAATATACTTAAAACGTCCCCATCCCTTCCATCCAAAACTTCTAAACTCTCATAAGCACATATTAAGCAAACTTGCAATCGTCAAACATTCTAATTGAGAAGAATTTTTTTTCAAATTTCAGTGTAAGTAGGTACAGTGCGCTACAAATAAAAGTATTCCATCTTAGGTGTAAGTTTAAGGTGGTAAACTAATCATGTGGCCCACTTTACATGAAGTAAATAAATTAAACTTTAAAATCAAAAATTTTGCAAGTATTTGATAATGATATTTATATCGGTAATAATAATCCATATTTGAACGGTCAGGGGCTATCGCAACTGAGTAGGTAGGTATTAACAGTTTGCACTTATCGAACGTTTTCCTCTATAGATAAATTTAAAAATACTTGCAACGTTAGTTCAACGCCCAAACTAAATAGGCTAAACAGAAATTGTTTATACAAAGAAATCCTGCAGATCACTGAATCGAACGGAATTTTAAGTGAACATCACCAGTAGAGTGATGTGCAGCTGTGCATATAGGCAACTATATATCTATTCCATTACTAGAAGCAATAAAGCAAACGTAATGGCTACGAGCTACGAGAACGGAGTCAATCTACGAAACAGTCAAACTAACCCTGTATGGATTCAGCCTATTAACAGAGTATTGAATTGACAAAACGTGACAGCTTAGTAGATTATTGCCATTAATACTGACCTTAATAAAACACTGCTTCCACCGCGGGCGACAGACACTATACACAGAATTTTATTGCAGCTGTTATTATTTTTTATTGATGATCGTGTTTTTTTTAACAGAGCACGCGCCCGCGTTTTTTTCTGCGTGCAAAGCCGTCGAGACGCAGCCGGCGCGACGCGCTGTCGCGAACTGGAAAAGTGGAAATCCAATGTGGCCTGACCGCTTGGATGTGGCAGGTGACGCGGTGTACGCATGCGCGGACGCCAAGGTCGGACCGAGAATACCGCTTGTGTATACAACGCCGTATTCGCCTGCGAAATGCTCTGCCAATCTGGTGTCCAAAATCCATTACTTGTATGAGGCGTCAACAGTCTCTGTTTGAATCTCCGTACAGGACTCGTAATGTTGTAAAATTGTAACGAGATGTTCTCTCATAGATATCTAACCTTTCAGCCGGTTTGTACCTGGCGCCAAACAAACCAAAAAATTGTGTTAACAGTTCCGCATTTATTAAAATAATATATTATTTTCTATGTGTATGTTTATAATTTTACAATCATACAGTCATACATAATGGTCTGGTTTCCTTGTCAAAGGGTTATGTTATGGAGCACCAATATAATTACCAGTATATACCGCCAAATCTACTAGAATTAATAATACTATACATTACTAACCCTAGGCTCTTAAGCGTAAACTGAGGGTGCAACTGGGAAAGACGCTCGGATGTTGATAATAGTTACACATAAATTACGCTAGATATAGCTATATACCCTAACGTTTTAATTTCCTGAGAAATCGAAGTACAGTAACATATACATCGAAATACTGCACAGCTTTCCACAGGAAAAATTAACTTAGCAAATTATTTAAAGCCACATTACAAATTAAATCAGAGCCGATCAGTTCAGATATGATCAGTCGAATTATTTTTTCATATTGTACATGTTTCCTGAGAACAGTTGTTCTTAAGACTCCAGGCTGAGTCTAAACATTAATAAAAAGTTTATATAATCTCATGTGATTTTAAAAATAAAAAATGACAATTCATTTAGTTTTAATAAATTAAAATCCTCAAAAACATCTGATTTCATGATTTATTTAGTAAAAATATCAACAACAAAAGTACAAAATTTAATATAAACTAATAAACCCGTATTCAAAAGTTTGAACTTACAAAAATAATCAACAAACACTGAGATCACAAACACAGTTAAATGCTTACATACTACTTTTTAATAAATAACAATACATTTGCTTATTTATAACACGTATTCAGTTGACAAAAGTCCATTTATAAAAAAAAAACTTTTTCCAAAAACTTAACAGTATTAAACTAGGACAACCATGATATCAGTCTCTTCAAAAATATTATAAATATTTACAATATATCAACGCTATCAGTTTTTAAAAAGAGCTTTACAGTACAGGATGTTTCATATAAATAGAGTTAGAAAATATTTTTAACTTTTATAAAAACCAAATAAGCCTTTTTTGGAATTTGTGGATATTAGACGACGCCTGAAAGACCGTTGTAAGGACGAGCAGCGCTCCGGGTGGTTAACACGTTGGCGGACGGTTTTGAAAACACGTTGAAGTTTAATTATTATAACGTCTATAGACGTCGTGCGTCCGCTTACGTTTAAAGGATATCTAAGAGGAAACTCAGCAAGTATAATGATGAACCTTTGAACCAAGTAAGATCAGGGGCGGAATTCTAATATATATTTTTTATGTTGATCCTTTGAGTTGATCATTTTATTTTGACATTGTTTAATTTTATGTATATTTTTACTCTAAAAAATACAAACAATATATACTTTTTTCTTGACTTTGCTGCAAAAAATCAACATGACATTTTGTATATACCTACTTTTTAATTTTCTATTGTGATTGCAAAGGTCATTTTTGTAACCTATAAATAATAACTTTTCTTTAAGGTTTTTTTGAATTTTGTTAGTAAAGTCGCGTCATAGTTTTTAGGAGTTAATTTCATAAATAATAATACTCCTATAACTTCTACGGAAGAACTAACTAAATAAATAAATTTAGGTACTGTAATTGGCACAGTTGTTTTAATAAGACTACGTAAAAATATGGAAGCCTAATGAGAGTGCAGACAAATTTCATATTTTATGAAGAAAATAAATTGCTATGAAAATATATTAAGTAGTGGAATATGTATCACGTTTCAGTTTTGTCATTTTATCGTGGACTGTAAAATTGAAATTCGGTAGGTATATAGGATATAAATTAAATTTAAACAGTACTATCTATTGAAACAACCTGTATAAGTACTTTACTTGTGTTTATCTGTTTGTGCATTATATAGGGACTATTTTTGTTACTTATGTATTAAATATTAATAGATTCAACAGTCGGGTATAATATTTATGTAATAAAATTGAAGATAAACAAGAAAATGATTTTACGGCTACGGAGACGTCTTCAATATTGTAAAAATAATTTTAAGGTCTTATATTTTTACATTATAATACATAAATAGGTGTAAGGCAACAAATTTTTTTTATTAACTTTATTTACATAGGGAGGTACCGAACTATCTAGAGTACATTGCATATCTTTTGCGTGTAGGGTTAGTTTCTTATTATGTTATATTATATTACTGTAATTGTAATTTTGGTGCACTAAACGACTCTTATTATTTTCTAATTATGCACTTTAAAAGTTTTGCTAAAATAAAACCGCTCCAATGGCCTCTAAAACTGTGTGTGACGACGGCAGTTAATACAATTTTAAAAATATGAAGATAAACACTACTATCACATTTACAGGCACCTTAATAACATAAACACACGAAAAATAAATTACTTTGTGTGATCCTATCGGTAATAATTAAATTAGGAAAACAGATTTTATACTATGTTCGTAAATACACCTTTAGCTTAAATTAATTTGAATCAGTCTTTTCAATTACTTTTTTAATTTTATGGCCAGTTTCAAGAAGTTTTGTTAAATTGCGGTTTCGGATAACTGAACGCCATATACGAGTAGTATATAATATGTATGAAAGAGAGTTAACTCTACGAATGAAGTTTTATTTGCTTATCAGTGTTCGTATTGAATTAACGATACAGGCTTCCCTTTTAGCGGGTTCTTGTATGTTTCGCAAAAAAAATGTTTAATTTCTGAAACAGTCTTTTCAATTTCTTTTATATATATATTACTTCAGAATAATCTAAGCAAGTGGGATCAATTTATTTAAACTGTAAAGATATTCTTTATACATTAAAATTAGTACCCAGACACCCACTTAATTTGATTCAGTCCCACTTTCCGACGATTCAACCTAATGTAACTGATTTCGGCATAGAAAAAAATATGTAAGTATATAAAAAATTTTGCTTTTTGTATGATCTAATTTAAAATAAAAAGATCAAATGTAACAAAACGTAAATAAAAAAGAAAACAAAAGCATAAATAATTATTATCACAACTACAATGATTTAGGACCTGCCTTTCATAATAAAAATATTTTAAACAGTAAATATATTACATGGACCTTTGGAATCTAGAGCTCTCACTGTGTGTTTAAGAGCTGTACTTTTTCTTTTTCAACAATTTCTTGGCCGGAGGTATGTCCATATCGTGGAAGTCCATACAGTGTCTTTTCAACTCAGAGTACTTCCTAAACTTCGAGCCACAAATCAGACAATCAACGATCATTTTCCTCACATTATGGACACTCCACTCATGGTCCCATTTCTCCTTCAAAGTCTTAAAATAATCATTACAAAACCTACACCTGAACCTATTAGTCAACTCTCTAGTATGAGCACATTTTATGTGTTTGTTCAGCATAGATTCGAAATGAAATATTTTGTTGCAATACCTACATTTGACTGGTGTATTTCTATTGTGATATTCCATGTGCTGTGTTATCATCTTCTTAGAGTTGAATTTCCTTTGGCACAGATCGCACTGTAAATAGGTGGTGCCGTGTATTTTTTTGTGTTTAGAGAAATTGCTGGAGTCGCTAAAGGATTTGTCACAGAATGTGCATTTGTAGAGGGTTAGTTTGGCGTGTTCGCGTAAATGGGCTTTGTACCTGTCGATTTTGGAGAAGGACTCGACTTGGCAGACTTCGCAGAGGATGTTGAGGGTGCCGTTGACGCTGACTGGGGTCTTGGCGAGGGTGCAGCGGATCACGTGCTCGATGAGGTGGCGTTTCAGGTCGCCGATGCGGTCGAACACCTTTAGGCAGACGTCGCAGGTCTGAAATTATTAATATTTTTATTATTTTTTGTAAAATTTAGACTTTTAGGCTAACCGCCATGTACGCAGTGCTCCTGTAGGTCGACCGCCTATCTCGATTCTCTCCTCTCGTACTTGTATCGCTATCGCCACATTTCGCTCCGCCTAACACACGAAACGCTTTTATTTTTTTTTATTTTTGTTTACATTGACGAATGCGTTGTCACTAACAACAAAAAAAAAATTATTGAGCATTTTGTGTGTTAGGCGAAGCGAAATGTGGCGATAGCGATACAAGTACGAGAGGAGAGAATCGAGATAGGCTGTCGACCTACTGGTGGCTTCCCACCATATCTTAAAACCATGCAAGAACGATTGAGTAAGGGAGATGTCGCCTTACATTATATATTGCGCTGTCCCGCTTAACATATTTAAGTAAGAACGGGCTTAATAAACGTTTGTAAATTTTAGTAAATATTGCCGTGAAGCTTTTCTAGCTGCTAACCAATTTAATACCAAGACAGATAGGTGTTTTAGACAACTTCTAACAGACTCTGACACCAGTGTGCATTTTCTGTTGGACTTGTAACCTACATGATACGTAAGAACGAAACGGTTAAGTAATACAGATAAATCTAGAAAATAGAACAAAATATTAGCTTTAATAAAAAAAAATTACGAATACTGCCTAGGTAGCGACCGCAGTGCACGTCAGGGTTTAGAAACTCTCACACCAAGGATAACAGGATTGATTAAATTTGCAAATCACTCAATAATAATGCTTTTTATTTATTTGAACTTTGTATAACACAATAGGCTAAATTAAAACTAAAAACATTATTTAACAGTCAACCTCTAATATCATCCATCATCATAACAGCCACACAAAGTCTAATATACGACACGGGCCTGACACACACACCGAAGGTACTTACATAAGTCATTTTGACTTGATGCTATACGAGTACACTGTCATTCAAGAGCATCAGAGATCGAGAGAAAGTGTTGCAAAACTCTATACACCAGGGTGTACACTAACCATGCACTTGACCTCGTAACCCATGTGATATGAATGAATGATGAAAAATTTTAAGTAACTACTTACCTTATTGTATCTTTTATGTCTCCTTGCCTTCTTGGAATGCAAGAGGAACATCTTATTGGACATCACTTTGGCTATCACCGAATCAGCCTTCCTTATTTCTTCACTTTTGGACATTGGAACATCTACAATAGACTCAATTTGATCCCATTTAGCAATCGAATCAACTGGGGTAGGTTCAATGTGTTCCCATCTCAGATTTGGGTCTTCAGGAGTTGTTATAATAATATCAGACTCTGAAACATCATCCATAAAAGATTCAGACAGTTCAATTTCATTCTCCTTAATCTGAGACTCCAGGCTCTTGTGTAACTCCTGGTGAACCACCAAATCAACATACTTCGACGATACGTAATCACACGAATCACACATAAACATGAAGTGAATTTTAGCTGCATGAGATCTCAAATCCTCAGCATTAGAATAAGTCTTCGAGCAATAACTGCAAGGATACTTTCTAGTATGAATCTTACGGTGTGTACGCAAGGTAAACTTTGAAGCAAAGACTTTATGGCACTTATTGCATTCTAGGTCTGGATCACCATGACCCATACAGTGAATCTCAAACTTCTCCTGTGTTTTAAGGCTCTTTCCACATTCAGTGCACATGAACTTCATTTCCTTTGAGAAAGCAGACTCAATGTCATAGGAGAGAGTATTGTGTGTCTTCATTTTGTGACTGCCTACCATGTGCAACTTGAAAGAGGAAATTTGGTCAAATATCTGCTTGCATTTATCACACTGGTACTTTTTCTGATGTTGTTTTGATATTCTGGTGCCATCTGAAATTGTAATTCAATGTTATGAAAAAGAAATCCTCTTTCTTTTACCTCACCTCTCGACTTATACCTTATCGTGTGGCTTAATAGACCAACCGACATTTCTTTCTTTTTAGTTCTTGAAAACCGCCTCTCGGCCTCTGACTACGTGGCACCATTGGCAACGTGCCTTTCAAAGCAAGGAGGAGTTCAAGGTAGAAATGCCACTAACGGCGACCAATCGAAGCATGACTGCGCACTCGCCGTAGCTTGACGCGCGCTATCGTTACAAACACGCACGGCCCGCTTGGCTATCGAGCTATGATCTTGGCTGTTATCGGGACATGGCTTGGCTATGACCATTAACACACCCGCAGATTTATTTTTATATTGGTCTGGTTTCCCTGTAAAATGGGTTACAGAGGTCAGACGGCAGTCTCTCCACTAGTTATTACCAGTACCGCCAAATAAACACCATGATTAAAAGAGTACCCTGGACTCTTAAGCGCAAGCTGACGATGCAACTAGGAAACACGCTCGGACGAAGGCGTCCATACATTGCAGTAACCGCTTTCCATCAGCTGGGCTGTGTTTTTGCCAATATAATAGTATAAATAGAAATAAATAATGATAAATAAAAATTCAAGTGGACCTATCTAGTGAGGGTGACAGGAGGGTATATAGGAGGAAGAGCCTACTATACATCTTTTTGCCTACTACTTTAAATGGTAAGTATAACAAAAGATTAGTATGTAAACAGGCACGTAAAAAAACATCTAAGTATTTCTTAAATACCTTATTTATGCTTTGTTAATTTTAATACGGAAAATAATAAACTTATTAGTAATTCCATTCATAATATGGATGAAAATGTACTTTAATGTTATTTTTAAATACCTATCTGCAGTTATGGTAAATAAGAAAGTGTGTTACATATTCAGGACTTAACTAAGTACTTAGGTAGGACTGAACTGAATTTAGTATTTGTTTTAGGAGATATAAAGATAGGGGAGGGAGGAAGCTCAGTAAGTCAAAAGAGTTATTATTAGATAAAGGCATTAGATAAGTACCTACTAAAAGTAACGTGATATTCTATAGATGTCTTAAAATATTTTGGACAAATTAGTTTTTGAGAATAATCAATAATAATTTCTTTTTTGTAAAATAAGGACTCACCAATCTCAACTTCATGATCTATGTCTCCAACACTAGAGCATTCCAAAGAAGGATCATTAACAGCTATTTTCTGTATAGTTTGGCCACAGTGCGAATCATGACCAAGAAAAAGAATTGTTTTACGTTGCTTTGAAGCAGACTGTATGTCAGAAGACATAAGCTGTTTCAATGCTCCATTATCACTTTGAAGACCTATGTACTTGCGTTCCTCTCTGGCCCGATTCTCTTTTTCATTAATAATCTCCTCAGGCAGGTGAGTTAAGAACACTCCGCATTCAAATTCATCTTCTTCATAAAGATTTAAATTATTTTGTTCACTGTTATTCTGCTGAGTAGATGTCTCAGAGGTTGGCACTTTCCTAAACTTTTTATGCTCAAAATCGTCAACAGCAGAATAATTGATGGACTCCTTATAATTGTAAACATTTTGAGTTATGTATGTGTTATGCTGTTCAACGGTGATATGATTAGTATGAGTTTGAGTTTGGTGACATTGTATAGAGTATTCCTGAGTTTCTACAGCATCATACTGATTGTACACATAGGGACTTCTAGCAGGGTCTATCCATACTTGGGATTGGTTGTATGGAGGAAGTGTTATTTGGGTACCAGGATCATTAATAATTAGGGGAGTTTGTTCCGTAGTATCAACATAGCTTATTTCACTGTCATCAGTTGATTCTAACTGATGGACATCATAGCTATCTATAAGTTTTACATTGCAGAATCCTGAGTAAATGCACATTTCATTCCCTTCAATATCTGGAGATGTGATGTTCAACTCAATGAAAACATTGTCAGTGGCTTCACAGTTAGTTTCCAGTGTTGTACACTTTTTGGGGATAAGTAGCACCGGATAAACCGCATCAGATTCCATAAGGATATTCCCCTGCTCCATTTTAATGACTGCCTACCAAAACACCAAAACATGTTTATTGTACTATAGCTCAACTGAGGGTTACTCAAATGTAGGTAAATTAAGAAAATAATTTGTGAAATTATTAGTAAAATGAGGGGAAATTCACTTACCACGTGTACCGTCGATGTCGGGAAGGAAAAAATATGTATGAAAGGTTTTTGAAGGTACTATTGCTAACGATCGGTACTTGAATTTAAAATCTACCCTCATTGTTAAAAAAACATTACAGAAGTTAAAAAGAAACACACTTCATATAAACCAAACTTGGTTCCTACTTTGGCATTGCTTTTCAAAACCTTAAAACTAAATTTATAGAAAGCAACAAATCCATCTAAAACAATTAAAGTATTTTAAGTTTACCGCCTGTTGAAATTATACAAATGAATATGGACTTTATAAACCATGTCTATGAGGTTCACTTTTGAGTATTTTATGGCCTTGGCAGGTGACCTGTGACAGCTGACAGCGCGGCATGATGACGGATGATGGCGGCAGACGGTGTAACTTTTTTTTCGACCTTTTACCATCAACTGTTTTAGCAGGTCAAAACGAATAAGCAAGCTTTATAACATGAATGTATAGGGATGAGGCGTATTTGCGTTGTATACAAGGACAAAATATACACGAATTTTCCGATATGATCGTCTTCATTACGGAATACTAAAACTTAATTTGCAACTACAAAATATATAAGAATTTTACGTATGTACTGAGGTAACTACGTACTTACGCGCAAATGAATGATCTTTTATTTATTTAGATTTATATATATGTATATATTTCGCCAGCGGCGTCGCTCACGTATTTTTTTTTATGACACAGTACTTTTTCCCGAGATAAAAGGTATCCTATGTCCTTCTTATTACTTCTATATTATATGTGTTTGCGAAGTTTCAGGAAGATTGGTGCAGTAGATTGAGTGTAAAAGTGTAACAAACAAACTCACTTTCGATTTATAATATTAAAGTATGATATGAATTACGATAAGTATGATACTTAGTATGAAGTAAGATAACGGATTCGAGCAAAAATTCGTATCAAGTTCATGTCGCTTTCCTATGCTGTTAAAGTTTGTAAAAATACTAGCTTTCACCCGCGGCTTCGCCCGCATGAATTTTCCTCGGGAACAGTGCTTTCCCGAGATGAAAGGAACAGGAAAAATTTCAGAAAGATTGATTCAGGGGGTTACTACCATCTCTTAAAACCATACAAGATCCAGTGAGTAAGCGAGACAGCGCAATACAAGATGTAAGGCGATATCTCCCTTACTCACCGGATCTTGCATGGTTTTAAGAGATGGTGATAGGCCACCTGTAGATAGGGCGTGAAGAAGTTTCACACAAACAAAATATACAAACTTACTTTTGCATTTATAATATTAGTCGGGAGTTGGGATCTACATTTTTAAATAATTGATGAAATAATGATATTCTCTGTAGCGTTACATCCAGCGCCATGTACGCCATACGTACCTACATGGCCGTATATACCACGAAGCAAATACACATGTACGTATGTATTTGCTTCGTGAGCAGACTTAACTTAAAAAAGCTGTTACCTGTCTGTGGTTGAGATTTTGGCGGGAAAGAAAATTGTCACTATGTCCACGCTTTATTATTTGCAGTGTTCGTGAACAAGCGTGAGTGTTGGGAAGTAGTACAGTGTAGATTACGTGACTTTTATCTTTGTCTCCATAATCTCCAAGTTATAGCTAAGTTAAATTTTTCCACCGCTTCACTTAGCCACCTAACTCTGACTAGAATTACTTACTTGACTGGACTAGACTATTAACTGACTGAAGAAGTTCAAGAAAGGCCTTAAAGGGAGTTTTTGGAGGGAAAGTAAACTGTATTCCATCATTCCATTCCATCAACAAGGCATATCGCTATGTCCGCGCTGTATTTAATTTCCAAAACTTAGGTTTTTCGAGTGTTTGTGCATAATATTGGTGGATTATTATTCGCAAAGTGTTCGTGAACAAGCGTGAGTGTTGGGAAGTGATACAGTGTCGATTACGTGGCTTTTTATCTTTGTCACCAGAATCTCCATGATATAGCTAAGTGATTTTTTTCCACCGCTTCACTTAGCCATCTGACTCAGACTAGACTTACTAAAAAATAAATAATTTTAAGTTCTTTTTAAGTATAGTTTTTAAGGTTTATTTAATAAGTTTGTTGTTTTTACTTGAATAAAACAACGTCGATAGAGAGACTTACTTACTTGACTGGACTTGACTATTGACTAGAATTTTTGACTCGACTGACTTAAGTAGGACTGAAGAAGATAAATAAATTCAAGAAAGGCCTTAAAGGACTGGATTCCATGGCCGTATAAAATATTCAAAAAAAAAAAGCCTTAAAATAGTTAGTAGCCTAGTTTCCATGGCCGTAAAAACTATTTAAAAAAATGTATGTGGTTGTTCCGTCAATGTCATATTCGAATTAAATTACTTGTCTTGTCTGAATTTGTCAAAACAAACGGCTACCGACACCGCTTCGTAGTCGTCGTCTTTTGTGCATTTTGTCAGTTTTTCGGCGATTTTCACCGAAATAAACTTTGATAGCGTTTAAAGTAAAGCGGGCGCAATAAGAAACCCATATTTAATTCTTATGACCGGGTGTTGATAAATAAACTGTTTCAAATCTGGATGAAAATACAATGATTGCGGCCTCCGAACCTTTGGTAAGTGATCATTATTGTGTTACATTTTATGCGTTGCCTACTCGAATTATTAAATGAGAATTAATATCGCAATTATCATAATTATTCGAGTACAATCTGTAGACAGATTGCTGATATTGACAATAACTAAAGCTACCTTTAAAAACTGTGTAAATGTGAACAAATCCAATTTAAAAAAATATTTTTATTCTACCTATGCAGGAGTTTGTGCCACATGGAAGAATAATAGCTGCGAAGCACCCGACTAAGATTTACAGCAAGGGTCACAACAACTCATTGTCCGAGAACTCTTTGCTATACAAGTTGACAAACTTTGCCATCAAAGATGAGAGTTTGTTGGGAGCTAAGGAGGCAGAGGAACAGGAATGGTGGTGTGTCAGGGAAGTTTATTATAGACATAGTGAAGGTATGTTACATCTAGATAAACTTCACCATATTACATTTGGAATTTTTTGCCTACAGAGAAAATGTAAAGTTTTGCAAATCAACTAATATACTAAAGACATACAAAACCTGCCAGGTGTGAGTTGGATTTACCCAATAAAGGTTCCATACAAGCAGCATTCGGGAGTAATTTTGTTTATATAAAAAAAAGATTTTGTTGGAACAGCATTAATTAATTACTTTTTTAAGTATTTCTTGTTATTATAAATTTTAACACAAATATGCATAGTTATAGAGTAAGTAGTAATGGAAGAATATTATTGGTACTGTATTATTTATTGTATGTACAATATGAATTGCAATAAATGAATTCAATCGAATTGTTTTGAAAAAGATGCATACAATATCTATCATTTCCCTATCTTCATTTGAGCGTGTTTCCTGGTTTGTAAATACAGATTAACAAACCTCTTAACTCTGTATTATAAGAACCCTGATATCACAGTTTTGTATGATTTGAAATCAGAGTACTATTTACTAATCCAAATTTTTTAATGTATTTTTAACTTGACAGATACCGACGATGATTCATCACAGTTATCCAAAGATAACAAGTATGAGTATGGTTCAGAATCTTTCCGACCACCAAGCCGCCTCAAGAATGACTTCAACATATCAATTAAGTCAGAGCTTATTGCTGGAATGAAAAGGATGGAGACAGATTGTTTAAACTCTGCTGGACCATCACGGGTGGGCAGTGCTAATAGCTCTAGCAATATGTCCAAGAAATTTAACTTGGCTTGCAGTCAAACCAAAAGTGTGATTAAACCCCTTAATTTCAAAACTGATTGCTCTTATGAAGAAGAGTTGTATGTGAAGGGGTGTACAGCAATTTGGTCTAAAGGTATGATTGTCATTTTAAATACATATTTTAAATCCAAGATTTTCGGAATGACTGGTTGGAAGCAGCCTCCATCCAGCGCCTGCCTACCTTCTTTGATTGACACAAACATTTAAGTTTGATTGAATATTAAATTAAGAACATTTAAATATTTCAGGTCTTGTATCTACTCCGGGAACAAAGTTATCTGGGCCTGAGAATAGAGAAACCATATGTTGTTACACACTAGAGAATCCAATAAAACATGCTCATTTCTGCAACTTCCACATTGACATAAACAACACAATGCTTATAGATGCACTGAATTCACAGATAGGAGATGTCAAAAAGAACATAAAAATCGAGGATACAACTGAACATGTTGAAAAGAAAGTAATGCCTGCAATTTTATTGATGGATAGCAAAAATATGCGAGTATTTGCTATGGATGGCAGAGAATATATCAACAGCATACCCTTTCAAGTAAAAAGGGTGTGGCCCATGAAATATGGTGTTTTGTTAGAAAAAGAAGCAACTCCACTGATGCAAAACTCAATGCTAGTCAACTCGTTTATAAAACTAAATGAATCTCACAACAGTTCATTTTCTAAATCTAAATCTAATTTTCCATTCAATATGAGCGCAAAATTACGCGCTGAATCTATTTCGGGTTTTGAACAAGATATTCCTTTGCCTACATGTTTTTCTTTATCACATCCCCTAGATGAAGTTACTCCTATACTTATGAAATCTCCCGCTCAAGGATTACAGTATTACAATGATGGAGATTTACAAATTATATTTGTTAGCACAAATCCAAGTATTATTCTGTTGTACGATTGGAAATTAGCTACTCATTCCCTTTGGAAAATACGCAAGGCTTTGCGTGAAGAATGCTTAGCTATGTGTCCTAGTGTTAACTCAACAACAGCTGTTTTCAGTCAATCCTGCGATTATGTTGGCAGTCCCATGCATAGCAATGTTGGTAGGAACACAACTAGTTGGGCAACAGGTATGGGTAGTCCATACCAGTCTAAAAGGTGTCCTTTAACTCCTACGCAATCACGGTCTAGGCTAAATAGTCCAATGGCTAACATATTCCATCAACAAGGCATGTCGCCTCATGCATCTATTGGCCAGGCGTCTTCGGTTTCAATGCTGGCGAATACAATGACGCAAACGCCGCCAGCTTTGCCTTTATACCCTGATATTTGTTTAGACCACATTTGGACAGACAATCAGCAAATTAGGCGGGATCCAATAGAAAATCCATCTGAATTGAAGACATTCTTGCATACAGATTTAGTTGGTCACGACTATTTGTGTTTCATTGTGAAAGTGAGTGGTGTAAGTAGATTGCAGATTGTGAGACTACAAAAGTCTCATTCTCATGGCCAGCCATCTAAAAGTAATTTGATAGTGGGGTCAGTTTCGTCTGTTCTTGCAAAAGATGCAGTCGTTTTGGAGCATTTGAAAATGATGGCTTTGATAGATGAAGCTGGGAATATTATTTTGCAGTCAGGAAACAATGTGGTTGGTAAGGTAAGTTGCAAATAAAATATTACAATCTATGATACTGTAAATATTTTTTTCAAAATTATGTTTCGGTTTATTTATTTTTTCAAATAAATTAGATCCAGAAATTACTGTTTTAAGTACAATTTTTTTTAATCAGGGGATTAACATTATTTATAAATTTCAGAGTGGTAGTGGCTCATTATAATACACTTTTCTAGTCCCTTTAATGAGAGATTTAATAGACCATTCTACAATAAAACTAAAGTTTGTGAGAAAATAACAATAGCTGAAACTTTTTCACACTATAACGGTTAAACTTTATTTATTGATGATTGGAAAAATTGTTATTACCCAACTAAATACTAACTACTCGGCTGACGGCCTGTTTATTATGCAATACCAGTAGCATCACAACTTTACCACCATATTTCCTTCAGGTTCATGTAGGTGGCGTCCTCGCTCGTCTCATCGACTCTCCATACACGAAACGGAACGCATTCCAGTCTCCGTTCCCTCGACGTAGCAGTCTATTACCAAGTCGGAATGACACAACGTTTGACGACTCCGCGTTGCATTTGCTCTCGCCAGTGCCGCACTCATCTGCGTCGAGGATAGAACATAAGGAGACTTTAGGTGAGTAGAAGTTATTTAGTTTTTATACTTTTTATAACTTATTAGCTTTCGCCCGCGGCTTCACCCGCGTAAATTTCGGGAACATTTATTTTTTGCCGTGATGAAAGGTGGTACCCTATGTTCTTCTCAGTACTCCTACCTAACTATTTGTACTTATGCAAAGTTTACAAGCTAATTGGTTCAGTAGAAAAAGCGTGAAGAGGTAACAAACAAACAAATATGCAAACTCACTTTCGCATTTATAATAAGAGTTGGGATATTTAATTAATATTAAATATCTTTATAACACTATTAAAAAGTAGGAAAACGGCTTCGAACCAACCGGCTGAGGATGCAACCGATAAATGAGCTAAGATGAAGAAGATTCTTTATAACTTCTCGCCAAGCCCATACTCCGCGCTGCCGTGAGTATACAATCTTACAATTTATCCCAGGTGCATTTTATTTTTCCTCTTTTAAGAGGTACTAAAACCATTTATAGGATTCAGCATTATGTCAAATCCGTCTGTATAATGTCAAACTTTTAAGAAATGCTGTCTTTGTGAAGCCTCCTCCTGAAGGGAGGTATAATTCCGCCACCTGAAGGGAGGTAAAATTGTATTTATATGTATGGTATATGTAGGTATATGTATGTAGATTATATGTTTTTGTATATGCAATGCACCTACATACATTCTCTGCTTAACCCAAAGGTTGACTGTTAGACAAAGCTCCTATTGTATTTTGTGCAATAAAGGTTTAAATAAATAAAAATAAAAAGAAAGTAGGCCGCTGTCCCTAGTTACATTGTAAGGCGTCCACTAAAACAGAAGGAATGATTTATCTTCAAAACGTATGGTGTATATAGTATGCGTGTTGCAAATTACTTTGGTTGTTCTCTTTAGGTCTTCGTGGGTTGTGTGACGCAGTTGGCTCGCGTCTGACTTTGCAGTTCGATTCCGGAGTGATGTACCGCATATCTCTACCAGCTTTATCGTGTTCCACGCTTGTCACAAAATGTTGTGACGCCCTGAAAGCGATTCTACCTAAAGATATTTCTACACAGGTAATTAATAATTTTTAAAATGAATAAGGTAACAAATATTAATTTCATTATTTTTTTATCGTCATTAGTGATAGTTTACTTTCTTTCTGTATATTGTAAATATAATAAATATAAATTCTCAAAAAAGTAAAATAAGGAAAGTTCTTTCAAATTTAAAATTAACCGTCGTAATTTGATTTTTATAATATTTTTACAGGTTATAATAAGATGGTACGGAGTACGCAACGTGCCAGGCACACAGGATTTAACGCCCGAGCAGGAATGGCTTATGTTCTCGAACCTTCTATTTTCTCTAATCGGGTATGACGTCGAACGACTCGCCCAGACCAAACAAACAGACGACCAAGTCGAACACACTGAAGTTGTCACAAAGAAACAGCGAACATCAAGCGATGGTACTCAAGACGATTGGGAATATTTGCTTAGCTCGAAAATGCACAAAGCCATTGGAAACTCGCTAGCTACCGTACTCCATTTACATCCAATATCTATCTCGGATAAACAAGGTTGTAACAGCAAATCGGATAATGTAGAAATGGAGAAACACGGTCAATTCAATACGAATTGCTTACTTTTCCCTTATACGATTCAAGTGTTGTATGCGTTCCATCTTGTATATGAAGAAATAAAGCTAAATACCCTATTGGGGACACATTTGAAACCTTTGTCGGCATTTTTATATCAAATATCAAAGGATTTGAAGTTTGATAGTTACGTGAATCATTATTGGCTGGATTTTCCTTCAGATTATAATTTAGATTACGATGAAACTGATTCGCAGATGTCTGATAGCGTTTTGAAGAAGCTATGCCAACCTTCGTACTTCAGTAATGATCCGCCAAATATATTCAGTTACATAAATTCGATGCTGAAAGATTTAGACGTTGGGTACTATCCGTATCTTGTTGATGTTAACAATGTGTCGAGAGATATCATTGAGGTAAGTGTGTGAACTATTTTTGGTTGTTATGTTATGTTGAGAAAAATATAGATTTAGTTGTGTTAGTATACCAGTGGAAATTAACAGATTTATGAGTACATTTCTTTTTAAATAATCTGCAATCTTAGTAAGAAGATTACATTAAATTATTAGTATTAGCTTTCAGAAGCTTATAACAAAATATGTTGTTTTTTTTTAATATTGTATTTTTCATATTACTTCTTGTCTAAAACTTTTGCTGGCATTAAACGAGAAAATAGAGGCAGTTCTTTTGTTATCTACGTCGAGAGGCCATTACTGCCAGCGAAAGGTTGCTAATAGAACGCTCTTAGCATGTATTTTGTATTATCTTTACTTCTATACTAATTTTATAATGAGGAAATATTTGATTGTTCGTTTGTTTGTTTGCATAAAATAGGCTTCGAAACTAATGGACCGATTTTTAAAAATCTTTCACCGTTGGAAAGTCACACTAGAGTGATATAGGTACTATGTACCGCGGGCTAAGTGCGAAAGTGAGTTTGTTTGTTATGGTTTCACACCCTATCTACTAAACCAATCTTTTTAAAATTTTGCATACACATAGAAGTATTGAGAAGGACATAGGGCACCTTTTATCTCGGGAAAAAGCACTGTTCCCGAGAGAAATGCACACGGGCGAAGCCGCGAACATAAACTAGAATATCTGAGTTCTGAAAATTAAATTAATAATATATCATTAATTGAATAATCGATGCATAGACATTTCTAAAATTTTGCATGCTATATATTTTTGGCTAAATAGGACATAAGCACTAACCCACAAATTTTTCAAGAACATTGTAAACCCTATTTACTGCAAATAAAAGTGATTTGATTTAGTAAATAAATAAAGTTCTTATATACTGTCCCTTCAAATCAGGTGCTAACAATAGTAGAATGCGGGCGCAGCGCGGGAGTGCAAACAATAACAAGCCGCGACACGATGTGCGCGAGCTCCACGCCCCGCTCGCGGCACACCAACACGCAGTACCCGTCGCCGCACTGCCGGGCCGTATGCTTGGTTCACGAGAGAGGTAAAATGTGTGACCATATTTTAACATCGATTATAACGATTTTTAAGCTATTGCATAGCTTTTATCGCGGGCTTTAAGCGCGAGCTTAAAAAAAATTGCGAGCGAATCAAGAAAGAACAATGGGACAAAATGTATAAACTCCGTCCCCACCTTTGTAGCACCATAGAGTCAAAATCATTGAATGAACGGACGAATGAACATATGAGAGTGAGTGGAAAAAAAAGAAATCAAAATATCAAATCCAAAGTCGTTACAATGTTAGGAATGAATATAAAAACGCGCGAATCCCCGAGTGTCGCACCTTTTTTTTGACAATTTAGTAGTAAACAGCCATATGTCCTACCTGAATAGTATATGGTCATCAAGCCCACATAATACTACATCCATCTTTATTTGCATCTTTCATTTAAGTCATGTGGGTTATGAGTTTTATTTTTTTCTGCTTTTGTCAACTACTACCTTTAGGTAGACAATCTTTTTGGCCCTAGTGGTCATATATCAGGCGGTCACGCCGGATGTAACGGTTTCGAACCCCGGAAAAATTTAATTTTTAGATTGAATATGTCTTGGATGTTTATCAAATACGTATTTGTTACAAAAATATAGTATTGTTGAGTTTGATCCCATGAGTCTCTAGCTCAATCTGTGTTTATTTTTTTAAATCTTTTAGAAGGAGATGAGAAATATTTTATTATTTTTGTAGGCATGACTTCAAGAGACGTAGACAACCTCCCTCCAGCAATAGGCTTACTTCTCCTCACAATATTCACTCGTTGCAAGGCAGAACCACCAGTGGATTGGCCAGTGGAAGCCTACAACTTGGTGATGAGGGAGGATCTCTCACTCCAGGCCGAAATAGCTGAAACTATCAAATCTACGTCGGAGTATATGGAGAGTAAGTAATTTTCCTTATTTTTGTGTTTACAATTTAGCAGGCAGACAATATTAAATTTATTTTCATTATTAGGTTCAATTGTGAAGAAAAATCCGTTTGTTTCTCATTAATGTTTTAACTGTAACGCGTATCTGTGGAGACTCCAGCGCAAAGCATGTTCTTATCTTAACACAACAGATGGCGCTATAAGCGAGAGTTCTGCATTGACTACATAAATAACTAAGGGTCGATTTCACCAAACATGACTTAACTTGAGAATAGTTATCCGCGGAATATATTTATTCTTCCATATAGCTCTTGGATAACTTCGTCCACGTTCCACCACTTTACACCAGATTAAATTTACTCTCGGATAGTTACTCTCTGACGGAGTGAATCCGAATGATTGAAATGAATGACTGTATAAGTCGCCCAAATGTAATTGCTCGTTTCTCCTCTAATAAATAAAGTGTATTTCGTATTATTATATTCGATAGGGTTATACCTATGTCAAAAGTGTCAAAACGAGATATTCTTACAAAGTAAAATCAAAGAAGTTCGATTCGCGTGCGGTCTTTTTTAGTGACGCAATTTTTTTAATCTATGGGTAAAATATATAAATATTATACCTAATATTTTTTTTATGTCAGCGCGCCAGTGAATCAGCTGTTGAAACAATGACACTTGGACGCCATATTGAACTTATCCTTAGTATAAGCTCGCTGTTCGTTGAAAATTGGCGGAGTAGAGATTCACTCCAGCATAATCGTTTATTCTTGGATCAAGTCTATGGTGAAACGTAAAAATAT
This sequence comes from Apomyelois bistriatella, assembly GCA_947044815.1. Lineage (NCBI taxonomy): Eukaryota > Metazoa > Arthropoda > Insecta > Lepidoptera > Pyralidae > Apomyelois > Apomyelois bistriatella. Next base: position 7,570,281 of record OX345703.1, read on the forward strand.
GTTATCCTAGGGGTAACTGCTCGTATACTCTCGAGTAAAATTTACTCTTATTTGGTGAAATCGACCCTAAATAGTATAGAAAGCTAAAAGGTGCTGGCAAATTTTCTACGGCTTGGAGCTATAAATAAATGAAGGCGGTCGAGCATCCCGACATCGCTCTCGCCTCTTCAAATCTCTACTTAATATAAATGGCTGTAGATTTAAAAAAAAAAACATGACGAATTGAGAACCACCTCCTATTTTTTTTGAAGTCTGTTAAAAGCTGTGGACTAAGAAAAGCTCTTTATTACATTTCGCGTGAATAGTTACCTTATTTTCAGCATTAGCCCTAGGTGTTTTGGAGAAAGAGACAGCATATACGCTAAACAGTCATGTCAAAGAAGAGCAGCCGAGTCAGAGCAAATCTGACGAGAACGACACGATCACTGGGATGGAGCATCTCAACTCTAAACTTCTAAGCCTTCTTTATCCAAACGACCATAGGTACTGTCCATTCACTATTTCAACGCTGTTATAAAATATCATTGAACTAGCAGTTGTCAGAGACTTCCCACTTTCCCGTGGGAATTCCGGGAAACCCGTTCTCAGGTTGGGTCTAGTTATACCCAATTTAAGTTTTGTATTTCAAATAGTGTTTTAGACTTGGTAGTTACTACTTGAGGGAATAAGTAAGCAACCTTATATAAAAAAGTAAATTTTTCCGTTTGTTGGTTGGTAACTGTAGTCTTTAGTTTTTTAATACATACCTTTATTTATTTATTAAACTTCTTTACAAAATATTTAAATGGCGGACTTAAAGCCTTGAGCTTTTTCTACTAGTTAACTAAGAAAGTAAACTTTACTGAAGTAGTTGACGCAAACTCTAGTGTCAGATATTATTATCTGACTTAGCTAAATATTTACCAAGTCGTGCTAGTACTATGTGGCGAACTATCGCTAAAGCCTCTGCCTGATTAAACTAACCAATAAGAGAAATTAATGAGATTATTTTATTTTTTCCACTGTAGAATGGCAGAAGTATTCAACCTACTACAGTCTTCAATACCGGTCACCATTAATTTGACACAACGGCCTGAAGTGTCTGACCACGATTTCATAGAAGAGCAAGAGAAATATTTGTACGCTATCAGTACACGGACAATGGCTTTACCTGTTGCAAGGTCAGTAATATTAATTTTTAAACCGTCATTCAGTATTATTTTGTTAATTTTGAAACCATCAAAATATAATTGACAATCAAAATTACGTATAGATTTACAACAGTAGAGCTGTCAAATCGTTAAACAATTATAATAGCTTATTACAGGACCCAACGCGTCAAGAGCCGACTTCTTTTGTATTATATTCTTGAACTGTGTCAATACTTTTAGTTTCAAATACAGTTATATATTAACACTTATAAAAATCCAGACACGCTCTAGATAGCTATAGACAACAATATATTCATTGTATTATTACGGAACGGACTTGTTGGAAAAGACAAGAGATAGGAAGAAATGGAAGAAATTGGACGAGGCCTATACCCTAAAGAGGGTTTCTACAAATAAGCGAAAAAAAACTCAGTGTAAATTTTTGATAGTATGTATAATTTGTAAAAAATTAAAGGCTTTTTTAGTTTTTTTATTATTACGTCTTCCATCGGGAATTAAAACCGTGTCATTTATTGTTGCAGAGGTATGCTAACATTGCGAAGTATGCCTTGCGCGCCCACAGAACCCCTAAACCTTCCAAAGCTTTGTGTTTCTGGACGTGGTCCACCACCTCGCAGCAACACTATTAACTTAGCGGCTGCTGATGCATCCCCTCAATGTCTGCTATGGCCGGTGTTCCACAACGGGGTAGCTGCTGGGTTATCCCTAGTGCCCATGACTGGATCTAGCATCGATTCTAGCTGGATTATCTACAATAAGCCCAAGGTAAAATGCAGATTAATTTGGTCATAACATATTTAACTTAACAGCTATCAAAGCGTCCAAACATTTTCTGCTTTGGCCGGTGTTCGACAACGGGGTAGGTGCTGAGTGTCCCTTGTGCACATGACTGGATATAACATTGATTCTAGCTGGATTATCTACAATAAGCCCAAGGTAAGGCCGTTTCTTGACTAGAAACAATGGTTTTGTCAAAGCGTCCCCTCAATGTCTGCTATGGCCAGTGTTCCACAACGGGATAGCTGCTGGTTTGTCCCTTGTGCCCATGACCGGATCTAGCATTGATTCTAGTTGGCTAAGCTCATCTTCTTTTCGAGTCATGATTGCTATATGGACTCTGTACTTAATAAGCCCATGAAAAAAAGACATTCATTGGATCTAATATCCTAAACCTTGCGGCCGTTTATACAGTATTTTACCAATAGATATATGAGGCTTAAAGTTCATACTCATTGAGAAAAATAATGCTTAAAAGCGTGGTTGTTAACGAACAACATAACCAACCCATTTGTGTCGTGATCTTCACAAAAAATGTTGTGGAAAACTAGAAAACGCACAACGTGTTGTGGCCACGAAGAAAAGCTTTGACGCGTTCTGTACACATAAATCCTTACTAATATTATGAATGCGAAAGTGAGTTTGTTTGTAACGCTTGATTTCACGCTCTATGTAGTAAACCAATCTTCCTGAAATTTCGCATACCTTTCATCCCGGGAAAAGCACTGTTCCCAAGGGAATTTTACGCGGGCGAAGCCCCGTGGCTTTTACCCGTGTAAAAGCTAGTACATAATAATAATGACCTCATTCTGCATTAGGAATTACTAATATGCTTATTTTCATCCAGGGAACAGGCGAAATGTCTACGGAACACGCCGGTTTCCTAATGGCGTTGGGACTAAATGGTCACCTACGGGATATGCCGTTTATGAACATGTACGAATATCTCGTTAAATGCCATGAGATGATCAGCGTGGGCCTGCTTTTGGGGCTTGCTGCTACATATAGAGGTAAATTCAAACTATTATTATAAATGTTTGTTTGTCCTTTCACGTCACGGTCGAGAGGCGACTTAGAAGAATTCTGACATCATGGTGGTGTGCATGGTTAATTGACCCTGTGACCCATACGATACGATTATGACGTTAAAACGAAGCGACGGATTGACATGATATTTTGTGTGGTAATAGTTGCAAAGCTGGTTAAGTTAAGTGGGCAAAGCTGCGGGCAACAGATAGTAGAAAATAAATTTGATCAAGCGCGAAATATATAATGATTATGTTTTACAATAAGATGACGATTTCAACTCTGATCTAACACCTTACTATGTGTATTGTATTACTATACAAACTTATTTTATACAGGTACAATGGACGTGCAAGCCACGAAAATGATGAGCATCCACCTCGAGCCACTTCTACCGCCAACTTCCATAGAACTGGACATACAGCAGAATATCCTGGTGGCTGCGTTGTTGGGAGTGGGGCTGATTTACCAGGACACCGGACATACGCATTACGCGCAGGTGTTGTTGAATGAGATTGGTAAATATCAATGTTATGAATATGATTGACATCAATAAGTGATAAGAATGTCCTATATTGAAAATAAACAATTTGAATTTGAATTGATCATTCTTTGTCATCTCTTCATTATTTGAGCATGGCAGGTACTTTATATTAGCCTTTAAGAAGGTCGTTTAAAACTTGGATGGCATTATTACAGTTCCACAGTAATATAATAGAAGGTGAATTTAAGACACATGCAATTAACATAAATTAATTGTAATTGCGCACAAAACTAACGGCCTACCAGCAAGAGCGGCGTAGGATATCTATCTATAGATGGTCTGACGTCCTTTTGAGGTCGCAGAAAACGCTGGTTGTAAACCACATTAAATCAATCTGAATGGAAATTTTTAAGGGAAATCTACGTTTGGACCTCTTTCTCGAGAAATTAATAGATACAAGATGCAACTGGATATAAGCAAAAATAAGAGATATTGGAGCAATTGGCAAAAAGCACCGGAGAACTATAAAAATATGTTTACTACTTTACGTGATATCTTGTTGAGTCTGATTCTCATTTTGTTTTCAGGCAAACCGCCCGGACCAGAGATGGAAAACTGCGTAGAACGGGAAGGATACGCCCTGGCGGCCGGACTTGCTTTAGGATTCATATGCGTCAGATCCGGACATAACGCACCGGATCACATCGCTCAGAGACTACGGACTTACATGCTGGGTGGTGACAAACACCCTTTGACAGGTAAGAGAGCCTATTTTTCTTTTATTATGTTAAGTTTATTTATTATTACAACACATTATGGCAACACTGGCCATGTAAACATTAACTCTGTATATTTTTAATTGAAAAAAATAGTTTTGAACTCATTTTCAACTCAATTATACAAGGAAAAGAAAGGAATAAGTGCTGTAAAGTGATTGTTTATTTTGAGTTAGTGTAAAGTTTTTACTTACACATTATTGGAAAGTGGTGTCTTCGGCGATCGCACTATCACAGTGGCACTTCATGTGGAATGTGCTTAATAAGACTTCATTCTTTGGCCAATATACGGATTGTTTAGTGTACTACAGTGAGTACTGACGCATCAAAGGAGTGAAATAACTGTTCAAGAAGAATATAAATATAAAGTGAATTTGAGGATTTAAAATTATTATTGAAGGTGTATTTTTTTATGGAACTCATTAAATACCTTCATTGACCACTATAAACTTTTACACAAATGTGATAGTGATGGATCTTTTCTATCAATGACGTCATACGCTGTTTGGTGTGTTTGGTACAGAACGCGCCTCCCATACGTGAGTTAGAAGTTCGATTCCTGACCTTGAAAATTAAATTTATTCATTCTTTTGAATGCTGTGGTGGTTTCAAGAACTTTTTCAACATCTCAAGTCAAGGATGTTTCCTTCGTTTGTTTTTGTTATTTTTTCTGCTTTTATTTTCTGACTTATAATTGTTTTTTTTTATTATTATTAATTATTTTGATTTTATTTAATATTTTTATTTATTGTAATTTTTTAAACATTTTGATTTTGTTTAGTATTGTGGCGTCCTTCCTCTCTGCCAGATAATTAATTTGTCAGATTTTTAGCTTCACTGCTTGGTAATGGTTTTTTTAAAGTTTAACATGACATAACTTGTTTGACATATTTTATTAGGTTTTTATTGTAATTTTTAAATTTTTTATTTGTGTTTTTTTAATGGTTTTTACACAATTTTAAAATGTTGATTATTTAGTATGGAAATGTATTAATTTTGACATTGTTATTTTTTGGATTTTTGACCTTTTGTTTTTTTTCATTTTTTTAATATTTACATTATAATTTTCTGTAATAGGTAATTGTTTATTTTTTATTAGAAAAGGAATGATTGAATTTTGACATTGTCTTTTTTGGAATTTTTACCATTTTTAGATTTAGAATTTTTCAATTTAATTAATTTATTGTTATGTTTAAAATAATTGACTTTCAATTCATTTTTAATTTGTAATTTATTTTATTGACTATGATTAATTTTTTTTATAGTTTATTTCTAGTTTTTAAGAATTGCTTTTAACAAATATATATAAATTATTTTATATATATTTTATAAATTATTTTATATATATTTTAATGTGGGTTAAGTTATGTCAGATAATTTGAATTACGGCATTTGCCCTCTTTGCCCCGGTTCCACACGACAATTTGTTATTCCCAGAGGTCTTGCTGTGCATATAAGCCGAAAGCACAGAACTAACCGAGATGAACTAAATCCTAACTCCGCTGCACCATCGCAGGATTCAGGGTCAGATTTGAGTGGTAATCTAGATACACTATCAACTCTGAAACGTAAAGTTAAGGTTCTAAAACATATTCCAAAAGGAGCGAGATGCTTGGCAGCGGGAAGGTTGGTGGCACTCATCAGAAATTGTTTGTCGGATAACAGCCCTGAAGCTTGGTTTGCTTTACTTTCTTTCTCCTTCACAGCATTGAGAGTTCCTTGCAAGGAGGGACACTCATCGCTGACTTCCAAAGTGAAGGAGAACATCGGTGGTTCTAGTGATGCTGGCATTCTGGGTGATCACAACTTTCAAAAGAAGACTTATTCTTTACACAAGTCTATCGAGGGAAAGGTGCATGATGGTGATTTTAAAGGGGCAATTCGGTTGTTGTTATCGGATTGTTCTGTTGCTCCAAATAATGCGGAAACCAGGGATGCTTTGATTCGCAAACATCCTTCACCGTCTCGTCCTTTGATCTTGCCTCCAGAGCCAAATCGTGCCAGTGTTTTTCTGACAGTCAACTCTTCAGAAGTTTTGGCTGCTTTGGGGTCATTTCAGACTGGTTCAGCTTCGGGGCTGGATGGTCTGCGTCCGAACCATTTGAAAGAATTAACTTCGACCTCGGCTGGAGACAACGGGATTCGGTTGGTGGAGGCGTTGACTAGTTTATGTAATTTTCTTTTGAAGGGTTTGCTCAATCCTATTGTATGTCCATATTTATACGGAGCATCATTGTGTGCTTTAAGGAAGAGGGATGGTGGAATTAGACCAATAGCGATCGGTTCCACAATTCGACGTTTAGTCTCAAAGATTGCTTGTTGCGCTGTGAGGCGAGACGCATCTTTCTACCTGCAGCCTCAACAATTGGGCTTTGGCACTGCTGGTGGCTGTGAGGCGGCCATACATGCCACACGATGGTTTTGTACAACGAACAAAAATTCAAACAACGTCATTGTTAAACTAGATTTGGAAAATGCATTTAACAGTGTAGAAAGAGACGTTATTTTAAACGAGGTTTTGGAACATACACCTCATCTTTTTCCATTCCTGCACCAATGCTATAGCTCACCTAGTCACCTTTTCTTTCAAGAAACGTCAATAGACTCTAAAGTTGGTGCACAACAGGGAGATCCCTTGGGACCATTAATTTTTAGTCTGGCTATCCAAAAAACCATTTCCAGTTTAAGATCTCCCCTTAACGTTTGGTATTTAGATGACGGTACTCTGGGTGGTCCTCCTGATGTTGTAGTTGCGGACGTACAAACGTTGTACGATAAATTTAAAGACCTTGGTTTAAAGATTAATACAAGAAAGTGCGAGTTATTTGTGTGTGGTGAACAGGCTCTTACTTCAGTTCCGGTCTTCCAAGCTTTGATTCCGGGTATGATGGTAGTTGACGATTCAAACTTGACTCTTTTGGGAGCTCCAATTTTCGAAAAAGCTGTGCCTTCGGTCATCCGGGAAAAAATTACATCTTTTGCGGCTTCACACGAAAGGCTTAAGTGCTTGTCTTCGCATGTTGCTTTAGTTCTCCTTCGTAACTGCCTTGCGATTCCTCGAATGACTTATATTGTCAGAACTAGTCCAACTTGGTTATTCCAAAATGAAATCAATGAATTCGATAATGCTGTGCGAATGTCTTTGGAGTCGGTGCTTAATGTCAAGCTTAGTGATCGGCAATGGATCCAGGCTTCGTTACCTGTTCGTCATGGGGGTCTTGGTATTCGCCGTTTGGAGGATGTGTCGCTGCCGGCATTCTTGTCGTCCTCGCATGGGGTAATTAGTTTAGTCGCTAAAATACTGTCAACGAATGGCGCTGGACTGGTTTTGCCGCATGTGGGTGATGCCCGGTTGGCCTGGTTAGCGAGATGTCCGAATTCATCTCTTCCAGATAGGCCCGAGGTACAGAGGTTGTGGGATGAGGATGGAGTACGTATACTTTTTAAGGAGTTGGAAAGTCAGTCAAGTGATGTAGATTTGGCGCGATTGAGGGCTGCGGTCCAGCCCGAATCTGGGGCTTGGTTGCATGCGGTTCCATGCCCTCATATGGGAACCCACCTAGATAACAACTCCTTGAGAATAGCTGTAGCACTTAGGTTAGGTTGTGCTGTTTGCGAGCCACATCGCTGCATTTGTGGCGTAATGGTGTCGTCTGATGGGCATCATGCCCTGGCATGTACTCGTTGTGCAGGCCGTTTGCCTCGCCATAGCGCAATTAATGACATAATACGCCGCGCTTTAATATCAGCTAATGTGCCTTGTGTGTTGGAGCCCCCGGGACTTTGCCGCACGGACGGTAAGAGACCGGACGGTTTAACTTTAATTCCGTGGCAGAGAGGAAAATGTTTATTATGGGACGCCACATGTGTTAGCACTTTTGCGGCGTCGTATCTCGGTAACACAGTAGGGTCACCGGGAGCGGCTGCTCGGGCGGCGGCCGGACAGAAATGTTCTAAATATTCCATTCTGTCCGCACAATATCTATTTGTTCCGGTCGCTGTTGAGACGGCTGGTCCTTGGTGTCCTGAAGCTAAAGTTTTAGTGGCAGAGATAGGACGCCGTTTAAAAGACTGTGGATATGACTACCGCTCGGGGTGGTACCTGGTTCAAAGGATTTCTATAGCTATCCAAAGAGGCAATTCCGCTAGTATTATGGGAACCTTTGAGCCGGGTACAATCAGGGGCGGCATTTTTGAATGACTGTATTAATTATGTACTATTGTTTTTGAATTAAATAAGTTTATTTAGCTTAACCTCTCAGATTAGTTATGGAAAACTGCGTAGAACGTAAAGGATTCGTCATGGTGGCCGGACTTACGTTAGGATGCATATGTGTGAGATCCGTACACAATTCGCCAAATGATTTTGATCAGAGATTACGGATTTACATGCTGGGTGGTGACAAACATCCTTTGACAGGTAAGAATTCTTCAAAGACGGCTTAAATCATCAGTCATTAGGTGTCATCAATAACCATAGATTAAAGAATTTGCCTTGAACCGCGCGCGATTCCAACTTCTTTGTCAATAACAGACCATCGTCGCGCGGTCATAAGGTTCTTTTTGTTTTGTATTGAGATCCACGATGTTTTAAAAAGACTGATGTTTCTGCGATCGAACTATATCCAGTATTTAATATTGAGAAACACTTATAAATAATTATAAACCCTCGTTGTCTTTTCAGAAGTAATCAAATTTCTTATATGTCTAGTATCCTAATTTATCGCTCTCTAAATAAGATTATCAGCTGTATTCTTAGCTATATTTTTTAGAACACTGTTATCCCTTAGCTTCTTCATACTGCCTAAATGATTAAGTTTAAGCTGCAAAATGAACTTATTCACCAGGCTTCCAAAAAGAGAAATACAAGCAAGGTTCGTTCGCGATCCGCGAGGGCGCCACTGTCAACTTGGACGTGACGTCACCGGGCGCGACCGTAGCCCTCGGGCTGATATTCCTGCGCTCGAACTGCGCCGCGCCGGCTGCTTGGTTGGCGGCGCCCACAACTCCTTACCAACTGGATTTCGTGCGCCCGGATTTGCTCATGTTGCGGATTATTGCAAGAGGTGACATTTCTTTTTAATAATCGGTAATTTATTACATAAATTGTACCTAACTGATTCTCAATCGGAAAGTGTGACACATTTCTATAGCAATATGTCGATACAGTTTTGACGTGACAACGTCTACTAACTCGATACTACGGGCTGCATGCACGAAAAAGATGACGTCATTGTCCCGTTCCGCCTATTGTCGCGTTCCGAAAGCGAGAGCGCGGCACGAACGAGAGAGAGGCATGATCGGCTCAGTTCGGTTCGTACTGCATCTATCTTCCACTCCTTCTGTGTATTATACTACTGTAATGTTTGACGTTGTCACGTCAAACTACCGTTCGTAAACCGACTTTAAAGACAACCAATTTTTTATATTTTAATTAATTTAGATATTTCAAAGTAAGTGTACGAGTAGTTTGACGAGTCATTGCACATTTCCTGCTGCGCATCGGGGCTGTCTATAATGCCGAAATTGTTTTATTTATTTTATTTTAAATACGATCACACTTAAACAACTCATCACCTTAACTGCTCTGATATAGGTAAAATATGAAAGCTTGCGATAATTTCATTGAGATGTTTATTATTAAAATAAATATTTGAGTTTATAACCTCAGGTCTTGTACTCTGGGACAGCATCGAAGCCAGCGAGGAATGGATCGAAGAACAAGTGCCCGCGACCATCAAGCCTTACTGCTTCGTGAAGCCCACCGACGATAGCATTGACTATGAAGCTATGAAGTAAGTACTGTATTACAGTAGTATCCTTTATAAAATAAGTGTGTTATGCTATACCTTATGTGTTCCGTGTTGTTTATTTGGCTAGGTTGACTGGCGGGGCGAGAAGTAGCGCTGAATTAGCTTTATGGAACCGTTAACCTATATTTATTACATTCATTTGTTAGGAACGTTCTAATCTTTCATACATTAGTGAGCGACAGTATTGCCTTTAAATAAAAAAGCCTGTTTAAGAAAAAAAAAATGAATTAAACTTTGTAGTCATCTACGTTAAATTCATTTATGTAAGCCAAACATGAGTACAGTTCCGCACGCTTATTACCTATCTTGCAAAAGCAAAGCGATAGCAAAAATCGCACAATATTTGCACAAAAATCGCAAATTCGTATTACGTACAAGCAAAACAAAACCATAGCAAAGCAAACGACAGTGCTGCCTCTACCGAACAATCGGTGAACTATATGTGCATTCAATCTCTTCGACTTGATCGCGTTTTCGTATTATCTATGTCTTTTGACAGCAAAGCGACAGCAATCTGCAAACAATTTGAGCTGTCAAATTGCGATTACAAAAAAGGTTAAATTTTTTCGATTGCTTCAAGATTGCTTCTTATCGTCGTATATTTTTAAGTTAATTACTGTGTTAAATCATATTCTTTCTAATTTGTGGTTAAATAACGCTCTTGTATTAACATAGCGCGAGCTTTATTGTTATTAGAAGCTTTAAATTTTGAGCAGAGAAGAGAAAGACGTGTATTATAAATAACACATCATAAATTGAGGCGTACGCTTCAGGACCAAGCCAATGCCTTACAACTATCAGACTCTCAGTTTATAGCCCACTATAGAACAACAAAACACTATAGAAATCAAACGAGAAGAACAAAAATTTGTTTGGAAAATAAGGTAAGAAGTATTTTTTATGTAGGTTGATTGTTACATGGTTAATATAATATACCACAATATTATAATTTCTTAACAGCAATTATGATTTACAGGTTATCACAGCATTATCATTTTTTGCTACGGGTTCGTATCCGATGCCTGTGGGTATGAGCTACCTGCACGGACTTAGCCAAGCTAGTGTTTCTAATGCAGTGACAGAAGTCACATGGGCTTTGAATCAGCATAGAATATTTAATAGTACATTCATTTTCCTCAAACACCACAAGGAAGGCAGTTCATTATTAACGGGTGAGAATACAATAATCTTATTATGATTGATCACTATATTGTTTGCATGAGGGTGTTGCAGTATAGAAGGTACTGATTTCATTTAACTATTTGAATCTAATTGCCATTATAAATGATTAGGAATAAACTATTAAGGACATTTCTAAGTCTAATAATCATGTGACGTTCCACCAGAAAAGATACTGGCGCTTAAGTTGTTCAGAAATACAAATCATACAAGATTGCTAAGCTAATAGTGTCTGTTGTACTTTATTATGTATATTAAAGTTACTGTTTGTTTTAGTTTCTACAACAAATTGATACTTCCTGGGTGTTTGGGGTGTATCAATGTTAACCATGTGGCTCTGATAAAGCCAACAGAATACAAGAAGAGATTTTTCAATAGAAAGCATTTCCATTCCAGAAATGTGCAAATAGTAAGTACTAGTAACATCAATTTTGAATTAATGTACCAATTATTAAGCCAAGTGTGTACAGTAATAATATATTACTTATTTTTACAGATTTGTGATAGCGACTTAAATATTATAAATTTAGATGCTACATTTGGAGAAGCTACACATGATGCCACATTTGGCAAATGTCTGGCATTCAACAGCATATCCAAGATCTTCATCGTAAAGGATGTTTGGTGGCTCGGTGTGTATCAGTACTAACTAGTAGTTTAATGTTGATTAACTTTTTATATGAATTGAAATGTATAATACTATTATTAATTTACAGGTGATTCTGGATACCCATTAAGACGGTGGCTTTTAACACCAATTGTAAATGCTGAACCTGGCAGTCCAGATGGGTTGCACAACATTAATACATATCTGCAATAAACATTGACTGCCGGTACCACAATCCCAAGTACTGATACTCAAGGAGATCAACTAAATCAAATATCCCAATCTCTGCAGGATGCTTTACAAGGTGGTCTACAAGGCCAAATTAAAATTGTGTGTAGTTATAAGTATCAAATGTATGAAAATAAATATATGTTAATCATTTAAATACCTTTTATTTAAATATATGTATGTCATTTATATCCTTTTTTATTTCTTTTCATAACACATAGATTGGCCAGAAACTTAACTATGTACCTACCACCTAGGGGCCACATAGAAAAGTATACTTACCACTTCAATCTTACACCTAGGGTGGTATACTTTTCTGTGACCCACTGTACCTGCTATTTATTTTGGTAATTAATTTGTATTGACTAAATAAAACACTAAAATTAAATTAAATCTATGCTAATCTAATGAAGCTTGCTGTTTGAACGCTTATAACTTTAGAACTGCTGGTCAGATTAAAAAAATATATATTTCTGTATATAACATAGCCTGTTTCTTTGAGAAGGTTATTGACACTAATACATGAGAAACTAACAGTAGGTATATATACAAACTAAACTTCTGCTTCATTATATAATTTATTTCATACTGTACCCATCATACATCACTGTATGTACTTACTTTGGGAGAGCTCTTAAAGATATTTGCTCACGAATACAAATAAAATTGAAACACTTAAAAATCTTGAAAATGACCTAAGCTCTAAACCGACTTCAAAAAAGAAGGAGGTTCTCAATTCGTCTGAATGTTTTTTTTGTCTTATAAGTTTTTTCTTGTAATTGTTTTGTAAACTTGGAATCCCGCGAAAACATCTGTTTGAAATTGACATTCCAACAATAGTTCTTGTAATTGCTACCAAATTGCTATTGGCGCTAGTGTCGTTGCGAAAACTAGCAAACAGTGCATTTAAACCATCAGCGAACGATCAGCGAGCGATCACATACGTAATACGAATTTTTGTAGCAATAAGCAATCGATCGCGCGGTGATCGCGCGATAGCTGCGCAATTTTTGCTGATTGCAAATTTTAGCTAATAAGCGTGCGGTTCGTCTTTTGTTATCGTTCATCGGTTGTCTGTGATGTATCCGATATTTGTCACATTTCATGTGTTTGTTATCTTTGTCCTTTATTGATTTGTATGTGTAAATACCTAAATAAATGTCTATTCTATTCTAAACAATTGTAAGTTCTCGTTATTAAATTAACTACGGGAAGAAAAAAAGTTTCAATACATCGTATATTTTGTCGTACATGTTATCGTAATGCTACTTTTACAAAGAAGTGGTTTTTCCAGCCAAGCATACTGCAACATAATAGCGGGTGCTTCGTTCGCGATGGGCATGCGTTTCGCGGGTTCTGGCGACGAGGACGCCCGTGATGCTGTCCTCCATTTCGCCAAATTCTTCCTCACTGTTGGAACTAAGAGTTTCGCAGAACTAGCTGGCAGGTCTACGTTGGAGGCCTGCTTGTGTGTTTGCTTGCTTGCCGCTGGTATGGTGAGTGCTAGTCTTTAGTGTCTTTAGTGTTCGTTTGTGTCGTTAGTATGTTTATAGTCTCTGCCCATCTCTAAGGGAAACAGACATGACGATATGTATGAACTGTTTCATATACTGTTGAGATAACCACCTGATGAAAATTGGTTACTATAGCTTATGTTATCTAGCTCTTTATCGAAACACCGTAAATTTTAATTGCTTTAGAGAAGACAACCTTTCATTAGTTTTAGTAGAAACATAAAGACAAATCAAATATTTCTAATTTCAATTGAAAGTAGAAATTTTCTATAAATGTCACTGTTTATTCCTATGAAGAAATATATTAAGTGTCACGGCACGGAATCTATATACATCCTACTAATATTATAATCACGAAAGTTTGTATGGATTTTTGTTACTATTTCACAGGAAAGCTGCTGAATCGATTTAATTGAAATTTGGAATGAAAATTGCTTAGACCCTGGAACAACACACAGGCTATATTTTATCCCGGAATTCCCACGAGTGCGGGGAGCCCCGGGCAACAGCTAGTACAATACTAATTTTAAGAGTTGAATGTTTATGTACCTTTGGATTAGTAGTTACTAATCCGAAGGTACATACATATAAGGTGTAAATGAGGATGTAGTGACAAAGATAGAAAAAGGGATGGATGAAAGGAGACTGACGAAATGTATATACAAAGCAGAGTTGGCTGGGAGCGGCGGTCAGGGTCGGCCTCGTAAAACATACTGCGACCAAATCGCAGACCTTTTGAAAAAGTGTATGACGAGAGTGATGAGTGTGAAGGAAGCGAGAGAGGTATGTAAGGATCGTAGCCAATGGAAATCTTTAGTCTCTGCCTACCCCTACGGGAGAAAGGCGTGATGAAATGTATGTATGTAGGTAGATTGTAGGTACATACATACAGTACTGGCAAATAAAACCGCGGATCACAGCCAATGATAGATTAATTAAATATGTCAGATAATGGCTGGCCGTGGTGACATCGCCGTGCTGCGCGTGTGTCGGCGACTGCGTGCGCGTGTGCCCGCCGCGCCCCTCTCGCCCAGTGTGCCCGCTCTCACACATGGCGGACAGGTACATTATACCACATTTACACTCAGCCCCTGCCACTGCTCCTGTCGCTGCCGGAAATATTTCCCTAAATACTTCTGCGGCAATAACGACGCGAGTGAGCGTTCACACTCAGCCTTCATACTTCTTTACTGCTCATCTGGTGGCCTACTATCTTCTTTAAAAACATGCAAGTTCCAGTGAGTAAGCGAGACAGCGCAATACATGATGTAAGGCGACATCTCCCTTACTCACTGGATCTTGCATGGTTTTAAGCCGAATGTGAACATTCATTCGCGCTCGCGCTACCCGTCCTTTGACTTCCGCGCGAAAAACCGACAATTGAGGAGTCGCCGGGCAGCGGCAGCGGCACGGGCAGTGACAACGCGAGTAACCTGTTTACATTCGTACGCTGCTCATTTCCCTGTCCTACAAGGCTGAGTGTAAATGTGGCATTGCTGTCATAAAAACAAGCTTCAAATTAAACCAACTAACTCTAAGTACAAAAAAAAAACCGAAGGTTCGACGTGCTTCTTATAATTTAGGACCCTGTTAGAAGATAAGAAGGACCCAGTTATAACTTTATCTGGATTCACTTTGATTTAAGTGTTAATAACTGTAACTAATTAAAAACTAACTAACCTTACCACTTAACACTATTTACACACTTTATTCGGATTTACTTTGTTTTGAGTATAGGAATTTAATTTTAAAACTTCAAATTATATAAAGAATATCTTAAATCTTATAATTGCTCCGATAGGACGAAAAAAAGAGGGACTCGAAGCCAACTGGTAGGATATGGCGAATATTCGGCGCTTCGGATTGGTTGGCGTCGACAGTGTCGACAAAAATTTGTTAAGCGGTCCATCACATCTCAACCCTTTTATTTCATCAAAGCTATTATTTTGTAAGCTTAATTTGAACGACGGTTGCCCATGCAGTAGGTTCAGTAATGTACTCAGAAACCAGTGTGTATGGTCGAATGTCCGTGACATCTACACAAAATGATGAGTGCTGTACTGATATGTCTATATTATTTCAGATGGCAGTTCACTGTACAATCGGCCTGCTATTCTTGGGGGGAGGTCGGGCTACTTTGAGCACGACCCCTACGGCTATAGCCGCGTTATTGGCTGCGTTTTTCCCAAAGTTCCCCACGCATAGCGAAGATAACAGGTATATATAGTATGAAAATATATTAAAACATAAGAGAAGCTTCTTTTTAACACTCGCATTCAAGCTCAGCTTTACCCAAAGGTTGATTGTAAGGTAATTAATACTTTTAGTATTAAGTCAGTCTATTGGGCTTTTTGATTTGTATTTTGTAGGTAAAATAAATCAAAGTTTTGTTATTCGAACGATTTGTTATTCTTTATACTTTATATTATGTTTCATTTTCTTTAATATACTAAAATATAATATTAATAAAAATAAAACTTTTTTTTTCTGTCAAAATCCACCGATTTGTAACAAAATAAATCAGTATTACTGATAATTTTCCGCCTAACCAGTTAATTTGTTATTGCAGGTATCATTTACAAGCGTTTAGACATCTGTACGTTTTGGCTGTAGAAGCACGGCTCATTCTACCACGGGATCTGTCGACAGGGAAACTATGCTACGCTCATATTCAGGTATGTATTTCTTTATATATTTAACAAGTAGGGAAATTGGCTAATTCAGTCTGTTTTATAGTACTTGAGAAGTAACGCGCGCGGTTCAGTTGCCTTGGAAGTTGATGCTTTTGCAGCAGTGTCAAAAAAGTAGCAAATTTAAAAAGATAGTTTTGGTCGCCATTAAACTACTGAATGCTTGGTAATGATTTTAAACCTCTTTTGATGTGCAGATAAAGAAAAAGTACTGAAGTTTGTAATGAAATAATATGAAAAGGAAATTCTCATTTCAATATTCTAAGAAAAAATGACGATGTTCACATTAATAAAAATTGTTTATGAGTATTTATGCAGTAATTTACGTACCAACTTACATAGAAAAAGAAAAAGTTGCAGGCTTACAGTTATTAACTCTCGATCGCTAGAAGAACTCGCAACATGTCATATTTGTTTTTATGTCCAGGTTATAGACTTATCAGGTGCTGTAAAAGAAATGAAGGCACCATGCATAATACCAGAACTAGAGACACTGAATGAAGTCAAAGTAAACGACCTACGTTACTGGCCTATCACGTTCCAGAGGGATCGCAACTGGGATCTGTTGAAGTAAGTAACCCAACGAAACAATTTAGTTTTATAGTATATAGTTTTGAATGATAGGTTTGATTTTCACAATTTTTTTAATGTTTATGGTTTTTAATCCCACAAATTTAACCATTGATAGTCAATGCGGAAATAGGGATTTTAATAATGTATCCACTAGCTTTTGCCCGAGGCTCTGCTCCCGTGGGAATTCTGGATAAAATAAAGACTTTGTGTTGTTTTAGGGTCTTAGCAATCGCCATTCCAAATTTCAGCTAAATCGGTTCAGGTGTTTTCCTGTGAGAGATTAACAAACATCCATACAAACTCGCTTTTATAATATTAGTAGGATAAATATACAAAACCAACGTCCTACGTTTAGATACATCATAAGTTTTTCTATTTGAAATACACGGAAACAACAGCAAGTGCAACCTAACTTACTGGGCAAAATTTAAGAATTATCGACACGCATAGTTTTAGCTAAAATTAAGTTATTAATTTTTTTTTTCAGAGTGTTTTTAGATTACACATGGTGCATCGACATAAAACAGCGCGCGGGCTGTCTATCTTACCTTGATGATCCTCACGGGTTCCTCACAATACTGGCGCAAACTCTCACCCTTGACAAATCCAACATTTGGTCGCCCACGCCCGAAAACATAGACCTATTCACAAATGACGAACAAATACAGAATTTCGTAAAAAATTACTTGAAAAAAGATAAAGAAAAGGCTAGTATTTGTGGCGATTGTTTGCTAGTGGCGAAGAAACGGAAAGGGGTCAAGAACGAACCGTTTATGCCGAAGCAATGTCTGTGTAGAAGGTATAGTAAGGAAGAGCAGGAACATGTGCAAGCGTTGAGTATGGTCACTTACGAATGTGTGGTCAAGGATAT
The DNA here is from genome assembly GCA_947044815.1 of Apomyelois bistriatella. Classification (NCBI taxonomy): domain Eukaryota; kingdom Metazoa; phylum Arthropoda; class Insecta; order Lepidoptera; family Pyralidae; genus Apomyelois; species Apomyelois bistriatella. The sequence goes on from OX345703.1 coordinate 7,587,970, forward strand.
GCTGTGCGCGTTGCCTATTTGGACTACATTTTTAAGGGTAAGTTTTTTAAAATTTGTTTTGGTTACCTTGGCTGATGTCATCATCATTTGATAGCGATACATTCTCAGCATTAAACCAATAAAGACGTATAACAAAACAAAATATGCCGGTCGTCAACCCTTCTTCAAATTAAATTTTATTGCATCTAAGTTTAATTTTAGATGGTATCTAAGAAGAAAGTGTCTTAATTATTTCATTGGTACTTTCCGGGTGTTGCAAAATTTGTGTTGGGAATGTTATTATTGTGAAATCCGCCACCAGCCAGACGACACGCCTCTCTTATTCCTGTAGTCGGATGCGTTCGCTCTGGCTTTGGATAAGAGCATGCACATTGTGTCTCCGACAGCCTCAAATGGTTCTTTGACACAAAGCATAACATCACCATTTTCCGTACTTTTCTCACTTTTTGAATCCTCGTTTGATTCTCATTCATCTCTTCATCTCATATTTTTAGCTTCAAGACGGTGTAAAGTTAAGTTGCATATTTCAACTTTTCAGATAATTAAAACAATGAAAAAGAATCCAACGTCATACCAAATCTGGCAAATCAAACTGCTGCTGTCGCAAATAGAGAACCAAAACAAACGAGCCATGAACGAAATGAAAATAGACGGCCAAGACACACAGAGCGAACCACTCATCTCTTCAGAATTCACATACGCCATCAAACAGAAAGTATCAAATATTTTCGACAGTTGGGAGGTCAAAATAGTTCCATATCTACGCAAATACCTAGGGTTGCCTAGCAGTAGAAAAATCAGTTCTTGTGAAGATGATATAAAACGGATTTTGAGTGCATTTCTTGTTTGTTACGACTTGCCTAAAGGTGTTTTAAGGAACTTCGTGGGTGATAATGATTTAGAAGTGATTATTGGTTTAGAAGAGTTGAATTTAACAGCTGATGCTGTGAGCAAAATCGAGGCTTTGCTTAGATGATTAAGGTCTTTGTCTAGGGGGTACGTGACCCGTTCGCGGTGTCGCGTAGACTGCGTCCATGACTGGTGTTAAAGACTGAACTTTAGAACTAATTACATATTTAAGGCATCTAAGCCCCATTAGTTATTGTCTGATCTAAGAAGCTGCCTTTATCAAGCACCTGTGACGATAGTAGCGACATCTATCAGCGCCAAATTGAACTTACTTACAAAATCCAAAACACGTCGCCGCCGTTCTATTAATCAATTTACAATATCTGATAATGTGGAGTTGAACGTATGTTCAATGTCGCCCCTGAATTCATCATATCCCTTATCTTTTTTATATATTACTAGCTGTTCCACGCGGCTTCGCCCCGCGTGGGACTCGGTTATATAGCGCCCAAAAGTAGCCTATGTTTGACCTCAGGTCGTTAACTACATCCCTACCAAATTTCATCACAATCGGTCCAGCAGTTTAGCCGTGAAGAGGTGACAGACAGACAGACAGACAGACAGACTTTCGCATTTATAATATTAGTATGGATTAGTATGGATATGGATGTTGGAAGAGAGAAGAGATAGGCATACCTTTTTGTAGCAAACAATAGAATAATGAATTTAGAAAAAGAAATGGCCACCAATATAAATTTATATTTATGATGCAATTTTCAGTTGCATGTTGCATTATGTTTAATTGTGTTTGTTCTTTTTTGTTGTATTTAGTTCGCTAGAAGCGTTAAAAATATTAACTGAAATTAAGTTACCAATAATAAAAAATAATTGTCAATGTTATGTACTTACAGATGTAATGTTTTGTATTATAATATTGTATGTTTGTAATTATGTATTATATTGATATTAATAGCACGAGTCTTAAATGTTTATATACATTTTAAACATACGCTAAGTTAATGTCAGAAATAGACATGTAAATATTGTATGAAGATCGTTGCTTCAAATGTTTTTGTTAAATACAAATTGAATGTGAATGCTGAAATGACTTTGTTTCTAAGCAAGAAGTTTGTAATCCCGTGGTTAAGCATTGATCTGAAGACCTTGAAAACGTGAGTTCGAATCTCATGGGAAAGCATATTTTTATTTATTAGGAACAACAATCGTAAGTTCCAATCTCATGGGGAAACATATTTTTATTTATTAGGATAAATAAACAGCAAAAAAAATAAAAAAAAATAATATTACAAAAAAAAATATCAACATTTTACAACAAATTGGTTAGGACATTGCAGTCATGTTTAGCCGTTGGTTCCGGCTGTGATCTGAAGACCTTGAAAACGTGAGTTCGAATCTCATGGGAAAGCATATTTTTATTTATTAGGAACAACAATCGTAAGTTCCAATCTCATGGGGAAACATATTTTTATTTATTAGGATAAATAAACAGCAAAAAAAATAATATTACAAAAAAAAATATCTTAACATTTTACAACAAATTGGTTAGGACATTGCAGTCATGTTTAGCCGTTGGTTCCGGCTGCCATCGTTCTGTGTCCTCGACGGATATAGGTGAGTGATCCTTTAATTTAATACGTTATAAGTAAAGCTTTATGCCACTTGCACATCCTTAGAGCCCGCGGGGTACGTTTTTTGAATCATGGTCCTAGATTTTGCGGTACTGGCTATTACAATGAAGCGACTGCAGCGCTTTTGATGCAGCAAATAAATATTTACTGCTCAATTTTTTAAACTGCTTGTCAGTTCAGATAGATACTCTTTATTGTTCAGTTGAGGCTTCATCGCACTGTTGTTATAATATCTATTTAATCAACTATTTTACACTTACCGTCTGTCTTTTATTTATACCTAATTATTAGTTTATGTCTTCTCATCTTTAGAAATAAAGAATGTCCTTATAAAGTTAGCTACAGAGATTGATGATACTTTTTGTTGTAAAGTTAACTTGTAATCGCAACGTTTATCGCAAAGATTAAAATAAAAATTGCTTTGCGGTTTCGTACTTCTATGGTCTTATATTGTTTACTAGCGACCCGCCCCGGCTTCGCATGGGCATAAAAACCTTCCTCTTGAATCTATATCTATTTAAAAAAAACGCATCAAAATCCGTTGCGTAGTTTAATAGTAGATTGTTATACAAGGGAAGAAAGGAATATTTCCCGTGCGAGGTATTTAGACTATATTATTTAGAGATATTGTGTTGATAATTCAATCAGTATTAAATTTTGAATATGGAACATACCGCGCGCGTCAGGGGGGTTCTCTCCGTTCAACTCCGGTCTGCACAAAGAGCATTGCAGAGGGATTACCATCAACTGTTTTAGAGAGTTTAGTTTTATCAGAAAAATTAAAATGCAAAATTAAATTAACTTAACGTGATGTTCAGGACCATCGCGTTTGCATGTGTTTATTTTACACTGTATGTCCATATTTAAGAAGTTAATATTTTAGTGTTATCAGAAAATGCATTGCTCTTGGTGAGTGCTGACCCTAATAAGTATTTTTTTAACTCACACTGGCTGTTTATAATTATACGTTTTTTTAAGAAATTTTTCGTTTTCAATTTCCTTCCAAAGTCACAGACAAAATTTTGTTCTATAGGTATTTTGAAATTTCATTCCCGCCTTAGGGAAGAAAGTGATTACTATAGGTTTTTTCGACCCGTGGGAGGGCATGAAGCGTTTTCCGGCCTATACTCAGATCAGGAAAACACTACTTTCCGAGTATGAGAAATGAAAAAGATTAAAGCATACCTAGGGATATAGAGACAGAGAAAGTGACTTTGTTTTATACTATGTAGTGATAGTAATGATAGTGATAGTGGGACTACCATAATAAAATTAATATGATTGGGATATACCAGACGATAAAATTGAATCAGTATTATCATTTCGTACGTAACGATATGAATAAAGAGTGTTACAATTAATACAATATAAACGTAAATATTCAGTTTTAATTTATGTACTGTAGGATAGACTTGTACAAAGGTCTTCTTTTGTACTCTAACAGATTACGCTTGCATTGTTATTATTTGAGCCAGTTTAGGAACGTTTAGAAGAAGTTCGATTGGTATTAGTGTAACACTAACGTCACACGCACTGGGTACTGTCGCCATTATCGGAACTGGGTTCAAACAAGATCCTTTTAATAATAGCGAAAAAAAGACCAATCCGATACTAAAAAAATATTTCCATTTTTCGAATTGGATTGAATCATCCTATATGATACAGATTAATTAAGGGCAAACGGACGAAATTCTATCGTTATCAATGATTAGGAGATAACATAACTATATAAGTGTTTTTATTTATATTTTGCCAAAGACTGTATTCTATTCGGGACAAAATGGTGAATAAAGTAGCTTTTGTGTTGGCAGCGGTCCTCGCTGGGTGCTTTGGTAAGATCGTCTTTATTTATCATCATCCTAGCGTTTTACTGGTAGCGCCAGTGAAGAGACCTCGTTTTTCCCTTCATAAACTTAAAAGGCATTGGTGGAATACGCCATTTATTCCCTTAGACACCCGAAGAGAGATGTAGACCATACGGCCAGTCGTCTTTATAAATTGCTTGTTTTGAATATGATGTGCTTCGCGATTCCAAGCGACGTTTCATGCAATGTATTTATTATTTATTTCTTTATTTAAAACTGTATTGTTTCACAAATAAATAATACTTACATAATTGGCAGACTTAATGCGACTTAGAAGAGGTAAACCTTGAATAATCGAGAGAAGTGCGCCTTGTATTTTTTTTTATTCTCTTGAAAATTGTAACAGTTTCATTGGCTTAGTTCAAGTATCTAAGGACCTTGCAGTTAGCAAAGATATATACAAAAGTATATCTTTAAAGTTAAAAATAACTTGACTCACAAACTAAAAAACAAATCCTTCAGGTATTCATAAAAATTAAAAGAGCTAAAAAAATATATATATTTATTAAACGTTATACAAAATATGTAAATGGCAGACATAGTTAAAGCCTTGCGCTTTTTTACTGCCAGTCAACCAACAGATGGTGAGAAAGTCTTGCACCAGTAAGTGCAAGAACGATACGAATAATCATATTTCATTATTTAGTACAAGCGACCCGCCCCAACTTCGCATGGGCATAAAAACCTTCCCCTTGAATCACTATCTATTAAAAAACCGCATCAAAATCCGTTCCGTAGTTTTAAAGATATAAGCATACAAAGAACATAGAGACAGAGAAAGCGACTAATACTATGTAGTGATAGTGAAGATGACAAACTATTAAAATAAACTATATATTAAACGATTAATTGGGTCATGTATTTGTTATTTAAACAAATTAAATATATAATTAATTTAAAATTGGTAATAGTGCATAGTTGTGATTTTTAACGTCGTCATAATTTTTATGACTATACTGAAAATCAAAATCAAATCAATCATAAGATTAAGATTAAATAACGATATTATCTTTAAATAATTACAAATGCACGATATACGTCGAAGATTAAAGGATAAAATATGTCAATGGAATCGTAACTATATTACCAGTGTCTGAGTGTGACTTATATTACCATCCATCCGTACCTACTTCTTAACCCATCATCATCAAGCGTGTTTCCTAGTTGCATTCTTAGCTTACGCTTTAGATCCCAGGGTACTTCTTAATCATGGTCCTAGATTTGGCGGTACTTATCTACTATGATACTTATTACAAATGCGATAGTGACTGTTTCTGTCTTGCTCTAAAGTCATCACGCTATAGCTGAACTTTAATTTCTTACGTTCTTAATTTTGATAAGTATATTTATTAAATTATACAAATAATTTAATACATTTACAACATTTTGCATTGGGTGCTTAATTTATTTGTTATTACAGCATTTGATACTTATTAGAATTAATTCTAACAGTCAGCATTGTTCTGAAATTAAAAATATGAAACTTTCCAGCTGTGCCAGCTCCCGAATGGGATCAGTCTATGTTCTTCGAGCATGTGGACCATGAAGCCCGCATCGTCGGTGGCCAGGAGGCCCCGGAAGGCGCCCATCCTCACATGGTGGCCCTCTCCAATGGTCTACTGATCCGAAGCTTCGTATGTGGTGGTTCTTTGATCTCCACGCGAACTGTTCTGACTGCCGCGCATTGTATTGAAGCTGTCTTCAGTTGGGGCGAGCTTAGCAGGTTATTTAATAATCATGTATAGACATTTTATGGTAGGTAGGTAATTAGGTATACTAAAATTAGTTTAAGTAATAGGTAGAAATCAAACATGCAGAAATCAAACCACATTGCCAGTTTGCAAGCCAGGCAAGCAATGTTGGAGGGCCCTTGTGCTAAATGTTGTACACGTGACCTTATGGGGCGACAATAGGTGCGACTAAATGTGAGAATTATCGAAGAAGAATAATCACTTTGTAAAATAAATTTGTATGTACCAACGTAATTTTTTAACCCCTGAAAATGAAGTGAGTTTGACGCTTGTTTGACGTGTACTTGATTGTGTATCTGTGCACTTTTCTGTAGCATCGTAGCACCTAAACGAAAAGACCGGACCTCTTAACACAGCGGCGCTAGGATTACCTCGGGCTGTCATTAAATTTTTCCATTATTATTATTGTAATTAAATCCCTTTATTATTGTCCCTTAATACTAAATATAAAAAATAGTCGATGAATTAAATAGTGAATAATATTATTCCAGTTCGCTGCGTGGTACAGTCGGCACCAACCGCTGGAACCAAGGCGGCGAGTCCTACATCTTCGAGCGCAACGTCACTCACCAAAACTACGTCTCTGCCACCATCAAGAACGACATCGGGTTGCTCATCACCTCCACTAACGTCATCCTGTCGCCGACCGTCAGGCTTGTTCCGCTGACATTTAACCATGTTGGTGGTGGAGTTTTAACGAGAGCTGCTGGGTGGGGCAGAATCAGGGTAAGGTTTTAATGATATTTTTCAACTTACACTCTGTCTTCTACCGTTTTCAGCTGGATGCTAAAGAGCCCAGGGTCCGCTTTCCTGCTGCGCACGGTGTTCGCCATCCTTGGCATGAGACCATTAGCATGCATATCCTGCACTGCGAAGACGAGCCAGCACTTTTTGGGCTTGCCCCTTCTACCACGCCCTGGCGGAGGCTGGCTGGATACGTGTTCCCAATGTAAATTTCCGGTGTTCGTAAGACGCGGCCGTACCATCGAAGGCACTCACCTGGTGGCTTAGACAATGTCACAATTTTAAAACTCTAACGAATGTCGATAAGAACAAAATGTATGGAAATAACATAAGCTGCGCTAAATCACGTGGTCAATCATTGTCAATCCTATACATTTGGTTCTTTAATCGAAATTCGTTAAGGTGATAGATACCTCAGTGAACACTAGCGCCACCGTCATTTTAAAATCATTACTCACTAAAAACACAAGTTATCAAAAATCCCTCTGCTGTCATTATGGTTCTGAATCTGAACTTAATTTTAAACATATTAAATTATAAAATTATAATTCCATATAGTTACAAATTGCATTATTGCTTAAAACGGCCACTTTTAGCAGTTTTGCAATTTGTAACTATATGGAACTATAATTTAATAATTAAATAAATAAAAGGGGCCGTTTTAAGAAATAATGCAGTTTGTAACTAATCTACTATCACCTTAAGGTGATACCTCAGTGAACACTATAGCGCCACCGTCATTTTAAAATCATTACTCACTAATTACACTAAAAATTATATCATAATCATTACTCACTAATTACTCACTAAAAACACAAGTTATCAAAAATCCCTCTGCTGTAATTAAGGTTCTGGATCTGAAGTTAATTTTAATCATATTCAATTATTAAATTATAATTCCCTATAGTTACAAATTGCATTATTTCTTAAAACGGCCCCTTTTTGCAATGTTCTAAGCAATATGTAAGTGTTGTGGACTGCGGAGCATATCAAATTAAAAACCGTTTTGGCTGAAAACGTAGTAGGTATCCTAAAGAGTATATTTTATTTTTAGGCTGGGGGTGCTCTTTCGACTCTTCTTCTCGAATTGGACGTGACGACGATCGACGGCCAGCAGTGCGTAGAGGATGTGCAGCGAGCTTCAGTAGAGTTAAATGTTAGGGCGCCACCTGTCGAGCCCCATATCGAACTGTGTGTGGTACACTCCGTCGGACATGGCATGTGTAACGTAAGTCCTAGGCAGTGTCAATTGAGAACTAAATCAAATTCCACGAACGAAAGAAAACCGTTATTCATAAGACCCAGACATATTTGTATTAAACCTGATAAAAAAAATAGACGTCGATTTTAGGAAACTAAAAGAACCGTAATTTTTCGGTAAATACCGGTTGACCGGAAACCGGACGTCTATTCCCGGTTGTAGCCATAAAGATTTGGGGTATTTCACACTGGCATGGCCATGACCGCACTTAAAGTGTGATAGAATTTTCAACTTCATCTACATAGTCTTAAGATAACATCGCAGTGCCAGCACATTGTAACTTTAAATTTCACTGCCAAAGTTCAAAATTACTCTTTGAGTAATTGATTCACTTATTTTATTATTTTACAGGGTGATTCCGGCAGCGCCCTGGTTCGCTTGGACTCTGGCCTACAAGTAGGAATCGTGTCGTGGGGCTTCCCGTGCGCACGCGGCGCGCCCGACATGTTCGTCAGACTTAGCGCATACCATGCCTGGGTCTTGACAAATGCTGTTTAAGTAATATCATTAATAAATTAATTAATTACTTACAAAATCTATTTCTTTTAATCACTGTATTCGGACACTAACTGATTTGGCTAAGGCCAATACTATTTTTTTTCTTGTGTTATACACATAGATTTATTAAATACCAATTTTTACATGATCATAGAAGTTAGGAAGTCATTATGTTGATAAAATCCGCCACCAGTAGAAAAGTTCCTGCTAAGTTTTTTATCTATATTGATCCACTTTGCCCTTTTGTGACATAAAGGGAATTAAAATTATGGAAACTACTACGAAAACAAAACTACACGGTCTTGGAATCAAGTGAAGTTTTTTAAATAACCCATATAAAAGCCCTGTGCTAAATACTTATAGTCCTGTATAAATAAAATAAACTTTTGTTAATTAATAAACTTTATTTCTACAATAAAAGGATATAGATTGAACCGCGCTCGTATGTAACAAAACATTCAACAATATACTTTGGAACCGAATAGGTACACTTTGGGTGCCGACTTAATTTGCCCTAACTAATAAATATCCTAGACCAGTGTTTCTCAAACGCAAAAATTTACCTTATCCGTACAAAATTATTTATCTCGGATTGCTATACAAGCATTTGTAAATATTCCACAATCCGACTGGGATGGCTTACAATATATTTTTACTTACCTATGACTGACTATAATTCCATTACAGTACATTTTTAGTAACATTAGTAATGGATTTTACTTCTTACAATATACAGATCTTCCAGCACCATAATTCATAAGAAATGGATTTTATAGGTAGGTTGAGTTTGAGTATATAAAAAAATCTCGTGTAACGAAATGAAAACCGATAGAATCCATTTCCTTTTCAAATGCCTAAATTTTATTGTTTATCTCATATATTCCCGTCTGCACACTGGCCCCATTTCAAATTTCTTTAACATTAACGCTAAAACCCAACAGTAAGGCTTTATTATCGACAAGGCAAAACATATTTTAATCCTGTGTATTTAAGTTAGTAATTCCATAGACATTGGAAAGCCCCGTGTTGCTCAATAATAACTTGATTTAGGAACCGTGAAGCTCACCACATAATGAAAACGTAACAATCAATAAATATTTGTATAAAATCAACAATTTGGTTTAAAAACTATTACGAGTTAGAATATAGAATAAATTCAAAACAAAACGCAACAAATTAGCATAAAACTCAATGAATATTTTTTTTTACAATTTTGACATTTTGGAATGCGACAATATTAGCCAGGAAATTATTATAGATAATAATAATATTATATCACTTAAATATTACAAATACAATATAATATCTACAGCCTAGCTTTACTATTCTAAATACATTTGGTCTTTGGATGAGCGTGTCACTTTATGGCTTATGTCATCGTTTGTTATTTAAAAAATATAAGTGCACTTTCAAATTTAGTACTTGATCATTTATACACTATTCTAGACTAGACCTGCAACGAAAGCTTCACACCATCAACCTATTAAGGAGATAGAGAAAAATCACAGAAATACTTAAAAAAACCATCACAAATAAACAAAAGAACAATATTTGAGAAACACTGTTCCGTAAAAATAATAATTGTTAAAAACATATTGACAATGGTGCGTAACTTAAAAATTAATAAAATAAACTTCGAAACGATTAAAACATTTAAGTGAATTTATGCAAATTTTCGATAAACGTCAGGTACCTAATAGGGACAAAGTTATTTTTTATCTTAGAAATAACAACGAACATTTATTCAGGATGAGATACAGTATAGTGCATGTACTTTCATTGATATTTTAGGCTAGTTTTAGATAAGATGGTCTGGAGTGAACTAGAAACTTCCCATGGATATAGCGGGATTTCATATGACTATTTTAGTTTCCCCTTCCACAGAAAGGCCAGTGATGTTGTTTAGGGTCTAGGTGAAGATCGACATGCGACAGCCCGATAAGACATAAGTTTATGTGTATGCTAGTTACAGTGAAAGCCATTTTCAATTGATTGTTTTTAAACATTTACTACAAATATAAAATAGATAAGGTTTATCACAAAGGAGACATGTGAGTTTTACTCACGTTTTACGATGGTCGGTATGTATATAATATATATTTTTAAATTTAAATATTTTTTTCTATATATACTTATATAAATAAACATGAATTTCTCAGACGACAATACGATATATAAATTCGTAGGTACATACATTGACAGCATTTGCCCGGAAGGCACTACTGCTTACGTTTACCATATATCGGTATGTGATATTGTTTGAATATCGTTATTTATATTATATATAATGCACAAGTGACTAATGTCACATATGAATACAAAAATATATATACAAGATAAATTGCACAATACAATATGCAACGAACAAAACAAATCACCTTAAAAATGCAATGCAGTCTATGCACGTGGTGTCTTAGTTCTTATTTTACAATCTAAGTTATAAGGCGATTCAAATAATCTAAATATACAAAATGAGGTTTACAATTATACATAAATTATGACTTGTGTTTGGCATTTGATAATTACCATGTGATGAATACAACATGTTCATAAAAACTTTGTTTAAAACAAACATTTATGTGATGGACCATCCCAATTTATTTGTCTGAAATGTGTATAATTAAGTTGTATTTTATACATATAATTTACATAATACATTATGCCTTGCTCTTATTCTTGTGATGTTAAGAACTATCACCGTATTTTCTAAACCTAACAAAGCAGAATGTAGCACTACGGCCGACTAACTACATAAACTAAGTATACATAGGTCTCTATTTCCGTATAAATAAAATCTATCTCTATGTTATAAAAACTATAATTAAGTGTACAATAATATTAATCTTTATGCATACTATGTAAAAGTAGATCTATATAATATATATAAATATCTGATTATAAAGTAAATATTTTTTGGAAAATCTTTTAAGGCTAATTGGTATCTCATACCTTGGAAGCGTTTTCTTCGCTCGCTTTGGCGGTCATCGTTTCGACCATCGAGGAATCCTCTATTTTGGACTTGTTCGCGGCCACTTCGGCTAAAGTAGCCAGAGCCAATAAATCAACGTGACTGTGAGGCGGCTGTCTACATATCTCCATACTCTGAAGAACAGTGCAAGGCGCTTCCGTAGCTAATTTAATTTCGGGGCTTGTTTTATGCGCTTCTTTCATTTCCATGCTAGCCGCTATGCTGTTAAAATCGAGTCTAGTAATGCTTACCTTCCTCGGTTTTCTTTTCTGGCTACCGGTCACATGTTCACGCCAGCTTTCCGCCATTTCTCTTCTCTCATCCAAATATGATTTAGGGACTGAATTAATAATTCGCTCCACTGGCTCGGCATGCTTAGATTTGAAACCAACAGATTTCTTTTTGCGTTTATTTTCTCTTTTCTTCTGTTGGAATTTTTCTAGACTAAGCGAGGGTAGAGCTCTAATTTTAGCATCTAAATCAAAGTCTGCAGCCTTGAATGTTTTGTTTGTGTTATTGTCTGGTTCGGACGCGTCTGGTGTCTCATACTTCGCTTCGTTTTCAGCCAATGTGTCGTTCACTGAACTATCTTGTTTCGGCTCTTCGGTAACCGTAGATTCTTCGCCACGAGAATTACCAGTTTCCCAACTACAGGACGCGCTATATTCTTCGTCTGTAATTTTGTCATAATTGTCTCGTTTCTGCCTCTTATTAACTATCAGTCCTCCAACTGCCATAAACTCCTGATACCTCTTACCTTTGCACGACCTGCCAGATCTTGCATTCCTCTCATCATCTGACCAGTTTTTCATATAACTATCATCATCTTTAGAATATCTCTTATCAACTATTTGGTCTATCACATCCTGATTGGTGAATTGATCATTTGAAACATCATGCCCATACCGCACTTTTCCTGTTCCATTGTCAAATTCTTCTTCAAAAATCTTACTAGTTTCAGTAAGAGCATTTTGAAGTTCGCGTATACTTTCTTCTCTGGAAAGACCTTTCGCTTTAGACCTCTCTAATATCATATGAGATCTATAGTCGTTTGGTGTTGAGATCGCATTGTATTTAAAGTTGGGAGGTGAATAGTATGGATTTGGAGTTTGAGTTTCAGTCTTCGTTGCCAGGAGGCTACTTAAGCCCCCCATCTGGGCTTCATCTGCCAGTTTGCCGGGCGTAAACATTGACAGACGTTTTTGATCATCTTCGAGTACGATATCGTTTGGCTTTTTATTGAGGTCGAGTTTAGTGGAGTTGTTGTTAGTTTTTACGAGTTCTGTTTCGTGGTAGGCGGAATTGGGGAACTCGCTCTGTTTTTCAGTCGTTTCCCTTGGTCGGGAGGAAAGCGTACGTAGAGGTGGTGCGGGCAACTTGTACCATTTGAAGTCGGGGTTGGCACTGAGGAAGGCGTCTTTGTACTGAAAAACAAAGTATTGATAATAATATTGAGTCAATTTTATTTTTCATATGAACGTGTCGCCTAAGTTAAAACTGGGGTGCACGGAAGTAGCCCTTGTGGCGCATTAATATAACCAAGTACGAGTAAGGGGCGAAAATCAACTCGCTAAGTAAAATAAAAAACTCAGCTTAAATTACCTGCTTAGCAAGACCTGTATAGCAAGCTTTGTCTTCTTTGTCCAAGTTTGCCCACCATTCTCCTAGAATTTTCGTAATAGACCTGCAATAAAACAAAAATTTAATTTAGTTCAGGGATATGGACGATATTCTTAACTATGTGACAATAACTAACGTAATGTCTCATGTGTTTTTAAAACCAACGTAAGTTAAAGTATAGCAGCAAGGCTTAGGGCTATAGATTTTTATAGCAGAAATTGTGGAGCCAGAGTGGTTTTCATATCAAAACGTAGTAGGTAAGGAAGATGACAATACCTGTTTTCGAGATTAGGATATTTGTCGCGCACGACGCTCCTGTGACGCTTGCAGAATATGAGAAATGCGTTCATGGGCCGCCGGGCGTGGTGCGCCGGCTCCCCTTCGCCGTCCTGCTCATGCATTCTTCACCTGAAACTAATACACCCCTTGGTGAGATCGATCATTCTCACTAGTTCCATTGGCAAATAGTTCCATGGAACAAGTTAAAGGTAACGAGAACACTACCAAAACTAATGCTTCGGGTTGTCACTGGTTAGTACATATATAAAAGTACCACATAGAAAAGTATACCATCTTACCCTTGCACTTTCTTAGGAAGTAGGTATACTTCATGTGGCCTACTGTACATGACTTCATGTACACATGTTACATTACATTTCTATTTATAGATATACCTAATACTTTCAAAATTTTCAAGCAGCCTTAGTTTGTAGGTATATTATTTGAAGAAAATTTTGAGGAAATCGGTTGAAATACCACCTTACGGAATTTGATGCTGCTTTCACCATCATTTAGAGAATTTTATGGAAAGGTTTAGGTATAATGTATAATTGAAACCGCGAGAGGCCAGGGTCTACATGTACATGTTTAACTTCTTAGTTACGTCAGTATTTTTATTTATGACTGAAATTCATGTAAAGTCGTTTATTAAGATTTTTTGTGCTGTTACATAGTAGCGATGAGTTCATTGCCAGAAACGAATAGGTATTTGCTTTTGACTTCAACTTTATTTTACTGCCATTTATAGTCCATATAACTCTAGGTCATCATCATCATTGCCTCCCCGGACTTTGTCCAACAAGGATTTTCAGAATGACGGCCCGCATCCAACGCCTGACTGAAAACTTGTGGGCATAGGCCTTCCTCATCATAGATTTCAAACATAACCGATTTAAAGCAACCCATCAGCATCTTGTGTTTTACTGCTACCTTCGTAAGGTTGTTGGACGTTTATATAAAATGCACAGAATTTAGAAATATTAACAAGTGGCAAAACGTGTCACTAGTTTGGCTTGCAAGCCAACGTTTCACAGAGAAAAAAAGGGGCGGGCATTTGATTGCGTCATTTATTGCCACTGTTCTTGGCCGATAATATTAGGTGGCTATGTTGTAAACTACGTAATACATTTCTAATAAGGTGTGGTGTGGTTTACATGGAAATACATGTATTAATTGAAGATAGAATACGCTGCCACACTGATCTTGGCACTAAATCCGCGTCAAAACATTTCTATTTGGATAATTTCTCTGTTCTATGATAAAATGTTTGACTACTGGGAAATGCTTCATAGTAGGTACCGACAACTATAAGCTTAGTTAAAATACCCAGCTTCTTAATTCGGCAGTCAAAGAAAATCGCAACACATTCAGATAATGCGATAACGAAGACTTTCTTTGCCAAGTGCATCTGTTTCTGCGATTAGATAAGACATGATAAGGAGGGTCGATGATCTATATTTAGGTATAAACAAGTCTTTGTTACATTCCCCATTACAATTTAATGACTCAGTGTGGCCTAAAGATACATTTGTGGTGATATCTATTAAGGCCACAATGAATGTTTTACCAAGAAACAATAGATGGCGCTATTCACAATTTTTATGCATACTAAGGACTAAAATCGCGCTCACAAATTTACATATCTTATAGGTATTGTGATGATATTGTCGCGGTTGCATTGGAATAAAATCCCTTGTGACGATATAGCATAACACCGTGTTGGTACAATGTAACAGTACTTTTAATTATAGGTGTGAGCAACACTAGTTGTTGTTATTTCCGTTTCTTTATATAGGTACCTACCTAGTTAGTGTTCCGGCCGTACTTTTTACTCTCTACTTACCGGCTTGATGTATAGCCTGTATTGTGTTATAGTTACAATATATAAAAATAACAAGTAAATCTGCTCTGTCTTACAGTTTTTTTTTACTTTTAACTCCTTACTTGACAAGGTATCTTTAAACTGACGAAGATGATCGACCATAGTTGCTACGAATTTAGTGATACAAAGTCGTTTTCAAATCTCTTTTTTTAGTTCTTTTCTTAGTTAATAATTCATAGTAAATCTTGTAGCAGTAGCAAAAGAATTCAATCCATACTTATTTTAAAATGCCTGACTTGATGAGTATATGCGGTCATAAAAAAGTAAATATTTATTAGCAAACTAGACAATACATTCACACTTTCACTTGTAACTTGTAAATAAATCAGCTTATATCCAAAATGTTCATGTTTATCAACAACATCACGAATCTATTAGTAAGTACCTATACCTGTTAGTTGAATACCTACATAATCATATTCAATGTCTATTTCCATCTGTGTAAAGTTGATTGGAATCAGAATAGAACAACAACGGAATACACTACAAAAACATTATTTGTTTCATAAGCCGTAACAATAAGCTGAGAGAACAAACAACTCTACTGCAGGTAGCAGTGCAGACGATAATATCTAATTCAGATAATTTATTTCTCTGTAATTTCATAAGTATCTAGATATGATAAGGTAGGATTTTTTTTTTCTTTGTCGACATATAATCTCAGATTTAGTAGGTACCTATAAGTATCGACATGACTAGCTAAAATTCAAGAGCTGTGCTTTTGCTATGCTCTTGTCGCTGGAGTCTCTTCCAGGTGCTTCTCTTTTCCGAGCTAGCCTTTTACGAGATGAACAATAGAAACTATAAAATTGATTGTTGCAACCTATGAAGAATAAGTAGGTACCTACTAGGTAGTTAAAAACAACATTTCAAAATGGACCTTACACGAGATCATATTTTATGTCTGTGAATATAATAAAATTTTACATATAATAATCTTAATTTGTTTATCATTTTTTTAGAAATATTGTGTGCATTCAAAAGACTGATTACCGTAATTATAGAATCCCATCGCTGAAAGGGGGATTCCCTACAAGTAAAAGTGCACTTTTACTAAAACTAAAGTGAAATTATAAAGATCACATGTTTACACATAAATGTTTAGAAATGTATTACAAATATGTGAACCACAGTAATATTTTAAAGTCATGTCGCGTTTGCGCCGTAAATACCAGCCTCAAAATTAGGTATTCCGAATTCCATGCGCTCCGCTTCATATTCATCTAAAGTTGAAATTTCTAAAAGTCTTATATAAATGATGCCAGACATACAGAAGTCGATTCATTACACATTCAATCGTTGAATACATCAAAACTTGATTTTATTCCGAACTAGCTTTATCCGTGGCGTCGCCAGACAAAATCCTATAGGAAAAGTACATTTTCCCGGGATCAAATGAACCTTTTGTCTTTTTTAATTATTCTATATTTGCCACATTTCAAGAAGATATTTTCAGCGTACCTATTTTATAAATGAATATTATAGGTACCTACTTAACATAAATTTAGACGTCATCAATTTCATGAAACACAGGCGAATTGAAAGAAATTATAATTAAAACCAGATTAATAAAATTAGTTGAATTTCGATTTTAAGATCACACCGAGAGACCATGTCCTAATTCCCATGAAATTCCAGGCGTGGACCTTGACCCAGTGTAGCCGCGGCTGGGGGCAACGGCCCGTGAAAGTGAAAACGAGGGACCGGCGCACGCGCAAGCTAGAGCTTTCGGCACTTTTCACCTTACAGTCGAACAAAAAATTGATTATATCTTCATCAACATTCACTTTATTCCATATTTTGCTTTGAAACAACAACCAGATACAGGAGTTTTCTTTGATGAAAATAAATACTTAGACAGTTTATTATAGATTTCCTTGAATTTTTACTTTGATAGATTGTTAAATAAGTAAATTTACCTAAACACAAGAGCATTCTGTACCGGTTAACCAATGCAAGTAAAAGAAAATTTGTACGGGGCAAAAATGTTACACAGGAAAATATATATCAAAAACAAATTTTCCACAATTTGCATTTTTGATAAAAGCATTGATTATGCTAAAACATCCACAGACATTGAAATCCATGATTATTAGGGTCATTCCACATTGCTACGGAGTCATACGGGTTCGCTATGTCAGTATCTAACGGTTATGTAACAGTAATAGTAACCGTTGTGAAGTGTAGGTTAAATATCCCTCTGTTTGATAGCCGCCTTATTGTGTTTAACCTGGCGTAGATAACGATTTGCGTCTTGATATTGAACACCATTTACATAATAGACACAGAGGCCAAGGTAGTCAGGTTCTCTCTCTCGGCTTGGAAATTTCTCTGTCGCGTCTTCAACTGGTTGATTTGCAGACCAGCGTCCGCTTTCCTGCTTTTTCTTCTTCATTTCGTCCGGTCTTTGTTATTGGTTGTGGGGCCATTTCCACGTATACCCTTCACTCCGATGTCGAGTCAGCAAGTCGTCAGGTTCATAGGGTATAAGTAATCATGCAGGAAATTTAAACCATGAAAAAATCTTTTATTGTCTCCACAAATATAACTTGTATAAAAGTTTGTCGGTTTTAAAAACTGTTTAAAAATTAAATGGCCTGATGTAACATCTTATTACCGACTACACGAGTTTAGTTACCAAAGTGGACGAAGCGAAACGGGATTCCTAACCCATAAAAGTAAACCCACAGCAAAATAACAGAATACAAATTTAAAACCTTGTTGCAGATTAACGATGAATGAATTTCTATCTAAGTACTTATTTTGAAAACAAAATAAGTAAGTACTTAGATTGTCGGAAAATGTTACTGGTTTGAGGCCAACTTATTTGCCAGTTAAGATGTGTTACGCTAAATTCAATTTTATCCTTATGTTTGAAGGCTTTGTATCATATTTTTAATGACTGATACAAATACGTACTTTGAATAAACTTTATATGATGTGTAAAATAAATATATAATAGAGAATTAAATTAAATAATATTCTTGGAGTTCTTTTGTTATTTTATTATTAATAGAATGCTTAGCTGTGAAATTGGGATACCTATATAATCGGGAAGACACCGAGATGATAAAGATGGTGTTAACCAAACAATGTATATGACAAAGGTCAATTTCATAATTTGACGTAGTTCAACTGCACAGAGCCAAACAAACCCCATAATTATTTCTAACTATTTTTCTGAAACAAGATCTCGGTAGGATGAACTATGTATTTAAACTGGGCTATTGTTTTATAGGAAATTACGTTTCCTTATTATAATTTCAAGTAGCTTTATTAAACCTCCACGCTACTTGCGGACTTCAGATTTATACAAGGTGAAGGTCAAGGCATCTCCGTGATCACAGTGTACATGAGTTCTCAAACAAGAAGGTCAAATTTTTTGTTTACTTGTCAAATCGGCGACGATCTGCGAATATAAGATATTTTTGCAATTGAGCAAACAAGTTTCTTCTTGCTAATTTTAGATACATCAGATAATGAGATTTTATTACAGCAAAATATAATGTAGAAAAAGCCCACGGCTTTTAGTCGCCATTTACATATTTTGTGATCAAGTTTAAGAAATAAAAAAAATAAGTGTTAAATAAGCATTTTTATTAATGCTTAATTGGCGTCATGCTGTTACTTTTAATTTTCATAGAATATACAATGAAAAGAAGAACTGTATTTTCTTTAAAGTTCAAAATATAGGCACAATTTTCTCTTATTTGGCAAGATGGTTTGGTAAGAATGGGTCGTCTAGATTCAAAAGAAAGGAAAAAAAATTTACACTTATGTTTTCAATTGTTGCAGTTAATTTATTATTATTATTTATATATTTACTAGCGGTCGCCCCAGCTTCACTTTATCTATTAAAAAAACCGCATCAAAATCCGTTGCGTAGTTTTAAAGATTTAAGCATACATAAGGACATATATAGGGACAGAGAAAGCTACTTTGTTTTATACTATGTAGTGATACTTATTTATAATACCTGTAGTTGTTGATGTAATATATCATTTAAATTATCACCAAAAATCTAACATGGCACATAGACTGCGAGCATTTAATAATAGCCTGTAATCAGTATGGTATGCCAACGCGATCACAAACTAGTTTCCTGTGTGATAAAGCCAACTAACTGAGGAAGGAAATAACAGACTCATTTCTATGTTACGACAGTCAAAAGGACTGTTCGTGTAAGGATTTTATCTGACTGTGTAGGTATGGTTTCAAGTTTTTTTACAATAGTAAATTTTTAATAAATCTGGTTTTGGTATCAAAAGGATCCTCTTATTAAGCTATGCTTTTATGTTCACTCGTTTTCTATAAAATTTATTTTTACGACATTGGTCTTTAAATTCAAATAACCGATTTTCTTTCGTCTAAACTTTAGGGCTATCTACCTAACGTACCTAACTAGTTGAAGTCTGATTGTTTTTTGTTACAAATCATGACATAATCAAGTGCGTCGGTAAATCCTATACTATTAAACGAGCAATATTTGTATGTATGTATATTTATATATATATATATTTGTCTCGCGTTTTCGAAAACGGCTCTAACAATTTTTTTGAAATTTTAAACATAGCTTCTTATAAAGTCAAAAAATTAATCTAGCCAGGTTCCATGTCTGGGAAATTTCGTTTTTCCCATATTTTCCAGCAAAAAGATTTTCCGCATGAAAATGTAGTTATAGTACAATAATTTCGGCACGGGCGAAGCTGCTTCGATAGCCCAGTGGTTAAGACATCTGCTTTGTACTCTGGTTGTTCCAGGTTCAAATCCCAACTAAAGAAAGTTTTGTTTTTGTTTTTTTTCTTTAGGAGTATAAAAGTATTAAATCAGTATAAATTGCGCATATATATTATTTTTAAATGGCTTGAAAGAATTATTAATTCGGTTATAACGTATTAAAATATTTCCCTAAGAAACATTATAGTTTCAAATCACAAGTCATCCAAGTATCACCATTTTCTCAGGATTCTGTCATCAGAACCTGTTGAAACTAATATGGGACCAACTAGAAGGTCCAACCTTTCAGACAAAAAAATGAATTTCAAATCAGTTCACGCGTCTTTGAGAAATCGAGTAACAAACATAAAAAAAAGATTCCGACGAAACCACCACTAGCTGTTTCAAAAAGAAGCCTATGTTTGACCCCGGGTCTTCAACTAAATCCATACCAAATTTCATCAAAATCCGTCCAGCCGTTTGGCCGTGAAAGAGCAACAGACAGACAGTCAAAAAGACAGACAGACAGACTTTCGCATTTAAAATACTAGTATGGATATGGATGGATACCAAAACTACCGAGCGGAGCTCGGTCGCCCAGGTACTATTGGTATTAAAAGTAATACATTTTCTTCGACTTTTCTTGTATCACCCGACGCACTTGACCTAGGCCCTAGGCTGTAGTGAAGCACTGTGTATCGATATCGATACCCAAGCCAGTTACTTTTTCACAGCGCGACTGGGAACAATTAAATTTGCTACAGGTCAGGCTTAGAAACAAACAGGCTAAAAAACAGGCTAAAGAAATGTGGAATTCCATGTTTGCCTAATTTAAACCTAAAATTTGGATCATGATGTAATGGCTGGATGGACTTAGCTCAAATTTGGCATCAGCAGATGGGATCCTAATAAAAAAAAGCAAATGTATTTTTAATGTTGAATAATTTTTTTGTGAATAAAATTCTCGAATGGCATGGTAACCTCTATAGACATAATTATAGTAAACAACAAGTGTATCGCTTGTTGTTTACGCTCATGAGAATAATTTGGCAACATCTGGGTTATTGTAAATACTTGTAGGAGGTGCCAAACAATGACACAATTTTTAAAAGTATACTTATTTTTCTACACATCGTTCAGTAATTTTTTATATCTAAGATCAAATGTAAAGTCAACAAATCTAACAATTAATAAATTGAAGTAGGTAACTAACATGAAAAAGCAACTAGGTACAATATAATTCAATGAGTAGCTAAAAATTAAATTAGGAAAATAAATCATTGTATTAGGTGTGAACAGTGAGCCTAATTGGTTTGTTTTTACTAAAATTTATAAAATTTAAAAATATACGGCCCTTGTTGTTTTTTTATATAATTCCTTGTACTTTGAATTTCAACGTAGAAAGTTGAGATACAAATTATGAAATAAAAATGTTTAATAAAAAGATTTAAAATACCAATGAATAAATTAAAATTGTTCTATTTAGGTAAATGTATGGTCCTATACTAGTTACTGTCAGTCATGTCATGTGTTTTAAATAAATAACACTAATTTGGTAATATCCGTGATTATTCGTACTAAATTAACTAGATAATATAAAGGTAAAGTAGAACACTGCTATATGACTATATGAATATCTAATTATTTTACAACGATGTTCCAAAGTTAATTAGAGCATGCAAATGTACACAACTTTTTAGTGTAACGTATTTGACCTTCGACCTATATAATAGTCTTTCAGTTATTATGATGCTATTTGCTGGAGCTATAAACTAAAACGATATACTGGCCTGCGTGTTCTGTGGACATAGTCAAGCCTGCAACACAAGGTCTTGCGACAGCGGCGAATATAAAAAAAATATAATCTATGGAAAACGCAATGACGTTTTTGGGACAAGTAACATGAGAGTAATGATAAAAAAGTCTTAAAAAAAACATATTAACTTGGGTTTACAAGTCAAATATCTTGCTCCAGTAGTATATTAAAAAGTAAACGTTCCAAAATAAAAAATTCAACAAACGACTGTGTACAGAAGCTGCCAGCCCTAATTACAACTGCACAAGTGATGTTGCTCATTGTTCATTCCTGCACCCGGCACTGGAGGCACACGACCGACGCGAACGCAGTGTAAATCTTGCATTTGGAATGCAGTTGTTTGAATGCATCGATTGCGAACGGGAGAGGGGCCAAATCGCCAGTGGCAGGATTACATTGATGATAAATGAAAATATTCATTTTATAAATACCCAATAGAAAACAAAAATGACAAAATTCCTAATCGTTCTCCCCCTCCAACAAACAAAAAAATAATAAGATAGTGGTCTACCTACTGTTGTATTTTGTTTGTCAGTAAGTAGTAATTATCTAAGTACCTAATTATTAACATTATTTATAAAGTACTTACAAAATAGATATAGACTATAGTGTTTTACAAAATTATATCAAATTTAGAATGCATATAGTTATCGACATAGAATTAGGAAATCACGCGCGGTCATTCTATCTAGACTTAGTAAACCTGCAAATATTATTTCTTCACAGTTCTATTAATAGCAGCATATCTGCTAAAGATAGCGTCGGTGT
Source organism: Apomyelois bistriatella (assembly GCA_947044815.1). NCBI lineage: Eukaryota > Metazoa > Arthropoda > Insecta > Lepidoptera > Pyralidae > Apomyelois > Apomyelois bistriatella. The sequence goes on from OX345703.1 coordinate 7,610,636, forward strand.
TTATTTTTATTCGTTTCGGTTACGTAAACAAGTTTATTTGCTAGGAAAAATTATTAACTTAATAACAGACACAGTTGTGCCCCGCGGTTGCGACCGCCCGTGATATGCATGTATGCTCTATAGCCTATTTCACGTTGCTCAAGTCAGAAAATTCCCAAGCATAAATATGCAACAAGATATTTCTTAATCTGTCTGGTAACTTCAAATTCAAAGCAAATATACAAATTTTGGATGTTATTGCACGCTGGACAGATAACGGGAAATGTGTCTGATCGACACTTAGCTACAGCACAAAAAGAGGCAGAGGGACATAAATGAAAGAGAACTTTAAAACCATGATTCCCGATCCTATAGAGTCAATAAATCAGCATTATTAACAAAATCTAAAAAAAAACTGCAAATAACAAAAATACAATGTTGTAGATACAAAGAAAATTTATGTGAGTGTATGAAAATTAAAGTTCAAAATTAAATCTATCATTCCTTGATAGTATTGATTTGTCAACAGTGTAAGCATACATATACATAATTGGATTTAAAATAGTTAGTTTTTTCATAATAATAATTTAGATATACGTACGACCAGTTGCAACCATAATCTGAGTGGTAAGTAAATAAAAATTTGATGCAATCTGAGACATTGTTTATTTCTTAAAATTTGCTAAATTTCCGTTAATATCAATGGGGTCAATAAGTCGAAACGTGATCGAAAGCGTAAACAAATTAAGGCCCATTGTTGACAGAAAAGGCATCCGGCTATTTAAATGTATCGCGAATAATAGACTGACAGAAATATACTCGGTTCATTGAGACCTATGCTGTGAACTAATGAACGGAAATTAATAGATTCTGTTTCACTTTGAACGAAGTGTTGAGACGATGACGTTAAAAGGAAACTAATAAATGTAAAAAGGATAAGAAGTGTTAGTGAATCTTAAAATAGATTTTATTAGACATATCTAAGTACCTCTACTTTTACTGTAAAGAATTATACAGAAATTTGGAAGATTGCAATAAGCAAATTCTTAGTTGATAAATTGAGTTGTTTCGTTTACTTACACGAAGATATTCCAATATAAATCTTCACATTAAAAGTTTTGTTTTTAATCGACAAATATTCCGCCATTATGTTGCCATTTGTTAAAGATAATTGTATAATATGAACCAAAACAACAGGACAATGATCCCAAATTATAAAATCACGTTACTCATCATGTACTTACAAATGAGAAGTTAAATGAATATATTTAAATTGATTGCCCCAAACGACTATGGATCTGATTGCTCTAAAGCCAATGTTTTTTAAGTCACATCCTTTGTCCCCTTTATTGTTTAGCTTCAGAACCTTCATGTTTTTAATTGATTCTTAAAACTTTTCAACAAAGTCTCTGAAGACTTTCAAACGAAAATTTGGTCATTCGTTTCAAGAGTAAGTAAGATATAGGGTCATAGAGAAATAAGGACAATATATTGGTGTAACACTGAATTTTCGAAGAAATTAATTAAATTAACATAAGAAAGCGTAAAGTCTACATAAATCATCCAATGTAGTTCTTTATTGATAAAAATATAACTAAGCAAAGAATTTAGCTATTACTTTTTCGATATAAACAAGTAATTTGATAGAAGATAACCATTTTATAATGTGTCATAGAGCTACATATAATGTGACAGATATTATAACTGATTGTGTATGATTATAACCTAAATATTTGGTAGACCCGGATCACACATTATTGATGGCGAACCACAATAGCCGACGTAGTTTTGTAATGAACATTGTTTGCAAACCTACTGTCTTAGTTACTATTAGTCGTATGCATTATTAAGGTAATATTAATATGAAGTTAAGCAGTTCAGGAATTTTCTTTTAAAGCAAGTAACATACAGACATCGGCTTTATCAATCATTGTTGATTTAAACAAAAAAATATCGTAGTGTCAGTTTGTTGTAAAATTAAAAGCATATTAAATACAATGGGATCATATTAAGTGTCGATTTTATGCGATCGATTTCTATTTCTTTCAATTGAATAACTAATCGAGCTAAGAAATCATGCAACTCGGAACTCTTATTATTTAAAGAACAAGGTCGAGTAATATCGTGTTGTCCATACGTACGTTCACCCTCGTTTATTGATGTAGGTGGCTCGTCAGCTACATATTTCTATACCAGTGTTTACATTAATTATAATTCGATTTGTCGATGCGCTTAAACACACATGAAGTTATAGTTTAGAGACATATCGTAAACTGACAAACAAGAATCTTATCAGCATGATGAAGTATCAATAAGAGTACTATCTTTTACGATTATCACCAAATTATGGGCTGTTTTAAACATGTAGGGACGAGACCAGTAGATATATGTCATCTTTCGTTTATCGGAGCTGCAAGTTACATGGATATATTAATTTTTAACATGGGATTCCCAAGAAAATATACTCGGCACGAACTGTTTAGTTGGGGGAATTACCTCTTTTTCTTCTTCGTGTTATCTGGCAGGAGCTAGCTATGTAAACAGATTTGTAACTGGATTATTCAAGTTATTTTAATTAATAAAGTGATAATTGTTTTATTTATATTTATCTTATTGTTCATTTAACTTTTGGCCATTGTATGTGTACGAATATCTGCCTGCAACGACGGAACAAGGACTTTGAATATCTGTAACAATATCATATCCTATTTTTACAATTAAACGAGCAATATTTGTATCAACCTATATATATTTATTAGTACTTGCGTTTTCGAAAACGGCTCTGCCGATATCTTTGAAATTGTAAACATAAGTTTTTACATAGTCAAAATGATAATCTAGCTAGGTTCCATATGTCTGTGAAAAATCATTTTATCCATATTTTCACGCAAAAAGATTTTCTGCATAAAACGAGCGAAGTTCGGTCGCCCAGGTACTAGGATCTAATTGACGTTAAGCCCATTTATGTTTCTGATTTTATACCATGCCAGTTTATTCACGATCATATCGTTATATCGACATGTCTAAATTATCGCGTGACGCATGTAATTAAAATTTAACTGTAGAATAGAAACAGAGCGTCTGTACGTGGGATTCGGATGATTTGATAAAATAGTGACGTCACTTATCTAATGGTATGGTTAACTACTAATACCCTATCAACTATCGCTAAATTTGGTACTTAATAGTTAATGTTAATTAACTAATGATATTTGTAGTATACTCAATACTTTCTTGAATACGATTAATCGTTCAAATAACAATATTTTATTTGATGTAATTTAGCAAAGTTTTGTTTCAAACCACTGTTATTATTATCGGCTTGATGGCCGAATATGTGAAAACCGAAAACGAAAGACTGTTTGTCTGTGGTGCAAAATTTTTCTCATGACTTTTACACTGTGATTTGACACTATTATTCTTTTTAGAGGTGGTTAGCTATGTTTTTAACAGACTTCATTAATTTAAACCCTCATGCATTTTATAAGTAACGATGAATGTTGCAAGACTAAAACTGAAAATTGTATTAGAATATACAACCGATACGAAAATTTGAGGACGGAGAAAGAAATAAACCTTTCAAGATGATCGGCTGCAGAGACATCTTTGGACTCTTTTTATGCTCTTTGGTATGCTTTATAGGGGCTGTTGTTGTTTCTTTTTACACGACGACCAAATCGAGTGTTATTTCATCATTAATATTTTTAACAATCTTAAATCTCTCAAGCAACATTAAGTTAGTGTGGTGATACAGTGGAAGCACCATCCTAATTATTAATTTAAGAGAGCCGTTCTTGTTGTTAATTTTTCTTCCATTTTTCCCTTTTTCAAACAGGTTCCTTTATTTCTTATCATTAACTGACATTTCTCTTTCCCCCTTTTCTTCAATTATGTTTATCATTTAACCGTCGTATCGTGTTGTATTTGTACCTATATATCCTTAATCATATTCCTTGTTTTTCTTTGCTTCCAATCTAACGAGCTCTCTTCTCTTTTTATTTGGTTCTTCTCTAATCTTCGCAACCATTACCTGGTAAAGTTATTGGTTGAAAGCATGCAAAATGTGATATTATCTTAGCGCTGGCAGCTAGAAGCAAAAAGTCTAAGCTGCAATTACAATTATTACCTACATTTCAAAGATGAAACCTAAGGGGATTTTTTATAAGGCAAAAATATCTTTAAGGAAAGTCTCCCTTGGTATGTTGCGTCATTGTTGGTAGGCAAAATGATTCAGTTCATATTTCCAACAGCTTATACATTCTCAGTCCCGAACTTCCCACTGTCGATAATCATTCAGGAGGAATAAACATCGTATATCCTTTTCATTAATTTGTTTGTACTTACCAACTTTGTAGAATTTTTGGCTTTATTAAGTATTCTTGAAAGTAAATATAACTTTTCAAGTAGGTACATCTAATTGCTTTCTAAATACCTAGCACCAGCAGTAATATGAACTGTAACACAGATATATCTATCATTTACTGGTAGACACTCAATTAAGCCGTTAAGCATTCTTTATAGTTATAATACCTACCTACTCTTGTTTATTATTTCCGATATTTGTATTGATTTTAAATCAACCTACTACTAGGTCTTTCAAGGTCCCACCCATCTTTAATGCATGAAGTGCTTTATAGTTTAAAAAATCAACCTTACCATGACATCTTGATTTTTTTGATTTGAGGTGACTTGATTCCCTAATAAAACATTATGACATAAAGATTAGAAACTATATTTTGTAAAATTCAAGTGAATAAAAAAACAAGTAGGTAGCCTACTAAAATTTTTGGTGAATATAAAATATGATGATGATTAATCAACTGAAATAGATAACCTACAGTTATCTACCTAGTTAATGTGCTTGAAAAATTCAGAAATAAACAGAAGGTTACATAGACAAGGTTAAAAGGTATTAATTAGGTGTAAGCACTGAATAGCACCAGTAGCAGGTAGGCTACCTGACACCTAGCAAACTTGTTTTCCTAAATTTGTGATGACCTAATTACACCTAATTATATTCGAAATAAATTACGTAGGTACCGACCTACGTAGGTACTTAAGGTGTCTAATGTGCAAAGTACCTACATAAAGACCCAATTTGTAGACAGATAACATATTTAGTGCGGAAGTTTTGTTAATTATTTCGAAAACGACTGTGTTAGACTAAGCTACGGAATCGAAAGTTAGCGGAGGCACTTTACTGCAAAAAAACTTGCTAGTTGGCAACCGATATCGACGCGAACGCGATAGCACGGACGGCCATTTCCAGATACCACCTACCTACATAAATATTACATGTTGTTCTACACTTTCAATGTTTCATACATCACAATAATGTACTTTCTACGTGTCGAGAGCGTTCCATTTTTAGTCAAGTGCGCGCTGCGGACGATCCGTTGCCAAGCGGAATGAGCGACAGCATTGGCGACCTTCTGGGGCCTACATCATCAATGGCACAGAAAGCAAAAATTGCTGCGTGCAACGGCTTCCTACCATCGGCACAGCAACGCGAGTTTTGCTGCATAATTTTCAAGGGCACTGTAAACTATAGCACAGTCGTCACGTATGGTAAACCAAAGAGGCCCCTGCGATCAATTATCACAAACTTATGAATGAAAGTTGCATTGAACAAGAACGAAACAGTACTGTAAATGAACTAATACTAATTAAAATTAAAACAGAAATAAAGGAAAATACTTACGAACTCGACAGCCGCGATACGTGTATAATAATCACATACATGACGTCATTTGACGCAACATAAACCCGAAATTATTGAGCAAAATGTATAGCAACCGCGTTAAAAATAATACCAACACAAAATTAACACTATACTTTATTATAAACAAAGGTTACTTTGTATAATAACGAGCGATTTAAGACATTTTACAATATTTATTTGTTGTCACCGACTCCAGTTTTGACAAGATGGTCGCGCACCGACTGTTTTTGCTTTGCTTGTCAGCTGATACGAAAGACTGCTTCAAACGCAATGGTGATATTGTGTTTCTCTTTTCAACACCAGACGAAATTATCAATGGCAGAGCGAGACAGATAACATGACTGTCGTATTTGAAAACCAAACACAACAAACATAATTTTCTTGTTGCTTATTGCAGATGAAAATTCGCAAAGAAAATAATTATCAACAAGCGATGAATTGAAAAACGCTTTGAAATAACAGAGCATAAGTTTCTATTTCACAATAAGACGCAATACTTTACCAATTACCTATATTGGGGCGTGACACATTTTCTTGTTTACTATTCAGTAGCGCCATCTTCATTGATATTAAAGAACTAATGGCTTTCATCATTCTTTTTCTCCGTTTTCTTTTGATTTGTACTGGAATTTTTACTATATTTCATTTAATCGTTTTTATCATTAAACTTAAGTTTTGATTAAGTACAATATTCTGAAGCATCTGAGACGTGTAAAATGAAAAATTTAAATCACACGATGAAGTTCTATCGGAACCTGTTTTCATCCATATGCTTTGTAATGTATGAATGAGTACGGAGACGCATATGTAGATGGCAGTAAGTACATGTTATAACATAACAAATGAAAAACTGAAAAATATTTTAGCCTACTACACATGACTAAGAGAATTTTTTTATGATAAAAATAATGATGAAAAAAATGGTAGGCCGATAAGAAGTGATAAGATTTTTAGTCCTTTAAATTAAAATGTTAAGAATATGAGTTTGGTCAAGCAGATAGTAAAAAAAAAACCATGGTTAACCAGTTCACATTTTTTATCTACCTTGCCAAGAATTTGTTTGTGGAATTTGTTTTTAGTACGACAAATACCTTAAAATTAACAGAACCCTCTCGATAGCGCGATGGGGTCAAGCTCACCTAGTCTAAACCATTACAATTTTAGTTTTTGTTTATGCGAGCAATTATAAAAACATTTTTTTTTAATAAGTACTAAGCACTTATTGGAAGTTGGCCGATATTGTATGTAAGTATACTTAATTCATGTTTGTTATGTGTCCTTCATTTCATTGTATATTTTTACTGGTGCCATATTTTTTTATTGTATTGTCGATCACAATTTATAATGCGGACCGACCAGGCTGCCCACCAGGGCTCTGTCGCCATGATCCTTTTTGGGTTGCTCAGCCATCGCAGTAAGTATAGAGAATAAAAAACAGTTCAACCTAAACAAAACAGTTTAAAATTTTTAAATATAATAAAATATATACGGTTTGGAGCAACATGGCCTCCATACCGGAAGGAAGAAAGCCACACGTTGCTTTGCCGTCAGTCACCCTCAGTCAAAGTATTAGCCTAATCGGCATATGCATAGTATTAGTGTGTGTATGTAATTTTTTTAATGTGTAAGTGTCATCATTATAGACAGTTGAGAGTATAAGTTTTGTATGTAGGTATGCAGAAATGTATTTGTGTGTATTTTCCCCCTGCAAAAAAACCCCAGATCTATTGTAATAGTAAAATATCGCTAATATCGCTCCCTTCAGGTACGGAAGCCGTGTTGCTCAAAGATATACGGACATATCACACAGACTGAGCTAGCCATAAAGTAAGTTTAAGACTTATTTTTAGAGTAGAGAACTTAGAGACTACATTCTCTATCTTAACAACACATATGCCTCTACATTTGAAACACTTGCGTTAATAGGCAAAAGACCTAGGTGACACGACCGATGTGATATACGAATAGTATCTAATTGTAGGTTACAATCGTCTCGTATGATCAGCGTTACATCGATTGTCAATTAGGACTAGGACACATTTGGACCAAAACTTAAGACATAAGTATAGGAACAGGGCGTATGAGTGATGTAATCGTTTATCATCATCGAACATGTTTTCTATAGCATCCTCAGCTACACTACAGTCTAGGGTACGCTTTAATCATGGTGTTTGGTAATACTAGTTATAACAATTTTAAGTAAGACAAGAATATGATCCAGATGCGATAATGACGAACATTTTTAGACTTTCAGGCTGCATATAGACCTCTTACACAGCTTTACGAATGCCATCTAGCTAACCTGCACGCAAGCACGGAGAACCTGAAGATAGAAATGCCAGTGCCGACCAATCAAAGTTAGGCCACGCTTGCTGTCGCTTACCACCTACGATCGTTAATAATACACCGAGCTCCTCTTATTAATAGGGTAGGTAATTTTACCGTTATCATTTATAAATGCCCTAATATTTGAAAGGCTCTCTAATCAAACAAATGCTTTCCGTCTTTGTTTTGTGTCAGACAAATGGATACTCGTATTGTCTCGATACAAGATCTCTATGAACTTATCACTATCACTTCACTTCTCTACATAGTATAAAACAAAGTCGCTTTCTCTGTCCCTATGTACATTCAAGATCATCATCATAAGTCATGTAGGTGACATGACACGTTCGATCGACCATGCTCACTCCATGGAGTGCACTTGCACTGCCCAGAAAATGCATGGTCAATGTTCTTTGGAACCGTTTCTCAGCTTCTGACTTGGTTCTTTAATAACCATGGCAACCGGGATCATCAGCTGAAAAGCTGATTGATATGGTTTAAATCAAAGCATAGAGCAAAGATTCTTATCATATGGCTCGCTCGATTAGAATTTTTTTCCGTGCTAAGTTTCAAAGCTGTAATTAAACTCCACAAATAATACTATTCTATAGCAAATCACCAACGTCACGGGACCTAATAGTTTGAAAATGAAAGATATTTGGTGTTAAATTGACTTTTTTTCAATAATGGCAACTTTGATCTGATGCTACAAAATCTAACTATCATCAAAGTCTAAGAAAATGGCTGCGTAGAGCGGGCTTTGTAAGAATGATTACGTAATGCTGCTTATTTCCTACATGTCAGTTTTACCAATTTTCAAGAGTGGTCTTGGAGGAGTCTCAAAATATAAGAGGATTCTATTGGGTTTCCCGTTTCCATACACGTTATAATTAATACCACTAACTACTACTTTGGTCTTCATTAATAAAGGAAAGTATTTCATATACTTATTAATTTTTATTTATTTCAACATCAATTATACAACATTGTAATCTAACATTTATACAATTTTATACAGTTAGGTAAGTCTACGATTTATTTAAAATAACATTTATTATATTTTTATTTGGCAAATTTACAAAATACTTAGAAAAAAGTTATATAATACCTACTTACTGATACAATTTTATACTTCTTTAATCAGAATAATATGCTATACTCGTAGAAACGTATCTATGGTGCAAATGTAGGTACTCGTAATTAGAAAAATTGAATTTCTCTGCTCAGAATACTCGTTTATTTTAATCTAACATCCATAACCGAACCAAAAAAAAAATCATAATTGTTTGGTCTTCATTTGTATTGCGCAGACCAGAAAAATCAAGTCTTTTTGTTTAAAATATATTCGAGTAAGATAACATAGTGAAATTTAAAGCTAACTCTGTTCATTTTCTTTGGTAGAAAAGCTGAATATTAAATGCATTTTTACAGATATAAAGATACTAATCATAATACGTATATTATTCTAGTTTTATTGCTATAAATACACAGTGATGCTATCTTACAAGTAGAAAATAGTTCACATCACAACCATAGGGGGAAATGTAAAGCTAATAAAATTTGCAAATACATAACAGTAAAATCAAGATGACCAAAAATTTGAAATGGTCTCTATTTTGGCAGGAAAATTTGTTGTTAAAACCATGATATAATAAAGCACATAATACTTAAATGTTCTTCACGAACAAATTTAATGAAATAAGAAATCAGTAGGCATCTTATCGATTCAATGGATAAGCATATAAAATTACATTTCAGTACTCGACGACTACTGTCTTTCTTTTTTCGTATCTACCTATGTATTAAATAATAAATTTGATAAATACTTATATAGGTCTTCATCAATCGGTGTTTTATACACATATTTCTGTTTGACTATAAACCAGTCAAATTGAGCAGTGTATTGTAGGTAGATACGGGAAACTCTAGTTTGTAAAGAATGCGTGAAACATAAGAAAAATAATTCGCCCATACTTTGCCCTTTGGTAGAAAGTGGGCTAAAAACGAACATACATGACTTGTTACATAAAACTATTCACAAAGCGATAATGACTTAAAAAAATGCTTCTAAAATTTTACTGTCGTTTTAAAATCACTATTTATTACAACAAATATTATCTTCAGCTTGATCTTTGGTTTCCTGACTAGATAAATAATAATTAGTGCAATCTACACTAAACTTATAATTAAAGAAAGATATCTTAAAACAATCAAGGGGTGAAAATCATTCATCGTTTTATTATTTGAATAAAGATATAACAATTAACTTGAGAATATTCAGTCTTGAATTTAAAGATAGATAAGCGAACGAATTCAAGTTATTTCAAGGTTTTCTATAAAAATGTCTATCACAAATACCACCTACCAATGGATTTAGAGTCACCTTATAGTCCTTTATTAATAGTTTTTATATGATTTATTTACAATAGTTAGCTAGTTCTTATGAATCTTAATAGGCTACAAAAATATTTTAGATCTAGACTTGTTAGAATAAATTGATTTTATGATTATATGCAAACAGGACGATTAAGTGCTAGAGAGTGGTTTAAAAAAGTAAAATAGAAATCTCCGTATTAAGCTCTTATTTATATTGACAGGATTTCCAACTAAGTGATAGATTATAATAGTAAAATATAATAAATAAATTACTTATAATTAAGAAACAGGAAATAATAGTTTAGTAACAGGACCTACTATTTCCTGTAAAAACAGGAAAAAGTCTTACAAATTAATTTGACTTGAAGATTAAGTTATGGTAACAAATAAAAAGTACAAACACACCCAGAACATATCTAATGAAAATTTTAGATAAATAATAATAAATATATAAATAATATTGCATTCAAATTTTAATATAAAGAATACATATATTAGTAAGAATACATATAATATCAAGCTATTTCGGAATGGGATTTAACTATAAACAAAGTAAAAATCTATGGGCTAGGTACCACAATGCAGGATTTTCCTAAAGGCCTTCCTAAATTCAGGATTGAAGATAGTGTAGATGACAGGGTTTAGGAAGGAGTTGATGTAACCGAGCCACGTGGTGAGAATAAAGACGGTGACTCCTGGAGAGTATGGCAGGTCGAACATGGCACAAAGTGCGTCAAGGACGGAGCACGTGAAAAATGGCGCCCAGCAGACGAGGAAAACACCTGAAACAGACACATATATAACGTTAATACGAATTTTGAGATTACATATAAAATGTAATAGTTTACTGTTAAAAAAATAGAAAACAAATTAATGTAAGTTCCTCACAAATCAGTTATCTATTATCGCATATTGTGAATAAGAAATACGACATGATAAAAAAAAAATATATAGAAAAGAAGCGATCAAAATGTGGAGCTGGAGGATGATGGGAATTTACTTCAGTAAAATATCCTAAATGCGTAGACAATGGTAAGCATTAGGTAAGTCATAGATTTCGAAACTGTGTGCTGCGGAGGTGAGACAAACTTTTTAATTCTATGCGTTAACCATACGAATTTCTTAACAAACCGTAAATAATATATTTCAAAATGTATCTTAGCATAAAAATGCTAATTGGAAATTCGTGGTAAAATCAAACTTATACATCACCTAATACAATGGCTAGGGTCTGCGTAGCCTTTTTCTCTTTCTTTGCGAATGACTTGGCTCTCAGCTTGCCAGCCCGGTTTGCTCGAAAGATGGTGAACCTGGCTGCCGAAGCTGCACTTCTGAACCTTCTTCGAGGCGTTGATATCATTGAACTGCTACCAAGGCGGCTCAGCTTCTTCCTAACAAAGCCATTGTTTTATTATTATCAGTGAATCTTCTTCTTTGTCCACCCCTTATCCCAGTTCATCTGGGGTCGGGTATCCTCGTGTATTTGCGCTAGAGTTGTCTACTCAGGGTTGTCTGCATGCCTATGTATTATTATCAGCAACACATATAGACAATACAAAGATACATAAGACAACATAGGGAACTCAGCCTTTGTTATATATATTCACCTGCCTTGTCAATACAGGGCTGTTAACTGCCACCGTTGCTCAGTGCTTAAGGCGTTTGCCTGTAAACCCGATAGTCGTGGGTTCGATTACTTTGAAAGCTTACTTTGTTACATTGTTTCCAGTTTGGTTAGGACATTGCAGGGATGAATCACCTGGTTGTCTGATAATAAAGATGATTCCGTGTTTCGGAAGGCATTTTAAGCCGTTGGTCCCGGCTGCACTCTGGTAGTCGTTAAAGGATCCACGTCAGAGGTCGCGAGACGGTTCCGAAGAACTCTAACACCAGGATGTGCATAGTTGATTGACCGTATCACCTACACAAAATGATGATGATGAATACAGGGCTCTAGAGTAAAACCGTATTCTCCATATATACTATTAGAGCGTAGACAAAAAGCCTAACTATAGAGAAATCTAATGAATAGGCACTCTACGACAAAGCCCGCTCAAGACTAATGCTTCGTTGATTGGATTAGCCAATTGTTCAATTGATTTCAGATCTTATTTATTCAAATCAGGACCTAATTGTTCTAATAGGTACTGATGAAAGGGAGAAGTGTTGTAAGTATGTGTATGACTGTTTGTGACATATTCGCAGATGAATAGATTTTGTTATTAGTAAATTCTTATTTTGAACTACTCAACGAAAAACCATCGAAGGGTCAGAGTGAAATAAAATGTGGCTTCAAATCCGTTGTTGGATTTATGATTTAAGTGGATCAAAATGAAGCCTTAAAAATATCAGTATTGATACGAACAAAACGCTCTATTTTAAATGTAATGTTGTCGTATACGAAACGTATACGCAAACACAGGTTGTATTTATATTAAATGGGAATACTTAGGTCATAATTTTGTTTTCAATTAACAAACAGTTAATTAACCACGTAATATGCATTACACTGTTTGTAATTTATAGTTCAATATTCACTGTTTAATTGGTGTGTTAATTTTGTTTGTATTATATGCAGAAACCAGAATCCATGGATAATAGGCTCCAAACAAATTAACTACCGGGAATATTCTAATATCCAATTCCTGTCACAACCCTGATAACTGGGTATCTACATTTTGATATAAACTGCGTAATAAAATCGTAAATATATGGTAGGTCAATAATATTTCTACTAGTTAATACTGATATAGATTGTATTAGAATTTGACCATCTGAAATAATGTGCAATGCAGTGAATTTGAATTTTACTTTTCCATACATTCTCGTATATTGTAAGAACTAACGTATATCATTAATGAGATTTTAGGTCGATACCTATGTTCCATACCCATGTACCAAATTATATTTGGAATATACATATTTGAGATGTCAATTTGTAGACAGCGATCGAGTACCGATTCCCATAAAGTTTTAGCACGAATCAATTTATAACAAAGTTAAAACAAACGAGTTCGAGAGGCCATCAAAGTTCGTGATTGTTTCATTAAAACCAATTTAACATAATTACATATTGTCTAGGGAGATTGGTAGGTGTTATTCGATTTAGAGATTGGATTTAATACCCAAACATGACAAAATTTAACGGAGATGCGTGTTTGATTATGTTGTCTTTCATTAATAAAATAGGTAATAATTATCCCAATCATGTCATCGTCATAAATAAAAGCTAGGCTCTTGGCAGTGTAGTTCATACAGTTTCTGCGTATCCATTGCGAGTTTCATTGAAAAGTTTTGTAAATTTTATAGCCAAAGCAGGAAAGCACGGTCCGAGCCTCCGATGCAACCTAACTACTTTGAACACAACCAAAAAATCACTAAGATAAGACAGAGATATCACGAGTTTCTTTATATATCGATACATCATCGAATAAACTTTTTCTTTATTTGGACCTTAGACTACTTACTTGTACTCAATTGGTGGTGTTTTACTAGTGTAGAACTACTCACTTTAGTTCAGGTTTCTTCGACACGTCACTCTTCTCATCGGTTTTTTCTTCACTCTTTTCTTCTTTCTTCTCCTTTTGGGTAGGAGATGCCGGTGGGGTGTGATCTTTGTCCCCATCTAGGTTGGAAGGTGCATACCCTGAATCGTTGTTAGTGTTAGGATCCATCATTGGAATAGGTGATGCTAAGTTCGCCATTATCCTGAAGCAAATAATGTAAAAATTTATATAAAAAATAGACCACACTATTACCTATGGTGGGTTTAATGGTATAGGAAAGGGATCAAAAAGGATACTGGTCTAGATATATAAAAAATAAATAAAGAGAATTAGAATGTATACAATTAGATACGTATCTATTTAAGCTCGTTATGTATTATAGATTAAAATACCCTATAAATCATTGCGAGCAATCGATTTTGTCGTTACCTTAAAATTAGGGCATTAAAACTTTAGGAAGTATCCGGAAAATGGCCGGATTCTTTACGCATTAATGTCATAAAATTTTCCACGGTATTTGAACCCAACTCATTTTCATTGGTAATGATAAACAAACCTTTAAAATACGCAGTCAGTGAAAGTATGCTTGCTAGCGTGATTAGTGTTTTTATAGGAATTATTAGATATATTTTGCAGTAGATTTCACAAAATTGAAACTCTACTAAAGCAGGAAGTATTTAACCTGTGCTGTCCAATAACTGTTTGTTTTTGTCAATAGAAATAAAAATGTCTCTACATATAAGCCGCAACTACTAGTAAAATTATTTTACCCAGTCGATCTCGCCGAAAAAAGAGTTGAAGTGAAAATTTTACTACACGGCCATTTTCTTATTACCATTTAGTACCTAGTCAAAAGTTGATAAGACTTACAAGCCCGTCTCCTCAACCACAGCAGCGAGCATGAACCGAGCTGATCTAGAGTTCACCAGTTCTTCAGCGTAAGCTCCGATTTCGGTTTTGCCAAAACTGAAACACAAACAATAAAACTTCTTAGGAAATTCCACAACGGGTGATTGGTAAAGAACGGTCTTAGCATTAAGCCTCCCAATTCTTCGTGTCTATGATAAAAAGTTTAATGGTGATTAGTCCAGAGAGAGGCCACAGGTTTTCCAGTTAACCATCAATTTGTTCAACGTGTAGGGTGCAGCAAAAAGGGATATCACTATAGATGCAACTCCTTCTGACACCGATGGTATATGTATGTTTTCTAATGGAACAATAATGTTTTATATAAATAACCAAATTCTAATGAAAACTCATGCATTCTCTGCAACAGATGGGCTGAACAATCTACTTCTTACTCAGCTTAATACCAAAGAAAATATTATCTAAAATAATCCCTTTTGTTTCTGTGATTGCTTTTCAATTTAAGTTACAAGCAATAAAGACCTTTGTTTAAGTTTATTCATAACCAATCAAAAAACGAAAATAAAGTCTGTAAAACCATTTTTTCAATAAATCAGAATACATAAGTTTATGACGCTTACTTTTCATCATCTTCATCTTCATTACTACCAGAGGCTGTGTTGGTTGGCTTGTCATCCTGCAAACTGCCGTCCAGCCGCTGAGTCTGGGCCACATTTTCTATAACCACCGCCGCAGTCCCGCTGGAGACCGCTGAACTGATGGCCGAAGCAGTCTTTTTGGCTATTCTCTGCTTTTTAGCTCTTTGCCGTATTGCCTGTGAAAGTTTATAAACTATTATTTTTAAGAGATGGATAAAATTTTGAAAATTGTGTTCTTTAGAAGTCCAGTCAGGAAAATTATTCAGGACCGCAATTTATCTGTGTACGATTTTTGATTAAATTCTGCAGTTGTATAGGAAATAGTAGGGGAAAAAACATACAATAAAGACATGATCTGTGGAGTTTATAAGTTGGTTCAGGCGTGGTTATGTTTAATATGGATATCCAATGACATCTAGTTTTCAAAACAAATAATTACCATGGGAGACACTATATACAAGATTAAATCATTTTACTACTTTACTTATATAATATAGGTACTTGAAAAAGGGCTAGCAATTTGTTAATACGTAAAAAAATGTATGTATGAATCAATAGAAATAATAAATTGAATTGCACCCAAAAGGCGAGACGGTAAGGCATCAGTTAATGCCGACCAAAGAAAAAACATTTTAATAGGATCATTCAATCATTTCGTATTAGCTGTCCGATCCAGAGATTTTTCTCGTGTAAGTAATATTTTGCTGTCTACTAATATTACAATTTAATATGGTAGATATCGTAATTTATTACATGTTGTTTATTTTCTTTTATAATTATACTAGAGACCGTCTTATCGTTATAAATTAGCTGGAGTTGACTCGTTAAGAAGAAGTGGCCGCCTAAGGCGACTTTCGTTTTCTTCCCGTTGGAATTTTGGATAATTTTGCTATGCTTGACTGCCGACTTTACCGACTAATTACCTATTAATCTGTTCAGTACGTTCAGATAGGTACTTATAATCAATATAACTACCAAAATTTGTACTTTAGCAATATCTTATCAACTTAAATTAAATTAAATTCATTATCAATGTCTATTTTTTTGTCTAAATGACCAAAACTGTGCGATTAGTCAGGAACGTCATTATGACAGAAGATTAAAAAGTTTCAATTTCTCTCTTTTCCAGAAAGGCCAACGCTGGTGTTAGATTTACGCAAGGCAAATCTTACTTAGTTAACGTTGAGAAACTAAATTTGATCAGGCCTATGGGCTTTGATAAATGACTCTTATTAAAAAAACATCGATTTATCCGCTTCGTTTAGTTTTAGGTCTCCCAAGGGAGAATATCCTGGCCTTCTGGCTTGCGATTTTCTTATTGTTATTACATTTTTTTGCTGTAGTAATTATCTAATGGTATTTTTCTAGACAAATGTTTGTATTTATATATGTTTTATTTTTATAATTTCCAAATTATAGTAATTTATTTTGTTTGCTTGTAAGTATAACATATTCACTTTTAGATAAGACGGATGAGGAGGAATAACATGAAGAAAAGAAAGAAAGATGCTAAGTACTTACCTTAAAAATATTATAATACAAAAACATCATAATGATGCAGGGTATGTAGAAAGACCCCAATGAGGAATATATAACATAGTTTATGTTGTTGAAGAGGCATTGGTTAGGGCTCCTATCTGGAGTATTGTTGAGACCCAGGACTATGGGGGAGCCAATAGCCCCGGAGACCAACCACGCCACTGCAATCATCAACCACACTCGGCCATTGCTTTTGTGCTTCGCGTATTTTATTGGTTGAGTTACTGCTATGTATCTGAAAATAAAAAAAAGATTTCCCATTTATTCCCGGATGTGCCCCAAGCCTATTACTTTGAAACCCGGGATCCACTTTGATACGATGCCTTTTTTATTTTCCTTCCATGTATTTACTTCATAGAAGGAAAACAATTAAGAATTGGCATTGATTTATGACTAGCCGCTTGCGAAAGCTCATCAACCCTCCATGCCTCTAAGGTTGGGTTTATGCATGCCAAGTATTTAACTTGTATTTACTTATATTCTCTTCCGAGAGTGTCTCTACGAGAGTGAAGGTTGGCTATCAGCCTGTATACTTTCCATATATATCATATCTTAAGCTCTGCAATTCCTCGACCATTATCTTATTTTTCTTTCAACTTTTCTATTTTAAGAGATATTATTACCTATCATTAAAAGTGCAGAAGCTCGTATCGCTGAAGAATATGATCCAGAATGAATGCCATATGAGAGGTTAAATTTAATATTTGCTAAAAAAATTAACTAATAAATAAATAAACACTAGCAAAATTTTATACTAATTGACATTGTTAGATACCTAACTAGAGTTCATTTCATTATAATCGGTCTTGCTAACAGTACACCCCTGGATCGCAAGTTGTTTTAACTCAAGTAATACGATTTCAGTTACAACAATTTGCCTAGTTTAGTTAGGTATATCTAAATTAGAGTTGTGCTGAAACTATTCAGTTACGTGAGATAGCAGTGGTTTTGTTATTGAGATTGAAACTTTTATATCTGTTGTGTGTGACTTTTATCCCATTGCTCAGAAGAATATGATTTTCAAGCGTATGTATGTTTACCTTATCATCTCTATAACCTGAACGGCTTAATGGATTTTATCATTATTTGTTAAGGAAAAGTCATTGGATTTATTAACATTGTTTGTTTTCTTTTCCTCGTAGGTTTTGACAAGACCATAAAAGGTTAGATCGCAATTTACTCGCTGGTGGATTTCATCAGTTACCTACATAATTTACAAGGATTGATGTATTCCAGTTTGAAGGGTTAGAAAGGCAGTGAAACTTTCTGGAAACTGTAATGAATCATTCTAAGCCACGAGTGGGCAGTGCGTTAGCAAATAGTCTGCAGTGAACGTGTGCCTATATATTGCGAGCACCATGCTTGACTACCAACGTAATCTTAAAAAAAAACCAGATGTACTTCGGTAGGGGCGGCAGAAGGGAAAACAGGAGCAGGCATACATTTTCATCTCGCGGTAGAAAGAGAGGGGGATATCACTTCCTCTCCTGCGCCGCGCCCGGGTGTCGTCGTCGGTTTATTCTCCCCTTCTACTTACGAATTTTCGTTCAGCTTAGCCAAAGTCACAATTTCAAAACTTTAACGAATGTCGACAAGAACAAAATGTATGTCCAATGTCCAAAAAGTCCAAACCGCCGCTAAAGAAGTTTTCATTTCAAAAGAGATATCAGAGCTGAATTCCTTTCTGAGGGAATAATATTGCGTTTAAGTGAATCCCGGGCTTTATCTACGAAATAGTAACAAAAAGGAACTAACGAACAACAAACAATAGATCTTTATAGATTAGGGAAAAATCGTGTGATTATAATATTTGTTACGTATAAGAGATGTTGACAGATAGATAATGTACCGTATTAATGTTTTGTTCATATTAGTAGTGTTATATTGCCTATTTATGTGACGGAGAGCAGTCATTATTTCGAGGGATGAAACGAAACAATAACTTTCCTGACAGATTTGACGGAGTGGTTCTATGAGTTAGGTACTAAAACAATAAATACAAGTCGACTGATTAATAAATTTACTATATATCGAACGCCTACTAATAAACTAATATCTATAAATAATGTCTACTAATAAACTAAAGCCTATACAGGCGTATAGGTATAACTATTTTTTTACAGTTTTAATATACAATAAATTATATTGCTGAAGTCATCGCTATTTTTTTTTTAAATCTATGGCTGAAGTGAACCTAATGCCTAATGCTAAATAATAGAATTAATAAGGTCATGAAATGAGCTTTAAAATGTCAATAACATGCCTTTGTGTAACTGAGCTTAACATACAAAAGCTTGTCAGTCCTGAAATTCCGTAATCAAGGTGTAAATTTAAATCCCTGGGGAAATTTTGTACAAAAATTCCCTTTACTCATCTGGGCTTTGTGCCTTTCGTTTCATGACATTACTACAAATAAAGAAAGTACAGAATCGGTATCACATAGGTAACTTGCGCAATTTTTTTACCAGAAATATTAAGCATTACTTGGTATTTTTTCTAATTGCTTTGAAGCTGACTATTGGATTTTTTTTTTCGTTTTAACTATTTTGCACTGAAAAAAATACAACAGGCGGATTAAGGGCTTAAGGTATTCTCTGCTAGTTAAACCTTTTTATATAATTGCCACTTCGTTTCTAGCCATTGTTTAATTTTCTCTAGATAACTATATTGCATACCAAGAAAATATAAAATATTTATGCGTTTGACTTCGTATTTAAAACAACGAATCCGTAATTCTAACTCCGTAGGCCTAATTAAGGAAAGGGAGACACAAAGATGTATGTTAACAAGTCACTACTTTAAGTAATTATAGCGGCATATCCCAATCTCCATTGTAAAGATGCAACTCAGCAAAAAAATGCAAAATGCTACCATTTTGTTTTCTCGTTATTTTGTTCCTGTGGTCAGGGGTCCGAGGCAAAATTAGGAGTTTCGACAGCTTCATACTTTGGGCAATATTTTTGGCTGGACTGAATATGACAGGGCGGTTTTTTAAAATTTACTTGAGATTAAAAACAAATTAATTTAAAATAAGTTATTTTCGTCTAAATTTATTGCAGTATGTGTTTTTTTACAATTACGGCTACAATAAAAAAGATAACATGGTTGTTAAATTAATATGGTTTTAATATTTTTTTTCTGTTAAGGGTTAAATATTTTGTTGAAGGTTTTATACTAACCTGCAATAGAGCTACAGGCCGCTTTTGGTTGCCTAGCAATTTTGTTGTTGATTCTTTTCTCAATATATAGGAAAAATGTCGTGTCTCTAAAACTTGGATTTATTATTTAAATATATATTTTATTTTAGTCCTTTCAGTGTTTGTTCTACTTCCACTACGATCTATATATTTATCTTAAAAGGTTATGGGCCCAGTTCCACGAAAATTGAACCACTGAATGGATCGAACTACGAAACATGGAAAATCCAAGTACAGGCGTTGCTCATACGAAACAAGGTATGGAAATATGCGAATGGTACACTGTCTAAGCCAGATAATGCAGAAGCAGCGAGCACATGGTCTGATAATGACGAAATGGCTAAGGCTGACTTAATTATGGCGATGTGTCCAAGTGAGTTGAAGCATATTAGGGGGTGCGATTCTCCGCACGATGTCTGGAAAAAGTTAGAGACGATTTACGCACCAAAG
Source organism: Apomyelois bistriatella (assembly GCA_947044815.1). NCBI lineage: Eukaryota > Metazoa > Arthropoda > Insecta > Lepidoptera > Pyralidae > Apomyelois > Apomyelois bistriatella. The sequence goes on from OX345703.1 coordinate 7,631,235, forward strand.
GGACCTGTAAGAAAGGCAAGTTTGTTAAAGAAATTAACATTGAATCGGATGAAAGAAGGAGATGACGTGAAATGTCATCTGAACAATTTCTTCGAAACAGTGAACATGCTATGTGATATGGGTATTAAAGTACACGACGACATGTTATCTATATTGTTATTGTATAGTCTACCAGATAGCTACGAAAATTTTAGATGTGCTATGGAATGTAGAGATGAATTACCCAATATAGAGATATTGAAAATTAAGATTTTGGAAAAGTCGGATAGCTCGAGCTCATCATATAAAGAGACTATAGAGGGAGCTATGTATGCCAAAAACAAAGGACAGAAAAAGATTTTTAACCAGGAAGCACAAAAAGTTAAGAAAAGTAAATTTAAGTACAAATGTTATAAATGTCACGAATTTGGACATAAAGCTTCAGAATGCAAGATGAAGCAAAATAATAACGACGCTAGATGTGCCACAGATTTTAATAAGGAGGACAGTACTTTTGATATTCTTTTTAATTGTACAAATTTTTCTAATTGTTTACAATCTACTAAGAATTACTGGATCCTAGATAGTGGCTGTACATCACATTTGTGTAATGATTTAGATAAATTTACTGATAATTTTTGTACTTTTCAGGATAAACTCAGTCTAGCATCGAATCTGTCAACGGATGTAAAAGGCAAGGGTGACGTAAGGTTGTCAGCATCAGGCAGGAGGTTAACTTTTAGAAATACTTTATACGTACCAGATCTGCGGAGTAATCTATTGTCGGTTGCGAGAATTACAGATAATGGGTATGTAGTTAAATTTTCTAAAGATAGGGCCTGTATAAATGATGCAACTTCAGGTAATATTGTTATGACGGCGAAACGTGTAGGAAATCTTTATTTGTTTAAGGATTTGAATGAACAGGCTTGTACTGTTACAAATTCACTGGACTTATTAGCTTGGCATGAGCGTATGGGTCACTTAAACGGTAAAGATCTCTTGAAATTGTTGAACCATTGCGGATATAATGTGAAGGAAACAGATTTGCGTAATATATCTAATTGTGATATATGTGCTAGAGAAAAAATGAGTTTATTACCTTTTTCGAAGTCTAAAGGGCCATGTAATGAATTGTTACGTATCGTCCATTCCGACGTAGTAGGTCCGATGAAAACTCAATCAATAGGCGGTGCAAAATATTTTGTAACTTTTATTGATGACAGTTCTCGATGGTGTGAAGTTTATTTATTAGGAAAGAAAAGTGCAGTATTAAGTGCATTTAAGCTTTACAAAACTTACGCCGAGAAATTAACAGGAAAGAAAATAAAATTTCTTCAAACTGATAATGGTGGTGAGTACTGCAATCATGAATTTGACCAATTTTTAGAAAATGAAGGTATTCAAAGACGACTGACAATTCCTCACACACCCCAGATGAACGGTGTCAGTGAACGAATGAATAGAACTTTAATTGAAATGGCTAGGTGTATGTTATTATCTTCTGGTTTATCTGTAGGTTTTTGGGCGGATGCTGTTATAACTGCTTGTTATGTGCGTAACCGCTGCCCTACTAGCAGTTTGAATGGTGGGATTCCATTTGAGAAATGGATGAAAACTGCTGTGGATCTGTCAAATATTCAAAATTTTGGAACAAAAACATACGTATTGGATAAGACACCAGGAAAAGATAAGTTTGATGCACGTGCTAGAGAAGGAGTTTTTGTAGGATATCCTAGATCAACAAAAGGATACCGAATTTGGATACCATCAGAACACAAGGTCATAGAAGCTCGAGATGTGAAATTCATTTTAAATGAGAAGACAATGAAGAATCCACAGAATATTAAACTGAAGATTGCAGATCAGATTCAATCAAAAATGAAAACACAAAATGTTGTGGAGTTTGATGTACCTGTCCAATCTTTATGTGAAATGCCTTCGAATGCCGGTGATCACGTCAATATACAGAACATCACAAATGACATTCAGCTGTTTCTTGGCGATCTCAAAAGCAAAGAACTGTGGCTACATCCTCGACTGAAGCAGAGTATATTAGTGTTAGCGAAGCAATGAAAGAAGTCCTCTACCTTAGTAGTTTATTAAAAGAGTTAGGTTTGGTAGGACTTGCAAAGGCTATATTTTATGTTGACAACCAGGGGGCGATATATTTGGCCAAAGATCCAGTTTATCATGCTCGAAGCAAACATATAGATATTAAGTATCACTTTATTAGAGATATACTGAAATCTGATGTTATTGAGTTAAGGCATCTATCGACAGATTCGATGTTAGCTGATGTTTTAACTAAGGCTTTACCTGTATTTAAGCATTATAAATGTATAGCTGGTTTAGGGCTTCGGTAGCTCAGTTGAAGGGGCGTGTTGAAGGTTTTATACTAACCTGCAATAGAGCTACAGGCCGCTTTTGGTTGCCTAGCAATTTTGTTGTTGATTCTTTTCTCAATATATAGGAAAAATGTCGTGTCTCTAAAACTTGGATTTATTATTTAAATATATATTTTATTTTAGTCCTTTCAGTGTTTGTTCTACTTCCACTACGATCTATATGTTTATCTTAAAATATTTATTATAATAGGTATGGATAGTTAAAAATAATCAATATAACTCATTAGTTATATTGATTATTTTTAACTATCCAAAAAAATTTTTCCTCATTAGGAAAAATTTTTAATTAAATAAAATAGTTCTAGAGAGCATTTCTTTTTTCATGAATATTGGTCCCTTTTTTTACTTTTTAAACTGCTAATAAATCAAATATAAATTTGGATATTCAAATTAATTTAATTAACCTACAAACCTGTTAGGTTTGTAGGTAAATTAAATAAAGATTAGTTAGTTATAAATGACATTATTCTCAAAATACATAAACTTGACCTAGTTTTAAGTTAGCAGTACATGACAAATGATAGAGGGCATTTAAGTAAATATTGGTAGAGCAAAAGCTAGAGCATCAAAGCTAAGCTTGACTGATTTGTGTAAACACAGGATATTATTGTACTCGAGTTGACAAAGACTAAGTTTGTATGGTTTCCAGGATATTGTAGATTTATTGTGTGTAGATTGATTTTAACCAACTTTGAAAGCTGCTATTTTGAATAGAAAGAGGTATATAATGAATAAATGAATAGTAGTAGTAATAAAATTTATACATCAGTGGAATCTGGGACAAAAGTAAGTTAAAGTTGGTTCTCGTAACTAAATGTTTATAAATAAAAAAAAAAACTAGAAAAATTAATATTTTATAAACACGAAATATTGAGACGTTGATTTGTGCGTTGATTAAAAGTCTAGGTGAAAGGTTGTTTAGTAATAAAATATTACCTGTCTACTGAAATGGCGACTAAGTTGAATATGCTAGAAGTAGAACAGGTGACGTCCATTGCTATGTAACAGTCGCACACCACCGCAGGCAGGCCCCACACACCGTTGAACTGGAAAAAATAATTTTCTTAAACAACAACAACAAATTTTTAATTGTACCAAGAAATTAAATAAAAAGACAGTTAAGTATAATATTATGAAAGTATGTTGTACAATGCCGGTCTTATTGCCATATTAATATTATGAATAATGTTCAAATAAATCAAATAAGATTTTGTAAAACATAGATATTGGAAACACGCGCAAATTTCTTAAAAAAAATAAAAAAATCAGAATTTAAGTGAGGTCATTTAGCGAAATCAATTCAATTTATTTCAGACAATTATTTCATATATAAAGTCCATATTTGGCAAAATCATACACATAATTAATTTAGTCTAAGTACGTACAAATCGAACATAGTCATACACCAAACTGATTTCTGCTATTTCTGTGTATTGGAGTTTAGTTGTTTGTCTGTAACTTTAGGATGTCCATGCGTATAATGGCTTAGATTCCACTAAAGAAAGACTCCTGTCGTCTTCGTGAACTATAGAATATTATATAGTGAATTAATTGGCAATATAGGTGTAAGCGGTGTAGTAGGCAGTGCCAAGTATTGAAAGCCAATGAATATTGACTCGATCAAAAGAACGTTATTGTACAAAGTACACTAGTAAATAAGTAGGTAGTTTTTGAAAAGGATATCATTGATTGAAGACATTCTGTCTTAGCCATAAAAGTTCTGCTGCGTCGATCAATGCAGTGATTCGACTCCGTTAAACATAAGAGAAGAGAAAAGAATCAAAAAGACATGATAATATTTCCGCGGGTTAGCCGACGATAATAAATGACGCAAACAAGCAGTTCGCTGCCGGTTGACTTTTTTTTAATCAAACCATTGGCCACCACTTGACGCGCGCTAGAAAAAGCGTTTTTAGTTGACAGAAAAACACACAACTTTTACACAGCTGCGATATATTATTATGTTTGCAATTTGGTTTCCCTGAGGTTTCGATACAGCTATTTTAGCTTGCAATGTACATGTATCTATCGTTTATTAGAACATTAAAATAACAGCTGAATATTGGCGATTTCTAAATTCGAATTTATTCAGCTAAAGCACATTTGAATTAAATAAATATTGTGAAAAAAAAAAAAACAATATCGTGCCTAAACAAATGTTTCACGTGGCTGCTCCTCCCAACCCGTCAGTCAACGTTGCGCCTAATATCTACACAAATTTATTCAGACACAGATACGCTTATTTATTCCCATCTGTATTCAGTGGCAAAGAGTAAAGGACCGATAGATCAAAGTAATTTGGTGTATTTATTTTAGTGATCTCATTTCAGTGGATATTGAGTACAATACTTATAGGATTTATATCTGCTGTGAATATATCGATAATGTCTGATTCTGTTTTAAAGTCATTTTTTTTAATATGAAGTTCTAACCTGATAATGCCTTTGTACCATTTGACGGTCTAGAACCTAAGCATAGCCAGCTAGCGTCATTGAAATTACAAAAGTCTTATAAAGCTCAAGTGTATGATTTTTAATCATTTCGATTATTTGCTTACAATATGATGTATAAATAAATGGTGTAATAAGTGTTCATTCATTCAATGACGACCGGGTCGTAATAGTTTAAAAAAAGCTGCATGCTCTCTCTACCAATATAGAAATAACAGAGATAGCTAATAGGCCTATAAACCTTCATTACTCTTGCAGTTTAAACCAAAACGAAAAAAGCAACTATACGCAAAATCTTCACAATTATATTATTTAATAACACGATCAATATATAAGTAAATTCATGATGATGAAATAAAATAAGAATTTCAAATTCACCGACACGTTGCAAAGATTTCTCCCTGAGTGCATCCTGATTTACATTCAATCTCGCCATTACTAACGTACTGTAACTCCCAACGTCCCTACGCTGTTATACAAGTGAAATCGTTAAAATAAGAACACAATATCAGTTAAACTAGATAAATTCGAGTACAAATTTCCTGAGTGTTAAGGATTAAGATCAAAAATCACGCTTATGGTATATGTTAGTTTAGCGCACCAGCCGCGTCGTCACTTTAAAACAGAGGCTTGTTATAATATCTATATATTTCCATCTGGTTTCCTGTCATGTCTGAAGGAAAAGAATTGTCCAGAATAAGTAGCACCCTTGTAGTAATGTTCTCATTTCTATGTTTTATCGTGTCTGTTATACTGTGTAAATGAATTTAGAAAATAAATAAACACCTCGATGATGTCATTTACGTCTTGTTAATTTTGTTAGTAGCATCTTTCGCCAATGTACCATGTACGAGCGTGCTTCTATCACAACATTGTAACTACTATTTTTTATCGATAGAAATGTGTGGAGACGTACTTAAACTTGTCAGTAAATAGAAGATATTATATTTCCTCACAAGAAGGCGTGTATTAAATTGATGAGATAAAATAATTTTATACAACTATCTTCTTCGCTTTGATACAGAACCCTGAAAGAAGTAGATCAATCTGAAATTCAGTAGTAGTTACCGAATGAGAAACTGATGTTAGCGGTAAAACGATTTGGGATAAGCAGGGCCGGCCTGAAGAATAGGCCGTCATTGGAAAACACTTCGCATCCATTGAACGGGATATACGGTGAATTTCAATTTACCATCGCATTTTGGTGGCACGAATAGAGAGCAAAGTTCAAACTGGAGTGTGTTTATTGGCTGGCAACGCATTGTTGATGCTTTCCGAGTGCTTAGGTTATGTTTAAAGTTTAATTTAGTTTATCGCATCGTTGCCTCTAAACTGTGTTAACTAACTAACTAACTTCTTCTAACTCTAACCTGGATACCACGGCTTGGCCCATAGTATTTTATGTCAAAAAAGCACTAAATAGGTGGTGGGTAATCTTATATCTGTTCTTATCTTTTCTTTCTCTTCTTATATATAAAAGAAAGTCGTATTTGTTATACAATTTATAACTTAAGATCGGCTGAAAGGATTTGGCTGAAATTTGAAATGGGATTGCTTAGATTGGAACAGCTCATAGGCTATATTTTATCCCGGAATTACCACGGGAAAGGAGCCCCGGGCAACAGCTAGTTAGAAATAAAATGATCTATTAGAAGCGCGTTATGCAATACAAAGAACTTATATTAAAAAAAAATTAAGAGTTATCGCAGCCTAACTTTAAGTAAGTCTTAGTGAAAGTGGTAGCAACATAGTAGGACTTTCAACCCTATGGTAAAACAGTTTAATGGCCAAATGCCTTTATTATGATAGAATTTTTTTTAACTCCATCCGTAACCAAAGTTATCATCACCATTCAATCATAGTGATGAGTTTTTTAACCAGGTAAGTGTAGCTATCTTAGTATTTTTTATTTCTGACTAAGTAAATACTACATTACATTCAGTTTGATTTAAGGGAATATTTGAATGAATTTAAAAACATCCCGCAATTTTTATTTATAATCGTACGATCTAAGGGATTCACATGGATTATGCATGAGGGTCCAAATCTATATCAATAAGTCTCGAAGTATTAGAGAGTAAAGGTCCCTTAATCTGAAATATTTATCATGAAGTTGCTGCACGATTAGCTACCTACTTCAAGTTAAGCTTTGATAGAGGTTTTGCTCTTGAACATTCGAGATTTAAGAAATTTATTTTATTATTTATTTAAATCTTTATTGCACAAAAAATGTATAATTGGTAGAGTTAATGCCTAGTGGCATTCTCTACAACCATTAGACCAAACAGAATACAAACATACATATAATCACGTCTTTATCCCATACGGGGTAGACAGAGCCTAGAGCCATAAGACCTTAGGCCACGTTTAGCATAATGGTAGTTGAAACAGGTAATCAATAGTGATGGGTTGCTAGCCGCATCGCCTATGTCATGATTTCCCCATTCGGCGATTCCCTCAGACGACAAACAGAATAAATTTATTAAATGTGATAAAATGGTGATTCACTTAGTAAAATCATTTTTTTGTAACATCACATGTTTTGAAATGAGTAAGTAGGTAAAGAAGTGCCTACCCTGAATTTTTTTTAAATGTACCTAATACTTAATAATATACTACTACTTAATATACCTACTTAATTGTATTTGGTGTAAAAAAATAATAATATACTACTTGTATGCAGCTATAATAGTATTATAATACACTGTTGTATTCCCATTTATAAAAGTACTTGATGTACCTATGTTGGGATAGGTTATATTGTAACTAGAGGATTCATCAGAGTAATTATGAAGCTATTTGCGAACCTACATTTCGGAACTTGATATTCTGCTGACTGTAGTACCTAATATGTTGTCTAAACAACAATTTGATGTAGGTTCTCTGCTTTAATAGTTGTATCCGTAACCAACACATCTGTAACTATGTGAGAAGTTGGACATAGGGACGTAAGACAAACAGTACTTGTTAGCAAATACACTGAGAAGTTTAAATTGTTTGGAAAATTACTGCGGCGCAGTGTGATTTACTGGCTTTGCGCTAAATTGGAACGGGAAGTCGGTAACAGGTTAAAATGTACGCGAGATTGGTCCAAAATTTGTTTTAATTTAAATTTGTTGTCGATTCCGTAATGAAATGCGGAACTAAATAGGATTTCGGTGAGGAAATTCGATTGTGATGCTTGATTTACGTATACTGAGCACACGTTTGGGAAAATCTAATTAATGCAAGTTTGTAGTACAAAGTTGATAAGATTAAATCAGATTTGGTTTAAAGGGGGAGTAAAGATATAAGTGAAATATTTTAGGATACAAGTTAGCAGCTCGCGAGTGACATCTCCGTGACAACGGCAGCGCGCTCACCTAACGTAAATCTAATTGCTAACCTAGTTTTACACAGGGTCACTAAAAAGATGACGTATCTTTGGCCAAAATATACTTTGTATATAGTAAAGTTCAAAACTGGTTTGTATATTTTGGCCAAAAATATTACCATAGGTTTGATTGAAATTAAATCTTTTTCTAAATTCAGGCATAAATTAACTAATAAACTAATAATGAAACAAACACACAAAGAAACCATATGCAAGTGTGAATCCACCAACGTCAAAGAGCCTAACAAAAGGCAGAAAACATAGAATTAGGAGGCAAAATAAAAAATGTGAACATAAAAACCAAGTAAAAGGAAAAGGATAAGAAATTAAGAAGAAATTGTTAGCCCGGTGGTTTGCCTATCTTTATAACGTCAACGCACGTTCAGCATCGCAGGGCGTAACTGGTATTTGAATTAGTCACCGAGTCACCGCCACTAATGAATGAAAATTATCATGAACTCCTCTATGTAGTAGAAAACACGTAAAGCGGTAAGTCTCGACTGCTACTATAATAAAATATGACAGTCGTTAAGAAAAGCCTGATGCATTCAAGAAGCTTGTAAAAACTGGTGTAAAACCATATCGGAAAATCAACGTCTAACTGATACCTCTATTAAAACTTGAACTTATTTACTATCAATAACATGGTGATGGTGAACGAATAGCTTCTTGAGCTCGGAAACCTGAAGTTATGTCCACGCCAGGCGTCTTGGCAAACCGTATTATTTACTGCCGATAAACCGACTCGCTCCGACTACTAGTGATAAAACTTTTGGGTGTATGTAAAAATAGTGGATGCAAGCATATAATGTCTAGTTAGATAAGATTTACGTATAGTTTCATAGTTGCATGTTATTCCATTTCGCGGGGTTTGTATCAAAGTTTAATTTGATTTAGATTTCTTTTCATAACTAAAATAAAAGTTTTATTTCAGTTAAGTGAGACAAAAGGCAATCCTCGCCGGACAATTGAATTAAGAGTTCAATAGTGACTACATCTTATCTATGCGGTGCATCATCAGTGAAATTTTTAATATCTATGTTTGATTGTTGGTCCTTCATAAAATAAACAATGGAATGACTGATTGGAATTTCCGTTCATCAATAAAAGTTAAATTTCAACTAGCCAGCTTTTCATTAAACGATTTCGGTGTAAAATCCCGTTTTTTAACAAAGCCTCCATCGCCAGTGCGTAAATTTTACGCTGAACGATTCAAAGTTACGCTGACTTTATTTTCAATGGGGTGGCGGAGTTATATCGTATCGTATGTAAGCTTTGTAAGCTCAGAAAAGCCTAGTACGAATTCAAATGGAGCTATGAATGAATGCGGAATGCTGTGTTGGCCGTTTATTGAATAATACACTCGCTCGAGATTCGGATTCAGTGTCGACATTTAACATAACTGATACAATATTTAGGATATTGGTAGTTATTGTGCACATTTTCACCTACTGAGTTTGGCGTTTTACAGAGGCAACATTAAATACATAAATATAAAATATCTTAAAAAATAAAAACGTACATTTAATAATTTTACAGATGAAACCGCAGAACGCAATAGGCGTTCATTTGATTCTGTTAATAATCACGGGATATCGAAGTAAGCCTGAATTATTCATTTCGCACTGGAGATAAAGTTATACTTTAGTGGAAATTGTGGTGAAGCGATAGCAATACCGTTAAGATTTTTTTTTAAACTTCTTTCATTCATTCAAACCAGCTCAGGTTTGTTCTTTCATCGTTCTTAGTTCTATTCATGCTAGGTCCTGTATCCTGGTATGAAATCTCCTTCTATTTAAATTTTTCTGTAGAACTCGTCTTTCGTCTCTTTTACTCGTTTTCTTTATAGGATTTTATGAACACCTAGCACTGAGTGTCCAACTTGTCAGAAAAAAAAAACACATTGCATTTGGTATTTATCATAGATTTAAAAAAAAATTGCCTCGGTTGAATAATGTTAATTTTTTTTTAGTCTTAATGACAAAAAATATTTTTATTGGAAAACAAGTAAAACTAAGGTTTCATAAATCAGGCCATTATCATCCTATGAAAAGGCATGACAACGTGTTTACTGTCCATTCTCGCTAAAAATGAAGCTACCCGTCATTAGTTAACACTTCTCCTTCTTCTTATCGAGTCGAAATGGCTTGACTCTTATATTATTTTTGACCAGTATGTGGCTACGTTGATTGCTCTATCGTAGGCCGCTCCCAGATCCAGATTAGTTATCTATCTGCCTTCTGTGTGTCGCCTGATTTAGCTAAGATCATACAGCTTGTGTACGCTATTTCAAAAATCCGGATTATCTAAACACTGATCATGAATGTTTCATACGCAGAATTTGGATTAACAAAATCCTTGTTTATCTTTAATACCTGTTTATGTTTTCGTATAATGTCGAGCTACACTCGCTTTATTGTAGCCTGGAGACTTTTATGTTCACCGTTAATTTTTAACGCTAGTAAAACCTCTTATTGGTTTAGCAAAAGGTCTTCTTATTTGTATTCTACTCTGAGACTTACCAGGGGTCCCAAAAGAACAAATTATACTAAAAGTAGCTGAAACTCGTGTCTTTCAATTGTTCATTAAATAAATAAATAAAATAAAAATAATCTTTATGGTGTTGTTATCTTTATCATTGTGGTGTTGTTATGGGAATCTCTTCTTGTATCCTAAATTATACTCTGGTAAAAAATATTTTAAGATATTTTGAGTTAAAATCTTAAATGTATGAAGGAAACGATTGATAGAGCGTTGTTTCAAAATGCCACATTAATTTTAATAACATTTATAAATATTGTATTTAATTATCGTTTTTTCGCAAGAAGCATCGCCTAGCCTTAAGTAGAGACAATAAACTTTCAGTCTTTCTCTCTCTTATCTTAGCGTTTACCCGAATACTTCCTCACCTCAGCTTAATGCTTCGGAGGCAGGGTCCGTTTTCAGGTTTTTTATTTTCCATTTTGCCCTGTCTTCGGCATGTTTAGTTGTAAGACCATGAGCACGTGTAATTAGCACGCATATCCTTTAAACTCTCTTACTTTCCATAGGATGTAAAATACGACCAAGCGACAAACAGAGGTCTTAATAATCCTGTGCCTCTCCTCTAACAACTGTTTATTTTATATTAATTTAAACTTTTCTTTTTGTTTTAGTGTCGTCTGTGGTATTTCTAATAAACGGTTTTTATTCTATCTTATTCTATTCTTATTGACATTTGGCAGTGGTCATATTATTATGATTATGAAGTGAGAGCTGAATTTCAATTATGTTTTAAGTACTGCAACATTTATGAAAGAAGAAATACATCGAGTTCATGCAAATACAGGCTCAAAAGCCATATTGATACCAAAAAATCGCCACTTCATATTATGACAATAACAATAAATAAATACATTCAAATCAGTGCTATTACTAGTATTTAATTACTTCGTACCACCCTAGTACCATATTACGGCAAATAAACGATAGATTTGATTATAACACGTGCTTATTGAGTTCTATTGTTATTCAGCTGTGCGGTTTCTGCTCGCTACAGATACGGACACACAATACCACGTATTGGAAGGATTAACCGCGGCTACTGGTAAAATCATTAGCATGCCTAATTTGACGTGGGAAACGTTCCAACGTCGATATTTATATAACACTAACTACAGTGTCTGTATCTATTAAGTACATAAAGGTGACATAAAAGTGCTGCTGTCTCACACACACAACTCGGTAACATAGTGACTGTTGGTAAGTTGCATGCTGGTTGTCGACGAGTGCGGACGTAGGTGCAAGATGGCTGTGACAATGAGTGTATAGCATACGCTTATAGTAAGTACTTGCTACACTACCTACCCTTCGCTCAGTTATATGTGTTCCTGAAATTTCCCGTTTTCTGCGCAATTTCATTTTTAACCTTACCCACGAAATAACTAACCAGCTAACCACCACCTCCTTAGATGGAGATTAAGGGGAGACCCTTTTATTTGTAAGTGTGATTGCAGAACATCTGACCAGACCCTATCCCGCGTGGTATACGAATACCCACTTCGCCGTTTTCATGGCGCATTGGCATGGCGGAATTACATAATCTCAGACCTGGTGCTGCAAGCTGGTTGAGAAAACTAGACGATTTTGATCCATGCAGGATGGAAGAGCTTGACTTTGATCTGTGATCTAGGGATTCTGACTTTAATCCTATGTGGCCAAGATCCATGACAAAAGAAAAATAAAAAAACCCAACAAACCTGTATTTTTATGGGCGACTGTTGTCGGACGTGTTTCTATCAGCATATGATAAAACAACTTTACCATGTATATTTCTTATGGGAGTCTAACCTAAATACCTCTGAGTCGTAAAACAAATATCTAAACCTCTGGACCAGAACAGTTATCAACCAAACCTTAATAGTGGACTGTTATGGCATAAAATATTAAAAAGGTATCAAAATTGAACGGGCGATTTATTCAGGATAATTATATTTTAATAATTAATTAGATACAATTAATGGAGCGCACAAATGGTGCCAGTGTAATGGAGTGGAGACATTTGATACGGGCGATCTATAATACCAGCTTTTGGCGGGAATTTTCCGATAATATCGTTGTAACTTAAAACAAAACATGTTGTGGCTAAAATCACTATTGGCATTTAACGATCGATGTTGCCGGTAAACCTCGATCACTAAAGCCGATAAACTTTGATTACTAAAGCCGATAAACTAATTAAATTTACTAACATTTGAAATCGCAAAAATCCGAAAGTATTAACCAACTAATTAAATTTTATTTGAATATACGTGTGTATTTATAGTGTACTACTAAGTGTTGCCCGCTGCTACGCTTGCATACAAAAGTATTTTGTTATGTCGCGGTAAATACGAGTAGCATTACTCTGTAATGACTGCAAATCGGTTTTGTCTATTTCAATATATTTTAATACGATATGAAAATTGAAATTTATTAAAACAATGCAATGAATATTCACAGCCTTTAAAATCAGTGCCCTTTAGAGAGCTTCAAAATAGTGAATTAATCGGGTAATTCATCAAGAGTTTCAAACTCAAGAAGGTTAATGAATAAAATATAAATTGGATGAGTGACTTTAACTTACCAAGTAATATACTCCAAATGGCATTACAACCACTGCCACCAACAAATCCGCCACAGCAAGACTCACAATGAAATAATTTGTTGCACTTTGTAAACTTCTTTCCCTAGCCACACTCATAATCACTAACACGTTACCAAATAACGTTAATAAAGGGAACACTAATAACGATAGCGCCCAAAAGTTATAAGTTTGCACATCACTAATACACGTTCCATTTTCAAAGCTACAATTCGAATACGTTCCATTGATTTTCATGTCAAAACCGTACATTTCGTTTATTGTATCGTTAAGGTTGAGCACCATTCTAAGATTGAGTGAGTCTGTTTCGTTTACAGCCCTTTCGTGTATGAATGGCCGATTTAAAAAGGTGGCGTTGGGATCAGGAGGCCTTAGCTGGAAGGCGCTCAATTTAGTGATGTTCTCGCATTGGTCGCCACATATGGTTTTCGGGAGGTCCATCCCAATTTTGCTTGCCTCGACATTTTCTGTTTCCGCATTCATTATTCAAATTCGGGTTATGCGTGTTCCGTTTATTCTCGCTAGGGATGTGAAGGTTTTCCATGGAAAACCCGCGGGGTTCCCAGATATTCGTGTATGTGCTCCCATTGCTCCCATTCCATTCTGTTGGACCGGCAACCTGAAACAAAATTGTTTTTGATTTTATACTGAGTTGGTATTTTTTTATTTATATTTTATGACAAAGATAGAATACACTAGGTGACAAACTGAAATTTTAGGGCCAATATAAGTAGGACAAAATAATGTTGGCCCAGACGATGGGCTGCAGGCAAAAACTACTTAATATTAAAAATATAGAATTCAAGAATATAACTACAATTCCTTTTATTTATTTTTTTTGCGCCATAATATTGGGGTTTCTTATTACTTATTTAGACCTGTGCCCCTAGTATGAGTTTTTCTTAACGCAGACGCTAGCGACTGCGTTAGCGATTTAGTATGGCAAACCTGTACAGCGCCTCTGGCGGATAGTAAGGCAACAAAGAAAATCCATACAAAATCCTAACGCAGTCGTTAGCGTCTGCGTTAAGAAAAACTCATACTAGGGGTACTGCTAACTATTGAAGAAAATGAACTAAACAAGTTTGGTTTTTAATCCTTAGTGAAAATAAATATAGTAGTTTTATAAAAATGGATTGATTTGTTTGTGACTGTAATAACAAAAAAAAAAAAAAATTCAAAATAAAATTCAGATGAAATAAAGAAATTATCTAGTGATTTCAGAATCAAGGTTGTCGGTGTGCGAATTCGACTTGCACTCGCACCTAAATAAATAAATAAAAATAACTAGGCACTAAGTTACCGTAGTAGTTAGGTACCGTAGTAAATGGACGCCTGTTACAAAGGTAATATTAATCGATGCATAGAATTTTCAAATCGAAACCGCTTCTCTTTCACTTTTTTGTATTATTACTGCATTGATCCGCTTGAAACCGGATTATACCGGTTTTAATACGGTGAAAATGTCCAGTATTTTGGTAAATCAAATGTTTGCGAATTGCCAAAAGAAATTGACATTAAATAAAGTTATAAATAATTACGTTTTATTATTCTTAAAATTGTTTCTTTCTGAATGATGTCGACAAATTTAAATAACTACTATAAGCACATAATATCTTAGTGATTATGTTAGGCCGTGTGGTCTATTTCTTCCCGTCTGATGGATGCGTAAAAGATGATCTAAGGAATTTTTACCAGACGAGTGTTTGAGGTTCAGTGGATGTACTAGGTGTACTTACATGAATCTATGGCACACTTTCTAGGCTAAAAGGCTTGATACATTACATGGAGATGTCTCTTTAGAATCTTAAATATGGGTATACCCTGTATCATGTAGAAAACTGTCAATATTTTTTCCAAAACATTATTTTCCTATAAATTTGTTTAGGTATTTAAAAATCTGATGGGGAAATACAAAAGTCGAAATAATATTTTGATACGAAGTATACTCCTGTTTTATGTATCGTTGGGGGCATGTAAATACCAGAACAGTTCTAGCATTTTATTCTGACAGAATTTATTCATTCACCGATAGGATGTGTCGCTTTGTGCACGAATGGTTATCAATTTTAAACGTCGATAGTTCCTTTGACATTTGTAAAAGAGAATTTTTCGTGATATAATGGCCTTCCCTCCACCTCCCATGGCTCTACCAACCTCTCGGTTATACGAGCCGAATCTCGGGAGAGTGCGCTGTACTAGCATTTCGCATCTCTTTCCAGTCGCACCTGCTTGATCTCCCTACAAGTTCTCTATAGTGTCGCCTATCTATGCAATCATTGCATTTTAATAACTCTCCCCCATCCTTAGGGGGCTTACGTTCACAAGTACGCCTCGCTTGCCTTCTCGGCCAGAGGCCAGCTTCTGTCTTCTAGGTCTTTGAGTTTGTCACAGTTTCAGTTTTTCTCTTCGTCTTCTTTGTCTGCTTGTGGCAGTATTCTTAATGTGCACCTACTTTTCAAGTTATGCCCCTCTCGAGGCCGCTTCGAATTTTATGCCACCGATGCGAGAATTCTTTTAGCCGCTTAAAGTTCGCCTCAGATCCCACGAGATCGCAATAGTAGACTGGGCCCACCCCGAGCGGGACAACATTATTTAATAGTTCCCTACGCGCCTCCTCATAAATCGGGCATTCCCAAAGTACGTGATGGACGTCCTCAGTGACCGCTTCCTCGCAGAAGCAGGCTGAGGTGTCCGAAAGCTTCATGCGATTGAGCCTACCCCTGAAGCAGCCGTGTCCGGACAAGATCTGAGAGGTCTCATAGTCCGGTTCGACCCAAGTTGCCTTGAGCCGACCCGCCACATCCGGGAAAAATCGATATGTTTCCCTACCATCGGTCGACGCGTCCCAACGCGATTGCCATGTGGCCAGTGCGGTCTCCGCAATGCTACGTTTCGCGCGCTGTAGCTCCTCCCGGGTAACCGCGGATTCGCGTGCTTCCCCTAACCTACCAGCACGGCCCACCTCGATGTCGGCCGGCAGAACACCAGCCAATACTGGTAGAGCGGCAGTACTTGTCGAACGATACGCCTTGGTCAGAAGGATCAAGGCGGGTCTCTGGGTGCGCAGGAGCGCGCTCCGCACAACGTGCAGTGACGCACGATGGAACCAGCTCGCCGCAGCATACGTTACCGTGGCGATGTAAGTGCCTTTGTACAGGACCCGGAGTGCCCTGTACCGAATACCCCATGAGGTTGCCGATACCCGTGACATCTTGCCGAAGCAATTTGCCGCGCGCATCCCTATCGACAACGCATGCTGCGCGAACGAGAGACTCGAGTCGACCACCACTCCCAAGACCGTAGCCGACGTGACGTTCTTGATAGAAGCTCCACCGAACCTGATGACAGGTGGCCGCTGGAATTTCCCCTTGATTGTCATAGTGGCGGACTTACTCGACGAGAACTCCAGTCGGTTCCTCTCCCCCCATTGGCCAACGAGCTTCAAAGTAGCAGAGGCAGAGGTCTCTATGCTCGCTCGGGATTGAGCTTCGATCAAGATGGTCACGTCGTCGGCATACGCCACAATCCTAACCCCCGCCGGAAGCGGGAGCCGAAGCAAGTCGTCCATGAGCAGGTTCCATAACATGGGCCCCAGCACCGATCCCTGCGGGCAACCCATTGTTGCTGTCTTCCACAAGGCCCTTCCTCCAACGAACATGCCGATACGGCGTCCAGTGAAGTAGTCCACCAGCATCTTATAGATGTTTGGTGGGCACCCTCCCCTTTTTGCCTTCAGCAGGATCATCGGCCACCAGGCGTTGTCAAAGGCACCAGAGATATCTAAGAAGATCACTTGAACGTACTTAGACGAGCTATCCCGAGCCGCGCCAAAGATGGAATTTAGCGCGGTTACCGTCGACCGACCTCGCGTGAAGCCATGCTGACATTCTGAAAGACCTCTGGTCATCTGCGGAGCGCATTTTATCAAGATACGTTCTAAAACCTTACCTAGAATCGGCAACAGCGCGATGGGGCGGTACGCTTTCGGGTCGGTAAGCCGCTTGCCGTTGCCCTTGGGCAAGACAATTAGCCTACCGTCCTTCCATACGTTCGGAAAGCAGCCCTCCTTGACACATCGCCTATACATTTCCGAGAACTCTACGGACGCGGCTTTCCAGACATGCTGGATAATACGTGCGCTGATCCCATCGATCCCCGGAGCAGTGCTGGGAAGTTCTCTAACTATGTCCCCTATGTCCTCATCCGATGGCGAAGGCGCATCTTCTCCTGACGGTATGAACGAAGCCACACGACGCACCTGTCTGTGGTACGCGGAGTCCTTAGACACGTCGTCATCCGGGTTCAGCGCACACATGAGACCGTGCATGGCCCCGTCCACATCCTCAGCATAACCTTGTGCGTATTCCGTACCATTAATTACATTACTGGGCGGTCTGTGCCGCCCGCTCGCGACCCGGTACGCTTGTCCCCAGGGGTCCAAGTCACCGGAGTCAGCGATCTTCCTGAAATGCAAAAGCTGCGCCTCCTCCATGGCCGCCCTATACCTACTCCTATGCGCATGGAACTCGTCTCGTGCAGTTTCCTCTCTATGCCCCCCCACCCTACGGAGGGACTGCCAACGTTTCCGTAATTTATTGTTCTTCGCGCGCAGACCGCTTAGCGTCGGAGTCCACCATTCATACCCCTTACCTGTCTTTCTCGATTTAACCACGCCTAACGTCTCTCTCGCTGCGCGTAGTATCAAATTAGTAAATTGCTCGCAGACCTCTCCCGCTGGGCAATTCCATTTTATGTCTCCTACACGCCCATGTATGACACGCTCGAAGCGCTCCCAGCACACACCACGATCCCGTAGTCTTATGGGCTCTTCTAGAGGCTCGTCGTTTGAAGCGACCTCGCTTGCCACGACAAATGTAATTAGTCGGTGATCACTCTCAATCAACCCCACCCTCACCTTCCATTCTGCCACCGGAATACCTCTGGTAGTAAGCGTAAGATCTATATTTGACGCTCCGTTCGATGTCTGAAATGTGTGCGGTTCTCCCTCCACATTGGCCACTTCTAGACCTCTCGCCAGGATAAACGCCTCCACAGACTCCTTGCGGTGCGTGACGTCTGGCCCGCGTCCTGTGTATTGTCTCTCGTTGGAGAACCACATTGGTGAGTGGGCGTTAGAATCCACACCTATGATGACATTTTTCCCTTTAAGGGCGTCCAAAACTTTACCCAGATGTTCAAGATGCACATCCACATCGTCGCTGTACTGGAAATACGCGGACACCACGTACACGCCCCCACCGCCAACCTGCAAGTGACACACAGTACAGTGTGTCCCCGACAGGTGGCGGAGGAAGGCGCAAGGGATGTCCGCGCGCCGAATGTAGATACACGCCTTGGCACCCGTGCCGCCGCACTGGAGGAACCTACTCGCTTCTTCTTCCCGAAGTCGGGAGTAATGCTCTTGAATTAGTATTACATCTAAATCCAGTTCTTCGGCTACCTGTGGAATCTCGGTCGTGGCAAGCATACCCCCGCCCAGGTTCACCTGGCCTAGCTTGAGTTTTGTAGGTTTCATATTTGGGCCGTAATCCATTAATAGGATGAAGTGTCCTCCTTCATCCTGTTCTCCGCATGAATGCGGGCTGGGCAATCTCTAGAGCCAGTCTCATGACTGTGCAGCTCGCCTCTGCCAAATCGCTTGCAAGTAGCGCACACGGTGTTCTTTTCGTTGCACCCTTTGTTATCATGGCCTACAATTCCGCACTTAGCACACACCTTATCGCCTTTGCAGCGTTTCTCTGGGTGGCCGTATTGTTGGCACCTATGGCACCTTATCGCCGTTGTGAAGTCATCGACTGGGCACACATCCCAGCCTATGGCTAGTTTGCCCATCACCTTCAGCGTAGAGCGCAGGGCCGGGGAGCATGCAAGGACGAACGTCGTCATCCTGCCTCCGAGTTTGCTCTTCTTGAAGGCCAGGCGGCAGTTGTCCTTCAACTTTTGAAGGGTCCAAGTGGAGTCGTTCCTAAAGTTTTGGTCATGAACCATCGGCAGCAGCTCGTCGAGTTTTAGATCCTTCCCGTCAACATTCCTGATACACAGGAGCGGGGTCCGATGTTGAAGCTCATTGGCCTTAAGGGTAGCCGGGAGTGCGGTCCTCAATTTGGCCATATCCTCTTTTGTTCTCGTTTGCACGAGAACGCCCGCGTTGCCGACCCTGCGCACTTTGTCCACATGTATCTGCAGCTGGGCGGGGGTAACGGAGCTTTTCAGAATCTTCTTTGTCTCCTCTGCGCTCTTGATATCCGCGTCTGTAGGGTATATAGCAATAATTGGTCCTGCCGGTTTCTTCTTCGCCTTCTCGGCGTAGGAAGTCCCGTCACCGCTTGCTGACGCTGCAGTGATGGCCGCGGCAGCCCTGTCCGCCGCCGCCTGCTCCTCTGCGCGAGCCTTGGCTGCCTCCGCTTCGATTCTGGCCGCCTCTGCTTGGGCGGCCCTTTGTTTCTCGCGCTCTCGCGCTTCATCAATGGCCTTCTTCTCCGTTTGGGCCACCTTGATGTCCTTCTTGCCCTCTTCAGCTACGAGCGCCAGGTGGGCAACGATTTCCAGAATGGTGCTTACATGACCGTTTATATTACTCTGGTCCGACTTCTTCAACTTACTCGTGGGGCCACCCGCGATGGAGGCCACCCCCTTCGCCTCCTTATGGGCCCTAGATAGAAGTTGACGCGCAGTTAGAGCGTGCAGGTCGTCTGTTCCTTCTTCGGACATTGGGTCTGCTTCGCTATCGGACGAGAAGGGTGTACCAAATTCCGACACTGGTGGTTCCGGGGGCATCAATGAGCTCGTTGGAGTCGGTACTCTTTTCGACAACTTCGCAGAGCCGACTTCTTCTGGGGACGCCAACGCGCGCTTAGCCGCCGATGCCCTCTTCCTAGCGGCGGTTGTCGAGGGGGCCTTCGTTCCCTTGGCTGGCGGGGAATCTTCATGAAGCTCAGGAGATAATCTTCTTAGGACGTTCGTCACCGTCTCCACGACCACTGCTGCCATCAGGCTTTTCGACGTGTTATCCTCTAGAATGGATAGTCGCCTTCCTGGTGGGGTCCTCAGTAAGGAGTCCCTAGGCTTAAAGGGGTCGCGGGTCGGGGTCCTGATGCGGGATGGACCCCCGTCGTCGTCTGAGCCGTCCGACATACTTATAATATTTCTAAATATGTTACTGGATAAATCTAGTGTCAGTTTACTGTATACCGAGAACTTAACCTAAACTACCATCACCACTTATAGCTAAAGAGTTCAAAATAAGCTTAAATGTCCTCGCCTCCAGTGCCGTAAAATTTTGACGAGCAAAGGTGCTAATGTCAACTTCAATTTCAACTGTCATTAACAGCTGACAGCAAAATTTCGACGAGCAAGAAGATGCTATTGTCAACTTCAATTTCAACTGTCAATAACAGCTGACAGCAAATGTCACAAAACTGTTTTCGGTTAAATTCGGTTAGCAAGATGTAAACAAAAATAATCACTACCTACTTTTAGATGTAAAATTATCGAAAAGCACTTAAAAATTGGCAAAATTTGAGAAAAATTATAAACAATTAGTGAAATGTATAAAAAAGGGGAAAAGTCGATGAAAACTTAGCTGCAGGTCCTTGTCCTGATTGCCCGCAATGGTCCACACTTAGACACTAAAAATACCGAAGATAAGCGTTAATTCGCACAATTCACCGTGTCACTATCACTATAAGTGTATATAGCACAGCACTTAAAAAGAAAATGAAGAAAAACCGAGGAAAAACTATTTTTAAAGAATTAAAAATCGCGGAGCTCAACGAAACGTGACCATACGGCACGAGGTCGGGCGAGCGCGCACGAGGTCGGGCGAGAGTGATATAATGGCCTTTGTAAATATAATCGGGGACGAATGGTACCTAAGTATGCTTTAGCATTCATCTCAAGAAGGACGTGAAAAGATTCCTTTAGGGCCGCCAAAACGTTCGTGACAATCCGGTGTTGCTGGCGTCTACAGGCAACGGTAGCCACATTCCATCAAACCGTAAGCCTGTTTGCCTACTCAGTAGTATAAAAAGTACGTGATTCCATCAAAAGACAATTAAAATAACTTTGAAATTCAAGTAAATTGAATCACAGACAAACAATCTAAAAGTATTTCATGAAGGCTGTAACACGTGGCGTGAATGCCAACGTGCAGTTGCACGATTACAATTTGAATAATGCCATTCACGGTTGAAACTTCCAAGAAAATGATTCTCTGCAAAGTGCTTGCGTGGCAATAAAATCCTTTTACGCATTTGGATCGATGTAAGAGAATTTCCGCATGGAAATGTAGCTTAGAGCATCAAACCAACCGGAGACGCCGCTTGCAATTCTATGTAAAAATGTCTACCATATACTGCGCGCGAGGTGTGGAAACACAGAGAATAAATATTAACATTTATACTTATACATTATTCAAACACGTCACTAAGCACACACTTGACAATATTATCAAACAAGTAACAAGCAACTGGCGGTTCTATACTTTTGGCGGAGGGGGTCGCCGGTCAGTGGCCAACTTCGGCTGGTTTAATGCTCAGAAATGTAGACAAATTAATTCACCAACGTTATATTAGACGACGTATTTTAACAGGTGTCTGTGTATTACTCCGTGTGTGTAATCTCTGTATTTATGAAATATAATATTAACATTTTACTATTATTAATGCACTCTTTTTATATGGCGAGACCACTGCCACTTGGCGGTTGAAAAAAAATTGTTGGTTGAAAATCGATTTAAAATATGTTCTTGTAATTTACTCGATATAAATGAATGCTAACTTCATGATTTTCATTCTAGTCATACAAAAGAAACCCAATTCATAAATACACAAGCGGCAAAAGAGAATGAACCAACCTTAATTCAGGCTTTCAGCAATTTTAACCCTTAAAAGATAAAAGTAAAACATTTAAATTGATACCGTCCGAGCCCCGAGTAAAAATTAAATGGGCAATTTGTTATTCAAGGCTGAAATTCAGATGCTTTGTCACCACCTCTAACTACCGGCCACGAATTACCACTGCAGCGGGAAATTGAGCGGAGTGAAGGACGAAAAAAAACACAGATTAAATTCTACAGTATTAATCAAGTGGGAGTAGTACGTAGAACTATTACTAATTCTGTGGTAGTAAGTAAGCGCTAGTGTAATTATTCAGTCTTTGTGGTTTATGTACAGATCTTAAGTTTGTAATACGAGAAATACGGTTACATTCACATTTAGCCATATAATGAGGTGCTTATTTACTAGTGCAGTGTTTTCTTCCGGTAGATTTGTGGTTTCTAGCAAGAATGACAATTCTTCTTTTCCGTGGATGTGGTAAAAGAGCGCCAAAAACATTGATCAAGAACAAAGAGGGTAGACTTTAGGTAAATGACCATTCATAAAAATAATAGAGGTATAATCGGTAAATACTAGGGTACGATAAGGAAGGAACCGCGAAAGAAAGAGGTGGCATTAACATTATATTCATATTAGTTGTTGCGACATGAAAATATTGATAGTTATTGTACTGATACCGCGCCGCTTGTCGCTTCCGCTATATTCTCCCAACCCGGAATTCCTGGCCCAACGGCTACTGGCGGCGGGCTTTATAAGAATTTTCATTCCATCTTTGTAAACAGTGTGATTCATTTAGTGGCTTACGCAAAAGGTCTAAATTAGTTTATGTTTCTGTTTACAAACAATTTAGGAGGAAGCTGTATTGTCGAGCCCAACAATTTCCTAAAGAGTTTTCTCTGACGGGAAATAAAACTTTTTAATTTTACGTGACTAGCAAAAGAATTCTTGAGTTTTAAATGAGTGATAAGGCTATCTGGGCTAGTTTTTGTCTTATAGTTAATTATTTGAAGTTTCACATACTTATTAAATTTATAGGGATATTTTATTGTTTTAACTTCATTTTATAACGTGTTATAAAATGTTTATTTTGTAACCTTAACGTTTGTTTGATACTTATATTTTTTATGTTTTTTTTTAAACTAATATTTTTTCACTATTTATAGTAAAATTCATATGTCAACTGACGACCATAAACCAAAATGTTTAATTTAATTAATTTTATAATGGATATTTCCACTGTACTTTAAATTGTTAAACATTTTAAATATCAAGCAATATTAACATTAATTTATTTGACTGTGCATCAATTTTTATCGGCGCCGGCTCTAGACTTTTATCAGGGTAAAGCGACGATGATTTTCAGTGCCCTTTAGCGACGCTTTTACTTAATATTTGGTCAACGATTTCACTGAATTAATTCTACTTCGAATTATATCCAAATTTCAATATTACAAAAATATTTTTTATTGCAAATACCTGATCCGGCAACACTGCTCCCAGCGCCTCTTAAAAAGGCAATCAAAATTTTTCGCATTTAGCTTTTTGGCGCCCTTTGCCACCTGGCGTCTAGAGCAACCTCTACTCTCTGTTTACCCCAGGGCCAGCGCTGAGTGATATAATCAGTAGTTGGCATCGAATGGACAAATAAATCGTAGCTTGGTTTGATTAATCTTTCAGCACATTTCAGCGATACACGCTGCATCTGACAGTTGCTTTACATTCCCATTTGCAAATTATATTCTGTAATAAAATATGAATTTTTTTAGGTAAATATTATTTCATTATTATGAATTTTCTTTTTTAAAAACGAATGAAAATCATTCGACACATTGATTCAAAGCGAGTCACTGCTCTGTTTACATACTGGTTAACGCTTTGGCTGTAAATAATTAGGTTTTTTTCCTAAGTCCCTTAATTTATTTATTTATTTTTTTATGTGAATATATAATTAAATATTTTGTGAATATATCAAGCATCTACCTGATGTCATTATTAATATAGATATGATCGAGTGTAACAAAAATACATTATCTGTGAATAATTCAACAAATAAAGAGCAATCGCAGCAAAAGGGTCCCATTTTTACTCTTTGGGTACGGAACCCTAAAAAGATGAAATTAGAGTTTCTAATCCATACCAAAACAATACATTTTCAAAGCAAATAGCAACCTATCGTAATAGTTCAAGTAAGTATTTCTCGCGACGCCATTAGAACGTCAGTAGACCTCCCATTAGCGGTCCTGCTCGTACTTTAGAGGCGACCACGACCGCAGCTCCGCTTGCCCTCGAATTATTCATTGAATTCAATTGGTGGATACCATATTTAATTTGTTTGAATTGATTTTTTAGGCGAGGTTTTTAGGAGTTTGTCTAATTGAGGCAATGCGTTACGAATCAGATGTATATATGTTTGATTACGTGTTATCTTTATTTTAAACTTTAAAAGAGTTGAAAGAATGGTATATGAATTTAATACTAAAACTGATTTAGTACACATAAGTTTATGAATTACAAATACAATAGCTAAAACTATAATTGAAGTAAAATTAAAATTCAAAGAGACAGTAAGTACAGTTGTGTAGAGAAAGACGCGACAAGAAACTTTGTTTTATTTTTTTTATTTTAATCCAAGTATAAAAAGCGATAATTTGTGAAACGGAATCAATTATAGTTGGCCAATTTGGCCATTATTAAAGGGTAGTTTCAGACTAAAGGAATATCAAAAGATAGCATTCATAGATCCATTAGCAGTCTCAAGATGTTTAAATAAAAAGCATATCGTCATAGGCCAATTTATGATGCAGTAGTGCTCATATTTGTAAGCTTAACTACCCATCAAGCTCTAAAAACAATATATATTGTAGAACCATTAGCGCCCATTCATTTGACTCGTTATAATTTAAAAGTAATTTTATATATTACTAAAACACATACAACGTAAAATTCATTGAAATTCAGACTTATCAACCGGTCTGCAGAGAGCAAACCTATGTGTGGATTACGTTGTAATATTTAAATAGTATGAAGCTTAGATCATATAATAGGTAGATGCACGATCGCCGTTTGTAATGTAGAGAAATGAAGTCAACATCATGAAATTGACTTGTTTCTCTGTTGAAAGAGGACGTGTCTTTTGACTTAAAGAAGACATCCAATCATACTCGAAAAAATTAGATAGTATATAGGAATGAAACAATATATATTGTTGGGTAGCTTATGATACAATTCATTACGTGCCCGACGCAATTAATAGCAAATTTTTATCAGTAGTTGTCTTTGTGGAGAATCGGACTGTCCGGAACTAGTATCACGTGCTTGTAGACTTTTTGTACCGGATAAGTAGGACTATTAGGCGCTACAAGTTACTTGTTGTTCCCTCGTCATAGACTTTTGATCGAGCACAGTCTCCGGTGCTGCGTGGACTTACTAGATTCAACGCGTTGCTGTTATCGATACAAGGTGCTGAAGGGGATTTTTTTGCTGATACGTAAGAGCATATTACTATTTTGTGCAAGGAATGGAGAAAAAGAAAATATTTTCAGTTTGCAACGCTTTAGTTTTTAAATTAATGGAAAGCTGTTAAAATGTTCTATTTTAAAATGAATAAATATTAACAGAAATATTTACAAAGGCCGTCAAATTTCATGTTAGATTAGAGATAGAAACATGCCTCTACTTAATACATTATCAAAGGTTTATAGCGATAAGAGGCAGGTGATCGTTAGTTTTGGGTTCAGACTTCTGAACTTCAAACACACCCTCGGTAATGATAATGACAGGGTGGATGCCCAGATGCTTACCAGTTTGAATTTATGCGACAAAATAAACAGGCATTATGTAAATTTACACAATTTCTGAATTAAATTTGCCGGTCCTTTACTTTGCGAACTTATGAAGGTAAAACTAAAAGGTCAGACTCAAATTCTTGTATTTCTAAAGACTACCTTATAGATACAAACAAATTTTGAACTCTGTTGATCTCCAAACGCTTCTTATAAAAATCTTATTAGCAAAAGAAAAAATAGAAATAATTATGTTCAATATATTGATTTACTAACGAGTATTGATATTCTGACTAAGCCTGTTATATCAAATTACTCAATAATAAAGAAACTTTATTTTTCAACGGAAGTCTAATAATTTTTAGAAGCTCGAAAATAGCCGCCTATGTGTGTATATCGCGATGAAGCGCAATGGCGACTGGTGCTAGCGTCACTAGTAGTTGGTTTACTTGTGTAAGTTTTATCCTTATAGCCACAGAGAAATTACAAAGCAATCTATATATCCTACATGCTTATACTTGTGACAAATCAACCAGCCATAGTTTGCAGGCTTCACTCGTATTGTATAAGACTACGTCTGGAGTTTTTGTAAGTCTGTGAATAAAAAATTATATTGCTGAATTTTATTTACGTATTTCGGTCGGCCAGTGAGCTGGTAGAAGCATAATCAATTTTGTTTCCGACCTTTTGCTATGGACGTTTTATTGGATTGAATGATGGAAATTATATGGACTTTGAGTAAGCTGCCTGAAGAACCATTTACCTATACCTATTTATGGATGTAGAGTTCATGTGTGATTTGTTGTTGTAAAGTTGCTGATTAAAATTCATTTATTTCTTTATTAAAGATTTTAATAAATAAATTTAGTTCATTATTTGTAGTCCAGACATATTCAGATTATTCAGCTCATAAGCAGCTCAAGGAAATAAGTATTCAGAGTTATGGTGTATCGTCTTAGAACAATCGCCACGTGGTTATTAAATTGTGGATTATTTTAGATGGACTCTATAATAGACTTCATTATCTCGAAGTAAAAAATCTGTCAAATGGTAAAAGATGTCAAAATCGACAAATAAATAAAGTTGGCCCTCAAAAATTTAATTTCAAAGATTGGACTCGCTAAGAAGAAGAAGGCCTATTATTAACTACTTCAAGGATCACCACTTCATTTCGTCCTTTTTTAATGGCTTTGGAATTAAAAAATAAAACGTTACTCATAAAAGATCTTTTCACGGAGTATCTTAACAATAAATAAAACGGAAAGTCAATAAAATAGCGTTTTGCTGACATTTAGAACTGGCTGTAACGATCATTTACCAATTTACTTACAAACTATCCGACAGCAGTTTTATTGTGATTTAAATATTGATGATTGATGGACTCTGATTGAGTCATATAAATCATATTCACACGTTGTGATAGACTATTTTCATATTTTATGGTATTACTACATAGAATAAAACAAAGTCACTTTCTCTGTCCCTATGTCCCTATGTATGCTTAGATCTTTAAAACTACGCAACGGATTATGATGCGGTTTTTTTTTATAGATAGAGTGATTCATAGAGTGATTCAAGAGGAAGGTTTTTATGCCCATGTAAAGCTGGGGCGGGTCGCTAGTATTATAATGTAAGTTTATTTAGGCATATCTTTTTTGGATTTGTTTTGTTGAACAGACCTAGCTATTTATTATTTAATACACTTAAAAAATTAATAGCTAGGTCTCTTAAACAAAACAAATCCAAAAAAAATATTCCTAAATACACTTACATTATAACACCAAGGTATTTATCTAAGGTTGCGCTTTTGTTTATTCATTTTGTGTAAGTATCACGGTTCATCGACCATGCACATCCTGGTGTCAGAGTTCTTTGGAGTTGAAAAAGTTACGCTTTTGTTGATGGATCCCTACCAAGAAAAGAAAGATAAAGAAAAGACGGGAAAGAGGAAGACCAAGAAGTTATGTAGAATAATATGAAGTCGGTTAAAAGCATCTCTGATTGATATTCAGTCAGAATTGCTGAGATGTTTAATTTCTCAACAAAACTGGGGTTGATTTGAGGTCTATCTCTACTTTTGATACAAAAAAATATATATACTGGCCTTTTTATAGTAGAGAAATTATCTAAAGAATATCCCGTCTATCCCATTAATGTTATGCATGAAATTAGTAGTCAAAGTTATAATAAGAAATCGGATCCTATAGGCATCAAAGCAAACAGCAATAAAGAGAGAGTTTTATTAGTTAAGACGTAAAACAATAACTAAACTAAGACTAAACCACTCTCATATTATGGAAAAATGCTTCTAGACGTGTGTCCTTGCGTACTATTTAGGTCACTAACCTAAGACAGTGAGTAAATTTCAAGCAACAAGGCTAGAGTAACACCTTTAAAACGTATTGCTCGTGCGAAACATTGCATGCAGCGTGCAAGCGCCATTGAAAACGATATCAGCAGTGAAGCGTCATGTTTACAACTCAACGGGTGTTCTGAAATATACCTTTCAATCGGGTCATTGAACGGATTGAGTACAAGGGTTGTTGGTTTTATGCTTGGTGAAACAATTTCGGTATTATCTACAAATATATTAGCCACATTAACAGGATTAGGAGCTTGATATGCATGTTCTTTACCGCATCTACAAGTAAGTAAAGCTTTGATATGTAATCAGATGGTTTGCTAGTAGGTGAATATATATCTATGTTCTCTTTTGCATTAAGATACATGTTTATCTTTTGATCCTTTTAAAATATTGATTGACAGTTTCTATAATAATATTTATTATTCGTGCCTAGATGTTAGCCACTTTTTGAGGTCTTCTTCTGAATTTGTTGAGGCTACACATAGCACGTTAGGTACGTCAGCAGAGCGTACTATTGACTAAGAATATCACTTGCTGTTTTATTGCTAGAATAATTTCATCCGGTCTGGTATTGTAGGAGCAACCAATATGGGGGTCTCGGCAAACTCAGACACTTCGCTTGTAGTTAGAGCAAACAACAGACAACGGCAAACAATAACAATTTATCTTAAGTTCTTTATATTATAACTAATCCGAATATTTTCATGTTTTTGGTTTTTCTATAACCTTAAAATATTTGACCAGGTAAGTGTAAATCAAGTAAACTTTCGTAAATAAATTTTAATATTTTAAAAACAGATTTAAAAGAACTCTCGAAATGAAAATAATAAATATAAATCAACGAAATATGAACACACCATAGAATTAGGAGGTAATAGTTATATTTGTAGAGATACTAGAACTGAATTTACGAGGTTGGGCTAGAGACAGGATAGAATAGCTTCATTCCTCAGTCAGCAATTAGCGTGCGGCTTTCTGCAAATACTGCCGTCTTCCAATCAACTGGCAACTGACATGCTGTGTTAAAATAAGCTAAGGAAACATACAAGAAGACTTTCAGATAATAATATGTCATATTTGATTTTATTTACAAAAAAGGTCCTGAAGTCCACTTTGTTTTTTGAGTTTTAATTCATGATTTTAATAAATAACTTCATTAGTAAGTAATGTAACTTTAGTATTTTCATGTCATTTTAGAATTATATTTAGTTTCCACAAAGAAAGAAGAAGTAGTTGTCTAAATGAAACGTGAACGTGAGACAGTGGAATACATCGTGAGGTAATAAATTGAGGATTTCAATACAAAAAAAACTTCGGTCACAACTGAATCAAAACTTACATAGTACTAGTATGACATATGAATAATTTTCTGCATGTACCACGAACAATTTTCAAGAAACCACTTGTTTATATCACTGGACACATCAGTACTGCAATAATATTGGCATTTCACTGCGTTTAAAGCTGCATAAACCTTGAATACGTCTTCAATTCTGCATGGATTGCTGTATTATCATACTTTTCACATCACAACACAGAGCTAACATCCATTATTCACAATTCTCACATGCACTGCACTTGAGACGGTATAGGATTAATGAAATAAACAAGACTAGACGACCGGCTGTCTTGAATGGAATTGAATTAACCATGCTCAGACCTGGCTCCCTAATAGACACAAGTGCTGATACAGTTGAACAAGAAAAAGGGTATATTTTAAAAAAAGGACCTGCCTGTACTTTTAAAGAGCCTTTAATTTGGCATAAGAACTTTATCTTTTTTCGGCATGCGATACTGCATCATTCTTTTGTCCCATATAGTTTTTATAAGGGATTTTTGGTTAAATGTTTTAAGCATAATTTCACATTATATTTACATTTGACTATTAGCCTGTAATACTGTGCCGACCCCACATAATAGTGGTAACAGGAAATAGACGACGAAGGTTCATGGAAATCCTGTATTCAATACGAAATTTGAGGACTTATATAGAAATACTTTACCCGAGTACCAAATTTAAGGCAATTTTTACCACGACTGTGCTGAAAACTTCAAATAATTGTGCTTTTCTAGATGTAAATAAATAAATAAATAAATAAATATATAGGGACAAATCACACAGATTGAGTTAGCCCCAAAGTAAGTTCGAGACTTGTGTTATGGGATACTAACTCAACGATACTATATTTTTATAACAAATACATATATAGATAAACATCCAAGACCCAGGCCAATCGGAAA
Organism: Apomyelois bistriatella; assembly: GCA_947044815.1. Taxonomy (NCBI): domain Eukaryota; kingdom Metazoa; phylum Arthropoda; class Insecta; order Lepidoptera; family Pyralidae; genus Apomyelois; species Apomyelois bistriatella. The sequence continues at coordinate 7,661,816 of OX345703.1, forward strand.
AAGATCATTTTTCATCTTGACCTGACCGGGGATCGAACCCGGGACCTTCTGAGTAGCGGTCAGGCATGCTAACCATTACGCCACTGAGGTCGTCAACCTTAACCAATATAAAACCTAGTCATAATGCAAACAATACCTTACAATCATACATACTTCTAAGGGTCGATTTCACCAAATAAGAGTAAATTTTACTCGAGAGTATACGAGCAGTTACCCCTAGGATAACCTATTTTTACGTTTCACCATAGACTTGATCCAAGAATAAACGATTATGCTGGAGTAAATCTCAAAAAAGTATCAGAACGGATTTAACACGTCGCCTGTCCCTAAGAGCCTGTCCAGGTGAGGCGATTCACGCGCGTTTGATTTTTCTGTTGCGCCCAGAGTACTAATATAATAATATAAATTCTAGGAAAAAAACCAAATTTTTTGTTTTTTACTTCGTCAATAAAAAGTTTAGAATCGAAGGTATCACGCTCTATTTTAAATCAACAAAATATGCCCCACGCAAGTCGCAACGGACCCGCGCGTAGTACTGGACGCTGCAAGTGCACCCGAGTATCTCGACTCGCGTGGAGTCGAGAGTAACTCATTGCACGCGTTTTACGTGCAATTAAGGAAATGCACGTAAGCTCTCTGCTCTATTTAGACCTAGGCATCGAAACAAACAGCTGAGTATGCTACCGGAAAAGCGGTAATTCACTGCATAGTATAAAACAAAGTCGCTTTCTCTGTCCCTATATATCCCTTTGTATCCTTAACGGGATATATTATTATGTAGCTCTAGTATCTCGGGCATGTACCAGCTGCTTCTTTTCCCGCGCAAGCCGTAAAAGTCGTCTGAGGTAATCGCCGAATGGCGAAATCATGACATAGGCGATGCGGCTAGCAACCCATCACTATTGATTTCCTGTTTCAACTACCATTATGCTAAACGTGGCCTAAGGTCTTATGGCTCTAGGCTCTATCTACCCCGTATGGGATAAAGACGTGATTATATGTATGTATGTAGTATCTCGGGCAAGGACGAGTGTCAACACGCGAGTAGACTCGCGGATTCATTCTTCGTTTGTCCCACTGAGTTTTGTCCCACTCATAAATTTCTTAGTTAGTCCCAAACATTATGCTTCCTTCGTCCCGATGTACAATTTTTATTATTTTATTCCTAGTTGGTCCCACTTTGCATTCCTTGTTCGACCCGTTGTTTTTTATAAGTAATTTTCTTTCTAAATAATATAGGTTTTTGTTTGTTAGTCGTTCAAAATACTTTTTTGTTAGCTGTACCTTTAAAGTACCTTCTTGTGAACTGGGACAAACCGGGAATATAAAAGTGACTGGGACAAACGAATCATTTTTTGAAATGTGGGACAAAATTTCAGGACGAACGAAGAATAAACCGACTCGCGCGTTTAACTAACAATTGCAACAGACTAGACAACATGAATAAAAGACGAACACGTCTCGCGTCAAATATTACTCTAGTATTGTACTAGTGTTCGCCCGGGGCTGCGCTCCCGTAAGTTGTCATTCTTGCCCGTGTGATATCTGGCTTAATAAACCACTTTTTTATTACAGACTCATTTCTATAGATGATTATTAAGCTTTTATTAATGACTAGATGTTGCTCGCGGCTCAGCTCGCATGACACTCCGTTATATCGCTATAAGTAAAATGTTCAGATTATAATTTATCTCTGTGTTAAATTTCATTGAGAGCCGTTCAGCAACGTGACGTATTTCACATTTATAATATCAGTATAGATGTAATGATTTATATACTTATTAGCTTTTGCTCGCGGCTTTTCCCGCATGCATTTCCCACGGGAACAATGCTTTTTTCCGGGATGAAAGGTACCCTATGTCTTTCTCAATACTTCTAACTATAGGTATGTGTTTGCAAAATTTCAGAAATATTGGTTCAGTAGATAGGGCGTGAAAGCGTAAGAAACAAATAAACTCACTTTCGCATTTATAATATTAAGTTGGATTGGATATTTCAGAATAGAAGTCTGATTTCTATTTATTAAGTAATATTATTTTATCGTTCAATCTCTAATATTTTCCTTGAAAAGACAGGAAGTGGTCCTATTCTAGGACGGAAACTACGGGAATACTCTTTTTGGGCATATTGTAACTTGAACTTTTCATGTATACGTATGGCTGCAGGAAAATAGACATTATGAAACTAAAAATAAAATCTTTTTTATTACGTATCCATTTCTTCCATACATAGTAGGTATAAAACAGGCGCTTTCTCTGTTCCTATGTATGTTTAAATCTTTAAAACTTTGCAACATTTTTTTAATAGATAGAGTGATTCAAGGGGAAGGTTTTTATGCCCATGCGAAGCTGGGGCGGGTCGCTAGTTATCAAATATAATCACCTTTTGTGTAGTTAAGGGAATGTATTGAAGTCGTGTTTAAAAAAATCCATATTTGCCGTGAATTTGTACGTGTCTAAGTACCCTATTTGGTTGGTTTTTCCTGTTAAAAGAATACGTAAGTAGTATGATAGACATAACTTAGTAGTATTATCTACTTTGCTTTTGTGGTTTTTGAGAAGACACTTATTCCATGCATACTTATTACTTATCAGATGTTTGTTCTTGAGTATTGTTTTTGAAAAAAATACGTCTTGATTTAGAAAAAAATAAAATCTTTATCCTTTTTTTTAATGTTAATGTTAATATTTTTGAAATATAGATACACAACGTATAAAAAGATTTAGTTCATCGATAACAGATTCTAAGATCATTTTTTAAATATGGATCAGTTGCAATTATACGTCGGTACTAGGCACTATATATTCAGTGACGTCGGGTCAAACACTTAAATAAATTAAAAATTTGATAACAGCAGAATATTTTCAGCCCATCTAATTTACAATTGAAATTTTTAGAACCTTTTATTTAATTATCTTCAGTTTGAATAATCGGTCAAACTTCTAAAAGAATTTTCAATAATCAAATTGATGGAAATGAACGTTAGAAAAAAAGCCATTGAATCTCATTAAGAGGTTGATTAAAATTTCGCCAGAATCACAAACGAGAAAAGTAATTAAATCGTTAATGATACGCCCTTAAATATGGTTGCAGTTCAATCGTATATATTTTAATTAATCTTATGCGGATTCGAATAATTTTCATTAAATTAATGCAGTTTTTTACAAATTTTATTAATTGGATTATGCAAGTACTATTAATTAAACTGAAACGACAGGTTTTAGTTTAGACTGTAAAACGGGAAACAATACCGTGTTATACATTAATTAATTGCAATCGATTCCTTCTTGAGTGTCGTTTGAAGTCCTGCTTACTAATCGTCTTATTATTCTGAAATACTGTGCAGGGAATTCACAATTTATCATTTTTCTAAACAAATGTTTCAAGATAGGGAGTTTATATTTATAAGTTTAGTTGATGATTACTGAATACTGGGCGAAGTGAAGTAGGGAATGTAGGAAAGCTGGGCTCCGAGGCAATCGGCCGAAGATGCAACCGGGATAACGCTAGGATGAAGATGGTTTAGTGATGGCTAAAACCACAACACATCTAATAATTAGGTTAAACAAACCAGAAGTTGAAATTGTAACACTATTTATTTAATATTTCTAGTAAGCAACCATCAGCACTTCACCATGTGGTAACACCGGCGCTGGTATGATCACGGGTGCTGGCTCAACCACCGCTGGTACAGACTCAACCACCGCTGGTACAGAATCAACCACAGGTACGGCGGGAGCAACCGGCAAATGCGCGCCTTCAGCCTTCACGCCTTCTACTCCAGCAGACCACTTCGTCACATAACTCTTGCCATCAGGTCCAACGTAACTAACTTCTCCATCAGTCACAAGAACCTTGTCTTTCCCATCAGCAGTCGGTACTAAGTGTCCATGTTCCGAAACGACGGTTCCTTCAGCTGTTACGTAGCGGACGTTGTATTGCCCGGAATCGTCACGTTCGTCTTTATGCTCCAATGCAGGGAGGGATCGTTTGGAAGCGGTTTCTTCGGGAGTCGGCGCGCCCATGGTAAGGGCGACCAAGGCGAACAGCATAACAAACTGAAATAGATGTTTAGATAAGTTATTATAAAATCATAATTTTAGACGTCCACTATAGGTCTTCTATACAGGGATCATCCTGAATTTTAAGCGACCTGCATTCAGAGCTTTTTGATACAATCTTAACCAGGTTATCGGATCATTTGGTAGATAGTTAAGCACATGTAGATTAAAAAAAAATCATTTACATATTTATGATTATATTTAGGATCTATAATCATACATACATACAACTTGCATTGCGTTATTTAAAAATTGCATTAGTAAAAAAAGAACTATTACTTGGTAGGTACGTGCGTCACATAAATACCTAATGGGCTTGAATGCACTTCAACCACTAGGCACAATTTTACGAGAAAATATCTTTATCCTACTGTTTAAAATTATAGTCATAAGTAGTTTACAAAAAAATGAAAGAAAATAAAACGTAATTGAATTTTCTTACCAGTTTCATGTTTTTGTTGGTAGACACACAAGTGTTCCTTAGAGAAGATTGAAGTCGAGTTATATTGTTGTTACATTTTCTTTCTATATATACTAAAATAGTTGAAAGACAGCATAATTTAGAACCTGAATTGAATCAATTACGAAACAGGCACCATAATTATAATTTAATAATTACTTGTCGCAATTTGTGTAATGCGCGTGTTACCCAATTCAATATTAATATGATTATCCATATTATCTACTAGTACTTACTAATTAATCTTTCACCTCATTTGATACAAAGCGGTTCGCGAAGCCTATGGAAACCTGCAATGTTAAATTATAGTTCCATATTGGTACAAATTGCAATATTGCCTTAAACGGCCACTTTTAGCAGTTTTGCTATTTGTAACTATATGGAACTATAATTTAATATTATTAAAATTAACTTCAGATCCAGAACCATAATTACAGAAGACGGATTTTTGATAACTTGTGTTTTCAGCGAATAATGATATTTAACTGATGGTGGCGCTAGTGTTCACCGAGGTATCGTCTTAATAATAAGTCTTGAAAGGCCAAAGAAAATTTGAAGAGGAAAACGAGGAAAAGTGTAAAACTTACTAGTCATAAGTGTGTGACAGACTGTAAACGGAAACAGTAAAGCTGGTTTAACATATATCTGCAAACATGTGGAGACCAATTAAGATATGCAAAGGCGAAGAGTGATCTTATTCTGATGCAGAGCACTACACATATAATCTCGTAAATACACAGGAATTAAAAATAAATGATACAGACTTAATAATCAAAGGATACATATTAACTTAAAGCTGAAGAAGCTTTTGAACTTTTATAATAATAAATTCAACGATACGTTTTTATAATAAATGCATTTACAGGGATCAGATAAAGTAGTCAAGTAATACCCAGAACTATAGAACCCTATTTGGTATGTAGGTGAGGTAACAACACGGAGAAGAAGGTAATAAAATAAAATTAAATAACCAAGAGATAATAATTTGAATGAAGCATTTCGACATTTCTGACTTGACTTGCCCAGACGATGATACGAACCCGTATTTCTAAAATTATTAGATTAGCGTGTTATCAAGTCTTTATTCTAAACGAACCAAATTTGATGCATCAATTGACATAAAATATTATCCTTCACTGCAAAGTTTGCAAGCACTCTCCCCTTTTATTTTCTTATGCACTTTCCCACCTAACCAAGTTTGCCAATAAATCAGGCTCCCAGCGCTCGTGTGAATAGTAAGGCGTCAGTTGAAGCCTAGATTAAAGGCTTCAGATTCTTATACAAGTTATAGATGAGCAACTAGTTTGAGTCTAAAATATTAGGGATGAAAATTTTGTGGAAGTAAAAGTTTGGTTTCCGTTTGCTGACCTCCAAACTTCAATACGAAGAAAGCACCCCATGATAATGATGAAAGTTTGGTCATGAAAGTAAAACAATAAACAATAAACTTAGTTATGCCGTGTAGACCAGTATTAGATTATAATCAAACTAGCTTTCGCCCGCGGCTTCGCCCGCTGGTATTTCCCTCGGGATCAGTGCTTTTCCCGGGATAAAACCCTATGTCCGTCTCAATACTCCTAGCTATGTGTATGTGAAATTTCAGGAAGATTGCTTCAGTAGATAGTGCGTGGAGAGGAAACAAACAACAAACAAACAAATATATAAACTCACTTTCGCATTTGTAATATAAGTTGGGATACTTATAATTATTATTCATTTATTATAATAAGACCTAAAATATTTTAGAAAGAAATAATTATTAGTTACGTGTTTATGTCCTTACTTTAGCTGTGATACGGGATGACACCAATCTTGCGATCTTGGACTTTTTGTTGCCAGTTGTCAAATCTATCAAACATCAACATCGTATGTGTAAGTTTATAATATTATATAAGATGGATAAATTTCTGCCCAAGGATCACAAAAAGTATAAAGTTTAAGGATCAAGCATACTGCGTCACATAAAAACATACACATGGATAATGCGGGTTCTCTGCAGTAGTTTTCTTTTTCTAGATATTTTCTCACCTAGTCTTCAAATATATTATTATCTAGCAGAAACTCGTGTGAGACGTGACTCGAAATCTAGATAAAATACTCGAGCTTGAGTGTGCACGACTAGTCAGATTAAATCTGAAATTGCTGGCATTTATGGATGCAGTTTTTGCTGGATCATCTTTTTCTTAATTATAAAATACTTACCTAATATTTTTATATTCTGACAAAATTTAACTAATAATTATTTTGACCGTGTAATCCACATTATATGATGATGATCATTATGAATACTGTTTTAGAATCCAAAATCAGCTTTTTATCTTAATTTTATATTTTTGCTTTGCCAGATCTTGTTCAATACAAACCATATTGAGTTTGAAGACTCTCCAACGAAAAACAAACTAAGTACTTACAACTCTTTCCATTCCATTTACCGTCGCATGATAACTTAAATACTATTTGAAGACGGTTAACAACACAATCCTCTTCTATCCCAATGATCTGCATAATCAGTCAACGATGTTTATTCTCGGAACATTGTTCCTTTTCATAAACATCTACTCGCCTTGTATGCTACAAGGCGAGTAGATTAAATGATGGAAATCTTTAACTGATATCACTACTAACTATATAGTGAGTTTTAAGTTTACTTTAATTTGTATCTGTTTGTACCTGTGCCTACTGTCACAATAGAGACACAGGCTGTTGAATATTATCATTTTACAGAAATTAGGAAATAATTAGAATATTTCATACACTAACATTTTTAAAAATTACACTTGCAAGTATAGAAAACAAAAAGGATGCTTAAACGAAAAGGGTTACAAAAATAGTTTTTTGATTAGGAGAAATGGTGACTGCAGCTGACTCCTATTATGATAGGAAACGACTAATGTTTGTATGTTGATTTTATTTTAAAGGCAGTCCATCCCGGCTTTGCCCGTGACAAAAACATAGCCTATGTCACTCGGGGTGGCTTTCCAACAGTGAAACATTTTTTTAAAATCGGTCCAGTTGACTTACTACCATTTCATAAAACCATGCAAGATCCAGTGACTAAGGGGATGTCGCCTTATATCACGTAGAGCGCTATCCCGCTTACTCACTGGATCTTGCATGGTTTTAAATAGACTGTAACGCCTCAGTAGTTACGAAGCCTATTCGATGCAAACAAATAATCAAATATTTCCTCGTTATAATATTAGTATAAATTACCACTTCTCGAGCTTGTTCATTTCGTTCTACTCGTACGTACAAGCTTTGTGTACACTCGACAAATGTGAAGGATGGTTATTATCCTTTCTCTTAGCAATCCTCGTTCGCATTCGACAGCCGTTGTCGGGTAAGCCGTACTAATTCCGCACATTAGCCGGGGCCGGATTGATGGATGGTAGTCGTGTTGTTTCCCAGATAAAAAAAAAGAAACATCAGCTGCAGCCCTAATGGATTATGATTTTTACAAAATATCAGTATCTGCTGATGCAAAAGGGGGATTTTGTCGGGGTCAATCTGAGCCTAAATTTAGATCAATGTTCAACCAAATTATTTTTTCTGATATAATCTATATCAAAACCCCTCCAAAACTATAATAAATATAAATTCTTAAGTTATATTCAGTGATAACCGCTCATTGAAGGTTTCTCTAATTCGGCTCAACTTTATATTGAAATTCGTGGTTATGAGTAAACTCAATATTACCCAGTATTAAACTAAATTTGAACTCGAGAATGTTAGAATAATTTGATGCAGTTTGAAATTCTCAAATATTTTAGTCTTAGCAATAACTTTTATTTATGATCATGATTAAGATAAAATGGGGAATTAAATTTTAACTCTCTCATTAGTGGAGCTCTTTAAAGTTATGATTTTGAAACATCCTTTTGTCACCAGCTCGGCAAGATTAACGGAGATTGCAAAAGTACGAAAAGTTGACGAGTAAGCTTTTCATCCGAGTTTAGATTACTATGAAATTTTATTACGTATAAGCTTATTTAGTAAGAAAAGTTGAAAATTTCCCTTCAAAGTGAGCGGGCTGCTTGGCGACTTAACTTAATTCGTACGTTTAAAGGCTACTTAAGTAATGCTCATAATATTTTCTTCACATTTTATTGAATTTTGATAAAATAATAGATAAATTTGACTAAACTACGAATTAAGTCGTTAAAGGACGGTAGAGGCCGAGAGGCGGTTCCGAAGAACTCTGACACCATGGTCGATTGACTGAAATCTCAAAAGCATAAACCACAACGTTTTGCCATGATATCATAAAATTCATTAATAAAATACGTTATAAATAAAATGTAATTCTTTGTGTCTATGGGGTGCTTCCCTAGTACCTACGGCCCTTATTACTAAGGGTCGATTTCACCAAATAAGAGTAAATTTTACTCGAGAGTATACGAGCAGTTACCCCTAGGATAACATATTTTTACGTTTCACCATAGACTTGATCCAAGAATAAACGATTATGCTGGAGTAAATCTCTACTCCGCCAATTTTCAACGAACAGCGAGCTTATACTAAGGATAAGTTCAATATGGCGTCCAAGTGTCATTGTTTCAACAGCTGATTCTCTGGCGCGCTGACATAAAAAAAATATTAGGTATAATATTTATATATTTTACCCATAGATTAAAAAAAATTGCGTCACTAAAAAAGGCCGCACGCGAATCGAACTTCTTTGATTTTACTTTGTAAGAATATCTCGTTTTGACACTTTTGACATAGGTATAACCCTATCGAATATAATAATTCGAAATACACTTTATTTATTAGAGGAGAAACGAGCAATTACATTTGGGCGACTTATACAGTCATTCATTTCAATCATTCGGATTCACTCCCTGTCAGAGAGTAACTATCCGAGAGTAAATTTAATCTGGTGTAAAGTGGTGGAACGTGGACGAAGTTATCCTAGAGTTAATCATGTTTGGTGAAATCGACCCTTTAGTGTAATAAACAATTAGATTTATGAAATTGCGGCCGACTCCCTTTACTAAATCTATGTTTAGTCAAAATGACTTATACCACTTGAATTAACTACTAATTATATATCATCAAAAATTCTTACATCACAATGTTAGCGGCCAGTGACTGACCTTCATAGATACGATTTTAAAGCAATTTGAAAAATCTGTTTATAAAAAAAAACGGTCCGTCATTATTAAGATAGGAAGCTTTTTCCTAAAGAAAAATGAGTTTTTCTGGGTTTATTAACTATAAGCTTAGGCTTTAATTAATCCGAGCTTAGTCCTGTTACTTATGATATGAAAATATCAAAAAACTGACTTGTTTTTCCTAAGACCTATTTTTAAGATCATGTCACTTATATTAGTGTCGTTCTATAATTACTATAGAATTAAGAAGTTCAAGCGCAGGCCGTTTCTAATTCAATGGTATGAAACTCTTCTCTTTCTTCTTCTTCTTCTTCTCCAGCACCTGCACCTTAAATGACCTATGTCTGAGGAAGCAGTTGAGGTTGCATCTTTCTGGGCCGATAAAATTTAACTAGTACCTTCGACACGTGTAAAGATACGGGAAATTAAACATGGGCTTCGATTGAGCTTTAATTAACAGACGATTAGCATGGATGATATTATCATATTTCAATGAATGTCCTTCGTTTGATGTAGTTAATGAAAAATACGTCTAAAAATTTCATGATGAACGATAAAGAAGGAGATGACACTTACACAAACAGATAAAAAAAATCATAGAAAGTGACCAGAAATATTTATATATCAACATCATCATCGTAAATTGAAGAGCTCGTTTTTCCCTTTTTGTCTATCATTTAGGAGTTTATTTTCTGATACGACACTATTATTTTATCGAACACATAATTAACGGAAAGGTAAAAGACTCGAGTTGGAAACAAAAGAAACAAAACGAAAATCTGTTTGGGGGCTACGATACTACTGACAGATACACAGACAGACACGTTTTATGTTTAACACCCCACATTTTGCGTCAGGGTTAAAAAATATTCCATTACCACTAAAATAAATACAGCTATTGAAACGTCAATAAACAAGCTGTAAAAACGTGGTTACAACCCTGATTCACTGAATGTTAATGAACCTTTCGAGTAATGTTTACGACCACTATCTTTTCGAGATAGTAATAATGTTATGACTTTAGTTTTTAATATGTAACAAGACTAAACATTTTATTTTAATTTTATATCTTTTAAGGGTATCTCATAACTTCATCATCTGACTACCACATAGTCCAATAATATCGTTACAAACAAATTCGCTACTATATAAAAAATCCCTCACAGCACTTAATAGTAAACAATTTATCACCTGGACAAATACAGCGAGACAACAAAGAAAATATTAGATTAGATAACAAGATGAGTATATTATTCAAAGCAGATAAATGAATTAAAACTTCCAAAATTGAATAACAGAAATGGATAAATGTAAAGTTTTTCGTGTACCAAAATTCGAATCACGTAGAAAACAAACAGATGGCTTTGCAGCCAGTACCTACGATTCGTGCTGGTTCACTTAGTAATTTGCGATTGTTTACGATTATTTTCGTCCCTTTTTAAATATTCACGGCGATTTAGAAGTTCGAAATTTGAACTCTTCTACATTACACGGCTGTAAAAAGCGAATAACGAATAAAATCGGTGTTTTCCAAACACATTTTGTATTCCATGAGCGTAAATGTAAATTTCAAATGTTCTGCATTCGAGAATATTTGTTTTCAATACAAAATGAGACCTGATAGGTAGGATGGTAGCTTTTAGGCTCTATTTTTTTTTGCTTCCACGAAACAAATCAACAATAGCACTAAAGTATTTTGGTAGTTAATTATTTTTTAAGTTTAGTAATATTCAAAGATAGATATACTCTTTATTGTACCATTAACATACAAATTATACATGTTGATACAAATACAAACTACTTATGTGTACAAAGGCGGACTCAAAGATTTATTCTTTAATTTTTAATAATTTATCGAGGAATCGGAGAGTTAAAGAAACAACTCATGTCCAGAAGGCTTTGCTGATAATATCTTGTCTATCTTGTATATCATAGACAAAAGATAAGTATTGCGATCCAGCGAAGGAATGTGGCCAGCATTTTAGGCATGTTGCCTCAAATTAAAGATGGTTTTTAATTTATTCTTTAGACTACGTTTTCTTGTTAACTATTATTTAACCTTATTGTCTAACCTAAGGTAACTATGTTAATTAAAAAAAAATGTCATATTCTTAAACGCTTCTAAATAGAAAATTCAGAAAATTCTGAGAGGTAATTGAGAAACCTTCCGGTAATTGAAGGCACGCATCTCCATTATGCTCAAAATACCTTGTACAGGTAAACTCGTAACTTGATGTTGTTATTACGGTCTCGCTGATTGCAAGGGCATATTAAGTAAAGTAAAAATTCTCATAAATTTCTTACAGGTAAGGTTAAGTTTGTCAGGAAACTTTGCTATTGCAGTTATTAATAATAATTTTAACAAATAACGCTCCACACGTGAAGTTGTTTTTGTAATTTGTAAGTTTTATTTAAGTATCCACATATGTGTGAGAGAAGTGCCAAAAATTTACTTAAAAAACACCTATTTTAATCATTTTTAGTAAAGAATTTAGTAGTGATTTGGCCGATTATTTTGTTGAGTGCCCAAGTAAGTATACTTATTTATTTGCCTAACTAAACTAGTCACCTGGTTGTATTGAGATATAACTTGAGCGCACTTAATCCGAAGTTGATAGCGCTTTCTATTTATAAGCGTGTACCTATAGTCGATATCCTCATCGAAGGTACAGATTAAAAAGAATTTCTGAAAGGATAGAATTCATATATAGCTGAAGATGCAACCGTAAAAATGCTAATATAAGAGAGAGAGAGAGATCGTGTCAATTTTTGCGTGTTGGATTGGTGACATTTATTTTAAGCTGACAGGACGGATTAACGCCTGCCATCTAGTGATAATAGCTAAAGGCAATGATTTAATGTAAAACATGAGTTTTTAACCTACAAAAAGTAATTAGGTATTATACTAAATATTTTTATTTAAATGTCATCAGAAACTGTCTTGGATGTTACGAGAATTCAAAACTAAGATTTATTTCATTTGATCCAAATACCTAAAATATTATTTCGTTTAGTTTCCGATATTCGGAACAAAAAGCTCTTCACTATAGGTACTCTAAAATATGCGCAAAAATAAATTTTGTCCAATATCATCGGCGTCCACTTTTCCGGTATATGTCCAATATTTTATCCTGATAAAATGGCGGTACGTCTACCCTACATCCAGGTTATATGGGACAAAATGATGGTTTATCGTAAAAGATAATGAGAAAAACAGAAATAAAGACAAAGATAGCGAAAGAATGTAACAATTGACCTAAAAGGAGATGATAAAATATTATTTATTGGTCAGTATTGTATGCTTAGCCGTCAACATATTGGAAATTAGCTTAGCATCATATGTGTTGATATTTTTATTCTTTGTAATTCTTTATGTAGGTTTTTAAAAAGTTAAGTACTTTTTAATTATAGAGTGCTGTCTTCTTTAATAAAACTCAGAAGTTATTGATTGATTTTGCATTATTTTTATTACTGATCATACTTTATATTGTTAACCGTCTTTTATTTTGTTGTACGTGAAATACCTTGCGGCGGTAAGGACGTTAGCATTTTGCAACCCTAGCTTATGGGTGGTGTTCTAGTCGTGTTTAATGATTTACACTGTAAAAGAAAAAGTGGTTTACTTTGTAGCTAAAACTGCGAAATAATAAAAAAAGCGAATAAAAAAGACACATTAAACAAAATTACTTTACTTTTTACTTAATTTCATGACATATTTTATTATAAAATACCCCAGCAAATCTTATTTGACATAAATTGAAATAAATGAGGTTTACATTTTTTGGAATCAATTTGGCGTAATAATTAATTGGAGAAGTAATTAAAAAATTTTGCGAACAAGAATTAATTCGCTTTAAATTACATATTTTTCAAATAATCTGGTTAACCTTTGAAACGCTTTTTAAATTGAACTTGTAGATTTAAAATAAATCATCTTTTTACAATTCTTTACTTGAAAAAGAAAAAGTAAGAGGTTCTCGATTTGGTTGTACTTTTGTTGGCTGACTTTTGATACAATATTTTGTTAAAATATATATTGTTATTTGTAAAAATATCAACTGAAGTCTAATATCAAAATTATTCAGTAGTTAAGTAAAATTTTCAGACTATATCTCCGTGGCAGATAAAACGACGGTCCATGAAAAATCACCGAACCGTTACTGCATGTGTTTTATGCACTGCAAGTTTGCATAAAACAATTTTATTAATTGGAATAAAATTACAACTAAGCACAACTAAAGAGACACGTCTAAATTTATTTCATGCCCAAATTTGAATACTTGTTCTAACTGGTGGCTGGAAGCACGCGAAGTAATTTGGTAAGTACTTGTCCAATATTGTAAATTGTTGTTTGTTCCAGTAGGCCACATATAAAAGTATACACATTACCATTACTGATAAATAAAACTAAAATTAACTAATATTTAAAAAATTAGAATAAAAAAAAATCTTACTGCTGCCCGTGAAACATGGAAGCAAGAACACTGGCTGCGTTCTGTATGCTAATCCTTTTGGTGAAAGAGCAGCCAGCTTTCTTGTCACCAGCAGGGAGATCAGTCGCATTACACTTACATCTAAGTTGGTATACTATTATATATGTCATACATAGTTGACCCGAGATGATAAGTAGAGATGCTTGTAAGTTTTAACATCTCTTGCTTAGTTCTATTTTTGCTTGGCGATACTAACAAGTTCGAGGTAAAGTTGTCCGACTCTGTCGTCGCTCGTCTCGAGCCAAACTTCCGCACTTACGAAGTCTGGACGATGTCGTCACGTCACGCACAATTATTAAGTTCTATTACGATGAAATAAATGTGTCTTGAGATCACACTCGATCGATCAAAAGCATAGAATTAGAAAAAGGCAATTTTTTTAAATCTATGTAGAAAGTCCCTCCCTTTTATAGTTCTGTCCCCTGTCTGGGGCAGGCATCTACAGTGAATTTCCACGTATATCTAACTTGGGCTTCACGTTTTATTTCACAAGAAGGTTCACAAGACCTGGAGTACCGTTACATTTCTAACAACTTAATACTTAGTGCCTTGGTGCCTGAGGATGCCTCGCGTAGAGGTGAGAACACGTGTCGCAAGGGAAGTGTGTGCAAACGAATGGTAGCGGGAATGCTGGGACTAACTGTAGTGATGGGCGCCGGCCGGCAGTAGTTTGCACGAAATAACTGGTGGCGGAAGCACGCAAAGTAATTTGGTAAGTTCTCGATACATTTCTTTTACAATACAGTTTACAATACACATTTTAGTCAAAACGGTACGTTTGTTTTTTTTTCAATTAGTGCGTCTGTCTTTACTTTGATAAGAGATTTCCAATTTATGCTATCAGTGTACGTTAAATAAATAAATTTTTATATCGTCTTCTTGTATACCTTAACTACGCCACTACTTCCAAAGTTATGTTTAATGTTATTATTATAAATAAACTGATTCCTACACTAGAAATAAAATCAAATTGGAAGTTCCTTCAAGTAGGTTATTACAACGGAAACCTTTACGAAATCATGCAAATTTCATACCAACTCTTGGAAAGAAGGATTCCAGCTTAGGCATCGGTGGATGGCAGTAAACATTACATAGAACTTTTATAACAACTTTTTTGGCAACCACGCTCGATGGCTCTGGCGATTGTTTTTGCTTTTGTTTAGTTTTTCCAGTTTTTCTTTTGTGTCTCATATGTTATTCATATATGATAGAATTCTTTTTTCTTTTGTTTACATGTTACTGGTTTTTTTCCATTATGTTAAAGGAATAAGAAAGCAAATTTGTTATTTCGGAAGGCACGTTAAGCCGTTGGTTCCGGCTGCCATAGGAAGCACGTCAAAAGCCTAGAGGTGGTTCCGAAGAACTCTGACAACAGGGTGTGCATGGTAGATTGATCGTGTCACCTACACGAAATGATGATGAGACCTACCTTACACGAAGCTAACCTAGGTATATTTAAATAAGAGCTAGCTCAATTTGTGTAACTTGTACTTAATATAAATAAGTAAACCTTAAAAACTAAGATTTAATAATTTTATTTACCTATAAAAAATTATATAACCATTGTAGAGATACTATAATTTCCTGAAAGTCAATATTTCTTCATAAGTATCAAACCGCCATTCGATTTCTCCTTATTACGAGTATGTGAGCTTTCAAATGTGGCTAGATTCTCGCATATATTTCCCTCAGGAGCACAATGAGTGGTATGTTCCCATTTTACTTTGCACGTGAAACAATATAAACGATTTAAAGTTATTTCTTTTGCATTTCAACAGCTGATATTGCTTCTATTTCCTTTATTTAATTTAAATCTAGGTTTGCAGTTGGGGCAGGTGAAAACAACACCGTTTTCTATAGATTTTCAAATATATTTTGCACTATAATATTAAAAATTTAAACCTACTTCTGTCCTGCATAGTCTGCATAGTTTATGTATTAAATAATTATGTAGTATAGTTTAAAAAAAATTGCCATGCGCGCGCGAATCCAAATTCTTTGATGATATAGGTATTAATTCGGTCCTCACGTGACTCAAATCATAGAGCAAAAAAAAAATACTAGAGACTGTGCGCGATCTTAACTATGTGAAAACATATAAGGGCAAAATTTTGGAGAACTTTGATTATTTCAATTATACAATATTTTTTCGACTGAAAGACGTTTTAATTTGCCAGGAACAAATCAAATTTTCAAAAACGAGGTTTAGATGGCGAGCTCTCTGTCGTCAGACACTGTATCTAATATAGTTACTATTCCTACAGCTTTATTACATTTTCATACATGTCAACACGGCTCTTAGAAACACCATATGCTTTTATAATACGCCGTGGCATTTCAATGCTTACGAAAGCTTGCGCCCTGGTTCAGCATATTTCCCCTAGGAGTACAGTGAGTGAGATGTTGACGGTTTGCGGTTTATTCACGTTTCACCTTGCACGTGGACTGGAATTTACGGAGATATGTTTATTTATTAGTGTACACTTTGGTTGCATACACTGGAAAATAAACTGAGGGAAATCTTAGAACATATGTGCTTATTTTTAAAGGAAATCTTCCACCAAGTAAGTATTTTTATATATATCTCTATTTCTTTCATACTGGTCTGGGAGAAAAAGAACAACTTAGAATGTACCAGCTGCTTCTCTTCCCGCGCAGGTAGTAGAAGTCGACTGAGGAAATCGGTAAATTGGAATCACGAAATAGGCAACGCAGCTAGCAACCCATCGTTATTGATTGATTTCCTGTTTCCACTACCATCATACTAAACGTGGCCTAAGGTCTTATAAACCTTGGTTTTGTCTACCCCGTATGGGATAAAGATGTGATTATTATGTGTTTTATTTTAATAATCTGTGTTTTTCGGTTTGGAAAATTATAATATAATTTATACAAATTTATTTTTCTTCTTCATATTGATGACTTGCAAGATCATTTTGTTTATGATGCTTTCAATATTAAACATGTTAGCGGAAACACAACTGCTATAGCAGTTATAACAATAAAGCTTCTATAGTGTTTTCGAAAACGTCCGCGGACGTGTTAACTGATAAATCGATTTTGACATTTGGTAGAGAGAGATAAAGTCAAATATTTTCATTGGGGACCAATAACAGTACGTGACAGTTTTCACATAACCTCCGGCGTAAATAGTTAAATGCCCGCCAAATGCGTGCAGACATAAATCGCAATTATTACTATCTGGATAAATAATTAGGTTTGTTAGCAATAAATAACAAACAACCCGTAAATTAACTCGGAGGGAATGCAGCGGTTAGAGGCATTATTGTTCTAATATTTGCTTCATATGACTAATTGAAGAAATATTGTAGCACCATTTGGTGTTACATTCTCAAACTGCCTAATAGAATACTGATTTAGCTAACAGCCATTTTGCGGCCGCGGCAGGGTTTAATGTACCTTTAAAAATACAATAAATTAGATTTTTTTACAAAATACGATGACATAATACGGATTTGTAAAAAAAGTTTATTAATTATGTTTTTAATTTATAGTTTAAGAAATAATTAGAAAGTACACTCAGAACCACTGCGATTATTAGTAAAATTGTTTCTCTATATATTTCTCTGTATAAATAGGAGGATACACTATTCCCGATGGACATATATCAGCCTGTCTAATTAGTGAAGTCTACGACTACGACACTTCTGTCTGATAGAAAGTTCGCCGCTCCTACAAAGCGGGGTGTTACAAGTCACACCACAGCATGATCATTACCTTTATACACATAGATAGATAAGTCATTAATTAATAAACATTGCATATGAAACTACACTTTCCATTTTTATAACATTAAGTAGGCAACGAGCACACGCGCCACCTGATGGAAAGTGGTTATGAAAAAAAAAAAATTAAGTCCCTTTTCCAAATGTTTATGCGGATACACATGCGGATTCTTGCGTTTAAATGGCTGCGCTGAAAAAATGTTAAACTTAACTACTTCGGCTATTTGAGAAATAACCAAAGTTTGGCAAGATACTAATGAAGTTAACTTGATTTAACAAAAGTGATTTACAAAAAAAAATGGTTGCCTGTAAAGTCGGTTTTACGGGCGAAGATTTTACGTGACAACGTCTTTTTCTCGGTAGAATATTTATTGATATGAATATAATCTGCCGCGCGCGGTCTGCCGCGCGCGGCAGACCGATCATAGTTGAGTGGGAGAGAGACGCAAGGCATTCGGCGGGCCTCTCTCTCGTTCGGTGACTCATCGTAACGTTACCGAGCGTTACACTTTTTCATAAGTGACTCCCAGCCGCAACCTAATTTAAGACGTTGTCACGTCAAAAGAAAAGGTTTAGTTACATACTGCAAAGAGTTATGTAGTCACTTTTTTGTGCTATAGATTGACAAAAGTTTGGTTGTGTATAAGTAAGTTTTTTTTTCAGAAATTTGCCTCCTCCTTACTTGTCTTTTAGAAAATATAAGAGAAGATAACGTGAATTAATCTAAGAAAATCATAAAAGTATAAAATCGCGCCCGGTTTGATACCAGGCAAATTTTGTTTTGAAATTGCGACACACATAATAAATTGTGAACAATTCGGATCGCTATAGTATCGAAGCTCGCTTCCAAGAGCTTTGGATGGTGGGGTAAGAGGATTACCGGAAAACGGTAGAGATTGAAAGTGCAGAAACTATTTGATAGTGTTTTCACAATATTTCATTATTTTCATGAGGAACAAAAAAAATCAATGTCCGCAAATAAAAATAAAAAAAATCCTTTTTTGCGATGCGATATAATTAAAGATTTATTTGGAACCACAGTAAGTATCTAAAAGACTTCTATAATCCGAACCCTTGGTGCGAACATCAAATGAACTCGGGCATCACCATTCTATTTTTATGAATACGACGGAACGTGTATAAAATAAAGGCAAAGGACTCATCGGCCATCAAGCTACACCAACAACATGGTCAGAGGAAAATACTACGGGGAGCTCGTAAATCACTGATTGATGGATATTGTATGGGACATGTTGACACAATTTTCTGTCCCCGTTTGATGCGGCATGTGGGCGCATAGGTAATACAGTATATACAAAATATGTAGTAAAAGTGTTTCCTGCTATGATTTCAATATATAGAGTGTTTTCGAAAAACTGAAACAAAATAGATAGCTAAAGTGCAGTATCGACTAAATTTGAAACCCACACAATAAATATTACATTGACTGTATATGTAATGTAGGTACAAAAGTAAACCTAATTATTATTCTCTTAAAAATCTGTACTAACAGACGAAGTAGTGAATTAAACATAAAACAGATTCAATTCAAGTCTAAGGTCAATGACATCTTGAAATATTTAATTTACAGCAAACAATCACAAAAACGTTTAAATTAGGTTCGTACTTACCCAGACATCGCAAAGATTCCATTACTGGAAAAACAGGAGAAAATGTGAAAATCTACAGAGCGGCGGCGGGACGGAGGATCGCTTTATATTATAGTACTATAATTAGGGGCACAGGACTGAACAAAATGTTAAATACTTTTAAAATGTCATTATTTCAATACACTTTCCATGAGAAATTATTACCGTAGTCTGACACTTGCGATTGACAGAAGTGTAACTCTTTGAAATGTATAGTTTTCCGTGCGTTAAAACTTAGGTAATAGGATGAATTATCACGCACGATGATATAAAGTTACTAAATATATATGGAAGTGAATGTCAACTTTTCGGAAGCCAAAGAAAACTATCAGCTCGGTTTATAGCTATTTGATTACACTAACAGCATAGACTTAGGAAATCGCGACGCCAGGATATTTTTTTAATCTATTCTGGGAAGACACATTTTTACATCTGGTAACTGATGATGGGTGTTCGATATTGGTAGAGCAGTATATGAACTGACTTGAAATAATATACTTACTTACTGCGATGGCTCAGCGACCCAAGAATCTCGGCCTCAGATACCAGAGCTCTCAAACTTTCCCTGCACCGCGTCACCTCTTGCCAGTCGGCTTTCTGAAGGGCTTTCAGGTTCTAATGTAAACTCCAAAATTATTATTATTTACAAAATGCTAAAATTATAAATTTTATTTAATTTTTAACGACACGTAGGATTAATGTTAAAGTCTCATCATACCCATGGATTTGAAAATAAGGTTCTTCTATTCAACACTGCATTTTAAATCACAACAAAAAAAAACACATGTCTAGTAAGTAGTAGGTAATTAAAGAGACATATAAAAAGTGTTAATGGGCGAAATGAAATATGAAAATTACGTTTCTTTTCTCAAATATTTCATTCTAAGAGGTGTTTTTATTTCTGAAGGTTCTAAAATGTATAATTTACAGGGACCGCATACCACCCATTTGTTTGGCTCAACGGAACCCCGAAGGGTATTATTATGTCGCGAAAATAGGTCACGGGTCGCCATGCCGGCCACCTAGCATTACCATCCAAATATCTCGGATGACCGAAAGTGATGGCTTAATATTACATAAAGTACGAACATAATAATAGTTTCTTGTGTTATCGATGTAAAGATTGGTATGAACTCATGTGTGGTTGGCTTCGAAATGGATACTACCTGCTTTTATTTTTTATTTTATTTACTTAGTAAGAAATAAAACTAATTACGAAATCAATTCGTTTAAGTCAATTTTAATGTTATAGAGCGAGTTAGGTCTTACTACAGAGTGTCTTACTACAGTCTAAAACCAGCTTTAATGTTAACACTTAAAGTAGACTTCACTATGATGCCACTTATGGATACTAAGAAACACCCAGTTTACTAGCGTTCTAACGAAAACCGCAGCCAAATTAGCCCAATATGTTCGCAACTGACACAGACAGATAGACTTGAAATTGGAATATCCTTTATTTAGAAACTATCTTTACGTGTATTGATTATTATTGATACCTATATTCATAGATGAAAAAAAAATTGCTGCCTGCGATTTCCTAATTCTATGCCTAGACTACAAAGTTTCGTTTAAAGTACTAGCGTTTCGGCGACACTGCCGAAAAGATGAACCGATACCGATAGTAACTAAACCTAAGGTATTTATACTACCCGTGATAGGAACCAACTTTGACCCTTTTATTTTTAATTATTTTTGTTTATTATATATATCGTAAGGTCTATATGTAAATGTACTCCTTAAACAACAATTTGCATATTTTACGGGTCCTTGGATGTGTGGCTTGTGTCAAATTTACATATTTCTTTGAACCCTTATTGTTGCTCGCCACTACACCCGAGTTGAGTTGTAGAGTTGAGAGGTATGCGGCATCCTCGGTACAGATGGATAGATAATATTTTCATATTAAAAATTATTCTGCACACCAGCTTCGCGCGCGCAATCGCGCTAAGCATTTTTTATAAATCTATGGAATTACGGTAATTACGGTATAAACAGTATAAAATTATTAATTCATAACAGAAGGTATCTATACATGATAGATGACCTATTATTCTATTTTGACGACCTCCGTGGCGTAATGGTTAACATGCCTGACCGCTACTCAGGAGGTCCCGGGTTCGATCCCCGGTCAGGTCAAGATGAAAAATGACCTTTTTCTGATTGACCTGGGTCTTGGATGTTTATATATATATGTATTTGTTATAAAATAATAGTATCGTTGAGTTAGTATCCCATAACACAAGTCTCGAACTTACTTTGGGGCTAACTCAATCTGTGTGATTTGTCCCCTATATATTTATTTATTTATTTATTTATTTATACATATAATAAATTCAGCTACTGATATTGTGTCAGAGCGCATAGGAAATCTAATAACTCCCGTCGTGTGTGAATTTTAAATAACTTTTAACTTACTAGATTGCAAATAAAACGACTTGAAATACATATTTCTCCCATTTTATTAGCAAAGCCCAGGGCGGGAGATAGTACACAAAATACCTCTTTATTTAAAATACAAGCCCCAGGGAGCACGTCTCATTAACAGTTTCCATAAATAGGAGACATGTTAATAAATAACATGCAATTTAGGCTTGCAATTAAAGCCAAATGTAATTTCTAGGAGCCTGCGCTTTGGGTGTCGTTTAGGAGGTTAAAGCCTCTGTAGTCAGAGTTAATATTAAATAGTTAACTATTGTAGGACAAAATTAACGATTTAACCTAAAAGGAGATAGTTTAAAGGTTAAAGGTTATATAACTGAATTAATTATGACCAAGTCTAAGGACCAAGTTTATATTCTATCTATAAAATAAAAATCAATTGTTAGTCTGGCCAAAACTCGAGAACGTTTGCTTTGATTTGGCTACTTTTCTGGAAGTTCAGGGAAGGTTTAGATGATGAGAAAAGTACCGCTTGAACACATCAAGCGGTACAGAATTCGCCAGGTCAGCTACTAATACTGAATTTTTACCTGGTTGAAATTGAAATCAAAAGTCCAAGAGAAAAAACAGGAAAGAGAGTCGTAGCCAGTGGAAATGTTTAATCTCTGACTACCTCTGCTAGATATAGGTGTAATGATATGTACCATACCTATGTATTAAAGTCGGAAAGAAATACAAAGAAATGTAGAACCCTATTTTAACCAATATCTACGGAAAGAAAGGAAGTGGTCTAATCTTAAACAGGACACTACACGTACCATGCAAAAGTTAACAATGGCGAAGAAGTAACAAGGGTGTAAAATATAGTTCACTTTATACGAACGGGCGTTATTAATCTTACATTTCATAGTATATGATAAGTGCCAACCCTAGTCCGTGACCTGTTAAGTCGAGTATGGATTAAGCGTAAGTTGTGATTAATCTGGTGTGAGTTAACAAAGATGTCTCGTTAATGCATGCCCGCCACTATTATAATTGATGCATGGGATTATTTCTCCCTATGATCGTCTGGGTGCTTACCACCATCTCTTAAAACCATGCAAGAACGATTGAGTAAGGGAGATGTAGCCTTGAATCATGTATTGCGCTGTCTTGATTACTTACTGGATCTTGCATGGTTTTAAGAGATGGTAGTAGGCCACCTGGTAGAGTACCACAACGCTCATATGACTTACACCAAAAAGATGTTCTCTGCACCACTGGTTGGTTGACTGGTAGAATAAGCATATGGCTTTAAGTCCCCCATTTACATTTGTTTTTAATGAAGTTAAATAGAAAAATAAATAAATGCTTTTAGCACTAACTAAATAATACTTAGGCATAGGTATTATTTACTTGGAAAACAATAAAGTTTTATAAAATATACTAGCTGTTGCCCACGGCTCTACAAAAAAAGTCCTTAACTATATATCCATACAAAACTTCATAAAAATGTGTGCAGCTGTTTAGCCGTGAAAGCGTAGCAGACAGATAGAGTTTTGCAATAATATTAGTATGGATGAGTTATATTACGCATTTCAAAAACGCAAATAACTGATCTAATAAAATAGTTGATGAGTTTGTTTGTTTGAACGATTATAACTTTGTATTGTATTGTACTTCTACCTTCTACTACTACGTGATAAGCATCCTCTCTGTCACTCGCTGGTTGACTGTTAGAGATCTCTTTCTGGGATAAGTCCACCATTGCACTTTTGATTTATTTCTATGCTTTTGTATTCACTTATGTTGAGTACAAACAAACTAGAACTACTAGTCGGATTTGAAAAATTCAGTCTGCATATGATAGCCTAATTTATGGGAAAGGTGATAGACTTTTAAACAAACTATGAAACCGCAGGATAAATCTATTATACTTACAAATGTAAATATAAATATATAGTACTCTTCTAAATAAAGCCTGGACGTAAAATTACCGGCCATAATCAAATTGTTCACTTCCTGAGACTTCCATTCTCGTCTCATTTGATTTGCTTCTTTGCACTCACTTCGAGTAGTTATTTATGGAACTTGCCTGGACTGTACTTTTTTCTTGAATTTATTAATAAAAAAAAAGAACAAAGAGAAATATTTATATTTTCTTGAATAAACCCCTAAAATACATTTCAATGAATAAAGAAGCCTTATTTTAGGAATAGGTATTCATTATTGCTCTTACAAGTACAATTTGTACAATATAAATGAAAACATGTTTAAATACTAAATACTGATCTGTTCTGTGATGTTATATAATCTTAATTATCTACTAACAGCTCATATATAAATTTAATTAATATAATCTAAAGAATACAGCGAAAACGAAATAAAAGTAAAAAAAAAAAAAGAATTTGCTAAAATTATTTATTTAAATTCATAACAATGAAGCAGATTTAAAACGTTTTTATACCAGTTTTTGGTTCAAGAGACACAGTCATCTATTAGACGGTAGGTCAGAAAGCGAAAGTTCTTGATTACAATTTAAACAAAGAACAACAATAGCCAGGCGGCGAAGATTGCACAGAACAACAGCAATCAAAACGAATGAACCAGATTGTAGTCATCATCATCATCATTTCAGCCGCAGGGCGTCCACTGCTGGACGTAGGCCTCCCCCAAGGATTTCCAGAACGACCGGTTGGAAGCGGCCTGCATCCAGCGTCTGCCTGCGACCTTCTTTAGGTCATCTGACCATCTGGTCGGTGGATGTCCGACGCTGCGCTAGCCGGTGCGTGGTCGCCATTCGAGAACCTCTCTGCCCCATCGGTCATCGGTTCGTCGCGCTATGTGTATTGTAGTGTTTTCATAAATATTGAATAGAATGTGAATGGCCACAAATCAGCGAACACACGTGCGCTAATTAACTATTCTGTTTAGCGCTCTGCGTAGTATGTATGCATATTAATATTATAAATGCAAATGTCTGTCTGTGTGTCTGTCTTTTACGATTTTCCGGTTAAACCGTTCGCCGGACCGATTTTGTTGAGAGCCAGGGGTTTAACATAGGCCACTTTTAGGCGCGATATAACAGAGTCCAACGCGCGCGGATACGCGGGCAACAGCTAGTACTTAATAAAGTAAAAGCTCTATGCTAAAAATAATAGTCAGTGCTTATTAATTTTGAAAATAGAACAAACAAACAACATAAATATGAACATAACCTGTTGTTAAGGTAAGAGTTATTTTTAGAACCGTACAATTTACGGTTCCCAAAATAATTCTGGTATGTACTGTTTTTTTTATTTGAGTATGGGTTTATACTCTACCACTCCTACAAGTAGTTTTCTGTTATAGTGATTGTCTCTGAAGAGATTCCTTACAGGGGCAAGACCGTACGTACTTTTTTATAAGTATAAAAAAATAATTTTATACAAATATATAAAATTGATTTTCTCTTCTCTGTAAATAAGCGGATAAATTTCTCCACTAGAACAAATGAGGCAATTTCCGGAAACTTATATTAAAGATGAAGAAAAATAGACTGGATTGAGTGGTAGATATAGATTAAGAACTAAAGGAGATATAACATTAAATATGTTGCTTTTAGGGGGTCACGCATTAATTTAATTTATCTTTTAGCATGGGTACTTCATCCGCTGTATTTCTCAGTTACATAGGTATACTTAGTGCTTCGGAAAGCACGTTAAGCCGTTGGTCCCGGCTGTTATCGGTAGATGGCAGTCGTTAGGCTATGTCAGATGCCTTTAGGCAGCTTGAAAAATCTGACAGTGTTGGCCACTAACACACCCGGATCATGTTTCTGTAGGTCTGTTTTCCCTGGAAAAAGGGTTACGGAGGTCAGACGGCAGTCGCTCCATTGTAATAACCAGTTCCGCCAAATCAGGACCATGATATAATAGCGTACCCTTAGCTCTGAAGCGGAAGCTGAAGATGCAACCAGGAAACACGCTCGGACGAAGACATAGGTATATTTAGATTATCCAATCATTTTCACAAGAAAATTAAATCAATAGGATTTTAATTCTGGTGTATTAGAACCGAACGGATGATAGCATTATGGTATTCGGGAACAACATAGTCAGATTTTCAGGCGGCTTAAAGGAATCTCATACAGCCTAATTAATCTGATACAACGTAATCTTTATAGACTGTCATCTAGCGATGACTTCATTGATTTTATTACATTGTAATAGTTAGATGAAAAAACTGACACCAGTGTTAAAAATATGACTTGGTTAGAAAAACAAGCAGTTTGCGTGAAATTACATTAAATGCTCGTTACAAACACCTAACAAGCTGTGTATATGTGAATCACCTAACAATTAGTAGATAAACTCCACGGTAGTTCACCAGGAAAAGGCACTGAATTATTAAAAGCATTAATGCCGTCCTAAGGTCAGTACCAAGACCTTTGGGTTCTCAGAATGAATTTATTCCTCGGCCCATTAGAGAAAGGAAACGTAAATTATTTTCCGAAGGTCCATAATTTTAGAGATTGTAATAAATTATTCCACATTTTCTCTTATTTATCTTCTATTTCAGACTTTCTTTGCTAGTGGTCGTGATATACAGACATATTTTTTATTATTTATAAGCACAGCTATTCTTAACTAATAACCCTCTGGTTTCTTTTGTATCTAATAGCGCAAAGGGTTTGCTAAAACAACTAAGACTAATTTAAAACAAAAGTATCAAAAATATACTTAGTTAATTTTGTTTATTTAGGAACTTTATTCTGTTGTTATTTAATATGTACAAATCTTTGATATAATCAAAAGTACAAATATAAATAATCCACTCTAAAAGGATATGCTTCTAGGAATGGTTTTCTATTACCGAAGATATGTGACGTAAAATGTCCGCAGGGAATATTGCGCATTCCGTTTTCAACTTAGGTTTCCACCAAATTTATTTTTTCCAGCCAATATCGACAAAAAAAGAAATACCAAAACAAGACTCGATTGTGAGTAAATATTCGTTATTTAAAAATATAATTCGAAATGCAAACCTTCTTTTGATTGCCATTTGAAGTGAATTAATCGAACAAATATTTGAGGATTTACATTGATTAAATCTTTTTTACCCGCTATTTACATTTTTACGACTCCTATTTTTAGTCGTTTGGGATTGAAACGTTTTCAATCGTTTATTTGCTTAATATTTTAATAAAAAATAAAAAATATAGTACCTAATGTTTTTTTGCAGTCTCCAATCTAAAGAAAATAAAAAAGTAAGTGAAAAAATTGTATTGATTTCTGTGATAGTAGCTAACTCAGTAACAATAGCCAAAGTCTGTTAAGATTTTGTATTAAAATCTATGAAGAGCCCCTGGTAAGGTAGGGACAGAAAAGTAACTTCATAATTTCCATCTATTCCACATAAAAGAGTAACTTAACCTTTGCATGAAGACCGTAGACTACGTTTGCAAAAAACATGGTAGAGCACCGTGACTATAAAGCCTTACGCTACACAATCGAATTGTAAACATGTACTGTATGGTACGACTATATAGCATTACTGATAACTCCATCCAAGTGACACAACAAACAAAGACTGAAAAGGCAAACTGAACAGCAAAACCAAGCCAGATAAACATTCAGAGAAACCAACTGTTGAGGTTGCATTTGACGTCGGAATAAAAAGTATCACAATGGATCCGTTGGATTTGCTCACCGTTCTGGAAAGATCTATCTCTCTATCTATTATTTTAGAATATTGTTCTTGTCAGTGGAAAGGTCTATGGTATGATAAATTGTCATTCTTTTGTTTCGAGACGGGTTCGGTTGCTCCCTTCAAATGTCAATATGTATTTACCGTAAACAGTTTTGAAGATAAGATAAATCAAGAAAGAGATAATTCAATCTTGGTAAGTAGTATTATTACATACTTCTATGGCGGTAGTACTTATTATTTTTATGATTTAATCATAATAGGAGTATAACAGAGTATAACCTGATGTAACGAAAAACACCTGAATAATGCAAAAAGTATTAAAAGAAGTTAGAGATTTAAATAGTGTTCTATGGTTTGTCAATGACTAATCACAATTTATAACTAACAATTTAAAACTTAATTAATAAAAATGCACTGTAAAAACTATAGTATATTAAATTTATTTTAGGAAATGGTTGCCATGATGTAAAAAAAGGATGTAAGCATATACCTATGATTTTTGTGTATTATATCTTTTAGAGACTTTACCAACAAGAGCACAGCTCTTAAATTTTAGAGATAAGTATCTTTTTAGTACATCACAAAATCGGCTTTGTTACTTTAAAAATGTGTGTACGTTTTCCGCTTTTGACTATGTTCTTGCTTATCATTCTGATGTTTAGTATATTTTAAAGATTAATTGCCTTTCATACATTAATATCTAATGCATTTGATAGATGGGTAAAAAAAGGTGATTTAAATCATAATTAACCAAAAAAAAAACTGTTCTCATTCTAAATTTAAAATTCAAATTTTTGTAGTATCTCTCCCATCCTGCGCTGCCAAGTCGACCGATTTTAAGTGGAAAAACATGAATAAAAGTTTAACTTTGTATTAATGTACGAAACTTTGGAGTAACGTCCGAATAACTTTAAAGTTGGCTCATTTATTTCAGAACTTTCAATGTTGTCTCTTCTGAAGCTGTTTGAGAACAAACCTTAACTTAAACAACTAATTTTACTTTATCTTATCACCGAAGTGATAATCATGTTAATATTAGTTGTGTGCCAAGAACGTGACCTCGGGATTGATTTTCTATTTTCCTTTATAAAATAAAAGGTTAATTCAGTGTTTTTTATGGCTTTTTTTACAAAAATATGTGAAGTATGTTTAAAGCTTTCTCTGCTATTCATTCGGTATTTAACCTTCTTCGGCAGCTTAGAGCCATCCAAAGTTGAGTATCTTCTCATGATTTTTCCGTTTAAACTGATCTCTTTTTTAGGCCATAATTTTATATAACTATATCATTGGCCCATCGCATTGGTTAGTTTACCAGTCAATTAAACTAGTCATTCAATGCGAACATTTTCGAACTATATTTTAAAACAATTGTTTAAAGTAATCTGTAAAATAGCTGTTTGTTAAAGCTATCAACAAAAGTAGTAAACTCAAATAGACATAAAGAACGTTAGTTCCACAAAGCACTAGCTAATAGCCTAACTGGCCAGACACAAAAGTAATTAATCGTGTGATAATTTCCTACACTGGTCTGAACCTAATTTCCGCAGAAAACTTGGATATAAAATAAGGAATGTACAAATAGAAAGACACTTGACTTCACGACTCCACGTGTGTAAAAGTAAATTTAAAAAATGAGTGTGCTTATTTAACGTCCGGACCCCGTGCAAGTTGATTCTTTATACGGATGGACAAGTATGAGTTTTAATGACTTTAAGGTACTTACTAAATAAAAAAGTTCAAAAACACGAATTATTGTATGCAGCCTGCATTTTTTCTACGTAATTGCAATAATTATTAAATAAATTATAAACGATTATTTTTATTAAACTCATATTATTTTTGTATATATTTATATCCGATATTGGTCTTGTAGCTACGATTTAAACGATAAATACTTTTAATAAAAATAATATCTTTATAATTTTTGAGGAAGAAAATTGGCATATCTCATAGGTACTCTTAAGTAGACGCTTGCAAAACCAGAAGTGATAAAGTAAAATCCTGTATACTTGCTATTTTGTGATCGCGTGCCATGCTAAATAAAGCTGGTTGTTTATTTCATGACAAGTTTTTGGTGAGTATTTTTGCATATTTATATATCAGCAATGTGACTATTGAATTGATAAATGAATATATACACATATTTACGTGACAAAATATTGTGCCGTTGGCAAAACATTAAGTTTTACTGTCAGACAAGAGTTCAAGACCATTCCTTCTTAACAAAGCGCAGACGTATCAAGTTGGGATTACCTACATCACTTACAAGATTCAACAACTCTTTCATCTCTCAGAAACTCTTTGGCCTTTGAAATCTTCATATAATTAACAAGTTAGAATTCACTTTATGTGGGCTAATTAATTTGCATATTAAGATATATTCATTAGCGTTGTGTAGCCTGGAAAGTAAAAGAGAAATACTAAGAATATTAAGAAACGAGTTAAATACTATCCTACATTTTTATCCAAAAGTTCAGAGCTTATTGTACCCGTTAACTAGCTGAGCCGTATAGTTAAACGAGTTTATTTAGCTATAAACTCGGCAAATATATAGATATATATCTGCGAATGTTCGGCTTTTATTGTACGACTTCCGAGCACGAACATTTTATTTATTTTATGGCTATAACACACCTGAAGCACGCGCTTTTATTAAGGAAAATTTAATATACCTAGAGCTCCTATTTCTAGACTTCAGCAAAATAAATCAAGTGCTAACTGCTTGAATTTTCTAACAGCTCTTATTTATTTTATTTATTTAATTTATGTACACTCAAATACACACATAGGAAACATAAAATTAGGAAATCTGGTACAAGAGTGCTACTTATTTCTATAGAAATTTGTTCCAGCAGACCCGCGATAGGAATTTAAAAACAAAAAAGCATAATTAATTAATTTTTAATTTATTATACTTTAAAAATATCAAAACTTTCTTGTATATTATCCATATTAGTTACAAAAACAGCTATTTATAAATATTTAGGTACCTCGAAACATACAAGTCATTAGATGAACGACTACAGCTGAACAACCAATATTGAAATTGAAAGGTCATAATAAAATAAAATCTAGTTATTTACTCTATTGTGCATTTACTGTGATACATTACGCTGAAAATAAGAAGAAAATAATTTGTAATTTTTGAATGTGAGAAAATCCAGAACAAAAACAGAAACTCCTACTGCTAAAAGATTTTTCTATACTTTTGCTTGGCCTAATTCTTGTTAAATTTAGAAAAAAAAAACTAACTTTGACATTCCACAGAGTAATAAATACAAATGTAATGGTATTTGACGGATGAATGTTTAATTAAGATAATCCTAAAGGATTTCCTGTGGAAAGTTACGTTTCAGCTTTCTATATCAACCGCCTTTGTAGATTTGATTTTTTAAGATTTTTATACGTACAGTGGGCTGCAGAGAAATCTGCCCCTCTTTCAATAGCGATACTTGTGGCATGGGGGTCAGATTTCTCTGCAGCCCACTATACTTTGATGTTAAATAGAGTAAACCAAAATAGAGTGTACACTAACTTTATTATTGGTCTTGATAAGGTTCTACAACAGATATTGTAAGAATATTTTCATGATTCTAATTGTATCTAAGTTGTCAGTATGACGTATGTATGTATAATTTTTTGTTTTGTTAATAGTATATTTATAATTTATTCATATTTTTCCCCTATGTGTCTTTAGGCTTATATTATAGCTATATTATTCAGTGAAAGTAGTCGAAAATGATTTTGCATAAAATCAATACTATTTTCTGCTCTATAGTACTTTAATACTTGCATAAAAAGATTTACAAGAAAATATTTTTTTCCATAAATTTTACACCTACATTTCAATGAAGTTGAGCTGTTGACTCGTTTTAATTTATTACACATCACTTTTTGAAGTCGATTATGGAGTGATTAATAACGTTCGTAACTTGAAATAGGTATGTCACAACATGAAAAGTTAATTAAAGCTAACAGCAGCGGTAAGGCACATCGACTTAAGGACAAGAAAGTAATTAGCCTGATATGGATTTTGGGCCAATCACTGTTCTTGTATTAACATCCTCTTATCCTTCATTAAGTTCGTTGCATGATCAATTAACCCTACATGCCCTGGTGTCATTTTTTTAAGTGTTATGATTTGGTGGTGTTTGAGATCCAAAGCACGGATTTTATACGTTGTGAACTTATATTACTTATCTTTAAAAAAAAGTGCTACCCGTGAGATATGAACCGGCGACCTCCGTGTCATAACAAAAATTTTTTGATCATTGAACCTAAGAGGTAGCTTTCAATAAACAGATGCTATTATAACCAGTAGAATATCTGTAGACAAACGATAAATTCGTGACATCTTTTATTATTTTACCTTTTCCTTTTGAAGACATTCAAGCTGAAATGTAATAATGTAAGAGCAAAGGGATACCGCTTATTCCTTTTCGTCACAATTATTTTGTCCTTTCCTATTAGATGATTTTTGTAAGTACTAGCAAATACATGTGATAAATGAAGAAACGCTCGACCGATTTTGTGTTCACATAAACCATCTAGGTACTAAATAGTCCGAGAAATGTCTAAACATTTGGTATGGATAGGCGAGCCCGTTCTTGAATTATAAAATTATAACGAAAAGTGGCATTGATTTTTATAGGTATATATAGATTAATGGGGACAAAATCACCGTAACGGAACTGAAACAGTGTAGCTCGAAGTTATACTATGAAGCCGTACTCATACTATTGACAATGTAACACTAATAGTTTGTAGTACTATTGTTTGTGGTGTTTATTTATTTATATTCTTGAACACACTAGCAGCATATGAAGCTTGAAAGGCAACGGTGATTAATAGTTGTTAGATATACACAATACTTTAGTCTCGTCAAAATATCGGAGTAGTTCGTATATTTATACTTTTATAGGAAAGCCCTAACCATCATGTGGTTCGTATGCTTGTTTGCCTACTAAATTGTATAATAACAAGAAACAGAAAGGCAATATTACAATTAAACAAAGAGACTGCCTTTTTGTGTAAGATTTATACTGTCGCTAATCAAATAGCCAAGTATAACAAACTTTCTAGAGAAAAAGGCATGCGTTTTTGTAAAAATGCTGTGTAAATTTTTGGCACCAAGGCAGATCTTTTAGACCGCTGGTCAAAGCGGTTTAATAAAAATAAGGAATTGAATTGAATCTTCAATCATCAATGTCAAGTGAGCCATTGGTTTCGATGGTACAAAAAGGAGTGGAGCGAAATAGGTGGGACATTAAATTTGCTGCTCATTGGCGTGGAATACGTCTCAGCCTCAAAGGTTTTCTTAGTTTTTTCTTACCAAAGTGACAATGTTTTATTTTTAGAGACATTTAACAAGAATTTCTTTTTTACTGTCAAAATAATACTAT
The DNA here is from genome assembly GCA_947044815.1 of Apomyelois bistriatella. Classification (NCBI taxonomy): domain Eukaryota; kingdom Metazoa; phylum Arthropoda; class Insecta; order Lepidoptera; family Pyralidae; genus Apomyelois; species Apomyelois bistriatella. The sequence goes on from OX345703.1 coordinate 7,694,793, forward strand.
TGATTAGTTTTTTGCCCTCTAATTTGCCTGCTTTAGCTGATGATATATTTGAAATAAACTGATTGGTATTATTTTGCGATAAGGCATTTTTTGTTCTATCGTACTGAATTTTCCATCTCGCACAAATCTGAGCTTTGCTATTATAAATGCTCAAATATTAAAAAAAAGATTTGTTAGTTGAAATTGAAATATTTTTATTAAATATTATTATTTATTAGGTATTGAAATCCGAAACACTATTAATTTTGTACCTACTTGAATATTAGTTTCCATAAAAAAAGTAGTATCAGAGTATTTTTAAATATTTTTAATCACCGTCATTTAAAAATCATTACTCACTGAAAACACAAGTTATCAAAAATCCCTCTGCTGTAATTATGGTTCTGGATCTGAAGTTTATTTTAATCATATTTAATTATAAAATTATAGTTCCATATAGTTACAAATTGAAAAACTGCTAAAAGTGACCGTTTTGAGCAATATTGCAATTTGTAATTATAGGAAACTATAATTCAATATGTTTAAAATTAACTTCAGATCCAGAACCTTAATTACAAAAGACGGTTTTTGATAACTTGTGTTTTCAGTGAATAATGATTTTTAAATGACGGTGGCGCTAGTGTTCACCGAGGTATCACCTTAAGCATATACCCTATGATGAGACTAATAACTCACATACTTGGCGAAACAGCGATAAGATCTGCGTACGTTAGTGTGCGTGGGACGAAGATTGTAGTCAAGGAAACGTAAGCTAAAGAAAGGATTTTTTCAAATTTCCCATAGAAGGAGGCCCTAGGCGAACTTAGAGTATTAAAAATATAAGCATAAAGTTCACGGAACAATGTAATTTCAAGTAACATATAACTTTCGCATTGAGATACAGTAAAATGGACATTATTATCGAAATTGTTCATTGTTTGGTCGCCGTGCGTGCCAATTCCACTTGTTTTTAATTAAAACATGGACGTCGATATTGCTGAATCGAATAAACGCTCCGCTTCGAGTCTGCATGGCTTATTCAATATCAGGATTTCGATATGTCTAGTCCATTGAACCAATGGCCGAATTGTAAGCAAATTAATTATAGTGCATTTCGAAATTCTGACTCTACATAAAGAAGAACACAAAACCTTTCAGGCTTAGGTTTAACGACGCCCGTTGAATTCCTAAGTTAAATTAATCTAAATTTTAGTGAAAGCAAATACGATACCAATGTCCACATTTAATTAAGTACCAACTTCATACTCCGGTATAAGGGTCTAAAATATTCAGATGTGATGTGTTTGCCCAATATGTCAGTATATGAATGAACTCTTATATACTCGTAACACGTTATAACACCATTTGTTAAAAGTTTAAAATATTCAGATGAGATGAGTTTTTCCTATGTGTAAGTTATGATATGAATGAATCAAATAACCATTTACATAAATATATTATTTATTGGATTATACAGAATCCGAAACAGTTTGAGTACAAAGGCGACCATATTGCTAATGCAATTTATAATATATGTATGGCTGAATGTATAATACATGTCCGACTCTACGTCTCTTATCTATACCTAAAACAGCTTAACGGATAATTTTATTACATCATCATTTCGTGCAGGTGACATAATCAGTCGACCACTCACACCCTGGTATCAGACTTCTTCGGAATCACCTCTTGGTTTCTGACGTGGTTCCTTTAATGACCACCAGATGGCAGTCGAGACCAACGGCTTAACAACGTTTCTTATCATTTTTAGGTATTATTAGACAGTCAGGTGATTAAAGCCTGCAACGTCCTAAACAAACTGGAATCAACAAAGTATGCTTCCCGTAGGAATCGAACCCACGAACTCATAAGTTATTAATATATTATAACAGAAGATTGTTAATAATGCATTAGTGAGTCTGAAAATAAATTCCTAAGTAATGCTAGAAGTTTCCAAGGGTATGCATTACAATGTAAGTACATCTCGTAGAAGACGCACGTGATAGAAGGGTCCATTAGAGCTGGGAGGATAATGGACCGTCTGACAAGAATATGGTACGTTGAGATTTTTCTGCCACTGTATTTTTATATATCTGATTGCCTTGATTTCGCTGGCGGCAAAAAAATGAATCGGTTATGCGCGAGTCAGTTTTGCGCAACAAGGGTTCCGAACTAGCAGTTTCCTCGAATGTTCGGAACTCTTGTTGCGTAGCATACCAGAAAATTACACTTTTATATATTTCCAAATATGGTCTTATTAAAAAAAGCCTTTTATATGGGCTTTTTGGAATTAATACATACTAAGTAGGTAACTAAGAATAGGGAAGAAGTGAAAATTTTCTCTGTTTATCTGTCAGTAGGAATAAGGTTCCTTGATACCAGAAATAAATCTCAGATTTTTAGAATCAGCCAATTATTTTAATTAAAATATTATATTTAATGGCGAATTAATGGCGTCGCTACAGTTTTTGCGGTTTATTCCTTTGCTTCGTTTGTGAAATGAAAAAGGTGGGTTTGGTGGTTTTGGTACCGACAGAAAAAAATTCAAGCATTTCAAAAATTTTCACTCCGTCTCCATTGGAGTCACTATTAGGCTAGCCTGTATGTATGCGCATAAATTTAACACCGGATTAAGATGGGGTTTTTATCATTTAAAGTATTTTCCGGAAAATCTATATGTATGTATAATGGAAACACACAACGTACGGTACAAGTGTAAAGAGGGTCGCTCATATTTAACGCCCTTTTACAGACGGTTTCGTTTAACGCTTTGGGTAAGGAACCCTAAGATGTAAGGCATTTTGGCGTTCCATTTTTATCGTCTCGTCGAACAATACTTTGGATCTTAAAAGAAAATAAATACGTAAAAGGAATTTTTCTCTCAAAAAAAAACACAACACAATCTGACAAAATGTTCGAAATCAAACTGAAAACATGCAGTTAACCTTATTGATAGTTATGGGAAGTTATGGGATTTAATATCTGTACCAGTACAGTATTTTATAATCTGTGGCTGTGACAAACGGACAAATAGATACTACCTCTAGAGACTTTCAAGTCCCTCTCTCTTTCATCTGAGCGCTTTCCCGGTAACAACCTTCTGTTGATTGTTTACGTTCTGTTTATGCACCCTTACAAAAAATATATGGAGGAAACACATATAAATCACTTATCTATAATATTAAGAAATAAAAATAAATTGAGCATTAAACTTCATCAAAGGCTATAAAGGAGCTGTAAATTCTTACAGAGATTTCAATTGTCGAGTGAAACAATTTAATTACTTTCGACTGCTTTTACCAAGTTTTTGATTTATTTAACAACCAAATTGTTTTCCCATTTACCCTTTAGAATACTTATAAGTTTTAGGTGTCAAAAAAATGTAAAATGCCAAAAGTGAACATTTTCTTTGGCAGAGGGGCTGTTTAGAAAAACTTTGACACCAGATTAGTTATAATTGACTTTGTAAATCACACGGTATGAACGAATGACTGGTATAGCAAAGTATTAGGCGTACGTAGCTGCGAGCCTAGTTAACACTATCGCGGACAGTAAACGAGATAACAATAACAGTTAATTGTTATCTACGTCGGGAGGCGTTACTGCCAGCGAAAGTGTTAATAAAAAAAATGTTAATTCGGGCCAATTTTTCTTAGTATTTTCCTTCGTTATAATCTGTCACAGAGACTCTTCATTTTCAAGGAAGTCTGGGTTTAAGTGGGATATAAAAAAAAAATTTCTGTGCAAGTTATGATAAAATTAGTGACAGATACTTTTACAAAGAAACTTTTAAAAGGAAAGAATCCTTTGCTTTTAAGTAACCACCATATTTTTTTTCAGATTTGTTCATTTTATGCTAGCTGTTGCCCGTGGCTCCGCCCGCGTGGGACTCCATTATATCGCGCCCAAGTATGTTTTACCCCTGGTCCATATCCATACCAATTTTCACCAAAATCGGTTCAGCGGTTAAGCCGTGAGAGCGTAACAGACCGACAGATAAACAGACAGCCAGACGTACGCATTTATAATATTAGCGGGTTATCGTAAACTTGCCACAAAGTTAATTCGTCACGAAAAAAAGTATGCGTAAACTTGCCACACTTTTATTTTTTTATAGTTAATTCGTCACAGTCTAATATTTAGTATAGTAAATTCGTCACACTGATTATTTTTGTACAGACAGCAAGAAAATTAAACAAAAATTTAAATAACAACATTTATTTCTTTCATCACAGTTTTGGGATATTAACCTTACCTACATCTATTACTAAAATCACAGTTCTATCTGAATGATTTACTTAAATATTACGTACAAATATAACCAAAGAAGAAGCAAACAAAAATAAATTTGCTGTTAATTTCTAGGAAGGTTCTCAAAATTTACAGCTGTTTTATTTAAAATATTATGTAACAATTTGTAAAAATCACAGTTCTCTTTATAAATAGAAAGCGGCTGATTTGCCTAGGTAACATGCACAACCTACCTACTACCTACCTACCTTATTGATATACCTTACGTGTATAACATAAAAAAAAAACAAAATATATCTACTTAATGAATCACAGATAAAATCACAGTATTTTTTGTCATAATTCATCACTTGCCTTCCCCTAAAATCAAAGATTAAAGTCGTAATTTAAAACTTAAGTATAGGATTAACTACATCTATGTAACAAATTAGAACAACCTACAATAAAACAATAGTAAAAAGAACTTTTATTATATAAAGTAAAGATATTGCTTTTTGTTTATAACATTAGTTTTCCTTTGAAATCATACATTAAAATTATTAATTTAAATCTTAAATGTAGAATTAACTACATCCATGTTACATTTCTTTAAAATGCTGCATATAAGAAATTTTCAATATAAATTCAGACAGGGGCATGTTATTATAATTTTCTAAAAGAGTTTTTAACTCCCTGTCATATGCAATTGACCTGCGCGTTCTTAAGTTTGATGGTATGGCTAGATTCAATTTTTTTATTTTAGTATCTACATAATCAGCTTCCTTTTTGAGTGTTTCCAGAAACTGAAGCATTCTAGGTTTTTTTTGAGGCATCATATTGTTCAAACGCTTATGCCATGCTTCTGCGAGATTTATTGTCCTATGACGAGAACCATGTATATTCCAAATAAATTGTATATTTTTATTTTCTAACCACTGGGATACGAAATAATCATTAAATGTTGTTACTGTTTCACTCTGTGGCGCATCTTCCATAATCCACAACCAACCGTCTTCAATGTCTTCTAGCTTTACATGCGCCAATGCAGCACACAAAGCCAAGTGTCTCTTTTCGTTGATGCTGTTCATATTTAAGGCGTGAGCTTTTTTAGCCAATGCTTGTTTGAAGTGGAAGTTACATCCTTGTAGTTTAATATGTGGAAACATTTTTTTTATGACGTTGATAACTGCAATTTCAAAATCGACAATCATTGTCACCGGGTTCCAATATGGCAAATTTTTCTTGAGAGCAATAAAAAGTCGCTCATAAGACCGTTCTTGCTTATTAGGCATTAGAACGTATATGAGAGGAACTACGTTTGTAAAGTTTTCGTCACTTCTCACATCACCATGTATGCAGTAAAGCTGATAAAATGGTTTACAGCAGCTTGAAAAAGTTCCATCCGAAAAATATGTTCGAATATTTCTTACAGCTTCACGAGCTGTCTCAGTACAGAAAGCTATTATTCTGTTCTCAGGATCACTGTCGTCGTCAAATAATAAAAAACAATCTGTATATTTGAACGGGATTATTACATCTTCACATTTAGCAAAATGTGTTTTGGGTACGTTTAATTCACGATTCCTTACGATATAAAGTGATCTTGAAAAGTGTTTAAATTTCGGTAAGGCACTTAATAAATCGTAACCCGCGTCTTTTTTTGGTTGAAAAACTTCTTCAAATAGTTGAGGCATAGGTGTGCTGGTGTTTGCTGCTGCTTCTTTACAAAGATTCTTTGTCTTGATAATCTCTGTTTTCACTACATTTGGTTTACACTTATGAGCCGCTTCATGCAAAACTCGAACGCTATGATTCTCCGAAATTTTTATACTTGCACTGCATGCACGATTCGTACATCTCCAAACAGTTCCAAGCTTAGTTTCCCGATGAAAGGTGTACATATAACCACCTCTCACAAGCATTCTCCGTCCCCTTTCAGTTTTCGTAAATGTGACCTGAAAAGGTGTTGAAATAGTATCATAAATTTATCTATACTTAATACTATAAAGAGGAAAAAAAGCTACTGGACGGAATTTGATAACTCTTTCAATATAAGAATACTCTTTACTCTTAACAACAACGGAAATAAATGCCGCAATTGAAGTCACGGGAAATAGTCAGCATTTTATAAAATCACCATAAAAATTACTACATGCTTTAAAACTAAACGGGTATAGTATAGAAATTTGTAACTGTGTTTGTCTACAGAAAACAATAAGCATAATACATGTCAAATTTCACAATGTATGATTAATCACACCACCGCTGGCGTCTGAGCCGTCGGCCATTTTGTTTAAAGTTTGTCATGCGTCATGTCTAGTTAAGACAAGCAGCATAAAACGGTATGATTTAAAATTATATCTAAAGTTTTAAACTGTACCTTTGCTAATAAATAAAATAAGAAATGTGACTCTTTTATTCAAATATTTATTTAATTATAATTAATAGTTCGTATTAGATCTAGTGCAGTTTAACTTGCAGATTATAATTACTAGAATCAATTAAATAAACACTTGATTAAATTGACATTGCTGTGAAAATAATGAGGGGTCAGTTAAGTATTAATTTTGTTTTAAAACCATAGGCTATCTAAAGTTAAATTAAATAAAATCATTGTTTAATAACTGTTATTAAAATCGAACTCCTTTTATATAAGAGCATTTGAGAGATAAAATAATAAACAAATAGCACATATTTTTTTTTGTATAGAATTAAATTTAAAAATACTTACACCATGTCCTCCCGTACTTGTTCCCGGCTGATTATCCATTTTTTCAAAGATGCACAAATTACAACATTTAAAATTGCACAGTAATTTTGCAAAACACGTCACCACCCTCTCGCAAGGTCATGTGAGTCACTGGACTGATAACAAGAATGCATTGACCGAAAGGGTTAGTTGTTACATTTAGAAAGAGATAGTTGCAGCGAGCGAGAGAGATAAAAGCATGTGCAGGAGTGCTACCTAGCTGTCTGATTGTAAATTTTCTCATCCTCATATAAAGGATTATTTAAAAAGCACCAACAGCCTCCTAGGGTATGAATGAACTCAAGATAACTATCAACATTTTGCAGCTAAAAAAAAAATGATGTCCTATTTGAATTGATCAAGTGATCATTAATTTATTCAATAATAATTCATACATTGCATTCCAATACATAGATCACATGACAATAGAAAAATAAAATTGAGTAATATAGAAAATTAAATTATATAATTTGGCCATCATTAAATTCAAATAAATAAACCCCTGTATGTAGTTGAATACTTTAGACATTTGTAGTAAATAAATGTATTTAACTTGTTGTCCGCTTCAGTTCCGCCCATGGTACATACCTTCATCTTTACAAGAGTGGTTTTTTTTTGTAAATCTAACCTGTCGTCATGTCATAAAACCAAATAAACAAACTCTTCGGCATTTTTCATATTAGCGTAGATTTAAACCACTAAATAAATAAATCACTTTGCTTGCTGTCGGTACTTTGCTAATTGTGGCAAATTAACTATAACGCATACCTACCTGTGACGAGTTAACTAATACTTTTTTATGCATGTGACGAATTAACTTTGAATGTATGGAGTTTTAAAAACGTGACGAATTAACTATGTGGCAAGTTTACGATAACCCGGGGTTATCGTAAACTTGCCACAAAGTTAATTCGTCACGAAAAAAAGTATGCGTAAACTTGCCACACTTTTATTTTTTTATAGTTAATTCGTCACAGTCTAATATTTAGTATAGTAAATTCGTCACACTGATTATTTTTGTACAGACAGCAAGAAAATTAAACAAAAATTTAAATAACAACATTTATTTCTTTCATCACAGTTTTGGGATATTAACCTTACCTACATCTATTACTAAAATCACAGTTCTATCTGAATGATTTACTTAAATATTACGTACAAATATAACCAAAGAAGAAGCAAACAAAAATAAATTTGCTGTTAATTTCTAGGAAGGTTCTCAAAATTTACAGCTGTTTTATTTAAAATATTATGTAACAATTTGTAAAAATCACAGTTCTCTTTATAAATAGAAAGCGGCTGATTTGCCTAGGTAACATGCACAACCTACCTACTACCTACCTACCTTATTGATATACCTTACGTGTATAACATAAAAAAAAAACAAAATATATCTACTTAATGAATCACAGATAAAATCACAGTATTTTTTGTCATAATTCATCACTTGCCTTCCCCTAAAATCAAAGATTAAAGTCGTAATTTAAAACTTAAGTATAGGATTAACTACATCTATGTAACAAATTAGAACAACCTACAATAAAACAATAGTAAAAAGAACTTTTATTATATAAAGTAAAGATATTGCTTTTTGTTTATAACATTAGTTTTCCTTTGAAATCATACATTAAAATTATTAATTTAAATCTTAAATGTAGAATTAACTACATCCATGTTACATTTCTTTAAAATGCTGCATATAAGAAATTTTCAATATAAATTCAGACAGGGGCATGTTATTATAATTTTCTAAAAGAGTTTTTAACTCCCTGTCATATGCAATTGACCTGCGCGTTCTTAAGTTTGATGGTATGGCTAGATTCAATTTTTTTATTTTAGTATCTACATAATCAGCTTCCTTTTTGAGTGTTTCCAGAAACTGAAGCATTCTAGGTTTTTTTTGAGGCATCATATTGTTCAAACGCTTATGCCATGCTTCTGCGAGATTTATTGTCCTATGACGAGAACCATGTATATTCCAAATAAATTGTATATTTTTATTTTCTAACCACTGGGATACGAAATAATCATTAAATGTTGTTACTGTTTCACTCTGTGGCGCATCTTCCATAATCCACAACCAACCGTCTTCAATGTCTTCTAGCTTTACATGCGCCAATGCAGCACACAAAGCCAAGTGTCTCTTTTCGTTGATGCTGTTCATATTTAAGGCGTGAGCTTTTTTAGCCAATGCTTGTTTGAAGTGGAAGTTACATCCTTGTAGTTTAATATGTGGAAACATTTTTTTTATGACGTTGATAACTGCAATTTCAAAATCGACAATCATTGTCACCGGGTTCCAATATGGCAAATTTTTCTTGAGAGCAATAAAAAGTCGCTCATAAGACCGTTCTTGCTTATTAGGCATTAGAACGTATATGAGAGGAACTACGTTTGTAAAGTTTTCGTCACTTCTCACATCACCATGTATGCAGTAAAGCTGATAAAATGGTTTACAGCAGCTTGAAAAAGTTCCATCCGAAAAATATGTTCGAATATTTCTTACAGCTTCACGAGCTGTCTCAGTACAGAAAGCTATTATTCTGTTCTCAGGATCACTGTCGTCGTCAAATAATAAAAAACAATCTGTATATTTGAACGGGATTATTACATCTTCACATTTAGCAAAATGTGTTTTGGGTACGTTTAATTCACGATTCCTTACGATATAAAGTGATCTTGAAAAGTGTTTAAATTTCGGTAAGGCACTTAATAAATCGTAACCCGCGTCTTTTTTTGGTTGAAAAACTTCTTCAAATAGTTGAGGCATAGGTGTGCTGGTGTTTGCTGCTGCTTCTTTACAAAGATTCTTTGTCTTGATAATCTCTGTTTTCACTACATTTGGTTTACACTTATGAGCCGCTTCATGCAAAACTCGAACGCTATGATTCTCCGAAATTTTTATACTTGCACTGCATGCACGATTCGTACATCTCCAAACAGTTCCAAGCTTAGTTTCCCGATGAAAGGTGTACATATAACCACCTCTCACAAGCATTCTCCGTCCCCTTTCAGTTTTCGTAAATGTGACCTGAAAAGGTGTTGAAATAGTATCATAAATTTATCTATACTTAATACTATAAAGAGGAAAAAAAGCTACTGGACGGAATTTGATAACTCTTTCAATATAAGAATACTCTTTACTCTTAACAACAACGGAAATAAATGCCGCAATTGAAGTCACGGGAAATAGTCAGCATTTTATAAAATCACCATAAAAATTACTACATGCTTTAAAACTAAACGGGTATAGTATAGAAATTTGTAACTGTGTTTGTCTACAGAAAACAATAAGCATAATACATGTCAAATTTCACAATGTATGATTAATCACACCACCGCTGGCGTCTGAGCCGTCGGCCATTTTGTTTAAAGTTTGTCATGCGTCATGTCTAGTTAAGACAAGCAGCATAAAACGGTATGATTTAAAATTATATCTAAAGTTTTAAACTGTACCTTTGCTAATAAATAAAATAAGAAATGTGACTCTTTTATTCAAATATTTATTTAATTATAATTAATAGTTCGTATTAGATCTAGTGCAGTTTAACTTGCAGATTATAATTACTAGAATCAATTAAATAAACACTTGATTAAATTGACATTGCTGTGAAAATAATGAGGGGTCAGTTAAGTATTAATTTTGTTTTAAAACCATAGGCTATCTAAAGTTAAATTAAATAAAATCATTGTTTAATAACTGTTATTAAAATCGAACTCCTTTTATATAAGAGCATTTGAGAGATAAAATAATAAACAAATAGCACATATTTTTTTTTGTATAGAATTAAATTTAAAAATACTTACACCATGTCCTCCCGTACTTGTTCCCGGCTGATTATCCATTTTTTCAAAGATGCACAAATTACAACATTTAAAATTGCACAGTAATTTTGCAAAACACGTCACCACCCTCTCGCAAGGTCATGTGAGTCACTGGACTGATAACAAGAATGCATTGACCGAAAGGGTTAGTTGTTACATTTAGAAAGAGATAGTTGCAGCGAGCGAGAGAGATAAAAGCATGTGCAGGAGTGCTACCTAGCTGTCTGATTGTAAATTTTCTCATCCTCATATAAAGGATTATTTAAAAAGCACCAACAGCCTCCTAGGGTATGAATGAACTCAAGATAACTATCAACATTTTGCAGCTAAAAAAAAAATGATGTCCTATTTGAATTGATCAAGTGATCATTAATTTATTCAATAATAATTCATACATTGCATTCCAATACATAGATCACATGACAATAGAAAAATAAAATTGAGTAATATAGAAAATTAAATTATATAATTTGGCCATCATTAAATTCAAATAAATAAACCCCTGTATGTAGTTGAATACTTTAGACATTTGTAGTAAATAAATGTATTTAACTTGTTGTCCGCTTCAGTTCCGCCCATGGTACATACCTTCATCTTTACAAGAGTGGTTTTTTTTTGTAAATCTAACCTGTCGTCATGTCATAAAACCAAATAAACAAACTCTTCGGCATTTTTCATATTAGCGTAGATTTAAACCACTAAATAAATAAATCACTTTGCTTGCTGTCGGTACTTTGCTAATTGTGGCAAATTAACTATAACGCATACCTACCTGTGACGAGTTAACTAATACTTTTTTATGCATGTGACGAATTAACTTTGAATGTATGGAGTTTTAAAAACGTGACGAATTAACTATGTGGCAAGTTTACGATAACCCGGGGTTATCGTAAACTTGCCACAAAGTTAATTCGTCACGAAAAAAAGTATGCGTAAACTTGCCACACTTTTATTTTTTTATAGTTAATTCGTCACAGTCTAATATTTAGTATAGTAAATTCGTCACACTGATTATTTTTGTACAGACAGCAAGAAAATTAAACAAAAATTTAAATAACAACATTTATTTCTTTCATCACAGTTTTGGGATATTAACCTTACCTACATCTATTACTAAAATCACAGTTCTATCTGAATGATTTACTTAAATATTACGTACAAATATAACCAAAGAAGAAGCAAACAAAAATAAATTTGCTGTTAATTTCTAGGAAGGTTCTCAAAATTTACAGCTGTTTTATTTAAAATATTATGTAACAATTTGTAAAAATCACAGTTCTCTTTATAAATAGAAAGCGGCTGATTTGCCTAGGTAACATGCACAACCTACCTACTACCTACCTACCTTATTGATATACCTTACGTGTATAACATAAAAAAAAAACAAAATATATCTACTTAATGAATCACAGATAAAATCACAGTATTTTTTGTCATAATTCATCACTTGCCTTCCCCTAAAATCAAAGATTAAAGTCGTAATTTAAAACTTAAGTATAGGATTAACTACATCTATGTAACAAATTAGAACAACCTACAATAAAACAATAGTAAAAAGAACTTTTATTATATAAAGTAAAGATATTGCTTTTTGTTTATAACATTAGTTTTCCTTTGAAATCATACATTAAAATTATTAATTTAAATCTTAAATGTAGAATTAACTACATCCATGTTACATTTCTTTAAAATGCTGCATATAAGAAATTTTCAATATAAATTCAGACAGGGGCATGTTATTATAATTTTCTAAAAGAGTTTTTAACTCCCTGTCATATGCAATTGACCTGCGCGTTCTTAAGTTTGATGGTATGGCTAGATTCAATTTTTTTATTTTAGTATCTACATAATCAGCTTCCTTTTTGAGTGTTTCCAGAAACTGAAGCATTCTAGGTTTTTTTTGAGGCATCATATTGTTCAAACGCTTATGCCATGCTTCTGCGAGATTTATTGTCCTATGACGAGAACCATGTATATTCCAAATAAATTGTATATTTTTATTTTCTAACCACTGGGATACGAAATAATCATTAAATGTTGTTACTGTTTCACTCTGTGGCGCATCTTCCATAATCCACAACCAACCGTCTTCAATGTCTTCTAGCTTTACATGCGCCAATGCAGCACACAAAGCCAAGTGTCTCTTTTCGTTGATGCTGTTCATATTTAAGGCGTGAGCTTTTTTAGCCAATGCTTGTTTGAAGTGGAAGTTACATCCTTGTAGTTTAATATGTGGAAACATTTTTTTTATGACGTTGATAACTGCAATTTCAAAATCGACAATCATTGTCACCGGGTTCCAATATGGCAAATTTTTCTTGAGAGCAATAAAAAGTCGCTCATAAGACCGTTCTTGCTTATTAGGCATTAGAACGTATATGAGAGGAACTACGTTTGTAAAGTTTTCGTCACTTCTCACATCACCATGTATGCAGTAAAGCTGATAAAATGGTTTACAGCAGCTTGAAAAAGTTCCATCCGAAAAATATGTTCGAATATTTCTTACAGCTTCACGAGCTGTCTCAGTACAGAAAGCTATTATTCTGTTCTCAGGATCACTGTCGTCGTCAAATAATAAAAAACAATCTGTATATTTGAACGGGATTATTACATCTTCACATTTAGCAAAATGTGTTTTGGGTACGTTTAATTCACGATTCCTTACGATATAAAGTGATCTTGAAAAGTGTTTAAATTTCGGTAAGGCACTTAATAAATCGTAACCCGCGTCTTTTTTTGGTTGAAAAACTTCTTCAAATAGTTGAGGCATAGGTGTGCTGGTGTTTGCTGCTGCTTCTTTACAAAGATTCTTTGTCTTGATAATCTCTGTTTTCACTACATTTGGTTTACACTTATGAGCCGCTTCATGCAAAACTCGAACGCTATGATTCTCCGAAATTTTTATACTTGCACTGCATGCACGATTCGTACATCTCCAAACAGTTCCAAGCTTAGTTTCCCGATGAAAGGTGTACATATAACCACCTCTCACAAGCATTCTCCGTCCCCTTTCAGTTTTCGTAAATGTGACCTGAAAAGGTGTTGAAATAGTATCATAAATTTATCTATACTTAATACTATAAAGAGGAAAAAAAGCTACTGGACGGAATTTGATAACTCTTTCAATATAAGAATACTCTTTACTCTTAACAACAACGGAAATAAATGCCGCAATTGAAGTCACGGGAAATAGTCAGCATTTTATAAAATCACCATAAAAATTACTACATGCTTTAAAACTAAACGGGTATAGTATAGAAATTTGTAACTGTGTTTGTCTACAGAAAACAATAAGCATAATACATGTCAAATTTCACAATGTATGATTAATCACACCACCGCTGGCGTCTGAGCCGTCGGCCATTTTGTTTAAAGTTTGTCATGCGTCATGTCTAGTTAAGACAAGCAGCATAAAACGGTATGATTTAAAATTATATCTAAAGTTTTAAACTGTACCTTTGCTAATAAATAAAATAAGAAATGTGACTCTTTTATTCAAATATTTATTTAATTATAATTAATAGTTCGTATTAGATCTAGTGCAGTTTAACTTGCAGATTATAATTACTAGAATCAATTAAATAAACACTTGATTAAATTGACATTGCTGTGAAAATAATGAGGGGTCAGTTAAGTATTAATTTTGTTTTAAAACCATAGGCTATCTAAAGTTAAATTAAATAAAATCATTGTTTAATAACTGTTATTAAAATCGAACTCCTTTTATATAAGAGCACTAGCTGTTCCCCGCGGTTTCACTCGACATTAGTGTGTGTGTACTATAGCCTATAACCTTCCCCAAGAATCAGGCTTTCATATACAAAAAGAATTTTGCAAATCCGACCAGTAGTTTTCTAGTTATAGGCGTTCAAACAAACAAACTCTTCAGCTTTATTATATTAGTATAGATTTGAGAGATAAAATAATAAACAAATAGCACATATTTTTTTTTGTATAGAATTAAATTTAAAAATACTTACACCATGTCCTCCCGTACTTGTTCCCGGCTGATTATCCATTTTTTCAAAGATGCACAAATTACAACATTTAAAATTGCACAGTAATTTTGCAAAACACGTCACCACCCTCTCGCAAGGTCATGTGAGTCACTGGACTGATAACAAGAATGCATTGACCGAAAGGGTTAGTTGTTACATTTAGAAAGAGATAGTTGCAGCGAGCGAGAGAGATAAAAGCATGTGCAGGAGTGCTACCTAGCTGTCTGATTGTAAATTTTCTCATCCTCATATAAAGGATTATTTAAAAAGCACCAACAGCCTCCTAGGGTATGAATGAACTCAAGATAACTATCAACATTTTGCAGCTAAAAAAAAAATGATGTCCTATTTGAATTGATCAAGTGATCATTAATTTATTCAATAATAATTCATACATTGCATTCCAATACATAGATCACATGACAATAGAAAAATAAAATTGAGTAATATAGAAAATTAAATTATATAATTTGGCCATCATTAAATTCAAATAAATAAACCCCTGTATGTAGTTGAATACTTTAGACATTTGTAGTAAATAAATGTATTTAACTTGTTGTCCGCTTCAGTTCCGCCCATGGTACATACCTTCATCTTTACAAGAGTGGTTTTTTTTTGTAAATCTAACCTGTCGTCATGTCATAAAACCAAATAAACAAACTCTTCGGCATTTTTCATATTAGCGTAGATTTAAACCACTAAATAAATAAATCACTTTGCTTGCTGTCGGTACTTTGCTAATTGTGGCAAATTAACTATAACGCATACCTACCTGTGACGAGTTAACTAATACTTTTTTATGCATGTGACGAATTAACTTTGAATGTATGGAGTTTTAAAAACGTGACGAATTAACTATGTGGCAAGTTTACGATAACCCATATTAGCATGGATATGGATTATTTGGGTTATCGTAAACTTGCCACAAAGTTAATTCGTCACGAAAAAAAGTATGCGTAAACTTGCCACACTTTTATTTTTTTATAGTTAATTCGTCACAGTCTAATATTTAGTATAGTAAATTCGTCACACTGATTATTTTTGTACAGACAGCAAGAAAATTAAACAAAAATTTAAATAACAACATTTATTTCTTTCATCACAGTTTTGGGATATTAACCTTACCTACATCTATTACTAAAATCACAGTTCTATCTGAATGATTTACTTAAATATTACGTACAAATATAACCAAAGAAGAAGCAAACAAAAATAAATTTGCTGTTAATTTCTAGGAAGGTTCTCAAAATTTACAGCTGTTTTATTTAAAATATTATGTAACAATTTGTAAAAATCACAGTTCTCTTTATAAATAGAAAGCGGCTGATTTGCCTAGGTAACATGCACAACCTACCTACTACCTACCTACCTTATTGATATACCTTACGTGTATAACATAAAAAAAAAACAAAATATATCTACTTAATGAATCACAGATAAAATCACAGTATTTTTTGTCATAATTCATCACTTGCCTTCCCCTAAAATCAAAGATTAAAGTCGTAATTTAAAACTTAAGTATAGGATTAACTACATCTATGTAACAAATTAGAACAACCTACAATAAAACAATAGTAAAAAGAACTTTTATTATATAAAGTAAAGATATTGCTTTTTGTTTATAACATTAGTTTTCCTTTGAAATCATACATTAAAATTATTAATTTAAATCTTAAATGTAGAATTAACTACATCCATGTTACATTTCTTTAAAATGCTGCATATAAGAAATTTTCAATATAAATTCAGACAGGGGCATGTTATTATAATTTTCTAAAAGAGTTTTTAACTCCCTGTCATATGCAATTGACCTGCGCGTTCTTAAGTTTGATGGTATGGCTAGATTCAATTTTTTTATTTTAGTATCTACATAATCAGCTTCCTTTTTGAGTGTTTCCAGAAACTGAAGCATTCTAGGTTTTTTTTGAGGCATCATATTGTTCAAACGCTTATGCCATGCTTCTGCGAGATTTATTGTCCTATGACGAGAACCATGTATATTCCAAATAAATTGTATATTTTTATTTTCTAACCACTGGGATACGAAATAATCATTAAATGTTGTTACTGTTTCACTCTGTGGCGCATCTTCCATAATCCACAACCAACCGTCTTCAATGTCTTCTAGCTTTACATGCGCCAATGCAGCACACAAAGCCAAGTGTCTCTTTTCGTTGATGCTGTTCATATTTAAGGCGTGAGCTTTTTTAGCCAATGCTTGTTTGAAGTGGAAGTTACATCCTTGTAGTTTAATATGTGGAAACATTTTTTTTATGACGTTGATAACTGCAATTTCAAAATCGACAATCATTGTCACCGGGTTCCAATATGGCAAATTTTTCTTGAGAGCAATAAAAAGTCGCTCATAAGACCGTTCTTGCTTATTAGGCATTAGAACGTATATGAGAGGAACTACGTTTGTAAAGTTTTCGTCACTTCTCACATCACCATGTATGCAGTAAAGCTGATAAAATGGTTTACAGCAGCTTGAAAAAGTTCCATCCGAAAAATATGTTCGAATATTTCTTACAGCTTCACGAGCTGTCTCAGTACAGAAAGCTATTATTCTGTTCTCAGGATCACTGTCGTCGTCAAATAATAAAAAACAATCTGTATATTTGAACGGGATTATTACATCTTCACATTTAGCAAAATGTGTTTTGGGTACGTTTAATTCACGATTCCTTACGATATAAAGTGATCTTGAAAAGTGTTTAAATTTCGGTAAGGCACTTAATAAATCGTAACCCGCGTCTTTTTTTGGTTGAAAAACTTCTTCAAATAGTTGAGGCATAGGTGTGCTGGTGTTTGCTGCTGCTTCTTTACAAAGATTCTTTGTCTTGATAATCTCTGTTTTCACTACATTTGGTTTACACTTATGAGCCGCTTCATGCAAAACTCGAACGCTATGATTCTCCGAAATTTTTATACTTGCACTGCATGCACGATTCGTACATCTCCAAACAGTTCCAAGCTTAGTTTCCCGATGAAAGGTGTACATATAACCACCTCTCACAAGCATTCTCCGTCCCCTTTCAGTTTTCGTAAATGTGACCTGAAAAGGTGTTGAAATAGTATCATAAATTTATCTATACTTAATACTATAAAGAGGAAAAAAAGCTACTGGACGGAATTTGATAACTCTTTCAATATAAGAATACTCTTTACTCTTAACAACAACGGAAATAAATGCCGCAATTGAAGTCACGGGAAATAGTCAGCATTTTATAAAATCACCATAAAAATTACTACATGCTTTAAAACTAAACGGGTATAGTATAGAAATTTGTAACTGTGTTTGTCTACAGAAAACAATAAGCATAATACATGTCAAATTTCACAATGTATGATTAATCACACCACCGCTGGCGTCTGAGCCGTCGGCCATTTTGTTTAAAGTTTGTCATGCGTCATGTCTAGTTAAGACAAGCAGCATAAAACGGTATGATTTAAAATTATATCTAAAGTTTTAAACTGTACCTTTGCTAATAAATAAAATAAGAAATGTGACTCTTTTATTCAAATATTTATTTAATTATAATTAATAGTTCGTATTAGATCTAGTGCAGTTTAACTTGCAGATTATAATTACTAGAATCAATTAAATAAACACTTGATTAAATTGACATTGCTGTGAAAATAATGAGGGGTCAGTTAAGTATTAATTTTGTTTTAAAACCATAGGCTATCTAAAGTTAAATTAAATAAAATCATTGTTTAATAACTGTTATTAAAATCGAACTCCTTTTATATAAGAGCACTAGCTGTTCCCCGCGGTTTCACTCGACATTAGTGTGTGTGTACTATAGCCTATAACCTTCCCCAAGAATCAGGCTTTCATATACAAAAAGAATTTTGCAAATCCGACCAGTAGTTTTCTAGTTATAGGCGTTCAAACAAACAAACTCTTCAGCTTTATTATATTAGTATAGATTTGAGAGATAAAATAATAAACAAATAGCACATATTTTTTTTTGTATAGAATTAAATTTAAAAATACTTACACCATGTCCTCCCGTACTTGTTCCCGGCTGATTATCCATTTTTTCAAAGATGCACAAATTACAACATTTAAAATTGCACAGTAATTTTGCAAAACACGTCACCACCCTCTCGCAAGGTCATGTGAGTCACTGGACTGATAACAAGAATGCATTGACCGAAAGGGTTAGTTGTTACATTTAGAAAGAGATAGTTGCAGCGAGCGAGAGAGATAAAAGCATGTGCAGGAGTGCTACCTAGCTGTCTGATTGTAAATTTTCTCATCCTCATATAAAGGATTATTTAAAAAGCACCAACAGCCTCCTAGGGTATGAATGAACTCAAGATAACTATCAACATTTTGCAGCTAAAAAAAAAATGATGTCCTATTTGAATTGATCAAGTGATCATTAATTTATTCAATAATAATTCATACATTGCATTCCAATACATAGATCACATGACAATAGAAAAATAAAATTGAGTAATATAGAAAATTAAATTATATAATTTGGCCATCATTAAATTCAAATAAATAAACCCCTGTATGTAGTTGAATACTTTAGACATTTGTAGTAAATAAATGTATTTAACTTGTTGTCCGCTTCAGTTCCGCCCATGGTACATACCTTCATCTTTACAAGAGTGGTTTTTTTTTGTAAATCTAACCTGTCGTCATGTCATAAAACCAAATAAACAAACTCTTCGGCATTTTTCATATTAGCGTAGATTTAAACCACTAAATAAATAAATCACTTTGCTTGCTGTCGGTACTTTGCTAATTGTGGCAAATTAACTATAACGCATACCTACCTGTGACGAGTTAACTAATACTTTTTTATGCATGTGACGAATTAACTTTGAATGTATGGAGTTTTAAAAACGTGACGAATTAACTATGTGGCAAGTTTACGATAACCCATATTAGCATGGATATGGATTATTTTAGCATGTTTTTGTTATTCACATTTTTATCTATCTGTTTTTATTACAATCACGAAATTAATAAGGAATAGGAAAGAGGCATATGAAAGCTCTATATAATGAAAATACTCGCAGGTAGAGCCGAGGTGACAGCTAAGTTTTTCTCGTTTCCCGAAGCATTTAAATTTACCGATAAATATTTATATGTAGGTATGTTACTGTTTTCATACTATACATAATGTTTTTTATTAAGTATTTTTATTATTTATTTTTATATTAGAATATTTTATACATAAGTTAGTTTTAATGCTTGGGTATTCTATGCGTACAGACCCAAAAATAACAAAATTTGAACAAATTCTTACCTTAGAGTCCGACTGGTTTTGTAGAGTAACATAAAGTATTTATTTACCTGAAACAATATAAATAAAATGACATATGTACTGTATTCACAAGACTCAATAACTTATTTACAAGTAAAAAAAAGGAATCCCTACTATCCCTACTTCCCTACAAAAATAATAAATGCGAAAGTGAGTTTGTATATTTGTTTATTTGTTTTTTACCTGTTCACGCTTTATCTACTGAACCAATCTGCTTGAAACTTTGCAAACACATAGTTAGGAAAAAGCACTGTTACCGAAATTAATGCGGGTGAAACCGCGGGCGAAACCTAGTACTGAATAAATTTGCTTATAACTTCGGATTCATATAGTTAAGACTACTTTGGACATACTAATTTTCTTCTGGAAAAAGTTATATTTCCATAGGATTATGCGAGCAAAGCCGCGGGTAAAAGCTAGTAAAAATAATAATTAATTTTGACGGACAATTACCAAACTAAAACATATTTACGACAGTTATATACTTAAGAAATAATTATGCCACCTGAGATGTATAAAGAAACAAAAGACATTTTACGCGTGTTTACTAGAATGGGCTATTTCTTTTCTCGGAACAAACATATTTGTCACTCGCCACCCGCTCTTGGAAAATGTAAGAAAAATCACGAAAGAGCGTTGAACTTTGATACTTCATTGTTTGTGTTTTTAGTGGGGGTTGTTTTTCATCAATCTTTCAAAAGAGAGGCAAAGTAACGTCTGTAATGTCAAATATATAAAACAACCGCGGAGTACATGATCCACTTTATTTGTTGCTACCTTAAGTTGCTTAAGACCCATAATGGCACTTGTAGCTGTGATTTCAGGAACAAGTAATCGCGTATACTTAGGCATATCTCTAGACGTTCATTTCAGATGGATAACTTGTGGTCAATTGAATATTTTCAGAATACAGTAAAAAAATATTCGTTTTATTTATCCTTACACGGTCGATGACATTTAACGATGTTTTTTTTTTAAATATCCTTATTATGGGTCATACGATATCGCGTTTACTTTAGACCCGATTATGGGCTAGCCAGAAAATAAGAGTAAATACATATAACGTCTATATATCTGATGATAACTATTACTTCTGCTTTTATGAGTATGAGTAACTTTTTTTTACTTTTTCTTTTATATGTGAACTTTGAATACATAGATGTTGTTTCTAATTGGTACTATTTAAGAAGCAATGGGCATTTTACCCTTAAGTCATACAAACATACATATA
This sequence comes from Apomyelois bistriatella, assembly GCA_947044815.1. NCBI lineage: Eukaryota > Metazoa > Arthropoda > Insecta > Lepidoptera > Pyralidae > Apomyelois > Apomyelois bistriatella. The sequence continues at coordinate 7,716,093 of OX345703.1, forward strand.
ATCACGTCTTTATCCCATATGGGGTAGACAGAGCCTAGGGCCATAAGACCTTAGACCACGTTTAGCATGATGATAGTTAAAACAGTCGAAATAAGAAAATAATGAAAAGTGCCTTGTTTTCGTTGTCGACAGTCTTTAATCTTATTCCCGACACTTGGTACGAGACGGAGAGAAAATAATTTACGTTTAATGTTACGCCTGGAAGCTGGAATAACGACTACGATGATGTATCTTAAAAGAATCTCAAGAAAATGGCATTCATTTGGGATAATTACGTTCATATTTTTTTGCTCTTTTTATGCGTCCTACATAAAACTGTATTTTGCTTTGCAACGCGGTCGATTTTATCTTGTTTTTCAAGAAACAAAACTAATTCTGGAACTTAATGTTGACATTAGTCTGAAGGGTGATGATACCTATTAGGCAAGTAAATAACATCATTACTTTTAAGACGAGTTTAACTGTCTTTGCTTTTTTCAATTGACAACACTAAAAATATATCAGATACTAAGTTACATACTATTTAAGAAAATTATGTCAAAAGTATCAATCAAAATACGAACCTATCTAATATTTGTTGTTTTGACTTTCACTTTCATACAAATTTCTTACCTAAGTTGTACAAAGTTTGTCTGCAAATTGTCCGTAACAATAGGTACCGGTAAGTTCATGATGAGGTCAAAGGTTGGGTCGAGTGTTCTTGATGTTCAGATTTTACCTACAATATCCTTTACTTTACTTTCTTTTGATTTTTATCTTAAAACATATACTTCATCTTCCAACTCTTAAACATTATTACATACTTTTAGGGTTCCGTACAAAATGTAAAAACGGAACCCTTATAGGATCACTCGTCCGTCTGTCACAGCTAATTTTCTCCGAACCTACTGGACCAACAGATGAAATTTGGTAGGATGGCGTATTCATGTGACCCAAACACAGTTGTGCAAAGTAAAAAAATAAGTTTTGCAAACCTTACCTTGTTATATATCAAATGAAAGGGCTCGTTATGAGGATATCAAATATATTTTTGTTATTATTGTTACATAAATAGTTTTGATTTTATTCATGAAAGAATATGAAAATTGACCATTCCCCCACCGTGATCTCCGAAACTACTGGGCCTAAAATTTTGAAAAAAATTCAAAATATAGTTCATTGCCTGTAGATTACAGGAAAACCTACAAGAACTCTGTCAATTGACAATTAAGTGGTAAATTCAATATAAAACCTTTTAGTTCACCAAAACACCACCAGATGGCGATAGTAGTAGTTAGTTGAAATACCAGAATTGAATTTAAAAACTGATTGTACGGAACTCTCTCCACGCGAGTTCAACTCGCACTTGACCGGTTTTTTTCATTTAATCTTGTCTCTCTTTGTCGATGGTATTTAGACCTCTCTCTCTTTTCAAAAACCGGTGTAAATATAATTGATTCTTTCCAATATTTCTAAGAGCCTTCGTAGGAATGTTATCATCTGCCTAGCTGGTCACTGAAATTGTGTTAAATCTTATTATTTCTAAAGTACCAAATAGAGAAAAAATTATATTTATTACAATGAGGAGTTCTTGATGTTAATTTTGAGGTGATGGTGGTACTTATACCATAATAATCATACGTTTGTACGGATGTAGAAACTTACAGACATAATATCTGTCTTTATTACGTGCTTAAACCCAACGATGTCGAGGTACAAAACTATCTGTCATTAAAATTTTACAATTAAACTTTGGGATTCACTAATACCCTTTTGCAATTAGTACCATTAAAATTGCATGAAAATGGTCGCTTAGATCCAGAATACTTAATAGTTGGTTAAATGCTTTGAATAACTTTTAATTGAGCGGTTCATCCAAGCTGTTATTTCACTCCAATAGCACAGCGAACATTCGTTATCATTATGTCGTGTGGCTAGAAAGATAAAATCACTATGCGCACCCTGGTGTCAGAGTTCTTTAAAACTGCCTCTCAGCCCACCTACTACCAGATAGCAGCCAGGACCAATGGCAACGTGCTTTCCGAAGCGATGAATTATCTTTATTATTTCAAAATCAGGTGACACAAGCTGCAATGTCCTAACCAAATCGAGAATAACTGAAATGGATTTCAAATCAAACCAAAAATATTTATTTGTATACCACAGATTAAAAAACAGGTCTTGCTACAGACGAGACTTTAAATTGACTTTTCACTATTTCAAATACCCAATTTTTGGAGACCAAAACGAAAATTATGTACTTATTTGCCTAAATAAAAAGTGGCATCTTATTCAGGCCATAAGCCCTTATACACGAACACGACTTGGTAACAATTTTAATTAGGCGAACCCTTTAATTGCTGAATCCCTGTTATGTTGATGTTCCCAAGACCTTTGAAGTAGGGATCAGGGCCAATGTTAAATAACTGATAATGTCTCTTGTTAGATCGAAGACTCAAAAAGTAGTTTTCTGTATTTTCTTTGATAGCTTCCTTATTGTTTCGTAAGGAATTAAAACTTACAACCTTCTTGGTAGAGGCAATAAAATGCGTGGAATGTTCTAAACTGTCAGACAGTAAAGCCCCTTTGTTTGTGTACTTTGTAAGACTTTATAAAGCTGTACCCCGTGGTATCACCCGCTCATGGGGTGAATTATATTTATGTCTAATTCATTAAGAATTGGAAATATTTAAAAGTTTATTATTATTATATTTTTAGTAGTATCGAACAGATGGGGCAGAATGACACTATGACCGATGTAAACAAAATGGCGGCCATGAGTTAGCAGACACTTAATCTAAGTAAACAAGATGGCAGCTGGATATTATAAATATATCTCCATTTTTAAAATGGTATTTTTATATTTACACGGGCCTTGGCCAAAGCATAAATATAATTAAATTAGTGAATGTATTGAAGGCGTGGTAGGATAAAGAGGTCAGGCATTTGCAAGTGCGATGGCGCAGATAAGTACTTAAAATAACGGCTTTTTGCAGAAAATGAATAATGTTTCTATTGAAATGTAGCAAAATGATGATGATATTTAGTTAAGTTAAATATATACTTTGAGAAAAATATATGTTTCATTTGGATTAACAACAATTAAATATATCATAATATATATGTTGACTTTTTAAATTTATAACGGCATAGTTATGCGTCTTACCAAAACAAGTTGACCTCAAGTCACTGTTAATGGTATTAGTCACTACTTCTTTTCTTCTTCTACTCTGCATATTTGCGTCCACTTCTGGACAGCCTCTTCCACAGCTCTACATTCATACATAAACTAGTCTAGAAATGTTATCTTTAACCGATATCATCCATCAACACTTACGGAACAAAAATCAATTATCTTATATCTAATATCGACTAAGTCTCCTCACGCTCGAACATTCCGTAGCCGTAATTTCGAAGATAATTAATATCGGTCACAGTTTAGTAAAGGAGTATTAACAGAAAATATTGGGGATTACAATATAACATGCTCCTTTGTCGGGGAATGAAATAAGTTGATAACAAAATTATACATGACAGAATATGTGAATCTACCTTTATTGAACCTTAAGTCGAGACAATCTACTTACCCTATTCATTTCGAATATGATATTTTTTTTGTAAGAAATGGTAATCAAGCTGATCGGATCAACTCGGTTTTTTGAAGATATAGAAATTGGTCTTTTATTACAATTTATTATTTGCCTAATTTACAATTTTGCTTGGTATTAATAGTTACCATTTGTATTATATAAGCAATAGAGTCCGGCATATAATATATAATAAGCAAGAAAGCATTTTTTTCTCTCTTATGTAAAAACAAACCTCTAGACCTTGACCATTTATAAAAAAAACATTCCTCAATATCACATGGTCTTCAAAGCCTTTATCATATATAAGGAATGAAAGAACAAAATCAAGATATGATTTTGAATAAATAAGGTATGAACACTACAGACAGACGCAAACTTTCAAATTTTTAACAATTAAATTATATAGGAAATTTTACTGTATTGACCATAAATGAATATAACTCTCAGTCGACTTTTGAAAATACCGTAGAGATATTAGAAATCAGCATTTGTCATCAATAATTTCCTGAAATAGGTGTTTTCGAAGTTTAGCAAACACGAACAAATGGATACGACAGTTTGAAAACTTCGACAGCGTTGTGTATTCGTCTAATCATTACCGTAATTCAAAACAACAAACACTATTAGCTGCTAATATTTATGAGACGATATCTGTCAACTTAACTTATTAATCATAGGTACTTACTTACATCTCCGAGAATTGATACAAACAATCAATCAGAATTAATAATGTAATGTATTAATTTAAAAAGTAGTTGTAATGTAGTTGTACGAAAGTACTGAAGAAGGTCAGAAGTTACTCGTAACAAGGGCGACAAATTTCTTGCAGTATATAGAAGGATCCCATTTATTTAAAATAAAAGATGAAAGTCGCTGAGATGAGTGAGAAAGAAAGAAAAACCGGTAATGGTAAACGTTGGATAAGTGAAGTATTTATCAATTGTTTGTCGACATATGGCGACATTTTGATAACGATTGTACCATTTCGTTGACAAAAGTTTGTCCATTTGTGAAAGCTATTAGCGACACAAACTTTTCCACATTCATTAGTAAATAAAAGATAGAACAAACGTTATATCACAAAGCTGTTATAACATACATAAAATGGTGCTAGTTAATCTATGCTGAACTATTACGAAATATTTTATATTTCACAATAGTTTTATGTAAGTGCCTCATAAAATGTTCACCAAGGAATATTTTCTAATAAGTATGGAAATAAGAAGACAGTAGCGGTGTCTACTTTCCATTTAATTAACTGCGGTGTGAGAAGCTCCGGCTGCATTTTCTTTCGTAAAATTTTATGACAATAATGTGTTTTGATATCATTCCGTGCAGACTTTATTTTAATAATTTTTAGAAATATAGTTGTCTATTGTTATGCAAGAAAAAAAGGCATTATCACCTCCCGGTCCTATTATGTCGCGATTTATACCGGTCGGATAGTAGAGAAGCTAAAAATAACTCTTGAGTTTTGATGTTCTACCTCCTGCGACTAAGCACGACCTCAGCGGTGACGGTGAGATCTCAGAGCAACAGTAGTCCGAATTGACTATGCTAACATGTCCGTGATTGACTGAATATTTCCATTTTGTTACCAATAACAATTGACTGTGATAACTTCATAAAAATGTAGCATCTAACAAACACAGCATTCCCATCCATGTTTCATAATATAGTATTTCTTAAACCAAACTCAATGTTTGTATATGAGCACTAAGATTAAATGTCTAATATTTCCTGCAGGAATCAAATAGGAAAAACATTTGTATACTCATTGAAGAAGCCATCATAACTAATGTGGAACTCTAATAAAGCAACCTCGTTCGTAATATATATGCAGCACATACAATATACGAACATGTCGTTGCACATTCGCACATAGAACATAGCACATATGAACAGAAAAATGTTCGCAAATGCGTAGCGTAGTTTAGCCGAGATGTTTTTGTAACTTAAAATTTCTTAGCAGCTTAAGGATTTAATCGTAAGAACAAAACGTATGTAAAACTATTTTCGGTATTTAAGGGAAACTGTAAGTGATTACAGTCACATATAGCACAGCATTAATATGTTCAGACAAAGTGTCATCATTTCAAATATTTCAGCCCATTCACACTTCAGTAATTCGATCCCAAAGATGCTTGAATGTCCTCAGACCCTCTCGAAGACAACCTTTCAATCTTAATGGCAGAAATGAAATTCCACTCCATTTAAAATCTTCCGCTTTTCACAAAGGATGTAATATTTTCACAGATTTTGTGTAAGATACATAATATTTAGTTTTTGGAAAAATTTTAGGTATATATTTTTATTGCGAACATAATGTAAGGATTTTTAATGTAAGGTCTTGAAAACCATCAAGATATTAAAACACTAGCGACCCGGCTTCGCACGGGCATTAAAACCTTCCTCTAGAATCACCTTATCTATTAAAAAAAACCGCTCCAAAATCCGTTGCGTAGTTTTAAAGATTTAAGCATACATAGGGATATAGGGACAGAGAAAACGACTTTGTTTTATACTATGTAAGATTTTACATACAGAGGAAATATCATCCAGCAGTTTGTTATATAGCGACTATTAATATCAAACAGAAGTAATTGAAGCTCAGTGTCTGTTATTCTAAAAAAAACCCTAACGAAGCCTAGACAGTCGTTAGCAAGTCCACTAACAAAAGTGTGGCGTGTTGCCACAAACATGGTATTCATAAGAAAGAAAAACAAAACATACTTCCTAGTTTTTTATAAGTCTATAATTTGAAAATTTACATGAAATAGCGCAAGGCTTTATCAAGAAGTTTAGTTTTTAAAGACGAAAATTTTGTTACTGTGGCGTATTGGTAACTGTTGAATTTTAAGGAGATTAACCGTATGGTTCTCCAATGAGTTACTTAACAAGCTGTATCATAATATCTGTGCATCTATTCTACACAGTACGAGCAATTTACTTGTTTAAAAAAATATGTTCTATTTCTAATAATCAACATTGTTTGAATACATAAAATTACAAATCCATTTATCACTTTATGCAACACATAGCCCTTAGGAAAAATTTGAAATAATGTTAGCTTGCAAAATTTCTATCTAGACATAGACAAAGTTACTAGAAGTGAGCGAGGTCGACTTTGAAAAATTGAAGACAACAAAGTTGCTTGTTCAGAACAGATATAAATTTCAAGACCTGTATGCAGGAGTTGCTCGCGTTTTACGTATTATCTTTAAAGTGATATATAAAATCAATTAAGTATACTTAGAATAATTTTTATCAAGTTGTAGAACCTGAAACTTCTTCATATCGAGTCAAAACTTTAGACTGAACTACATTTCATTTTCGCAATGTTTCTCCTACATGTACATTTATGTAAAATAATAATATTAAATTATAAGGAACAGAGTAAATGTATTTCGCAAAAGGTCCTGATTTACTTATTATTTTACACTTCTATTCACAGTTTTATTATTTCTCTGATGTTACAGGATTTATTATTTTTCACATAATATAGGCAGGTATTTCTTACTGTATACCAGTAAAACCCATAAGGCGTTCTTTCAATGTACCAGTAATTGTATCATTAGAAAACAAAGTCCACTTTAGGCAAGCGATCGGTCTAAGTTTTCAGAGGAATACGACTAATTATTTGATTAACCTACAAAAGCTAAGTATAGTTTAGTACATACAACTAAAAGCGACATAAGTGATTCCAGTCAACTTTCCCAAACAAATGTTATCCTAGTTTCTCACCGACATACGGCGCGCACAAGATTTAGATTACATTTCAGATTACGCAGCGTAACATGAATATTAATTTAAATTAAACGCACAACTAATACAAACAATACGTCATGGTAACAGTAAGGAAATCACTTCAGACTGCTCCCAACCACAAAGTCTGACAGAACGGAATCGCTTTTATAAATAAATTGCTGTTTTACCGTTGTACAATAATTAAGAACTACTTTTGTTACCTTACTATAAGGTGAGCTTGCCATGATTTATATATTACCCTTCGACGATATAACTGTATATATAAATCACTGTTCACCGTTCATCGGTATAGAGATTTTTTTTAGGCCGCTGCCTTTTTCCAACGACAGCTCCGTTTGTCAAAAGAATTTTAGAAATAAAAAATGCTTATACTACTATCAGCAGATAAGGCGATTTGTTAAAAGCTCAGCTGGGCGAACTAATATTATTTCGATAGAAAGCATATTCTTGTTGTTGTTATTATTTTTTATATGAAACGGAACGGTATAGGTTTACAACATATTTTACTCAAATTAGTTTTCTCTAATCTCGTTCAGATGGCCCAGAAGAGATTTCTAAGACGATGAGGCGCATCTTGTACCCCTTTCTTTGTATTTGTTTTGCTATTGCTTATATTTGTATAATATTGGTGCAATAAACAGTTTTGTATCGTATTGTAATGGTCATTTGATCAATAGTTAAATGTTGATAAAATCAACCACTTCCAACTCTATTGTGTCGCTGCCACGCGATGCTTTTTGTTTGATAAATTATACGATGGCTATTGTTGGTACTGAAATGATCTAAAAATAATTGAGAAACACTTTTTTAGTTCATAATTCATAAAATAAAGAACGAAACTTTAACAGCGAATCACTTGACTGTCACATTATCTCATATCGTTTGAGCGTTTTCCCTGCTTCGATGTCTTTGAAAAAATATAATTTTGGTTTTACTCGTCTTCTGTGTGTATAATATAACAAACAATATCATAGCCTCAAACCTTTCCAGAGGACTAGGCCAGTATATGTAGAAATATATTTTCAAATCCGAGCGATAGTTTTGGTCATAAGCATTAGAATAATTATAAAAATTTACGACTATAATACGTAAACAAAAAAAAACATTGAAGTGCTAATAGTTTTGTTTCAGCAGTTTTTTGAATCTGTACTAAATCAAAAGGAAATGTTAGGCGGACCCTATACCTTTAGTTTGTTATGTGGTTTATCAGTGTGATAGAATACTGATTGATGCACATTATAAACTGAAGGTCCGCCTTTAGTTGGGTATATTCGGTAATGTTAGTTGTAGTTTTGATTTTATTCTATTACTAGCGACCCGCCCGGCTTCGCATGGGCATAAGAACCTTCCTCTTGAATCACTCTATCTATAGGGACAGAGAAAGCGACTTTGTTTTATACATATGTAGTCATAAACCATAAGTAATTTATTTCTTCAATCCATAGACACCTACTTCGTGTCCTCACGTGCATGCCAGTTCACCAGGCTTTCCATTCATATGCTAGTGTTTAAAATTGGAATTTCATTTGATTTACATTTTGCCTTACTACAAAGTCGGCGAGTCGATCATATAGAGCGACGTCTCAGAAAATGTTTCACGGGAAATGTGTATTCAGAATATTGCATTTCACTATTTCATGGTTGGAATATTCAATATGTTTGAAACATTATATATTCTTACTCAAATTTACAAAATATTAATAATTTTGGCTTAATTTTACAGATTGAAGTAAAAAACAGAGTCGTTTTTGTTGAAGGTAAATAGTGACTCACCTGCAGCAGCGTCTTGGAATCCATAATATTATTTCTATTATATTTATGTATGTGTAATAAGTAGTTTGAAAATTTAAAGTATTCATTACTCTTTCTATAACATTTGGTAGGCGAACATATTTGGTACACAAAACCTAACATCCCCAACTCCGCCTACCATGTAGTTCGGCTGAGCGTTCGTACTTATTACATAAGCTGATAAAAAATGCTATGCAATAGCTTTACCGCGGCAGTCCCCGAGTGCCGCACGTTTTTTAAGTACTAATTCATGCTGTTAATTCTATTGCGATATCTACAAAACCTAAGTGTATTACACATGATATTAAAATAATCACAGAAAGCATCGGCCAAGCCCTACGAAAACATTATTATTCTATCCATGCACTAGAAAGTCACTTTTCTGCGATGGCAACTTTCTAAAGAGGAATATGAAGTAAAAGTTTTACTTAGCGATGTTCAATTTCATAGCACTTGGCCGAGATTTATGGATCATACAAACGACGGCGATAGTGTTGGCAAATTGATTTTGACAATGTTGCATGGTCATAATCTTTATTATTAAAAGTTAACAAAAGCTTAGATGATTAATAATAATTAGAGATTTACAGAAACATGGCTTGAGCTGTTCGACAATATCGGCAGTCATTAGCCATAACTTCAGAATTGTCTAGTCAACCAAATCAATTCAAATCAAAACACTTTATTTTAGAACACAGATGAAAAAGTAAATCCACATCCATTAAAAAAATCATTGTGGTCTATCCACAAGGGTGTAAACCTCTTATTATTATATTGATTGTTGATATTCTTTTTCTTTGTTAATTGGTATATTTTTAATTTTAGTATATATATTAACTAGCGACCCGCCCCGGCTTCGCATGGACATAAAAACCTTTCTCTTGAATCACTTATCTATTAAAAATATACCGCATCAGAATCCGTTGCGTAGTTTTAAAGATTTTAAGCATACAAAGGGATAGATGGAAGCGACTTTGTTTTACACTATGTAGTGATATTAAGTGTGTATAAAGTAGATAAGTTTTGTATATAACATTTTAGTTAAGTAGATAGTAGTGTCTTTATTTGTAAATTGTATTTAGTGTTATATATAATAAAATGAAATAAAAACCCAAAAAAAAAAAATGTATGAATAGAATATGTAAATGCTGAATACAACACTTCCGGTGAAATTTATCAGCACTAATTGGCTTTGAGTATGTTGTATATCTGCGACGCATAAAGCGAGCTATTGAAATTTCGATTGAAAAATCACCAGGTTAAGTACCTAGTAGTAGTGGTATTTGTAAAGTCGAAGAGTACAAAAAGTCATAAATTATATGGGAAAGAACGCCTATGGAGCCCATCAGCTCGTGAATAAAACATAACATAATAATGAATCTGTGAATCTAGGACTACGAAAGAAGGGCAAACCACCTGCCCGCTGGAGCGACGACATCGCCAAGATTGGAGGCCCTATGTGGAGAAGAGTCGCACAAGACCGTGGAGAGTGGCGTGCATTAAAGGAGGCTTACGTCCAGCAGTGGACGAAATAAGCTGCAAAAGAAGAATTAATCTGTAAAACCGCTTCCTACAAATCGCTAATCCTTTTTCCACCTTAAAAATGCATTTTATGATTTTAGTCCTCTTCAGCGTTCTACAAATATCCGTTTTACCTTCGAACGTGGCATTAATCATCGCCACCCTTATAATGAAAATAAATCAAGCAATGACATTTAATAAGGTCCAAAAAGCCAAGGTTTATATCAAGTGAACGTAAAATTTTCGGCTAATAAGGTACCTATGCATATTTTTGGTTTCATAATGGCGGACGTGGGTATGAATAATTACGAAACTTTTTCGTCGACGTAGTACTTACCTTACCACCGTTTTTTTTTTCATAAAGTTTCATAATTTTCGTGTTACACCTGCTGGATTAGCAAAGTCAAGGTTTATACCTATAGGTACTTACTTATTTGTTTTCATTGTGTTTAAAGGCTATTGATATCTTGAAAGGTTAGTTGCGTGATGAGAAATAAATATTAACACAATCTATGCTCATTTTTAATGTGTAATACATTCGCAGGAAGTAATCAAGTGTAACGTTTTACAATTGTAACGTTTGTGACGTTACCTTACGTTATTACGTAATAGTTATTTTAGTTGACGACCTCCGTGGCGTAATGGTTAACATGCCTGACCGCTACTTAGGAGGTCCCGGGTTCGATTCCCGGTCAGGTCAAGATGAAAAATGATCTTTTTCTGATTGGTCTGGGTCTTGGATGTTTATCTTTATATGTACTTACTAGCTGTTCCCCGCGGCTCCGCCCGCGTGGTAATCGGTTATATCGCGCCCAAAAGTAGCCTATGTTTGATCTCAGGTCGTAAACTACATCCCTACCAAATTTCATCACAATCGGTCAAGCAGTTTAGCCGTGAAGAGGTGACAGACAGACAGACAGACAGACAGATAGACAGACAGACAGACAGACTTTCGCATTTATAATATTAGTATGGAAGTATGGATTTGTTATAGTATAGTTGAGTTAGTATCCCATAACACAAGTGTGACTTGTCCCTTTATATTTATTTATTTATTAGTTGTAACATACGTATAATAAAAACGTGGACATGCATTGCTCTACTGGGTGTGAAAAAACGTGAAAAATATTATATATTTTTCCTTCTAAATTATATAGGTATATAATGCGCAGTCATACACATTATACTCGTATATATTTCTTGAGAGCTATACGGAGTTTTATTCTGTTAGCTTTCATTGAAATAAAGGTAAATTGTCCTATCGTAGGCTTTTTGTGGGTCATAAATAGTACTTCTCATAAATATGATAGCTTCTGTTGCCAAAGTCGTTATATCATAGTAATTACAATAATAGCAGCTCTAGGGGGGAAACGTATTTTTAAATTGATAGCGACAATATCACAAATAGAGAAGAGAGTAAAAAATGTAAAATATTAATTTTGGTAAAAATAAGTAACTTTATTAAATAAGAAATATGGAAAACATATTTTTTTTCTAAGAATATATTATTTTAGTTTAGTTTTATATTTTAAATCTTTAGTTCTAAGGTATAACATATTTATACTCATATTTTTTTACAGCATATTGAAGTTAATAGAACATGGAGATTAAATAATTGTATGCCAATATAAAAATCTCTGCATTGGGCGGAACGCAGTTGATACATTTAATCTTGTGTTGTCTATTATTTTGTGTTCTATGAAAAATATCAATCAAGAAAGCGTGACATTTTGGAGAACCCATTTGTTGTATTGCTGCCGTCGCCATTTTGGATTATAATTTTCGTTCCAAGTATTCGTAATTTTTGAATTATTGATCTCTTCTCAATTTAGGAAACAACAAAGGCGTAAAAGAAAACATTTCGAAATATTTTTATCTTAGATCATATTTATTTGTTTAGGGTTTAGATTTTGTTTCATGGGTATAAGTTATTAAAGATAGAACAACAATACATATAAAAAAAAACTAAAGTTTTGTAATGGTAAACATATTTTTCAAATGTATAAAATCATTTAAAATAAAAATTATTTATTTTAAAATATTTTTTAAAGTAGTTTAATAACTTAATTCTTCTGCCTTTTTATTTGAATAGTATTGAGAAAAAATATGTTTCTATTAATTAAGTAATACAGACAACCCCAACCGTACTATCTTCCGAAAACACCTTTTTATTTACTGCGTAATCTAAAATCTAACCCACATAAATTGGATGACCTCGGGAGATTGTACTTCCTACATTTATTTGGGAAATTGAACGTGCATTCCTTAATAAAAATATGGTTACATTTCTTTGTGTACTTTCTTCTTAGTTTTTAGGGTCTTTTTATGTTGATCCTACTGTACAGTAAGCATTGACATATTGTAAATTTGCGAGATAATACTTCCCATTGTTAATAACGCTGCTTGAATGCCATTTACAAAATTAGGATGAGAAAATGAATTAAATTCATATAGGTACTCATTTATTTTTGGGGGTCTTACAGCATAATATATTATTTACACATAATTTCAATGTTGAGATTCACATATTCATAGAGTACGTATTGTATTTGAATTTTAGATTGATAGAAAGGTTTCTAAAAATTGCTTCGTATTAACCAAAACGATCACGCAATTGGACTACGGTCAACAAACAAACAAGTGCACAAATATAGACCAATGAGAACTTAATAATAGTTGTGTGAATAGGTCACGCAATGAGAATGTCGATACAGCTCCTTAGAATTGATGGCTCCTTTTTGTTCAAAGAAATTACAAGATTTTTCCGCAGTAAAGCGATTGTTGATGCAAACATTGTTAACGTATAAGAAAAATTTTTCGTTAAAAAAAGAAGTAAGTAATTTATAATATTTCTTGTGATATTTATATTTATCTTTTAACAGTTAGTATTGCTTTTCCAACTACGTACCAAACGATTCTAAATCAAATCTCCGATTTACTTTCTATTAAAAGTTATGTACGTAACCTAGTAGTAGGAAATTATTTGTAAAAGTAATTGCCGTAAATAAGAAATTTATCAAATATGGTTATGAGAGATTGCCGCACCATCTTTATAAATTTAAGCCAATCTTAGAACAACTTTCATACTATTACTAATTCTGTGCTTTCACTTAAAAGATATTTTATAATTAGTGCTGAAAATTTTCAGTCTAAATTATTATAGTGCACTTATTACGTGTGCGTAATAATCCTTAATAATAATCAACTGAGACTCACTAGAGTTGAACCCGCTTAGCCTTTCATAACAACAACAAGCAAAGAGGCCTTAGCTGAGTTCCAAATAAGTTGGACCAACAGGAAGTGGCGTAATTATGAGGGACATAATAAACAGATAAGAAAAGGTTCTATTGACATAGGACTTGTACCTCCCTTTCTCAAACAAATATATGTAGGAATTTTGGGTCGTGTAGGGTATGAAACGATTGTAATTTTTATTGGAATATTAGTCTTTTAAATACTATACAATTTAAATTTGGAACTAAATATATTTCATTTACAAAATTAAGTAAATCTTACTATTAACGAGTATATTAATATTCCAACAAAAGTATTTCCATCATCACGTGATGATGGAAATATGTTTTCAGAGAAATTTTATGCTGTATTTAACAATTTTATAATAATTTTACAGCTATTTCTTGTGTAACAATGCAAATACAAAGTACAGTAAGAACTATAATCCAGCCAGTTGCCAATACTTAAATACTTATTTTATGTAAGATATTGTGATATAAATGAAGTAACTATTTTAATAAAAACCGACAACTTTCTTTTAATACAAGTGAAAATGACGCACGTAAACCTAATTCATTTCTCTCATAAATATAGAAAATATCAGAGATATCGTAAGATAGTCAGCTTCATTTTATTCTACTAATTAACACGGCATGTCTTATCTATCTGACTATACATAAATTTTATTCAACTAACTGAAAGATTACTGTAAATTTTCATCAAAAAATTAAGATAGATATTATACATCTTAAATTAAGATTAATTTTTACTCATCGTTTTATAATTTGAACAAAATAAGTTAGAATTATACCTACTAATTTAAATACTTCTTAAAATTTAATTTATAAATAATAAATTTGAAATGTATCATTTCGACTACAAAACGTGATTGTTTATTCTGCCATTGTCGAAGGTTCCCAAAGGACATGAAGTAAATTCTTCATGTTATAAAAATGCGTTACCTATCTTTTGGGAATGTAACTGCCAAACATTTTATTCTCAAGTAAACCAACCCTCAAGCGAAGCACGGAACCGTGAAGTTCATAAATAAAAAAAGACTAGAAAGTTTACGCGCACCTTTCTTCATAAATGAAGATGAAAAAACCGGAGATCCGGTTATAAAGTATACAGTTTAAGCTTTCGCTGTATAAATTGAAGTGTAAAACAAATTGTGGTGTTTTTTCTTTCCAGAAATGTATAGTTAATAGGCACCTACTTAGAAAAAAAATGTATATACCAATCCCAACTAATATTATAAATACGAAAGTGAGTTTGTATATTTGTTTGTTTGTTACCTCTTCACGTCCTACTGAACCAATCTTACTGAAATTTCGCATATTAAGAATAATAATGCTAATTGGGAGTATTAAGGACATAGGGTACCTTTCATCCCGGAAAAAAGCACTATTTCCGAGGGATATTCATGCGGGCGAAGCCGCGGGCGAAAGCTAGTTATACTATATTTAACAGTAATCAGACACTTTTAAGAAGTAATCCGAGTTGCTGGGTTGCTCTTTGTCAAGCTAAAAATCAATATTGAAGTATTTTATCACTACTGTTTAGATATAATGTCAGAGTACACACACTCTTAAAGATAAATATCTAATACGGATTAATAATCTTTTTATCTTTTACTCATTAGTGATCAATAAATACCAAGACCGCTGGCAAGAACGTCAGTTGTGGGATAGTTTTTTTTTCGATGACAAATAGATTTGCTAGGAAATTATATGCATAATAGTGAAAAAATATGAATAAAGTGGAAAGAAATTAAGTTTATTTTTATTCATTACACCAGTGTTACAATATGAAATAAATTATATCCGCATTTTCTATAAAGTTTGCTGCCCCAAACACCTGGCCTTTTTCTCGGAATAATTTAATCAGTGGGTGAATAACTGGCATGATTAAAACTTTTAACATTTAAAATTGATTGTAACTCTTAAATATGAAATGAATTTATGAAGGGTCGTCAGATTAAAAAAAAAAGTTTTTATGTATGAAGCGTGGCCGAAATAAAAGAGATTATGTTTGGTTGGTTGACACATAATTTTCGTTCAAAATGTTTGTCATATACTTTTCGAGCAATTCCTTTGTTTTAGTCTGTTTTTCAGCTTAGGCAAAAGTAGCAGGAAGAATTCTCCGATACGTATTATCTCGTTTTAAATATGCAAGAAAGGAAGTAATAGTACGTAATTATTGCCTACCGTTACGTATGTACTTATAACGCATGACATATTATTTAATGTTTATAAATAGAGGCGCAGAAATAGGGCAGCTATCATGACATCATTTATATTTATCACTTTTAACGGCCATTTATATTTCAAATCAGAAATAAGTGCGCTTTCACTTAGGAGACTGACATCAGCCAACTAGCGCCACCAATAAGTTTATTTCTTTCACTCTACAATTAGGTCAAATAGAAAAAATCTAAGACAGCAATTCGCTAGTAAATGACTAGTATTTTATATTGTATGGTATTACTTTTCATTATTTTTCCTTTGGTTAATAATTCAGAAAAAAACTTATAACTGCCAAAAGTTGCCACTATTGGCGGTTATGAGTTTTTTGCTTCGTATTGAGAATCAAATAACGAAAAGTAATATCAAAAATACTAGTAGTCATTTACTAGCGAATTGTTGTCTTAGATTTTTTTTTTATTTGATCCGATATAAGAGTATAGAAATAAAATGATTGGTAGCGCTACACGGATCATGTCAGCCTCTTAACAACAAGCTAGTTAAGTAATTACTTTTCATAATAGCGTGGTAGGTAGCGTGCTAAGTTCACAATTTTGTAAATTGAAGATTGAAATCAAGTCCCGAAATAGTTTGTGATATGACTTGTGGTCGCATAGGTACTCCAACTTGTACGTGATCTTTGTTACAACTTTGTAATATATTAAACTTTGGGGTTGATTAATTAAAATTAATTTATGTTGTTTGTTTCACCCTCATCTTGATTATAAGGATTTGGGAGATATTCACATAAGTGAAAAGTCCTTGTCCTTATGAACCCAAAATATTTGGTTTATAATTAACACGTCAAATTTATTAAAATATTTTTATTTATATTAAACTTTTTTTGTAGATCTAAACTATATTTTTTTAATTTCTATTATACTTAACACCATTTCCATGTACTAAACTATACGTCAATATTTATATTTAAGTATTTTTAAGTGAAAGTATATTAATAAAAATTTCGACGAAGCATAAGCATAATTAAAAAAAAAATACAAGTGTTGCTGATCAATCAATATAGAGGTACTAGTGACCCGCCCTGGCTTCGCATGGGCATAAAAACTTGCCTCATGAATCACTCTATCTATTAAAAAAAACGGCATCAAAATCCGTTGCGTAGTTTTAAAGGTTTAAGCATACAAAGGGACATAGGGACAGAGAAAGCAACTTTGTTTTATATACTATGATGAAAAAAAAATATTTTAAATCACTATCACTAGTGATGTAAAAAATATTTTATTTTACAATAATCTTAAATAACTTAATAATAATCTCTTTATCTCATGTTATGTTTTGGTGTAAATTATAAGATGAACGAAATAAATAAATTGTCTAATAACCAAGGATATTTAATAGCTTGCCAAGAAGAAAAGCAGAATAAAGAGGTTCTTGCACTACAAAGAAACCAGCTGAGCTTATGTACTATCGGCACAGATCACACTATATTATGTAGGTAAGTATACTAGTATAGTGAACATTTTTATAAATATAATCTAGAAGAAAACATATTCACAAAAAAAGTGTATTAATTAGCATTTCCGAAGCAAATTGACAATATGTACCTAGAAACAGATTATGCGGCATTGCATTGCGATGCCGCCTCCATTCCGTTCGACGTAAACATACAACAGCACCGTTCGCTGAATACCAATCCCCTTTCCATAAATTGCTGGCAGGTTTTGAATCACTTTGGACTGTTTCCATCAAGGAAAGAGATAAATTTGCGTAAGTACTTAAATAGAAAAATGGATGGAAACTTAATTTTTAGTGAAGACCCAAAAATAAATACTTTATCAGAAAAAAAGTTTTAGGGTAAACAGAAATGTAGACTATACAACAAAGGTTACAAAAAACAAAACATACATGAGTCCACTGAGCGTTCTTTAAATAAAATAAATCTCTGGACCAAACATCAAATTTAGCAATTTATTGGTTAATAAGTCAACTTACTGAATTCAATAACCTAAATCTAACGTAAAGTTATTTCATTTTTGAGGCCACACGTAAAATCTTCGCATTTTTCTTAAAGTTACTTCTGGCAATCAACTTTATGAAGTTAATAAGAAATGTTTGGAAGGCATTTCATTCCGCATATTATTTATGCATCATGAAACGTTGAAAATCTTTCTCACTTGGAAAAATGTATTTATTTCTTTTTGGAAAAAGGTCGATTTTACATCCGCTCAGCTCGTATTGTTATCAACTACCTACGTCATGTATATATTTTGCCGCTAAGTTTAACAGGTAAGTATTAAAAAAAAAAATTGATTCAAAGGGATCCAACAAACAAGTGCTTTTTTACGGCGCGGCGGACGGTTTTGAAAACGCAATAAAAGTTTAATTGTTATAACGTCTATAGACGTCGTGCGTCCGCTAACGTGTTAACATACAATTTGTCTAGGCTATATCTTTCATTTTTTAAATTATTTTTTTTCCTGTACATACCAATTAACTCAATTTTATTCTAAGTTAAGTATATTTAAAGTGATCGCTGTGTTAATTTAGAAAATTTACAGTTGCTAAAATGAGTTTACACCACTCATGAACCGAAATATGTGTGTATTTTACAGTGTGAACAAGTTCTTACAATGGAAACTTTGGTCCCAGCGCGTACACAAAATTCTACTTAAAAAGTAACTAATCATTCTCGGAACGGGGTGGATACATGTATTCGCGAAATTTCTTACTCGATGTTAATTGACGAATGACGTAACTGAAAAATTGGTCGATAGCCCCCGGGTATTGTGTTCTTCGGGTTCCCTACCTAACTGATGAAATCCTGGCCTCTCTTTGCCTTCGATATCTGTTGCTCATCCATCCATCCAGCTCTTGAACCGTAATTGATGGATTTGATTCTTTTTCAGATTATGGGTTTATATTACCCCTTTAACGATTAAATGATAGATAGATAATGATTTGTTTTTAACCATCATCATCCAAAATAGAATTACAGCACAACATTAAGCACAATATAGATTTTAATGCGAGATACAGAATAAATAAGATGGTATAATCAAAATTTATTAAAGTCCAATATTAAAGGAGGTAGAGAAAACTCTTCAGATAGTATATCCAGCGCATAGACATTCCCTTCCATCACACATAGTCGGTAGGTTCCATTCGCTACGTTTACATTTATACTAACTAGCGAAACTAGTATATTTACATTTAATTCCTTGTCCTTATTGTTTCAGATTAAAAAAATCGGACCAACACAAAGGTGATTGTGAATTATATAGGTTATAGATCGCTATCATTTCTATTTTTAGTCTTATTTTATCGATCTTTTCCATATGTCTAAGTCATCATCACGTCTCCCGCCATCGACAGTGACAAATTTTCTTCTGCGTACGCTATCAAGTATAATGGAATAAACTCTGGAATGTTTTTTTTTTCAAGTGATTGTGCTGCGTGTAAAAAATCGTTCATATTAGAAAACACGGTCATGACACCTAATGGGAGTGACTACTTTTTATCACAAAGGTCTCTTCGTGTACACAATTTTATAAAAATACTAGCTGTTGCCCGCGGCTCCGCCCGCGTGTAGTTCGCTTTTCGCTAAACCTGTGGAAACTACAACTATCCAGACCTATAGTTAAATCTATAAGTAGTATCCTATTCCCGTGCCAATTTTATAAAGCCATTAGCCATTGCTACGATATCAAACTAAAAATATTAACATTCATACTATCACATCTTTTTCTCTAAAAGAGTAGACGCAGCCTATTACAGGGTCATTAGAACCTAACTCAATAAATAGTGTTATGTTAGTTAAATTAGACCTTACGACACGACCGTATGTTCCGTCGAACAACAACTGAACTGACTTGCTGGTTTGATTATTTTTTAAACCAAAGCCAAACCAACCAACTAATCAATTCAAATAGCTTACAATACAATACAACAAACGACCGATAAACAAACCAACCAATAGAACTAAATAAACAACCAAAATTTTTTTGAAATAATTAGAATTAATTGCTGGAAAAATTTCAATCTGCTATAATACCATATGAGAAAAAAATAATTAAATTAACTTCAGCGCCATCTATTGATATTTTATGTAACTAAATTATACGCCCACACACATTCAATGTGTTAATTTTTTAAAATTTAATAGAGACTGCAGTGTGTTTTTGTCTTCATTGATATCGATAAAACAAAGTAGAAATTGTAGCTTTATCTATATTAAATACGTTTATGTAAACCGGATTCAACTCTGTAAAAGTTTTGAAACAGTGCTAGAAGTAAACTTCAATTGACCATAACTTCTTTTTCCCTTAACCGATTTTGACGAAACAAAGTTTTGACAAAACTGTTGAACGTATATGTAATCCACCTGTGAAAACCGCGTTCGAATCTGTTGAGTAGTTTTGAAGTTATAACGTACCAGACATACAGAAAGACAGACAGACAAAAATTCCAAAAATTGTTTTTTTTGGTTTCTGTTACACGTCTTTCTTTAATCGCCCCGTATCAGTTTTTTAGAAAAATATTTAATGTACAGACATTCAATTTTTACTGTCCGATTATATGTAAAGATAGATAGATAAGTACAAAATCCATATCCATACTAATACTATAAATGCGAAAGTCTGTCTGTCTGTAACCTCTTCACGGCTAAACTGCTGGACCGATTGTGATGAAATTTGGTAGGGATGTAGTTAACGAACTGAGGTCAAACATAAACTTTTGGGCGCGATATAACCGATTGCCACGCGGGGCGGAGCCGCGGGGAACAGCTAGTACTTATATATTCAAAGGCCTCCAGAAACTAGTGTCTATCTGCGAAGAATATGCAAAAAAGCATGACTTAACTTACAATGTAAAAAAAACAGAGATGGTAGTGTTTAGGTCCGGAAAGGGGCCCCAACATATACCCAGTTTGACGCTCAGTGGGCTGCCTGTAAACATTACGCCCTCGTTTAGGTACCTTGGTCACATAGTGACATCCACTATGAGGGACGATGACGATATAGAGCGGCAACGGAGGTCACTATGTGTTGTTGGCAATATGATCGCCAGAAAGTTTTTTAAGGCCTCATACGAAGTGAAGATAACATTGTTTAAGTCTTTCTGTCAATCCTTTTATACGTGTCAGCTCTGGACTAACTATACGCAAAAAGCCTACAACGGCATTAGGGTAGCCTATAATAATATCTTCAGGCATTTGATGGGGTTAAAACCCTGGTGTAGTGCCTCTGGGATGTTCACAGAGGCGCGTGTCAATAGTTTCTGTGCCATATACCGTCACCGCATAGTTAACTTCATGTCCAGGGTTGGCATGTGTAACAACAGTATTGTGAGGAGTCTGGCAGAGAGACTACACACCACTGAAACCTACAAGCATTGGCTGACTGTTGCTGCCACATAATCACATTGATATTGAGTATATCAATTTTCTTATTTATCTTATCTATTTGTTTTTTGCTAATTAATATTTGTGTATGTGTCGCTATGTTATGGATATGTAAAAAATATCTGAAATAAAGAATTATTATTATTATTATATTAACGGACTTAACGCTAAGAGCGTTCTCTACCAGTCAACCATTTGATTAATCTTCTTTTTCAATGTCGTCAATGACAAACTATTAGATATGATTTGTAAGGGGTTGCGATATCGTTTATCCTGAAATAAATTTGCAAATGAATTTATTTGTTTCTTTTCAAAATTATAAAAAAAAGTAAGAAAATAATTCTAGAAAACAAATAAAACACGAAATCATAAAATTATTGTTTGTGACAGGATTCGATCCAGGTACTTTCTTGAAACATTTCTTTACTAAAGTATTAAAAAATTCTTAAAAATTAATACAAAACGAAAAAAAAAGTAAATAAAAAAAAGTAAGTAAAAAAAGCAAGTAAAAGAAAGTAAGTAAAAAAAAAGTAAGTAAAAAAAAAGTCATCTATAGCAGGATTCGAACACTCGACTTAAAAATATGATCTACGACCTCTACCGATAGGCCAACATACGTTGCTAGAGATTGGCGAAATTTCAAATGGGATTTGTCTATAGGTACGTTAATTCGCGCCATCTATTGAGATTTTATGTTACTAAATTTACGATCAAATTCAATGTGTTATTTTATTAAAATTAATAGGTGCAGTGCGTGTTTTCGTCTTTATTGATATGGATAATATAAAGTAGAAATCCTAGCCTTATCTAAATTAAATTAAACGTAAGTAAACGCATTAAAAGTTTAGAAGCAGTGTTTGAAGTAAATTTTCAATCGACCATAACTTCTTTTTCCCTTAACCGATTTTGACGAAACAAAGTTTTGACAACGCTCCTAATCATATGTAATCCAACTGTGAAAACCGCGTTTAAATCCGTTGAGTATTTTCGAAGTTATAACGTACCAGACAGACATACATACATACATACATACATACAGACAGACAAAAATTCCAAAAACTGTTTTTTTGGTTTCTGTTACTCCTTTTTAATCGCACTCAATCAGTTTTTTTGAAAAATATTAAATGTACAGACACTCGCATTTTAGTGTCTTATTATATGTATTGATATAGCGGAATTCTATATTCGGGAACTTGCCTCCAGTAAGCCTCTTAAAATTGAAAGTACATACTTTAAAAGCCTCGCATGTTTCAACAAAATTGAAAACATACAAGTTGCGTGAAAATTTCGGCTGATAATGCACTGTCGTGAATTTGAGAAACTTTTGACAGTTGCCTTCAAGTTGCCTGTTCCGAGAATCACCCAGTTTCACAGAAAGCACTTGTCTTGAAGTAAAATGCTGGAGTAATGAAAATGTTCAAAAGATTTTTGCAGAGATTGTACCAAAAGTAGATGACTTTGTAAAGCGCTTTCAAGGCGTCTTCTTTCGGCTAATCTAAATCTTTGTTATCGTATTGCCATTATTTAAGGGATATTAAAAAGCAGGAAGCTAAAGGAAAATTCTATGAACAAAATAACGTGATATTTTAGCATGTGTACTAATAATTATACTATTTCAGATATTAGAAAACGACTTAACTTCGACTTTATTAAATTGTAAAAATTTCGGTTATTTTTATTTATAAAAACTTTCACAATTAACTTATAAACGTACGTACATCACTACATAGTATAAAACAAAGTCGCTTTCTCTGTCCCTATGTCCCTATGTCCTATGTATGCTTAAATCTTTAAAACTACGCAATGAATTTTGATGCGGTATATTTTCATAGATAGAGTGATTAAAGAGGAAGGTTTTGATGTCCATGCGAAGCCGGGGCGGGTCGCTATTAACATATTATTAAGTTATTCGGGATAAATCATGTTCAATACTGAGCCAAAGACGAGAAATATCAAAACTAATAGAGCGACTACTGATTGAGGTGCAGTGGCGAACTTGATTGTAATTAATCTTTGGTTAGTGGCTGCTACTGGCTGTTTTAATTAGTATATTACAAAATTGTTCTAGCAAATTCTACTACTATTTCATAGAATTACTGAATAGAAGTGCGAAAGATCATAGTCCCTAGTGGACTTATGATCTTTGGCATCGAGCAAAGGGTTACTAGTTTTAATAGGCTACGGTCATTCATTCATTTTGTGTGGGTGTCACGGTCAATCGTCCATGCACACCCCAGTGACAGAGTTATACGGAACCGCCTCTCGGCCTCTGACGTAGTTCCTTTAACGACTATCAGATGGCAACCGTGACGATCGGCTTAACGTGCCTTCCGAAGTACGGAATCATCTTTATTGACAGATAATCAGGTGATTCAAGACTGGCAATGTCCTAACCAAACTGTAAAGATCTAAGCAAATTATACTTTCCGTAGGAACCGAACCCACGATCCATACGGGTCTACCGTCGCTTGCCTTGACCACTGAACCACAGAGGCCGTTAACCACGAGTTAAAACACGAGTTAAAATATGAACTTATTAGTACACTATTTAAAAAATTCTTCTACGAATCTAAACAAATGTTTAAATTTTGTGATGTGTAATTTTAGATACAGTTTCATTGTTAATAAAAAAAATGTAAACACCTAGAAGAAATGTGAAAAATTGAATACAAAATTTCAACGTAAATATCAAGTTGCAATTATTGTGAAATGAGAAATCCACGGTTGCTGGGGCACTCGCATAGTTTACACTGGTAAAGTAAATTGAGTGAGTTGAGTTGCGAATAATAACAGTAAATATTATTATTTGTGATGTCATAACATAGTAGATCTGTTATTAAGTTTTTAACGAATTTAATTGTGGGTGTGTGGCTTCGGATATTTAGGACTTTATCTGGTTTTTCAAAAAAAAAAAGTTATAGTTTTGTTTGCTTTGAATTACTATCTAGACTAACTCATTTAAAATAATATTAATTACTTAACAAATTTACAAAAAAATATAGATAAGCTAGAACATAAATGGAAAAAGCCGAATTCTGAATTATTTTACTAAATTGACAATTCTTTACTTACCGAAATACTAGGATGTACAAAAGCATATAAATATTGTACACCGGGTTTGAGGTAACATAAATGCTTTGCTTACAACTCTAACATTGTAAGGTACAAGAATTTTCCTCGCAACTGAAACTCCTTTGTAAATTGGTTGTTATTACATTCTAAAAACCAAAATCAATACACAGATATTTTAATAATTTTATTTATCTTATGTTGGTACAATATAAGCTTGTTTTGTTTATTGCTCCAATAATGGCGGTCTTGAATTATTCTTGTTTTTTTTTTTATAAAAAACTAGTCACTACACTTTCTGTATTCCAAAACATGTGGTGAGTTAAGTAAATTTGGATATTAAAAAAATATAGATCCATACACAGATAAAACCATATAGTTACACTTACCGTAAATCAAAAATGACTTAAGGGCATAATGATTATATAGTGAAATTTAGAAAAAATGAAAGATGCAATAACATAAACAAAAACAGAAGTGTACATTGGTGGATTATTTTGTGAATAATTACGAAAATTGCCAGCTATAGAAATAATACAATTCAATGCTAGTGATGATACAAGTAGGTATTTTTTTCCAGACTTTGTAAGGCATACTTGAACCACATAATTGTCCGATAAGAAAATTGGACGTGTAGAAGACAGGAGGAAAGGCCTTTGCCCAGCAGTGGGGTAATTAAGGCAACAAAAAAAAAAGAAGCCGAGCAGTGGTTTAGAAAAACTGTTGCAAAAAAGTATGCAATAGCGATTGATTTGGTAACCCACACAATATGGATGCATGGAATAAAAATGGTGTATGAGTAATTTAAAGTGAGTAATACGTAACATAATGATTGTTGTGCAACAGCTTTTTTATATACTTATCAAAAATATTAATTCAGTTACATACTTGTTCAAAATTTATTAGAAACATCTAACTCAACGCAATTAAATACATCACATTAACGACATGGGTTCAAGTTTGTCATTTAGGCGCGCAGATACGTTTCATACGTGTTTCGTGTTGATAATTTGTTAACAGGAGATGGCGTCGCATATAAATTACAGATTAGGTTAGGATAGGAAGAAAGAGCCTAACTTTTGGGTGCTGTGGGCTTGTTAAAATTACAGCCTTCTGCAAACATGTGTTCCATTTGTTTATCCCATAAAAGAAATAGAATTCGTGTTTGTGGAGCTCGCTTTCCGCGACTACAGCTTCGCTCGTGTTCAGAGATGAATAAATTAACATTATACCAATATATTAAATAAATATATCTTCTCCATCTTAAAGTTTTCCGGTTGCATCCTCAGCGGTTGCCTCGGAGTCCAGAACCCGCAAAATTTAAATAAATATGTATTACAAACAAAAGAAGTCAATATTTATGATCAAATTTTCAAAAAATTTATATTTTTAAAATAAATATATAGTAACAATGCAATTTTTCAAGATGTATCCAATCTATATGCTTTGTCAGTACCTGTTCTAGAAATTGTAGATACGAGTAATATAGGTACTGTGAATTAGCTAATTGTACGACGCTCTACCGGTGTCCGGAGATTACACCATATATATCATTTGAGACTTTTTGTTAGAATGGATAACGTCAGGATCGATCATTAAATTAATGCTTAATTGTCGAATCCTTTAAATTTCAAGTAGATCTACCACTTTTGGTAAAAAAAAGAGTTTTAGCGGACCCCGTCGTCTGCCTTCGTGGTCCAATGACTAAAGCATTTGCCTGTAGAGTTAGGATGTACATGGTCGATTGACCGTGACACCAACACGAAATGATGATGATAAGCGGACTAAATCGAAGCCAATACCACCAGGATACTGCTGAAATGATGATAATAATGATGCGAGAAGAGGTAACAAAGAGGCGGCGAGTATTACATGCTTTCATATTTATGTAATAGTAAAGTAAAATATTAAATGAAGATCTAACAGTGGGTATATTTAAAAAAGTAAGTTTGTTTCTGCATTTCAATTCAGTAACAAAGCAATTACAGTTCGTCGACCTGTATTTTATTTTAACCTTTTCTTTGGATAATCAAACCACAACCTATCTTTTAATTTATCTTTTTAATCATGCTTTTGATTTCTATCTGTGTAACAAAATTAACAAAAAATGTTAGCCTTCGAATTGATTTAGTTGCTGATTAATCGTATTAAGAGGGTTTTTTTATTAAGATATAGCTTATCTGAACTGGCACCATTTTACCCTTGGCTGGCTTGAAACCGAAGTTTTAAGTCACGAAGGTTTATTACACATTTCTTAAAAGTAAAAAAATAATAATTGTTAAATTGAATTTCAAATCACGCTTAGTTTTTGACATAAACACGTTTGCTGACACTCGAGGAAACAACAGTAGTAAGTAGTTAACTGTGATATTTATACTACGCCTTTTTTTGTATCTGTGGTGTCAATGAAAGGCTTAGTTAGACCATCTCGTCTTTGTACTTCTTTTTGTAGACAGCATATTCTAACATTGACTTTAGGGAAGCGAAAACTCATTATAATGAGTGAACTTATTTAGGTTATTAATTTATATAGTTCTAACCTTACAAAGGGATAATTCCAGGACAGTTCATATTGCGTTACTCTGAACCTGGAATTTTGCTAAAAAAATAATGCGGTGTTGCCAATCAAAAATGGTATTGAAATTTTAAAAGCTTTGAAAACTTTGTTTAACTAGTTTTTAAATAATTTTTTGAATCATATATGATTCATAAAATTGTTTAAAAACTAGTTCCAAAGTTCATAAATTTGTGATTTTGAAATATAAAATTTTAAGCTGTATAAAGTAGGATCAGACTAAAAATTATTCATAAATCAATTAAAAGTTAGGATATGTTAGCAACTACGAGAATAGTTTCTCATTGTTGGAAAAACTGGCGAAAATTTGAATATGCTAGTGTAGTGTATGTATTTTAATTAAAATAGCTTTTCGCTGCCACGAGTAGTTTAGGTATGTTTTATGATCGAATATCAGTGGAGTATTCAATGAAACTGAAGCTTATAAAATCAATAAAAAACACACAAGAAATACTTAAAAATAATAGTTTTAGGTATTCTCATAACTATAAATTGAAAACATTTGTACAAAAATTCTTATTTAATATAAAAAAAATTGATATGATGGATAGTTGTAACTTAAAAATTTATTAGAACTTAGAACAAACAAGAATAGAAAACAAGAATTTTCAGCGTGCTTCAATTGACATAGTAAAGCTGTCGGTATAAGAGCTTTTTTTTAGCTAAGTTTCTGTAATAAATACCATCTGCCTAGGTTTTAAACATTTATAAGCATTTACCTAGGCAAAAGATATCTTTTGCCTAGGTAAATGCTTAAAAACTATCCAATAATATTATTGGATCTAAATAAAAAAATAAATTATGCATGCTGATCAGTGAAATTAAATATTCATTCTCTAAAACATTTTAAAAATATTATTTTGTATTCAATAATAAAATTTATTATTTTATCTTATAAAACGAGTGTAATAAAGTATTATTTATGATTCCAGAAACCTCTTGGCTGGATTGTCCGATATTTTTTATTGAAGTTTTCCAATATTCTTTTACAGCTTGAAAGCTTGAGAGATACGGAGGTCGGCTTTATAAAATGCGCTGTTGCATCTCAGTCAAGATATATTTTTACCTTAGCGTAACTAAACAACTACACCGCAAAAACATAGTGCATATTATAGTACATATTGCATTATTCTTCAAAATATATCAGACCACTTACAATCAGATGGACAAACATAGATTTGCCTACTAGATTGTAATTAAAACATTTTTTGAATTAATCAAAGTAAAAGGATGCTAATAAGTATATAGATACTTACTCGTATGTAGCTTTTATATTAGTAAGTAAGCAAACAAGCTTTTGACCCACCTGATAGGAAATATAAAGGTCAGATAAGTTTATTTTTGAGAAAAGTAATAATAAAACTAAAATAAAATTAACAAAAAATAAATAGATACGAACAATCATTTTCAAAAATAGGCTCCGACTCAGCATATGCTCTCAGTAAGAGAGTCGTTGTAGTTCTAACACTCGAAAGTGCAAAATACTACATAATCAAATTGTGGAAATAAAAAAATAAATAAAGCAAGCTATGATGTAGTTCGTATTCCTTACCGAGCATTTTTATCATGTGCTCTAAAATTAACCAAACTAAAATTGTAGCTGCAAATACTGAAAAGTCCAAAGGGTTGGGTTGTATATGACGTTAATACGGATTGTCTTTGAACTCTAGTAAAAGGCTGGACGCTACAGTCCCACATAAATAACTCGGACGTTGAAATTTTCAACCCTTTGTTGGCGCGATTTATTTTACAGAACAATGGACGCGAACATTATATGTGGACAGCTGAGAAATAGTGTCGTCTTACGGTGTCTTGTCTAGAATGTAATGCTTTAAGATAAATGGAAAAGTAAATAAGTCCAGTAAAAGATGTTCACTGTTTTACGTACTCAATCACATTCGTTATTGATGACTTACTTAAATTATAGTCTTACTAGCTAATGTTTGCGACTCGTGTGGGCCTTGGTGATATCGTGCCCAAATGTAGCCCTTTTTTGACCCTTGGTACTTAATTATATACATACCAAATTCTATTAAAATCGGTCCAGTGGCTAAGCCGTAGTGGTGGTACAGATAGATAGAGAGACTTTTGCATTTATAATATCAGTATGGATGTCCCCCATTTGGGTGCCTACAGTGGCTCTTTACAGTTTGTAGTGATCTTTAGTCGAGTTAGTGAATTGCACAATTTATAGCAGTATTATTTATTTATTGATTTTGTGCGCAAATAGCGAGATTTATAGCTGTAGTCATCTTCGTAATGTACAAGAAGAAAACCAAGACCAAATTTTACTGATAATAACTGTCAAAGTTGTGGACTAGGTAGGGAGATAGGATTGAAAAGTAGAAATAGTGAAGGAAAGTTTATTCACAGCACAAAGAAACTTAACAAAGAACAGTCCAAGAATAAGAAATCAGAAGGGTAGGATGAGCACAAGAAAGAAATTATACTTAATTAACAGAAAATAATAAATAGAAAACGGCAATGAAAATTTAACATGCAAACCAAAAATCAGACAGAAAAGAAGTGGTTTTCAATAACAGCCGCCAGGGGCGCAGTTGCCACGGCAAAGCGACGAGTCTGCGCCCTCCAGCAAAACCATTGAAATCTGTCATAAGATGACAACAAGAAATATATATACATAAAAAACGGTTTGTTAGTCCGTACATATTTAAAACAAAATTAAAATATTTACACAAAAAATTAAAATCAATAATATGTACAAGAAAATAAAAATAGGTACATCACGCCACATCACCCCCCTCCAGAGACCGACAAGGGCGATAATAGATTAAATATTTACAATCTGTTAGGAAAATGCACAATACAGGTCCGTCGAACATCATCTCCTCGTTCAGTGAGCGTACTGTGATCAGTAGACGTAACTGGTGTCTGTGTGTTTGTACCAGATTTCGTGTTAATATTAGTTTTATTGCTAGAGTATGAGGGAATGTTGTGTGAGGTGTGTGTGTCAAGCAATATGTAAGCCGGCTTGATGCGGTCTATCGATACTGTGACAGGATTACCTCTTAAAATAATTTTAAATATTTTGTCACCTCTCTCTTGTACTTCGTGTGGTCCAGAATAAACAGGTGTAAGAGACCCACGAACTTTATCGTCACGTAGAAAAACGTGTGTAGCAGTAGACAGATCCTTGAAGACGAAGATAGAATGCTTACCATGACGAGAAGCAGGTAAAGGCTTAATCTTACTCACAAATGATCTGAGCCGTGCTAAATATTCTGTCACATCAGTGACAACTTCTTCTTCTTCTTTAAAATTAAAGAACTCACCTGGGAGCCTTAGCGGTTCGCCATAGGTGAGCTCAGCTGAAGAAGATGATAAATCTTCCTTGAAAGAACTTCTGATACCTAATAGAACGAAGGGAAGTATATCAATCCAATTAGGACCAGAGTGACATGTGATTGCAGCTTTCAGCTGCCGATGGAATCTTTCCACAATACCGTTACAGGCTGGATGGTACGCAGTAGTCCGTCTATGCTGAAATCCTATAAGCTTAGATAATTGCTTAAACAGTGCTGACTCAAACTGCTTACCCCTATCTGTAACGATACTGATAGGACATCCAAATCTGGAAATCCAGCCAGAAATTAAGGCTTTAGCTACTGCTTCGGCAGTAATTTCTTGTAGTGGTATCACCTCAGGCCATCGCGTAAACCTATCGATTGCAGTGAGGCAATACATAAAACCTTGTGAAATAGGTAAGGGACCTATTAAATCTATATGAATATTAGTAAATCTAGAATTTGGAATTTTGAATGATCCTAATGGTGAAGAGACTTGTCGTGTGACCTTTGAACGCTGACAAGCTAGACAGGTCTTAGACCACTCACGACAGTCTTTCTTAATACCGGGTCAAACAAATCTTTCCGAAACTAATTTGACAGAAGCATTCGCACCTGGATGACTAAGAGAATGAAGGCTATCAAATACTTGTCGACGTAATGTTTTTGGAACATACGGTCTTATGCAACCATCTCGCTCCTCACAGTAAAACTTTGAACTGACACCTGGTAGTTGCATCCTTTTCAGGCACAACGACGTGGTATTTTCAAGGAGTTGTTGTAGTTCCGGATCAGAATCTTGAGCATCTGCTAATGAATTAAGATCGACGGGTAGAACAATCTCTTCTATCCTAGAAAGGGTATCAGCCACGACGTTGTCCTTACCAGAAATGTGTCTAATATCGGTTGTAAACTGTGAGATAAAATCTAAATGTCGAAACTGACGAGGTGAACAGTTCTCTTTACGAGAATGAAACGCAAAACATAAAGGTTTATGGTCAGTGTAGACAATGAAATTTCTTGCTTCTACCATATGACGAAAGTATTTGATAGCTTCATAAATCGCTAGAAGCTCGCGGTCGTAAGGAGAGTACTTCTGCTGCACGGGAGATAACTTTTTAGAAAAGAAAGCAAGAGGTTGCCATCCTTCTTCTTCTTTGAACTGCTGTAATACAGCACCTAAAGCAGTGTCAGAAGCATCAGTTACGACAGCAAGTTTAGCATTGCAGTCAGGGTGTGCTAATAAAGTTGCTTGACATAGGCCTTCTTTACATTTATCGAACGCTTCCATCTCCTTAGATGTGAAACAGACGGGATGTGATCCTTTAACGGAACCTTGTAGCAACTCGTTCAAAGGGGCTTGATGTTGAGCTGCTTGAGGAATGAAACGCCTATAGAAATTAAGCATTCCCAGAAATCTTCTTAGCTCACGTACGGTTTTCGGTGCTGGAAAGTTTTGTATGGCATCGACTTTAGCAGGAAGAGGCTTTGTTCCTTCGGCAGAAATTAGGTAACCTAGGAAAACTACCTCTGAGGTACCAAAAACACACTTAGAAGTATTGATAACCATACCATATTCTTGCAACCTGGTGAATAGCGTACGGAGGTGACTTCTGTGCTCTTCTTCGTCCTTTGAGAATACCAGAAAGTCATCTAAATAAGCATAACAAAAATCAAGGTCTCGTAGCATCTCATCAACAAAACGTTGAAAAGTTTGAGCGGCATTACAAAGTCCAAACGTCATATATGGAAATTCGAAAAGACCAAACGGTGTTGTTATGGCAGTTTTGTGAATATCGTCTGCATTAACTGGAATTTGGTGGTAGGCCTTCATTAAATCAATTTTACTAAAGATCTTACAGCCTGATAGGTTATGAGCAAAGTCCTGAATATTCCGGATCGGATATTTGTCAGGAATGGTCCGGGCGTTCAGCATCCTATAATCGCCACAGGGACGCCAACCATTATCTTTTTTAGGGACAAGATGTAGTGGAGAGGCCCAAGAGGATTTGGAAGGTCTGGCTATACCACTCTGAAGCATAGCTGCAAACTCTTCCTTTGCAATTTTTAATTTGTCAGGGGCCAGCCTACGAGGTGAACAAGAAACAGGCGGGCCGGGCGTAGTACGTATGTAGTGTACAGTATTATGTGTAGGTGTGTGGTGTGTGCCATGTGGACGCGTAATGTCAGGGTATTCCCTTAGTATATCATGAAAGTCCGACTCACCAATCACACACTTTACCGAAGAGATGATATCCGACGGTCGTGCAAGCAAAGCCGCGGTGTTAAGGCTAGTATGATTATCTACAAGGCGTTGATTCCTGCAATCAACCATTAAATTATAAAATGATAAAAAATCTACACCTATTATTGCCTTTGTCACATCCGCTACAATAAATTGCCAAGCAAAGTCACGGCGCAAACCAATGTTCAGTACTAAATTAACATGGCCGTATGTTGCAATTGAAGTACCGTTTGCTGCACACAATTCATAGTCGGTTTTAGCCCGACGCTCTTTAAAATGAGTCATGGGAAAAACACATAGATCACTCCCGGTGTCCACCAAAAACTGTAGTTTTGTCCGCTTGTCTGTGACATATAAGCGACCTGTATTCACACAATCGTCGGCCGCCATTACCGATTGCTCACTACGTTTCCCGAAGACGCCGAAGAATGATAGTCACACGGTTTAATACACCAATTCGCCTTGTCTCCGTATTTAGCATGATACCAGCAATTTGGATATTTTCTATACATTGACTGGGATCTTGTCCTAGAACGGGAACGGCTTCGATCTCGATTGGCTGATCGACGGTTACCATCTTTCGAAATCTGGTCGATTTTATTCGTCAGAGCAGCCATCTGTCTGGTTAATTCCGCGATCTGCATGTCTTCGGGCCTACTCGGCGGAGCTCTTGAGGTAGCTGAAGTTGAGGCCACGTGTATGTTAGGTGAAACTACATCGTGTATACGATCTGCCAGCTCAGCTAGTTCCTCTAAGGAGGCCTTAAGTTGCGACGCTATAATCGTTCGCGTACCTGATGGCAGTCGGCTCGTCCATATAGTTCGCAAAAATTCTTCCGGTATGCCAGGTCCAGCTAGATTCTGAAGGTGACGGAGAAATTGTGACGGCTTTCTGTCGCCTAGCTCTTCGTGTACGAGAAGCTGTTTTACTTTTTTGTCTCTCGAAGCTGATAGACGCTTTATAAGCTCGGTCTTAAGCTTTTCATACCTGTCAGAAGCTGGTGGTATGGTAATTATGTCCTCTACCTCTGCTGCGTATTGCGGTTCCAAATGTCCGATCGCGTAGTAATATTTGGTCGCGTCTACGGAGATGTTGGCCAGCTGAAATTGAGCTTCTAGCTGCGCGAACCACAACGCCGGTTTCTCAGGGTAAAATGGAGGCACCTTGATACCAACACGGAACGTCTCCATTGCCATTTGAAAATCTTCCTTATCCATCTTCAGTGTAAAAGAAGGTCACCAATTAACGTCACGTCAAGCAACTGGTACTTGCAAGCTAACATTATAAGCACAGACTGCACATGAAGATTTATCAGACCTTCGGTCTTGGAAGGGAGTCCTGTGGCGACACTAGCGCCACAACAATATCTACAAAGACGCACCACAGATGGCGTTAAAAGCAACAATCTCAGAATTGCATACAAGATGGCAAATTACTATGAAAGTCTAAATCGCGCTTGCAAAGTTTCTACGGATTGGAGCATAAATACAACCTCCGACAAGACATCGTCGGAGCCGCGGTTCCCCAGGCATAACACCCTAGCCTGGCGGGAAGATCTTCCCTTTGTGGCGGTCGAGCATATCCCTGTCGCTCCCGTCACACATTCTCCAAACTGACCCCGACGTGATTGAAACCAACCTTCTCCGAGCAGCTTTCTTCATCATCATTCTCCAATCCAACATCATCTCTTAACCTCTCAAGCCTCATCATCAGGTCAACAACAAGCAGTCTCACAGCAAGCCAACAACAACAACGAGGTATCCCCAGGTCCAACGCAGCCGACTCACCGAGCTTCCTGGTCCTGCAACCACACCCTCACTCTCAATGACTTCAGCGACCGGCACAACCACCGCAGCCCACGTCTGTTACTCATCGGCGGCAACAAACAAACAAAATTAAAATATTTACACAAAAAATTAAAATCAATAATATGTACAAGAATATAAAAATAGGTACATCACGCCACAAAGTCACTAACTCCAGAAAAGAGATCTTCTTCACCTAAAATATAAAAATAATTGAAGAGCTTACTTCCATTATGTTACCGTAATGCGGGTCAGGACAGTTTGTTTGATGCCTAACACTCGTGAGCAAGAAATAAATGTTACTGGATTAAAGTGACCTAACACCTTAATCAAAAGTGAATAAAACGCATATAAAATATCCTTGTTTTTCACAAAAAAAACTTTTATATATATATATACATTTATATATTTAACAGTAATCGTTTCTTTATGGTGTTCGTTCGTAAAACTCAAAAGTTGTATGATTGGTACATCCCAAGATTGTTCTCTGCAAAAGAACTTTTCACGAAATGTTTTTCTCTCAGTATTTTGAGAACAGCAAACATCTATTTATATGCTCTAGGTTAAAATAAAAAATCTTTTTGAAATAATTTTGTGCTCTGTCGTACATAAAGTCTTTTGTTACTTTTTTCGCTCACTCATTAGCATTTAAATGTTACCTCATAAGTCATTGTACAAACTGTGGCTAAATTAGCCTGAAATATTTTAAACAATTGAGTTTTCTTTTAGCCTAATAATGCTAGCAAACGACTTCAATTTTTAAAAATAAAAATACGTTAAAATTTTATTTGAAGGTTAATGTTCTGAATGACTTTCCTCCTGGAATGAATGGGTTCTTCAATAAATATGAGAGGACTATCAACATGCTGTGATATATATGGCAAGCGTTTATAGGCAACAGTAAGTGCTTATCGTCAGATGGGCTATGTGCCTCCAAGTCGACTAAGTAACATAAAAAATTTACTCATTCTTTTCAAGCAAAACCATAGTAGTTATAACGCTTGTAGATATCAGTGTCAGCTATTTCACTCTGTAAAAGTAATTGTTTATATAAAATATAATATCAGTATTGCTCCAAACAAAAAACGTTAAAACAATATTATTTTGAAAATAAAATTGCGGTCTTACAGTTTTTGTAAAGTAAAATTTATAATCGTCTGACCATTTCATTCACAGTTGGCTACAAATGATGTGCCACGAATGTAATACATTCAAATTGTTAACGTTTTCCCTTTTGTGCCTTTAACAGTATTAGATATCCGAAGAAAGTTAGATGCAAGTCACCGAAGAAAGTTAAATGCAAGTCACCTTTCTAACAAGATAAATTACCAGCAGGCTTTACCAACGTTACAATTTCAAAACGTCAACGAAGTTCGACGAAAACAAAATGTATGGGATTGACATAAGGTTGACCACGTGATTTACCGCAGCTTATGTCAATCCCATATATTTTGTTCTTGTTGACATTCATCAACGTTTAGAAATCATACTTTGGCTAAGCCCACTGGACTGTCATGCATTGAAAGAACACATTTAATTGTTCAAAAAAAAAAATTTACTTATCGACTGTTAAATTATGAACAACTGATCATAACTTCATAATATTATGCCACTTTAGTTCTTAATATCATGCCACCACCGGTCAATTTCTTCATTTCTCTAAAGCCGGGGTTTGTCGCTAGTAAATATTTCTTATTAATTAATATTTCGAGCATCAGTATTATTTTCATTTGAAATATAATATGGAAAATACGGCCAGTATTCCTTGAATTATAAATTGAATTGCCATTTAAATGTAATGATATAAATGTATAATTCATTTATATGATTTGTAAATGCATCGTCGGTTTTTTTTACGAGAACAATGAAGACGAATCTGCTAATGGTAAGAATATAAATAAATAATAACTATCGCAGGACATCTTATAGAGTTCAGACTCTATAAGATGTCTATAAGATCTGCGATAGTTACTCAGACCATATTTTTGCATTTAATATCTATTTTTGCTATAACTGATGGATATACAATATATTACAAATAGGTACTCTTTATTGCACCACATTTTTTTTTAATGTTGACATTGAAACCTTTCTTTTAACTTAAAAAGGTATAATATTAGTTAGGACATTCGTATGCGGTGCTACAATTTTATCAAATTCAGATATAATATTATACTTACACACATATTAGCATTATTGGAAAAGGATATCAAGATTTGGAAAGTCTCAAACCTTTCAAGATTTCAAAGCAAAGTCCCGCGCTCCACTGTGGACCATTGATTAGCGAAAGTACGTCCCATTAAACCAAAGGAAGGCTTTCAAGGCATAAAATATAGCAAACTTATGGTGAACGTAATGGACTGGCCTTATTTTAAGATAAATGGCCGAGTTATGACTTCTCTTTTATAGAAAAAGTTATGTGTTTTTGTTTGTACCTATTTGTAACAGAAAACAAATGAGTAATCAAATGTTGTTTGTTTTATTAAGTTTTGATAGCGTTTTAGTTTGTGTATTTCAATATTTGCCTTTCAGTTTAGCCTTTATACCAGTTTACACTGTTTTATAAATATATTTTATTTTATCCTTTGCTTTATTTTATGTTTTCTAACATAAACAAGTTTACAAAGTACAAAATATTTATGAAGATTAGTAAAGGGTTTTGCTATTTATATTTAATTGGTAATTTATTTTTATATAAAGTTTGATAAAATTATAAATGATCGGAGAGTTTTTTACATATATTTTATGATAAAAGTTAAAGAGTAAAGAAATATGGCCATGCTAATCCGATCGACCACTCATCGGCATTTTAACTACAAGTTGTCTTTGGCAGCTAAATAAATAGCTCTACTGTTGTAGTATGTACAATTATGTTGTCCTTTCAGTCAGACACCAGACGAAATGTTTGCATAAAGGGTGAATGTACAATTAATTATTTCGCTTATTAATATGTGATGTAGGATGTTCGAACTGTCTAGTTTTTTCAGAATAATTATTTAGATCAGCCGCTTATTTTTAAAGTGTGGAAAAAGCATTCGCCTAGCCCTGACGCCCATGAGCCGCCATTAAAGGAAGTTGAGCGTTTCTATACATTAAAAACACATGGTGTCACACTATATTAGCTTTTCCATGAGCCTTGGATATAAATAATCATTTTATTTTATAATGCTATTATATTGTTGGCGAAATCTGCAACCAATCGGTGTTAGAGAGAAAATAATTGACACTTATTGCGATCATTTTGTCGCATTTTTAACCGACTTCAAAAAAAGGAGGAAGTTCTCAATACGTCAGAATATTTTATTTATAAACTATACAAAGGATTAAAAGGAGTTGAATAACATGATGTGCAACAACAATTAGTTTATTTATATGAGATTTTCATTTATTTAGGTATTATAATTTTTCCGACGTAAAATAAATATACGCTACTCAGTAGGTAGTTGACTTTTTGTGTGTAAATAAATATACATATAGGTATATCCTTTTCCACTGACTAATGACTACTATCTCACACCAATTGGCTACATAAAAACTTAATTAAAATTTTAATGCTTTGCTTTGAGAATCCTAAAATGGTAATGACTGCAGTCTAGTTATGTCAAACCGATGAAAATAATAATACTAATTTGTGTAGTTTGTAAATGATCCATTTACAGATTTTGTATAATAAATTATTCTGATATTTTAACAGAAAGATATTATTACGCTAAATGTTTGTTATTTTAATTACAAAAATATAATATGTTGAATATTATAAATTGTGATATATTTATCTGCATTAATGAAAATTGATAATGCTTATTTGTTTCGATGTTATTTTTGAAAGCGGGATAGTTCAACAAAAGGCTATTTAAAAAAACTGCATTCCGTCAAACGATCCCGCGGGTTCATTGGAAGTGGGATCGAACGACGGAATACTCAATAAATGTTGTTTATGATATCTAGAAAAAGTAGTGAGGGACATTTAATTTACGTATTGAAAAAGTTTAAGGGGCAAATACTTACCAATGATTTTATATAGTTAAAATATATGCAAAGCCAAGTTAGACGGTTTGTGAAATAATGCAAAGCATTAATTTGAATGATGAGGTTAACTAAGTAATAGGTAGCTAGTCAGACAATATGGATAAGGTTATATACCTAGCCCTTCCCACCTTAGAACCCTTCTCAAATTCTCTACTCATCGTTCCGATACTTACTCCTATTCCTTTTCGGTCCATGCTGTTAGGTTGTGGAATTCATTGCCGGCCGACATACGAGACTTAAAATCAATCTCTGTTTTCAAGAAACGCATTATCTTTCTTTAGCATAATAAATGTATAGTATGTAGTATAAGTAAGTATATTTGTATTTATATGGTATATATATTTATTTAAGTATGTATGTATTTATGTATGTATGTATGTATGTTTATTACATCATAATGTTGTAGTACACGCCTGTTACCCTTTTCTTCTCGTTTCCTCTCTTGGGTCTGCTGAGAGATTTCTTTAGAAATAAGCAGCACTCTTGTACTAATGTTCTTTATTCTATGTTCTTTTCTTTTGTATATTTTTCTGTGTACATGAATTTGAAAATAAATAAATAAATAAGGTTATAGAAACACACTTACATGCATTTTTATTGACTACAATGAGGATATCTGTAGTACCATTATGAAACTTGTGATGTCTATAAATATGTGGTTTATACAAAAGTAAAATTATGCTTTATGCCAAAGATAAGACAAACAATAAAAGTGATATCGATTTAAAGCAAAACTGAGTATTTTTAGCTTAAAATGAGGAAAATATTCACATTACTATTACCCACTATAGTAACGCAATATTCTTTTGAAAAAGTTCACAAAAGGATTGCTCTATTATTTATTCAAAGGAACCCCGGATGTCTACTGATGATGGCTTTGTAGTCACACGCAGGATCTAAGAAAAATTTAAAGCTTTAGGGTAGATGCGAGAAGATAGACAATTTCATTAGTATATTAAATGTAATAATTTAAATATAAGTAATAGGGCAACGCTGTTAGTGTAAAGGGTGCCAATTTTCATTTAAGTAGTAGAAATATTTTCGCTAATATACTTGATTAAGAAAATCGAAATCACTAATAAAATATTGGAAAAACAAAACGACAAAATTAATATGAACTAGTAATAAATTATATACATAATATTAAATGTAACACTAAAATTCACTAAACAAAAAACAAAATAAAAAATAACATACTATTACTACCTATATCTTAAACTAAAATATTCTATACAAAACTTATCTTATAATAATTGAAATAATAAAAAATATATATAGAATACGGATTTATATATAGATAAAACCCATAAACCGAAGTGCACATTGAAAGCAAAGAGCTTTAAATAATAAAGTACTTCGGTAAAAAAGTACACTTACTCTGGAACACAACGAACGCTTATTCAAAAACTATACAAGGTGCGAAATAACCACTGAAAACTCTCTAATCCACCAAAACTTATTTTATACATTAAAATAAAAAATCGCTTTTGAGTGGCCTCCAAGATCTAAAGCTAACTAATAATGCGACTTGAGAATCTGGAAAGAAGATATGACTGATAAAGATACCTTTCTAGGTATATTCATATAAATATAAGTATATTTTATGTCTCCGATCCTAACCCAACACAAAGGGTAACCTTATATTTCAAAGCAACTATGATTCCTTTGTCATTTTAAATAAAGTGATTGATGCGATGTCATAAAGGGAAATTGTGTTTAGTTCGGGAACATATTTATCCATCAATAGCGTTGACCTTTGACCTTCGAACGAATTAGATAAAAAAAAAAACAAGAAGTCATGATAAAGCAGTTCGTAATTTATCGCCATGTTTTCATGACATAGTCAATGAAAAATGTGCTTTTATAAAGAACGCTGGAGGGTATACAATTGAAAAGATACTGAACCGGTCAAGCTCTAGTTGGAATCGCACATTAAGGGTTCCATACCAACATGCTTTTGGAAATAATCACTGCTTATCATCATTATTTCGTGTGGGTGTCATGATCAATCGACCATGCACACCCTGGTGTCTGAGTTCTTCGGATTCGCCTCTTGGCCTCTTACGTGGTTCCTTTAACGACTACCAAATGGCCAGGACCAACGGCTTACAACGTGCCTTCCGAAGCACGGAATCATCTTTATTATTAGACAATCAGGTAATTGAAGCCTGCAATGTCCTAACCAAACTGGAAACAACTAAACAAAGTATACTTTCCGTGGGAATCGATCCCACGACCCCCGGTCCACAGGCAGACGCAACAACCACTGGACCACGGAGGCAGTTATTATAGTGAGGGACAAACTTATTCGAATTGCTTTGATTTAGAAGTTTGCTTTTTTTCTGCTCGAAGGGTTAGTAGACCAGGGTTTTTCTAGCAAAACTAAAAACGTTTCATTGTGTACGTATTTACTGCTGTTTAATAAATGTTTTTGATTTAGTACGTGCTGAACAACTTTCGCAAATGTTTGACGTTGAGTTTTGTGTTTGAAAATTTTGAAATAATGTTTTATAATATTTTCAATTTGATATCTAAACATGTTCTTGAAAAAAAAAATGTTATGACAGATGGAAAAAAAAGTTATTTTGTAAGGCTTTTGTTTGTGGCGAATAGGGTTTCGCTCCTTGTATAAAATGATTGAATCCTTTATTTTTACGCTAACGACTTAACATAAGCAGGGCAGTGAAACATTTTTCATTAAACAAAAAGCTAAGTAAAATCAGTATTTTTTTTAATAAAAAGTATTTATCAAAATGTAATAAAACGCAAGAGAACTTCCTGTGTTTAATTTATATTCTGCCTATAATACTATTTTAAGTTTACAAATATTATTTATTTCAAAGTAACTATTAGTTATACTAATGAAAACAACAGCGATAGCAAAATTTATCAATTCCCACATATTTTAATTAATGTGTGGCCTTTTTAATCGGTCCAGTCTTACGTGCTGGGTGAATTATAAATATTATAAAATAACATTTGTTGAGGTCTCCTTACTAACTTTAATCATATGAAAAATAAAAACGACAACATCATGATGACAGACGGAAAACAAAGGCGATGAGAACTTGATTTCAGACTTGAGACGACGAGGGACACTATTATTGAAAAATAAGCCAAATCTTTTATTTTTTCTGATTTCTGACTTACAAAAATTGAACCGAGATCGTTCAACAATTAATTTTCATAGAAATTAAAAGAGCTGTCCACGTTATATTATGTCCACGCCATATATAGCTGAAGAAAAAAAATATCAAACAAAACTATAAGTAACTAGCGACTCGCCCCGACTTCGCAAGGGTGGAATACTTTTGGTTTTGCTTAGGTACATAAAAACCTTCCTCTTGAATCACTCTATCTATTAAAAATCTGAATCAAAATCCGTTGCATAGTTTCGAAGATTGAAGCATACATAGGGACAGACAGCGGAAAGTGACTTTGTTTTATACTATCTGATGACTAAAGAAAAGAAGTATAACGTACCTTTAACTCGGAAAAACTTGGTACAAACTTTTTCCCTCT
Source organism: Apomyelois bistriatella (assembly GCA_947044815.1). NCBI lineage: Eukaryota > Metazoa > Arthropoda > Insecta > Lepidoptera > Pyralidae > Apomyelois > Apomyelois bistriatella. The sequence continues at coordinate 7,758,131 of OX345703.1, forward strand.
CGAAATAAATTCATCACTTTCACTTACAAAGTCGCCAAGTGTTATTATAACAATATATTCTTTGAGTGTACTTTCACTAAGTAAAGTTCGAGTTACGATTGTTCGGAGGTGAATTAGAGGCTACAGGCGGCCTCTTCCGGGGAATCCTGTTTTTGGACTGAAGGCTTTCAAGCTAACGGTTTCAGTGCACACGCGCACAAGGGCTGTAACTTTGCTTTATGAAATACCATAGGGCACAATCAGCGCCACGAATGAAATGATCGGATTAATTTAGTTTTTTTTTTTATGTGACTCTAATACTTTGTTTGCTTTGAAGATTTTTTTAGTTTTATATTACTAGCTGTATTTTGCGGTTTTGTTCGCCCGTAGTTACAAAGAGATAACGTAGCATTATAATGGTGAGAGATTATTGAAATCAGCCCAGAAGTTTTTGAGTTTATTCATTACAAACAAATAAAGAAACAAATCGTTCCTCTTTATAATATTAGTTTGAAGTGTGACAGATTTTTTTTAAATCTATGGAATTAAATACATTTATTCTAAATTTCATTATTTTACTACTGGCAAGCGAGTTTTTTCTTCTTCTTCCTCTAACATTTTTAACGAAGATTGGATGAATGGAAAATTAAATGTAAAAAATATTCTAATTATAATTAAATAAACTTAATAAGGCACAAACTCTGAGGAAATCATTTACATACGTAAACCACTCATAAATTTATTAATTGAGTAATCCGTTTTAGAAGCTTCCTGTTTTGGTCAATAGGGACAAATATCTCTTCCGTTGCGTTGTTTCTACATTTACATTATTGAGTTTTAACTATGTATAAATAAACACCTTGTCCTGTGTCTATGTATTTTATTTTTTGGTGCAATAGAGTTTGGTTTTATTATTGTTCCAGAATAATTAAATATCATCCAAATTTCTCCTTCAGAGACCAGGGTACGCTTTAATCATGGTTCTAGAGATGGCACTATCATTCATAACTTTAAAGCGACTGTCGTCTAACCTCCGTAACTTTTTTTTCATAGGGAAACCGTACCAATAAAATCATGATCCGATCGAAGGAAATAAATATGAAATTCTGACACCAGTCTTTGCAAGATTGATTGACTGTATTAACAGCACGAAATGACGAAGATTAAGTATGCACATAACTATTTTACTTATTTCAGTATTCAGAGTGCTCAGTATTATATGATGAGTTTGAGGCAACAGCTTTGTATCATACAATAGAACCTTACTCCTCTTATTCTTTATTCATAAGTCTTAGCGTGGTCAGAGTACATGTGGTTACAGTTCATTGAACCTACCTGTGTAAGCGGAGTGCGTTGTATAACACCTCTTTGAACGCCAACATAAAACGAGGATCAAAACAAGCCGGCTTTTCATTGTGAGAGGAGATACTTCACATGTTTGGGGGCTTATGTTGAAAATGCCTGAAATAGTAGCGGAGATACACTGAAAAACCTATACCTAACTACTTTGGCTATTTGAGAAATAACCAAAGTTTAACAAGATACTAATGAAGTCAATTTGATTTAAAAAAAGTGATTTAATAAAAGAAGGCAAAATGTTTGGTTACATATTGCAAAGAGTTATGTGGTCACTTTTTGTGCTATATTGATTGACGAAAGTTTGGTTGTGTATAAGTAAGTCTTTTTTAAATGTTTAATAAAATGTCTTATCATTCCAGAGTTAAATATTGGAAATGGCTTGTATCCAGCATGAACCTAACCCATACTTTGCTTTTTTTCCATTCACCTACTATTAGGATTTTGTTGACTACTATTACGTACTACATATTTTTTACTAGCTGTTCCCCGCGGCATCGCCCCGCATGGGACTCGGTTATATCGCGCCGGAAAGTAGCCTATGTTTGACCTCAGGTCGTTAACAATATCCCTACCAAATTTCATCGCAATCGGTCCAGCAGTTTAGCCGTGAAGAGGTGACAGACAGACAGACAGACAGACAGACAGACAGACAGACAGACAGACAGACAGACTTTCGCATTTATAATATTAGTATGGATGTATTTTGGATTCTCATTCTCAATTTTAATTGCAGTGTCACAAAGTTTTAAACGTGTTTTATCTTCCTAAACAGCATAAAACACTTTTGTATTAAATTAATTATGAAAATCTTAACGGTTAATTGTACAAATCCCTGGATATGCCTGAGCTTACACGTTATGGCAGGTAATTATTAATTAAAAGGAGTTGAGAAACTAATCTCAGGAGGGCTTAAGACAGGAATAAGAGCGGTTGATGATAATGTTATTAAATAAAAAGTACCTGCCTCCGTGGTTCAGTGGTTTAGGCGTTTGCCTGTAGACCGGGCATAGGGGGTCAAGGATTCGATTCCCACGGGAAGCATACTTTGTTTAGTTGTTTCCAGTTTGGTTAGGACATTGCAGGCTTGAATCACCTGATTGTCTGACAAAAATGATGATTCCGTGCTTCGGAAGGCACGTTAAGCCGTTGGTCCCGGCTGCCATCTGGTAGTCGTTAAAGAAACCACGTCAGAGGCCGAGAGGCGATTCCGAAGAACTCTGACACCAGGGTGTGCATGGTCGATTGACTATGACACCTACACGAAATGAATGAATGAATAAGTATTTTGAGTAGGTAAATCTAAAATTATGTACTAAAACCAAGATGAACAAATAAGCATTTATGTAATGCTGTTGTTTATATAATTGCTGTTTGTATTTTGATATTAAAAAGTCATTTAAGTATTATAAATGTATGGTTGGTATTTTTTGTGTGGTTTACGTCGAAATGGTCCTTAATGCTGAAAGTCTGTCTTATCTTAACCTATTTATGTGAAAAGGTAGGAAGGTTGCTGGCAACAACTGGATTGCGGTGGCTCACAGTAGGGATACATGGCGTAGACAGAGGGAGGCTTATGCCCAGCAGTGGGTTGTAAACAGCTGATGATGATGATGATGATGATGATTTATGTGAAAAACTGCAACCAAACCTGGTCTACAAATGTTAACGTTTTAGCATCCTTTTTTGCGATTCAACAAGCATGAAACAACTTCGTCACTAAAGACTCGTGTCTTAGTGGGGTCGTGAACAACATAGACACAGAACAGTAAAGTTGTAGGTACATTGATTGAGTTCACAACACCAATGATGTATGAATTATATCGTACCTAATATTTAAAAGTAAATAATTACTCTATCGAATAGTATGTGTTACGTAACATAACGCTAGACAGTGTCGTCATCTGCTCTCTTTAAATAACTACAAAGATCGAAATATGACTTGAGACACAATAAACAACCAAACACATTAAGCGATAGTGGCACTCGAAAGTGAGTGGCGACTTTAAAAGAAAAATAAAGTTAAGGGGACCAAGAACGATCCACACTAAAAGCTTGCTTCCGAGTTCTAACAGCAATGAAGTTTATGGTAATGTTCAAAATGGCACGTAAAGAGCTTTTTACGCAAGTTTTGGGCTAAATTGTTCATTATTTGCTCATAAAATTAACAGTTTCACCGCATACAAGAAATACAATACAATTTTTTTATTGAATAAATGAATAGTTTGCACCATATGTTTACTGGGGCCAACTTTAACTTTGTCAAATTGGAAAAACTCAGAGACCTAGGTGTTAGTTTTTCTTCTTGTCAAAACTTTAGCGATTTGATGTTTTTTTTTTATTGCGACTACAGGTATCATCCCCGATTCTTCCACTGTAACATTTTGTTATATATGTTTATTTGATTAAAAGCATAATTTGGGACTTTCTTATAAACAAATATTGAGAAGGAATAATCTAAATTAACATGATCCCATAATAATTTTAAGCAAGTAAAGGCTATTTTTTTTGGTCAATTATAACATGTGTATGCGCAGTTTTTTAAACATTTTTATCGAGCCTGTAATACTTCTTCATTATATTTTCCCCAAAATAAACTTATTATTATTCCAAAAAAATTCTATTATCTACAAAAATAGACTACTCAAATACGGGGGTTACTAAAGGTCAGATGTTGATTTAGTTAAAAGAGACGAATTCGTTAGGCCCCGTAAAACTAGAATCGAATTTTCAATCCAATTTTTTCTCTCCCAGTTTGGCTAAATCTAATTTCCTTAAAAGGTCATCAGTAATTGAACATGATATGAATTTGCTCTTGATGGCAGACCATAATAATTATTTCTATTCATTAACTATTTTCGCCTTCTATTTTTATTTTCGACTTGTTGTTCCTAGCTGTTTCACTCGCATTATAGCCTATAAAATTCTCTAAAAATCAGAATTTTTTTGAAATCCAATTAGTAGTTTAAGTTATTAGCGTACAAACAAACTTGTCAGCTTTATTATATAAGTGTGAGATATGCTTTACCTTATATGTTTCGTAATCAAAATATAATTAGTATCGTCATACCATACTTTTTGCCTACTGTGACGCATGGGCATCTCTATATGTAAGACTTTATGGCAAATTGAATTTCATATTGGAAGAGGATTCGGCCTTAAAAGTATTACATATTTAATCAATTCATTTTAACTTCAATGCTTTGCTTCTGTTGAAACTTTAAATCAAACTTCTAGTTGACCCAAGTAAAGCAGGGATCATGAAGTTTAAAACTAGGTCATGGGGTCAGAAACAAACAACACTTGTCTATTATGGGATTCATTACCATGCAGACGAGCCAGGGTTTGGGGATAACATAGATTACTTTGAAAAATATTGTTCATCGTAGGATATAATTTTTTACCTTTTTTTTTCTTTGGGTATTAATACATTTTTTTATTATTTATATCATAATGCATCTTAGAATGCATTCGATCTCTTTTTATGCTCAATTAGCCGAACGAAATCACTATCACTATCATCACAACATAGTATAAAACAAAGTCGCTTTCTCTGTCCCTATGTCCCTTTGTATGCTTAAATCTTTAAAACTACGCAACGGAATTTGATGCGGTTTTTTAAATAGATAGAGTAATTCAAGAGGAAGGTTTATATGCCCATGCAAAGCCGGAATGGGTCGCTAGTATAATACAAAGAAGACTTGTTTGACAGTGGACGGTTGGTCACTAGCATACTCGGATTATCCGATTGGTTTGGTTTCCATGGGAATTTCGTTTTAAATGGAAATTAAATTCTAGTAGGTTAGATGGTAATTGCTCCATTGTCATAAAACCCCCATATCTTGGCTGATGATTACAACGTACCCTGGGATTTAAGTATGATTATGAAATGAGGATGTGATTAAAAAACAAGTTCGGATGAAGAACAAAATAAAAAAATCCCTATAAAGAGAAGCGTTTTAACAGATTTCTCATTCTTTTTTTGTACCAGTAAAGGAACTTTGATCAGTATCTAGTGTTACCGCAACCTGAGTATAATTGAATTGGACTACGGCTCGATCTCAAGCTGAAAGTGGCGGGAAAAATCTTCATTTTCCTTATTTTTATCATCACAAAATAAAACTAAATTAAATTCTGTTTTACTTGATTCTTAAATTTTGATCTCCGCAATTTTTTTTTTCATGTTATATTAAGTTAGGAAATTTTCACATAGTCTAAGCTTGGCTGGCACGTTTTGTATAAACATTACAGAATTTTTTATTGAAAAGGCAAATAAGTCTAGACTTATCCCACGAGCACGGTTTAAATTTGCTTGCACAAAATATGCAATCTGATCTGTCATTGAGTTTTTTTTTATCTTTACCGTTAGTATTATTTATCTTCTATGGCATAATCTAACCATCCTTTACCCAACATTAAATGGTTATTAAACATTCTAGTCCTGGATAGTCATCTAGCACTAGAATTTTTATTCTCATCAGTCGATAAGCGTAATTCTTATTGACGTCTTTGATTTTGTTGAGTTGATTGATTGAGTTGATTGATGTCTTCATTCTTTCTTTTTGCACCACAATCTGGCAGAGGGAACCGCTAGAAGAACTACAAGCTGCAAACTTGAAACTGGTATTCCAATGACTTAGAAGTATCAAATCTTAACAAATTGTAACCACTTCTGTCTTAAAAATCTAAAACAAAGTTTTCTTCGGTTTTTTTGTACCTTTTTAGTATTCCTATGTTGCGTGTTACTTGTAAATTTCACCGACAAAAGGTTAAGCCTATCAATATAGTAGCACCAAGGCTAATGCTTTGTCGTGCCCTAGTAATTAAATAAACCTACAATATCACATTTTATTACCTAAAAAATTAAAAATGAACATACTACTTGCTACGTTGGCGCAGTGATCCAAAATAGATCTAGGACTCCAAACATGTCAACCTTTCTTGCGATTCACCAGTATCTAAAGATCAGCAGGTTCCTTTGAACCTCATCGATACCTAGGGTTATCAACTGCCTTTCACTTGGCTTTTCAATTAATCCCTCGATTAGGTACCGAGAATCCATACGCAATAAAAAACCCATTGCTATGCGCTACCCGGTCGCCTAGGTATTAAAATATAAGATTCAAATCGTTTTACCTGTATGTAGGTACATCACAACAAATAATGCTCAAGATATCTAGTAGGTATAATATCTGTCTAACACATCTGTGAAAATCTTAAATTTGTTGTAAAAATTAATATTTTATTATTTATTTGCGAAAATTTACAGTTGACAGAAGTCGGGAACTAAGCCAACACTTGGACGTGGAATAGTAAAACACATTTTACTCTACTCCCTATGTCACCGAAACCTGAGTGCACAATTATATTTAAAAATAAGAGGACTCCTTATTTTCCCGTGGGTAATCGTAAGAAGCTATTTAGGGAAAAACAGAGGTGTGACTGGTGGATTTTATAAATAAAAGCCGGTCATAAAAAAATATACTAAATCCTATAAATGTCTTTACTTCCACATTTACTTTTGGTTGTAATCAATACCTCATTAAAAAAAAAAACGAAAGATATCGATTTTAGCAGACCTAAGACTCAGGACCAGAGTCGTTCAGCTTGGGATAAAGATTATATGATGTAAATAACAGTCATATAATATATCTATCAAGAAAAGGCAAAATTGACTACTTCATCAATATAGTAGTTTATTGGTAGCGATGGTCATTATGAAAATTACTAGAAGAGGTCTACGTCAAGAAGATCTATCTTATTCACAGGATCTTATGGATATGCTCGTAAAAGTGGTTTCAAATCAGTCTGTATCTGAATTTTGATTTGGATCTTAAGAATTAAGTAGATGAGTTACAATGGAAATAAACATAACGTTGAATTAAAAATAACGTTGAAATAGTGGTGACAAAAATGTTCTTCTTTCTTTTTTTTCGTTTCTTCCTTCTTATATAAGTGGACTTGACCATACAGATCAAGTTAACTTGTAAGTATAGCGACGGATAAAGATATAAAACTTGGCCACATTCAAGTTTTTATTGCTTATGTTTACGGCAGAAAATCTTCAAGTATTACTTAACTGTGCGGAAGTTACTGTTGTGATCCAATGGGATTATTATCATATTATTATTCATAAAAATAGATTTCTAAACATATAAGCAAGCATTTATTATATATAAACCAACGACTTCGTATGCGTGGAATTTTAAAATTAATTTATTGTTATTTTCATGGTTTTTATTTATATTGCAAGAAGTAGATTTATTTTAATAAAACTGCTGATTAAATATTTCCGTCTTCTAAAGGTACCTTTCTTTTGTATATTTAAAATTTAATTAACACATATTTAATATTTGTTTATAAACAAACACCAAACTATATGGTCGCAAAAAGGGTGGAGAAAGGTTTATAAGGATAAGACTATCATAAGCAAAGAAAAATAATTTGTTATCATTTGTGATTTTAGATATAATATACAAGAATCGAATCATTTAAATTCAGCAATAATCCGCTTATTTGTGGCAAAAGCGTGTAAAACAATTTTTATTAAAAGATTTCCTTCCCAGGTTTTTAAATAGAAAGGTCGAACTCTATGAACAGAAATTATAATTGTTGCATAAGAAATACACGTAAACAAACTTGCTGCACTTTGGACATCAACACTGTAACTTAAATGGCTTTTCACAAACTTCCGGGAAGGTTAAGAAGATTTTCGGGGATTGTAAAAGTTTTACTATTTGAAGTGTTGAAGATGGTATGTAGGTTTATGTGTATGAACTGTATTTTAAAAAGGCGCTAATTTGGAAGAAACGTATTTATTTGTTAAGCAAAAGGTTAAAGTAAGAGGTGAAGTCCGAACGAGAGAATATGGCCGCCGGAGGATGTCCGTCACAATGGTTACTATATATGAGACTTCTGTCGTCCTTTTTTTCTATACACTTTAATTTTTAAAATTTCTTACTTATATCATCATGGACTTAAGTCCGTGATACTTAAAAACTATTTGAAGAGGAAAAAATAATAACGCAAAAAAGAAAATTGACGGTTCAAAAAAACTCAGGCATGCTCGCTTTACTTGTACCTTTTCAGGGTCCATTTTCATTTTTAATTTAACGTGATATGTTACTTGAGGAATGTTATTCACTATCACAGGTTATTTTATAATGAGATTGACCGTATTAAAAAAATATAGTACTAGATGTTTTTTTAAATTATTTTAAGTTCAATTAGTTAATGTAATGTAATTTTATTTAAAGTTCAAACAGTCTTCAAACAAGTTCTTCTGCAGCCATTTATAATGTAAATTGTGACTTTTAAACAACTAGTTCTAATCAGGATTAAAAAAGATTAAAATTTAGAACTAGTTTTTGCTCAAATAAGAAACAAATATATAACAAAATTGATATTATACTGGTATTTCATTAGCTGTTCCCATACTACAACGCTCATTAAACTACTAGAATTATTCTTAGCTACAATGGTGCACATAGCGTGTAGGCTATTGGCCGTTTGAGCAAAATTCTGGAATGGCAACCATGTACTGAAAAATACTACCTACCAGATAATACGATCTCATAAGTGTCATCGGAAGACGCTGAAATTGATCAGATTGGAAATCCATGAGGGAGGCCTATATCCAGCAATAAGACGGCTTGGGATCTTTCAGAAAGGCGTGGCAGAATTCATTCAGGATCAGTAACATTTGTCTATTAAAAAAAAAAAATTTAATGATGAACATATTTGTAGAGTGGGTAACTAAGATTTACAATTTTTCCTGTAAATTGAGCTATGTAATGCAAATAGGGGATTTTCCAAATAATATAATAATTGAACTATATATAAAATTGTATAATTTTATCAGCTTAACGTTCGTGTACAGTGGGCGTATACTACGCGGTGGTATACTACTTGAGGTGTAAATGCAAAGGTAAAGTAAAACAGTTAAAATATAATGATATAGTTATGAAAACAAATAAATAGTTTTCTGAGTGGCCCACTGTCCGTACCAATATATAATTTAAATATATTCAAGACTAAAGCATAAGTAATTTAAGCCATTTACGAGTAGTTAAAATTCAGTCTGCTAGTGACGATTTGACAGAGAGGTGCACAGTACAGAGCACGACTTGTTGGCAATTAAACTTCAAATAAACAAGAAATATTTTCACAGTGAATAGTGACAAGTTTTTAATGTATAAAAGTTGTAAATAAATGTGATGGATTTGGATATCGATGATGCATTATATAAATCAGGTCTGTAAAAAGGATTATTCTTAGTTTTTAGTAATTATCTCATCACTTCATGGAGAAGTCATTCTCATCATTGTAAATTCTAGTAATTGGACATAGAGAATTAATTATTTACTTGTACTATTTTCTGCGACCTGTGCAGCCTATGCTCCAAAATGAAATATATTTTTTAAAACTCTACTAACAAGAGCTCTTTTTGTATTAATGATATGAGACTAACTAGCCTAGCTCCAATTATTAAAATTCAATGATTTGGTACATATTTTTAACCAAAATAAGTAAAATAAAGTAAGTAAGTAAAATGTAGCATATAATATTTTGTTGCTCGTAAAAAATCATGACTATCATTGTTTTATATGTTTTGCTGTTATGTTACTTTTTACGTGTAATAACTATACCCATACTAATATTATAAATGCAAAAGTATGTCTGTTTGTTACGATTTCACGGCTGACTGTTAAACCAATTTTGATCAAATTTGGTACGAATATAAGTAAAGACCGGAGGTCAAACATAGGCTAATTTTGTGCACGATATAACCGAGTTTCACTAGGGCAAAGCTGCAGGCAGTTAGATAGTTTATGTAGTTATCTAATTAAATCACATTGGCCTAGCTTCGAGCTACAACTATAATTAAAAATCTATTCCAGGACATGGACTATATAACTACGCTGTGTTGGCTACTTGCTGTCTCATTAACCATGCATCATGTTTGGATCTCCTCAGTTTCGGAGTTATACTGCCTTTAGCAATGTGTGAACTCGACATTGGCATAACTGAGAGTGGATTGTTGACTTCAGTGCCTTTAGCAGGTAAATCATTAAACAATTCTTCTTATTTTTTGTATATGTGGCAAACATTGGTGCCAGATATTGCCAAATCGGTTGAAACAATCTAGTTTTTGGAAGCAAGGCGGTGCTAATGATACAACATAGGTTCCAACTTTATGGTCCAATCCTGTGTTGCTTAACGTGCGTTAGCGTCACAAAATTACGTTAATTATCTATGATACAAAGCACGCAGAACCATCTACTTCAGAAGTTTTTGGGAAGAAACTTAATACAACTATGTTTATTATTGTAACATGCATGCATATTTTTTTGTGGAAATAAAGATATTATTTATTTATATTATTACAGTTTTCTGAGGAAAATCCTCCTCTATACAGCATCAAATTTTCAAAACGTATGCTAGGACCAAGCAAACAAAAAGGTATACGAGGCGGCCTTATCGCCTAAGCAATCTCTTCCAGGCAATTTTGAAAAAAAAAGCTTTAAAGATGAGATACTCTTGCATAAAATTATTTTATTCGTTTAATGTTTAATTATGAAATAAGATTATTTAAACAGTGCTCTACTTAAACTACACAAACAGTTGTTTTACACGTAACCATCACTTGTGCAAATAGGTACATATTATGTTTATCGTATAATTTATGATAATAGATACCTTCTTGGTTTCTAAACCTTAAATCTCTCATCTCAGCGTTTGCAGTTATATCCTCAGTGGTGATACCTCAGAGGCTGATGCCTATTTCTTATTTATCTATTGTCTAATTAATTTATTTCAACTTTATGGTACCAGAACTTAAATATTGTTTTTTTAGGATGCATATTCGGATTACCTTGGGGATATTTTGCGGACACGCAAGGACGGAGAAAGGCACTTATTGTATCAACTTCAGTTGGATGTTTGTTTGCAATGGCGTGTAGTTTAGCTCCTAACTGGCAAACACTACTCGTACTTAAGTTCATAGGAAGCAGCTTGTGAGTATTACAGTGTGTTACCACAGACGAATAAATATCTTATTACCACCGTTTTGAACTTAGAATTCCAAACGTCTTAGCAAAGTTAAACATTAAAGATTTAACATTGTTTTCTAAAACCGACGATTTTGACTTACTTTGAAGAATATGTTACTGACTCCACTACTGGCTCAGCCACACGAAGTGATCAAGTTACTAGGTGCTATATTTATTCAGGTGTATGACTCACTCAAACTCGGTGAGTTATGTCGTATGAAAATTTTTCGTTTACGTAAGTATCATATCGATTTTGTGTTAGTTGAAAGTAGTACAAGCCTTTCTAGTAAGGATCCAATATATATATATATATATATATATATATATTTAATAAATTTTTTATACTAATTACCTTTGTGCTTAAAGAAGTACAACTATATTTTTTTGTATAATTTGCAAAAGATATGTTTAAAATGAGTAGGCTTTGTGACATTTACTACAACAACACTACTCGATCTTCAGGATTTTGAAAAGTCTGCATCAAATCCTCTACTAATCGTTAATTTAAAGAAAACCGTTTCGTATCGTTTTGTTTCCAGTTCATAAATTAACATTGACCTACTTACATAATAAAATATTTTCCTTTTAAATTCACCTTAAAAGATAAATACACATTTCAGTTCTTGCGCAGGTATCACTTTGACAATGACTTACCTGGGCGAATGCATTGTAGAGAAACACAGAAGTCAATACATGTTTATCATGAATAGCTGCAATTTAGCTACTGATATTGTTTTATTTGGTATGTTTTATTTTATTATTTCAAATTTTTAACAACAATGTAATGACTATATTGTTAATGGTTAAACTAATTACCTGAAGCTATCTGAAGTGAAGTTCTGTCATAATTATACGAGATGCTTCGTTTAAGTTTTACACAGTGATCACAAAAATGGGTTACTTATTACAAATTTTTAGACTAATACGAAGAACAAAGCATTAAAGTATAATTTTAAAAATGAGTGAAAAAAAACACTTTTTCTGATATTTTTTGTTCCATTTTAATAATGATGGTATTTTTTTCTCAGGGTTAGCCTATTTTATTTTTCCACTCAAAATCGATGTTCCCATACCGTGGCTTTCCATCAGATATACGCCTTGGAGAACATATTTATTCACCATGGCTATTTTACTTGCTGTGGGTTGCATTATGATTTTATTTTTATTTGAGAGTCCGAAGTTTTTAGCCGATATTGGGAAAACAGACAAAGCAATTGAAGTTATGAGGAAAGTTCATAGGATAAATAAAGGGGCTAAGGAAGATTTTGCTGTAAGTTGTTAATTTTTTATCATTAACCAAATTAATTTTAATAGTAAGATGATAATATTGTCTATTTAACAAAAATATGCCAAAAATATTTTGTTATATACAACTGTGATTACCAGTTTGACAATAAATCACCCTGATTTATTGACTGAAAAATAAAACATAATTAACATTTCAATATTTGCAGGTGAGCAGTTTAAAAAAAGTAGAGACGGAAAAAATAACACAGTCGTTCTGGATATCAGTAATAGATAAGACTATACCGATGTTCAAGCCACCGCTACTGTGGCGAACAATACAGCTCTTTTATCTTTTTGCGATTTGCTACAGCACGTAAGTGAATCAATTATCTTGAGTCTGTCCGCCTGTCAATCAGCACTTTTGTACTAGACAGATTTAGTTTTGTACCACGAAGGATATTTTATGTTTTTAGAGCGTATGTATGTATCAATGTTATTATTTGACACCCCCTGTTTTAATTTTTTACCTCGCGACGGACAAGTAAGAGTCATATGATTGTTTATTTGATAATTTCATTGTGTATCAACACTAAACCCTACTTTTTATTACACTTATAGTTTCAGATATCTCGCAACAGTACCTATATCACAAAAACATGATACAAAATTAATAGTTTTGATTTTATTACTATAAATCATTAACAAATCGTTAATTTCTATCGTCTGGTAATCAGCCTAAACTCAGAACACCTTAGTGTCAAAATTTAAAACCACCTCTTGATTGACTATAATGGTCCCATCCATAAGTAATCAAATGCATACTAAAAGAGTTACAGTAAACAAGTACTCGTTATTGGAACAAGTTCATTTGAAAATTAACCTTCGTTTAACAGACGACTCTTTAGTTCAATTGATAGGAACAGAGTAAATGCATAATGATTATGAAACATCATGTGATACTGATTATTTTCCAAAAAAAAAGGATAACATTAAATAAACTGTTACCGTCTGATTCCATAGTTGCAAAAAAATTTGACGTCGTATGTAACATAAATTAAATTGTAGCTATTTCAGCTATATCTAGTCCGCTTTAGGACATTGCAGGTTTAATAATCATCTGATTTTTCTGCTTCTTCATTTTTGGAGCCCAAGATCCGTTATCATCTTACATCTTGATGGTCAGGCCAGTACGCATATCCTAGGCTGCGATTTTAAGCTAGCACATTTTGAGTGTGTTCTTACTACCAGCCCTTGGAGAGTTTGGTTTGGTTTGAGTCACTTCTCCGATAAAAAGTGTAATTGTGTGCGAGAAAGGCACATTGCACCTCCAGCCCGTAATCTTACGGGCTCCGGCTGCCATATAAATAAAAGAAACCACGTCAGATGCTAAGAGGTGGTTAAGACAAACAGCCGCTGAACATCAGTAATTGAGCGTGCACTGTTCTTGTTATGTTGTTGTTCACTTTATGAATAAACCTAAAGGATATATTTTTTGGTTTGGTTGGTGATGGTTGCTTCTAGGCTTTCGCCCATGCGGTAATAATTAACACCATAAAAAGTAGTCTAGGTACATTCTATATCATTATAAAATATAAATAAATATATATATATATAGGGATAAATCACACAGATTGAGCTAGCCCCAAAGTAAGTTAGAGACTTGTGTTATGGGATACTAACTCAACGATACTATACTTTATAACATTTTATAACAAATAAGTATATAGATAAACATCCAAATTTAATGATTGACCTGGGCAATCAGAAAAAGATCATTTTTCATCTTGACCTGACCGTGGATCGAACCCGGGACCTCCTGAGTAGCGGTCAGGTAGGTATGTTAACCATTACGCCACTGAGGTCGTTTATCGAGTTCTCCTTCAGTCCCAGTTGACCATAAATATTTATGTTTCAGTATCAACGTTTTTTACATGTGGTTTCCGCTGTTCATAAATAATCTATTTAGTACAAATTTTACGACAGAGGAGAAGAGTTTTTGTGAAAGAATCTCGAATAATGCGACTAACAGCGAGACTGAAAATGTAGGTAATGCTATTTTAAAACTATTGAAAACTAATTGAAGTTATTTATAACCTTAGTAAATCTTAAATCTGAAAACTTGAAATATAAAAAGACGCAAAAGAAAAGGATAATCTTATAAGACAAGTGAAAACTTCTTACGGGAATGTGACCGTAAGTAAGTTAGCACTATTACCTATACTGAGCCTTAAGGAATATACGGAGAAAATTTCCATTTACGAATAGAATTTAAATTTAAGAAATAGCAAAGACAATGAATGTAACATCTCAGAGAATGGGTAACCTTACTTTCAATTAAAAAGTCAAGACAATGGACTGAGACAAAGGTTGTTAAAGTTTTCCGAACGCAGCAGGTACAGTGGGCCATATAAAAATTATACTATCTAAGGTGCAAACGTAAGAGTAAGGTGGTATTCTTTACTAAGTGCCCAACTGTACATCAAATATGCCTGCTAAGAAAATCTACAAGAGATGATTATGTCATTTCATGTGGCTGAAATAATTAACAAATGAGTCAATTGAGAGTACAATCATTGTGCTCGCCAGTTACAAATTAGAATCATTATGTAAAAGACACGGGTTGCTCAACCGCTCATTTCTTGGTTTTGCTGACTGACTTTCTTAGAATTTTGAGTGATTATGTCAGGACTTTAAATATTTCTGACGGGAAGAATTCATTAAAATGTAGGTATAATGTTGAGTTACTTGTATTACCTTTTCTGCGTGGTGGTATAATATGATGCAGTGTAAAATAGTTGTTTCAATCTCAATAATAATTTACCTAGTTAATTTTAATTATATTATTTTTATATAGTTTTATTTTTAATTAAGTTAAGTTTTATTAATTAGATATTTAGGTTTTATTTATTCGTAAAATTAAATATTTTTATTTTTTATATTAATGAGCTAATGATTAATTTGAATGTTAATAGTAAATTTATTTTTAAAATTATTTTTGATTTGTTACAATAAACAGTATAATAAATACTAGCTGTTGCCCGCGGCTCCGCCCGCGTGAGACTCGGTTATATCGCGTCCAAAAGTAGCCTATGTTTGACCTCAGGTCGTTAACTACATCCCTACCAAATTTCATCACAATCGGTCCAGCAGTTTAGCCGTGAAGAGGTGACAGACAGACAGACAGACAGACAGACTTTCGCGTTTATAATATTAGTATGGATTTGTTACAATAAACAGTATAATAAATACTAGCTGTTGCCCGCGGCTCCGCCCGCGTGGGACTCGGTTATATCGCGTACAAAAGTAGCCTATGTTTGACCTCAGGTCGTTAACTACATCCCTACCAAATTTCATCACAATCGGTCCAGCAGTTTAGCCGTGAAGAGGTGACAGACAGACAGACAGACAGACAGACAGACAGACAGACTTTCGCATTATTAATATTAGTATGGATTTAATAAATTGTGTTTAACCACAGAAAAATAATAAACATTTCTATGTAGAATGTTGCCAAGACGAGAACACACTCGCACTGACAAAAAGTTATCAGATCTTATAAAGAGCCAGGCTTCAAACCCTACAAGGTCTAATCTCTCAAACTCTAGAACTAAGTGAAAAAATATGTGGTATGACCATTTTATTACTACAAGACCTATTGTAGGTTTTTGGGTAGCCTAAAGTTGTAACTATATCTTATTCTTGGATATAAATAAATAAAAAAAAGGGAGGCATTAATAAATTAATTATTTTTCAGAAAACCTGCCACGCTCAAATGTCCGAGTATACTATTTACTCAGGTATTTTCTATGGAGTAGTTCTAACTGTTTTGAACCTAGCTCTGTCAGCAATTGCAAGATGGCGGCGGCTTGTACTCATTAGTACATTTGTGATATCAGCCTTATGCTTGGTCTTCATAAATTTGATAGTCCAACCTATCGTCACTGTGGCGCTGTTTACAATGGTAATGATAACTGGAATAGGAATTGGAAATGTTGCAACGTATTTCAACGACATGTATCCTACATCATTTAGGTAAGTGCTTTTTTTTATTCAGTGATAATAATTATATTTATTTAATAACAATCAGATAATATAAGTATCTATATTATTACATCAACAAAATTTTAAAGAAAATTTCAACTATTAACTGTCACGGTTCATGAGATACATCCTGGTGAATGGTCAGACAAACAGCGGAGTATTATAGTAATAGGGTTCCGTTTTGATCCTTCGTGTACGGAACTCTTAAACTAAAAACTATATAGAACGACTGATGGCAAACAGCCAAACGAAAAACTTAGTTCTAGTGGCTTAATACTGTGCCAAAATATTGTCCATTGAAAGCATTGACATCAAAATTTAGGAAAGCGTATTTTATTGACACATTTAAAATTGGATATGAATTTATTCGAATCTAGATTTTGCCTTAAGACATAGATTTAAAAAAATGGCCAGACAACGCGCGATTCCAAATTTATTGGCCTTAGAACACATTTGAACGAAGGGAAAGAGTTCTCTTCTCTACATTCAAGTCATTACCTACTGCAGCCTGTCAGCGCCCGGTAACATCACGTGACAAGTATCTCCCCACTACAGGTAAACCCCTCTTGACAGTGGGAGTGTCGGGGTCAGTATAAGTGTTACGTTCTCTTCTCCTTGGATCCACCGAGCGGTGCAGACGTGTATTGTGATTTAACATGGCCTATAATAGTATTTGATATTGCTGTTGATAATAATAATATGTATTCATACTGTAACTTTAGATTAACATAATTAATAACAAAACACGGACGAGGGATTGGTAAGTTTCAGGCTGGATCCCAGTGATAGGAGCGGGGTTGGTATTCCGATCTTTACCGAAATCAGTGCCAAAAGTTTAGATGCGAACTGGTAATCAGGTCCGAGCTGATAATCCTGATACTAAAGCATGAAGGAGAACTATGAGTAATACATATGTTACTTTAATTATTTATTAAAGGTCTAATAATATCACTCTTAATCCTATATGGGTTCCGTTTGTCTTTTACAACAAAATCGTTGATCAACGGTTCCATGTGCTAGCTATTAGTGAAAAGCATACGGCGGATTAATTGCAAACAATTGCGATAATACAAAATTGTATTTTGTAAGAAATTTTCAGTTTAATTTATGTCTTTTTTCAGAGCATTAGCAACAAGTTTAGGCAGTATGACAGCAAGAATGATGTCGTTTGCAGGAGTGAACATCTTCGGAGCCGCTGTCGTTGGCCATTGCTCCTTACTCTTCTACTGTTGGGCAATATTTGTTATATGTAAGATATATTTTATTATTTATCTATAAATACATAAAAATAAATTGCTGAATGTATGTAAGCCCACCACTTCTAAATAACTACTGTTTGCTTCCAGCAAAAAGCTAGTTTTTTAAAAAACAATGTCTCCACAAATTTTTCGTCTACTTATATATGAAAACAACATGCTTGTCTGAGATACACGTCTGTGATTATAAGATAATATGCTCCTTTCGGATCCGAGGGTTAAAATATTTTTCTTCTCTTACAGCTGGAATTGCCGTGGCGCTTTTCTTGCCTCCAGATCGAAAATTATCATAGGTAATACCTACAAAAATAAAACCTTGTTGTATTAAGAATTAAATACATTTTTTCATTATTTGTTTTGTGAATATATTAACAAATGGTAGAATATTTCCATGACTTTTTAAACCAACTAAATATAGGGTCAAACAGAAAGTATAAGTATATAGTAGTCTTTGACAAAGAAGTGTTCTAACTATTAAATTTTCAGTGGTTCTAATATATTTTTTGTCCATTCGGTTTAGGAAAGTACTCTATTTTTCTCCATTCCGTTTTTAACAAAATCACAAATTTTCAAAAAGTCCAGTGCGGTAGTTTTTGAACCAAACTATAATCATTGTCTATTTAAGTTTACTATTAATATTCGATACGAAATATTTTATACCTAGTGGCGAATTTCAAATCAATCCCAAAAAGGGTTAACGTCGGTCATATAAAATGCGGTATCTTAAGAATGTCTTGAGTAGAACGTCATGAAGAATAACAAATAAGATATCGTGTTTTAGGCTCTCCGAAGCCTATGTAACCGGGATAACGATTAGATAAAGATGAGTTAACACAACACCAATTCTTGTTGCTATAGCATTCCTGACAATAATTTAAAAAAATACTCAAGTACAGTGGTTCACATAGATAAGTATACCACTTTTAAATGTGGTAGGGTAGCTAGAGTCGTAAACTGTTCCATGTGGCACACTGTACTAACCTGAATGTAATTATTGTACAGTCGGGAGCAAATAAATCTGATCCCCCTGTCCCTATGATAGAAACGGACTTATATTATCTACCTTACATTATATCTTATCAGAATTAATATCAGTATTTTTAATTAATTAAAAATGACACTTACGTCACCAAAATGTTAAATTATTAAGTAATAAAAACGAAAATAGAACACATTAAACTTGGGTACAACACAAATTGGGTTCGCACTCGAAAGTTAATGGGACTACGATGGTTTATATGTTTACCGTAGGTACGTGCTCGTTAAATCCCATCCGTACAAGTTCAATTTATGCTTGTATTACCTACTACAACGAAATTGGTTCGGAATTTTCCGTGTTGTGATGTTTTTAACCTTATAAACAAGAACGAAGCGCAAAACATAAAACTAGACGGTGTGTTCTCAAACATATCAGCCAACTCCCCTCTTCCCGTCGAGTATTATAATTCTGTGCCGTCTACGTCGGCGCCGTATAGGCAACTTACTCGATCCTTAGTATCAGATCTCTATAGTTAGTTTTACATGCCGTGTCTTTGGTATAGTATCCATGCATTTTTGACCACAAGCTTACCTCTGTCCAGGGTGATATTAGTATAAAGAAAACCTGTACGTTTTGTCTTTGTATATTTAATATTTTTTTCCTAGAAGAAACGACGTCAGGCAGACGACCATGCAAAGTAAATAATGACAAATCTTATAAATAGTCATAGATTGATGATGATAGTTGTAAATCATAAAGGAGAGACATGAAAGTATACTTTAAGGCGCTGTGCATCAGGGGAATACCGTAAAACGTCTATTTTTTCGTCGCGCAGTTAGCTCTATTCTTCATGGAATACAAGCATGAAAAAAATTTGAAGTATAGTTCAAGGATCAAAATTAATGATTACATCAAAATATTTAAAAAAAATAATTAAAACCTAGCTAAATAAAATAGCAAAAAAGCTATATCCAGAAAAGGTTTCGTCGCGAATTACTTGATATCTTCAGCGACAACTACCAATTTTTTTACGTCTATAAAAAGAATAACATAATGACCCAGAGGGATACCTAAAAAAATTACAATATTTAGTCATAATTATTGAAATATTAAGTTAAAACTGAAAAATTTCACCCGAAATGGCATTGAACGGAGACTAGTGACAGGCCAACCCAGTATCGCCACTTTCAACCTTATTACATTACGAATACGTACTATAATCGCACTTCACTCCTCTTAAATACCTAAGGGTTGGGGATACAGCACCTTAAGCAAACCCTAAAATAGAGATTCGGCTAGGGATGTAATCGGAAAACGTTTAGATCAAGATTCAAGTATCGTAAGCATGTAATTCCTGTGGGCTCAATACGTAAAAGTTTACTTGTATGAGAGCAATAGGGTATAACATACTCTTTACCAATATTGATTTCGAACTTTCCATAGAATTAGTTACAATATCTACCTATTTTATTGAAATTTACAGTCCAATTTTTTTTTACAAGATTAAGGTTGTATGGGTAAATCAAATAAGATTTATGTCCGTCATAGCGACAGCGCGGCTTTGCCCGCGTTATTTTCCCTTGGGAACAATGCTTTTCCGGGATGAAAAGTACCCTATGTCCTTCTCAATACTTCTAACTATGTATATGTGAAATTTCAGGAAGATTGGTTTAGTAAATAGAGCGTGAAGGTATAACAAACAAACAAACAAACAAACTCACTTTCCCATTTATAATATTAAAGTATGATGATTGTCAGGACACCCATGAACCTGCTATAAGTCAAAAAAGAATTACACTAATCCGCCTCGTCTTTGACTATTTAAATCTACATTAATGGCTGGAAGCACTTACTTTACGGAGGTAACATAGCATTTGTTTCCCACTCACCAACAAATATCTGGAAATGGAATTTACCTTATTATAAATTTTCAACAGTTTTAAGACTCTTACACACTAGGGATGGATATCTTCTAAATATGGAAGCGACCCGGAAACCTCTTTCACTCTAAAAAAACTATGTTATCCAATAAATAGAGCAACTAAAACACTAGTATGAATAATGTTTATATTTTTGATTTATATTATGGCGACATTGAAATGCCATATTGATATTGCACTGAGGCAGAAACTGTGACGCTCATCAACGCCATGATAAGACTCTTGGATGTCGTGGGACCTGCTCAGATACTTAACAAAGTAAATAAAGCAATATATTGCGAAATATTCACCATACAACAACGTGAAATGAGCGGAGCGGAATGTAAATTAAGCATTCTTATTATTCGTTAAAAAATCGAGCGCTGTGATTGGTCAATTGGAGATGGAGTCGGCTTCGCTTATTTGCATCCAGCTTCGCACCTTCTGGATATGTTGTAGGTTTCAGACGATTTTGTCTCCTAGTGTATCTGGGCCTTTATAGTATGTTAAACAAAACGAAAGCGACTTAGAAATGTAAATTTAACTCAGAATTTCACTCAGCCTCTGCAAATGTAATAATGGTGGAGAACCAGAAGGGTTCTTAGAATACAAGTTTCAAAGTGCAAACTGTGCTAAGACGAAAGGAGAATTTCATGGAATTTGTTTCATATAGAATGAATCAGGCATTTTCGAGAAAAAAAGATAGCTCCCAGGTTACTTCTCTTGTGGCGATTTCCGTGTTTTGAAATCTTAGAACAAAACCCTTTTTTATTGTACCCAAATAGTAACATAGTAGTTGCGTTTATTCTAAAACGTTTTTATAGAAAAGAAAAATAAACATGATAACAAACATTTACAAATTTAAAATCATGTTTAATATGGATTTTAATGTTTTTAAAATAAAAAACTTACATAGGTATTTATTTATAACATGTAAAGGACTTAATCCTGAAGCCTATTCTTTTCTACCACACAACCAACGAGAAAGAATCAAATTTCTACGGCATTGTAACTATTATTACCTAAATTTTGTAAAACTCTATAAAAACTGTAATATAGGTATATAAGGATGAATAATATAAAGATTAATTTATCGCATCTCTGCCCTTCAGAAAAAACTCATCTTACATTGTTCTAAAAAATCTGTAATATCATTATGTTTTTTAAGCATACAAGCATACAAGGGCTTAACAAAACAATAAACTGCTGTAGTGGTATAATCACTTGGTAAATAATAGCGACCAAGAGTCAAAGATTACGTCTGAAAGCACATGGCTTATTTATACTATTCAGGATTTAAATACGAAAACAATACTTGAATATCTCTATACCTAATTAGGTTTGGTTAACATTAATCTATACTAATTTTATAAAGAAGAAAGATTTAATTGTTTGTTTATATCGCATAGGCTTCTAAACACTGGACCGATTTGAAAAACTCTTTCACCGTTGAAAAGCCACACTAAGCCCGAGTGATAGAGGCTATGTATGTACCACGGGCAAAGCCATGGTGGATTGCTAGTTCTAAAAAAAATAAACAATGCAAAGATTAATAGATAATGACTACAGGTAACAATTTAACAGAAAGGAGACTATAAATTTCCTTTTACCATTAAAAGCTTACAAAACCACGCTATTACATCTTATTAATATTATAATCGTGAAATTAAGGAAGGATTATAGACAGACGGGAGAACGGACGTCGAAGGCTTGATTATATTATTATCTTTAAAAATGTTTTATTATACCGTTGGACAATTTTGTTTAAATAATTGGTGTATTTATAAAGTAAATTATTTTAAGTATGTATACCTATTTCAAAGTACTTAAATAAAATAAAAGATAGCATATTTCTATTGTACCAGTGTGATATACATTTATAATATTTTTTTTTTGCCTGAGAAATTCTTATAAAAAATATAATTGCATTATAAATAATAGTTAATTTCAAATTACAACGGCGTCAGCTATTAATTTTGTTTTCTGTTCATAAAAACTACATAACGTGGGTCAATCCGTTAATTTTTCGCATTTTGAAATCTGGTCTGCATCAAGTACTTTAAATTGATTGAAACCGCTATCCAGATCTGCTTTTAACTTAAAGACCTTTCTGAGCTCAAAAGGCTGGGTTAAAAAGCTTTCTTGCTGACATTGATCTAATTGAGCTTTATAACAGAGCTTTAATATATTTTAAAATCTTTTTTTCTAATTCATATTTAAAGAATGAAAGTCGGCGCTGGATTCTAACAGTGATCGTCATTTGCAACTAAACTTAAGATTTTATTGATGACTATCGACCCGCTCCAGCTTCGCATGGATATAATAACCTTACTCTTGAATCACACTATCTATTAAAAAAACCGCATCAAAATCCATTGCGTAGTTTTAAAGATTTAAGCATACAAAGGGACATAGGGACAGAGAAAGCAACTTTGTTTTATACTATGTAGTGATGGTGATGATGACTCGTAGCTTAATGACGCTGACAAAAGGCTACGAAATTACTATTCATAAGTCCCATTTCGTAGCCAGATTTCGTAGCTGGCTTCGACGATGCTGCTACGACGACGCGATGCCGGTTAAGATACTATTAAGACGCAGTAGGTATTTGAATATTTACACTACTTCAATTTCATTTATAAAAAGTAAGTATACATTGAAATCTTATATACTTTTCTGCAGCAACATGTTTTTCAAACCTAAACAGCATTTTTGAAACCATATACAAAGAAAATATACACTACGCGAACCATAAGATTGAACCATACATAAAAATTAACGAATAGTAGTATAAAATAAATGTAGTCATTTTGACTAGAATATGCAATGAACGAATATAGACAAGAGAAAAGGACGACGGTCTTTGAAAAAATAAAACACGTGCCTGCGGCTGATGCGGCAGAATAGAACAGTAATTTAATAAAAAGGTATTATGGATTCAAATCCAACACCAAGCCTCGTGTATAGCTGCTAACTTGATTTTTCCTATCGGGCAAGAAATAGATCGCGCGATTACGTAGCTTAGGTACCATTATAAGGCAGAAAATTTACTTAAAAATTTACTTAATAATAATATATAAGTAAGTATATGAAAAAAGGAACATAAATATCATATTTATGTTCCTTTTTTCATATACTTACTTATATAGAGGTACCTACATATTTTGTAGGGCAATAAAGAATACTTTTATTTGTAGGGATACTTATAATATATTAATATTTAAAAAAATTATATTATTTATAGTGAAAAGATGACGAAAAATCAAATTTTAATAAGATTGTGTTTTTAGAAATTCTAGAGAGGAATTTCGAATGTACGAGAAATAAACTTATTGGTTCGTTAATGTTTTAGAAGATAATAAATAAATAAAGACATTTTTTTACCATAAAGTAAAGGAAAGTATTAATCTTAAAATAATCTGAAAAATCTGTTTGTATTGTGACAACACAGATTTTTCAGGTTAGCTATTTTAAGATTTCACCCACATTTTTTCACCCTTAGGGTGCAAGTCCGACTCACGCTTGGCCAATTTTTATCCTCGTCTCTTCATAGAAGAGTACATAGTATAATACTTTCTAAATAGAACGTCAGTAGTCTCATCGTATCATGAGTAATTACACTCAAATCGATTATTCATTAGTAGGTTAACTATAAATTAGATTACAAGACATCACTCAAGTTAATTAGCATTAGTGAAGTCAAAGGCTAAGGAATTTGCCTGAAAAGGTAGAACAAAAAATAATAAGTTGGTATAAAAGATTAATCAGACTAAAAGCTTGTAAAAAAGCTGTGAAATTTTGAGAAACCATACAGCCATTATTGATTAATCATTTAGAAAGAAGTAATTCATTTATTATTTATAATTTCATGCACAAATGAAACATAAAGCGTAAAGGAGGCTTAATTCCATATGACATTTTCTACCAGTCAATAATGGGACCAAGCAAAAAACGTGATTGTCGGCGATAAATTAGTTACTATGTTTAATTAATAATAAATTATTCTTTGAAAGTGCTTAGTACTTGCTTTTAGTTTAAGCAGCTCCACACGCTGGAAGCGATGCGATGTGTTAAGACGTATCATGTGAATCATATTCTGATTTATATAATCACTAGCTTACTCCCGCGGCTTTGCCCGCATGAATTTCCCTCGGGAACATTGCTTTTTCCCGAAGTGAAAGGAACCCTATGTCCTTCTCACTACTTCTAACTTTGTGTATGCGAAATTTCAGGAAGATTTGTTCAGTAGATGCGTGAAGAAATAACAAACAAATATACAAACTCACTTTCGCATTTATAAAATTAATTGGGATATTGGGATTATGTTGCTATTTTGAACAATATTAAGAAACTCGTACGCTATGTTAGCTTAGAGTTTCTATTCAAAGCCGTTTTTTTATATTTCACTATTGGCAAACGTTTTTAGTGTCGCAGAGTCTATGGATTTAGTTTTTCAGGTTATTACAGAATTTTTTTCCAATTAAATTATCTATTTTATTATAATATACGTAGTAATACACTATATTATTGTTTTAAAAAAACTTCAAGTATATTTAAGAACAAATAAAATTTCAGCAGAAATAAAAGAAGCTAGATAAAAGCGATTCATTTTCTCAATAAATAAATAAATATACAAACGAACACATAATCACATAGATTGAGTTAGCTCCAAAGTATAAGGTCGAGACTTGTGTTATGAGATACTAACTCAACGATACTATATTTAATATTGCCTATTATGGCGTTTTAAACAATTCTCTGTAATTGATGATGATAACCCTTTTAAAATGACAATATCCCGAACAATAGGCTTTCACCAACGGTCACTCGGTACTTCTGGAACTAACAATCACGTCTCACGTTAGAAGTGTCCCTTTTATTTATTTTTCAGCTCGACATTGTTGTTCCATTAGACAAAAATACGGAACGACACGTTGCGACTTCATTCGGAAAGCCAATACAAATGTGGACGCTCTGTTATATTTAAATTTTACATTTTAAGAATATAATAATTTTTCATAGCAAATAAATTATTTCAGCAATAAGACGTCTTTGTACGTTTTATACCCTGTTTAAGTTAATTCTGTTTGTTTAATAAATTATAAAAAAAACAATAACTTTGTTAAAATTAAAAAATAGCTTTGCACATTGGGCAGAATGATATTGTCATTTTAAAATTATTTGGTTGCCCTGTTTTTAGGGAAAAATAGTCGTGTACGGTCAAGTTCATAATTTTTTTAATTTTTATTTAAATGCAGTCATAGTTTTCTTTTGTTTTTATTTGTCAACAATGACTGCAATTATAAACATGACCGTACTTTTGGTTTTCCATTAATGTCATAAAAGGTGAATACGATAGTAAGGTACTTAAATCTGAATTTCTTCATTCATCGCTCCCACGTAGGAAGTTGACGAGATTGGGGTCAGTCATAATATGAATCCGAATCATAAATTAAATCTCAAAATATTTAACGTGTTATTGAAGTACGTTGAAAGAGGTGGTATAATTTAACTGCGAGTAAGTTTGCGTGAAATAATAGGTAAAGGCAGTTAATTAAATTTGCAAGTTGCGGTACAATTAAATAGGGAAATGAGTTCGGATAGGAAATGCCTCACGTGCGAATTTTCGGGAGAATGTACAACTGACAGGAATAAATTATTTAACGCGTATTATGATTAAATTTGTTTACAATTAAGTATTTATATAACGGATCTGATGAATCACAAATTTTAGTATTTGTTTCTTTTAATATGTCACTAAAGAATCTCTGTGGGACGAAATAAATATTTCAGTTAGTGTTTTCTTGTATCATGATTTTATTTTTCGTTGAAAATCTGTTTGCATTTTGAAATAATTATCACCAATGTACTCAATAATTATATGGTTATTATAAATTAATAAATAAATGTCGATATCTTATACTCATGAGAGTATTTTTTAATCAATATATTTTTAATCTGGTCTCTACGTGATTAATTTTTTGTTAGACCGTCCTTCTTACAAAATATAAAAAACAAAATACAATCAAATCCTCGGTCTTTAAAAGGTTTAGTTCTGAAAACATGTTTCTATTTTAACATCAATAGAATACTGATCACAGTGCTCGGAAACCTGGTTAAAATAAAAAACCAGCTCAGTTTTCTGCCCATACATTTTTACAGCGACCGCTAGCATTACGGTTCAACTCAACCGGTATTTCCCCAAAAATATCGATCTTAACCTAGTATTTAGAACCCTAAAATCGACTCCATACTTATTTACTTGGTTCAAGATTGTTATTATTTTGGTTCTTTAAAATACCGGTTCCGAGCCCTGACTGATCAACATGTATAATTTGTGTGAAATGTTAATGGTACAATAAAGAGTATATCTATCTATCTATCTGAACTATATT
This sequence comes from Apomyelois bistriatella, assembly GCA_947044815.1. Classification (NCBI taxonomy): domain Eukaryota; kingdom Metazoa; phylum Arthropoda; class Insecta; order Lepidoptera; family Pyralidae; genus Apomyelois; species Apomyelois bistriatella. The sequence goes on from OX345703.1 coordinate 7,785,335, forward strand.
GTTCATATTTAATTCCCGTAAGAGAACATAAAGAATAAAATCTGAGGTATTATACTTAAGTGCTACTGAAACATTGAGAGCAGAATCCTTACAAATAGTAAGTATTTACGAGTAAGTATTGCTGAAATCTCCCACGGGAGTAAAGCTCCGTATAAAGTTAATGTACCTCTATACAATATTCCCGAAATTTAGCCTCAAATATATTGGTTTAGGAATCAACGAAAATAGGTATATTTATTATTAAGCTACTCGACCAAGCTTCTTACAGGTAGTGAACTTTTATAATTTTCTAAAACTTGATTATGTTAATCTGCAAAGTATTTAGGTTAATTAAAAAATAAAGGCAAAGTTGTTCTCAAGTTTTGGCGTGACCATGGGAAATAGGGATTAATTTTTATACAATTTTATCTACAGGCGACTAAGTCAGTTTAAGATAGAAAATAAGAAGAGTGTATAGAACGTTAGTAAAAAAACAAGAATTATGAAAATGCACGTGCGCCATGTTTTATTTAAAATCATATATATAGGTAAACAATCGCCACAATGCCTCAGTAGTCCAGAAACAGTCGGCTGCTGCTTATGGCTTCTATTGTTCCGTCCGGTAGCAGGATTAATTTATAGACAAACTTAAGAAAGCCTTTGAAGCGGTCCTGCGTTTCTCCTAAGATCCTAAGTAAACCTTTCCATTGTAATTGGAGAAATATCTTACACTGTGTTTTCTGGCGATACCGTTCTGTTCCAACAATATACCAAAATAAGTGAAGTGTGTATATTCTAACCAGTGCAACATTGTTTCCCTTGCACAGCTAGAAGTTTACTAAACCCGGTGTAAGGATCTGCTGATATTGCGCTGCATCCACTTTGAACTAGTTTAAAGAGTTACCAACAATGTTGTAAACATTTGGCTACAAAATAAATCACGATGCAACTCTAACTTTGGCGGTAAAGTTAAGCTATATATTTACGTTGGAGTTAGATGTGTCAAAAAATTATTAATGTTTTATTTGCTGAGTGCTGTTTAAATTTTTTTTTAATCCTCGAAAGACAGTTGTTTAAATTCGTCTTTTATCCTTCCTATTCGAAAACTTTATAAATTCCTGCATAAATATTTTATTTTCTTGGCAAAAGTAAACCATACATAGGTTGTTTTACATACGAAACTATTGTAAAACAATATTAGTTTAAGCGAACAAGCAAAGGAAAGGGATCTTTTAAGATTCCGTAGTCCCAATAACTCTGTCAGCCCTTTGTCAAACTGTCATCGCATTGTGCAGAAACGACATTAGAATACGGTCGCATTATTCATACCACTGAAGGATTCAATAATTTATTGAAGTTAAAATAAATTACGATAAAAACCTTTTCAGCCTCGAACGATACTCCAGAGCCTTTTGAAATGGTGACTAATGGTTATCGTTCTGCGGTTGATACATAATGCAAAGTCAGTAACTTCAATCTGTCACTATAAATTTGAATAAATGGTAAAATTTACTTATTGTATATTAAAATATAAAATACAATTTTTGAAAAATTCAACTTAATAATCCCTCCAGTACAATATACTATCCCGAATTTGTATTTCACTTTTCTATATTGTATGACTTGTAAATGTCTTAAAGAAACTTTTGTTAAACTAGCTTTCGCCCGCGGCTTCGCCCACATGAATTTCCCGCGGAAATAGTGCTTTTTCCTTTGATGAAAGGTACCCTATGTCCTTCTCAATACTCCTAGCTATGTGTATAAGAAATTTCAGAAAGGTTGGTTCTGTAGATAGGGCGTGAAGATGTAACAAATAAATATACACTCACTTCCGCATTTATAATATTAGTTAGGATAGGATAGTTAGGATATGTAAGTAATTAAATTAGAAACTATAACGTACTGCGTCCTGCCCTGTACAAAGTTCGGTCCTGGTTACCTCTCTTCCTGTGAGCAAAATGTGATATGAGTCAGTTTCCAAATCAAATATCAAAAGAGTGTATACTTTAACCTTTAACATTTACCAACCTTCATAAAATATTTTCTTCGCAACCGTTTGGCTTTTGATTCTCGATTTGTTCGGACTCAAGAGGTCTATTTGATAAGTTTGTGCGTTTGAGAAGGAGGTAATAGGAACCGATACGTGAGCAGTTCCTGTGATTTCTCCGGGGACGTAATATAAACTCCGAACTGGAAACTGGCTCATTAAAATTATTTTGTCACACTCTTTCAACTATTATAATATGTGTGTTTATCCCTGATTGTCTGACAACAAAGATCATTTCGTGCATCACAGGTACGATTAAGCCGTTGGTCCCTGCTGCAATCTGGCAGTCGTTAAAGGACGGAAAAAGGCCGAGAGGCGGTTCTGAAGAACTCTGACACCAGGGTGTGCATGGTCTATTGACCATAACATCTACATAAAATGATTCCTGAGCTGGCAACTAACGGTGGGAGTATATAATAGAGAGAGGAGGGACAATATAATTGAACCCATGATTGTAGCATTAGTTACTGGGTGACGTTGGCCAAATTTTTACAGTTCTTAGAAAGTGAAACAACAATATTTTGTAGAAGAAATAAACTTGCAGTAAAGTACAAAAATGATCTATAAAAAACAGGGATCAGCCAGCAACGGGACTTTGTATGCGGTCAAAAAAAAATAAAATATAGTGTAGATTTACTCACTAAAAAGTTTCCCAGTATTTTTACCTAGTTCAAAGTCAGATTGTTTGAAAGATCACTGTGTTGCTCTTTGATTAATAGCTACATTTCTAGATGAGATCACTAAATGCATAATTCATAACTTCTAATCACCTGGCTGCAATGAAATACTGAAAAATCTTATAGACAACTGGTTGTGGAACACCGTTGCAATTACGGCCGACAAGTCCATGCATATCATATTTATGGATCGGCATATAGCCTTATAAATCCAATTCTCCCTAAAATAGCATAACTGATGGGAGCCACCACTTACCATAAAATGGACGAGTAAATCGGTGCCTTTTTTGCCCTGTAGGTAGTGTAGGTCTTTTCCATGTCTGAGAACAATGAAGAGATACTATATTATCCCGAAAAGTACATAATGATTTTTATTAAGTAATTTAATTGTATTTTATTGGCAGTAATTGTAGGTATATTGGGTTAAAAATAAGAACAATTATAAATTTCATTTTTATTACGGGCCTAAACATGCTTAGAAAATGATAAGTAATAGAAGTAGTAAATATAACTATAGCAAGTAAATAAAAAAATATATTATTATTTAATTTAAAAACGAAATAAAATGTTTTCGTGCATATTTATCTAAAAAAATCTGAATATATTTGGGATTAAAGTATAATTATAACTAATTTTAATGGAATAACCTATAGTAGTAAAGAAGTGAACGTAAATACTATATAATTTGTGCGAGCACAATAATTATAGTGTTAGATTATAATTTACTATTCCATTCTAGAATTTATTCAACCTTCGATGGCTAACCTTAAAGTCGTAAAATATTTGTGAGACACGCGATTCTAAACAATAAAGATGGTAAAAATAAATACAAAACGTTCTTAATTACATATCAAAACATAAGTAAATACATATTATATAATGTTTTCAAGATGACAGAGCTACAGGAAATCGTAGAGTTGAAAAGTAATTTTAACATCATTTAATTAATATTAGTTATCCAAAGAACTCCGAAATATAATTTGTTGAGTCCAAACACAATAGAAACTATTGTAATGGGACAATTGTGTTAGCTACCTGAACCGGGTATTAAATCAGTAAATAAATGAAATGGAATTACCTCAATCCGAAAGAAAAACAATCATGCATTTTTTCATACAGATTTTAATTATAATACGAAATTTAATATATTATTATTTTAATTACGAAATCATTGGTTTTTTCTTTAGTTTTCACCACATAAATAGGAAATCGCGCACGGTCTCTACCGCCAAGAGTTTTTTTTTAATCTATGATTTTCACTGAAATCCCATGACAGACATCTCTATGAAACATTTTCTAATATAAAATTTTGTTTCAAAATACAACCAGGTACTGATGTAACAAGGAGTCCTGCTTTTCAGCTCAGCGCCATCTGTTAATATTGGTGGGATTTATTTGATGAATTCGTCACGAAAATTTTCCAACATACGAAGACTGAGATTCTGAGGGCTAAGGTAATGTTTTTGGAAAACCTGTGACAATAAGTTCAAGAAAATAAAGAGAGATGGCGTTTTCTTTTTAAATAATGTGATTCTTCTTTTTTAACATAGAAGATTATGTTATCTTAGATACATAGAATAATTTATTACTGATAAATACATTACAACAAACAACAGACAAACCAGTATTGAATTAACTTAATTTTAATTGTAATGTCAAAAAGAGGGTTTGTCTCCTCGGATACCGTGATCAGAATGGATTACCTACGGATAACCCATGTAGAGCTATACTCTTTACACTACAAGGACTTCGCAAACTTTACACCTTATGCTGACTTGGTTTGACTGTTTCGTCACTACAAAAACTATAGTATAACAAAAAAGTAATGAAAAATAAATAAATATATCGCCTTACACCAAATGTAGCGAAATGACCAAGCCAAATTTAGAGGAGAGAACCAAATCATTAATAGAAATAAAAAACGAATCTATTATGTGTCAGAGTACTTACATGGAATAGTCTAAAGATCATAATAGAAAGATGTAAATAATGGTTTAGGGTAAGTATTTTGTACCTAAGCAAACCCTTAATTTGTAATTTAGTAACAGATGTTTTAAACGAACTCCTTTGTCGTAAAAAAACTGGAAACACATAAATTAAACGCTTAATTCTTTGTTCCAAAAAGCATGAACAGCAGACTTTTTTTTAGAAAATTACACAAAATAAATTACAAAATCTTAAAAGCTGTATATTTTTACGCTGTACATCGTAAGCTTTTAAAAGCAAAATTCTACATCTTTTTATGCCCAAACCGACTCACATCAATTTTATGCCCAAACCGTTTATTATCTTTCAAACCTTTCGAATGCATAGAGGTTTACAAAAAGGTTGTATTCTGAAGAGATTTCCAAACGAAAATTAAAGTTAGAGGAGACATGTGTAATTGATACAGGAAAACCCTTTCTTTAGATTAATTTAAGCATATCATTAGACCAATTGGTCATTTGATAGCGTGATTCCTTTTACGAATTCAAAAGTCAGATATTATCAAAAAATTTGGCAATAGCTATTCAAGTTATTTACCTACTTATTCACTTAGCAAGAGACAAACCGAATCTGCATAAAAAGTTTGAGCTTTCCCAGAAAAAGTCTTAACTTCTTAGTTTATTCGGCAGCAATGTCTTGAATAATAAGGGGTAAAAAAACGCGTAGCGGTCTTTAGTCTTGCCCAATTTAGGGCAAAAAAAACGAAAAAACCAGCAAAGAGAGGCAAAAAGTTGTGGCAATCGCCTGGCGAGTCACGCCGCCATGAATGGGGATGCTTCATATCATAAGGCACACATTTCATTCTATTGAAAATATCTATTTAACGTTTTTTAAAGACAAATTTATTTAAGGTAAATAAAACTTATATAAAGAATTAATTCCTTGGGCTGGATATGTTTGCTGCATTCTGCCAGATAGTTGGGCCTAACGAGCAACATCCTGGGTTCCAGAAGGTCGTAAACCGAGAGGCGGACTACGCTAGAGATGGCGGGATGACCTGGATACATTCGCGAGTGAATGGCAACAAGCGACGAGTGGCTGAGACGCGTGAAAGACAAGAGGAGAGGCCTCTGCCCAGCAGTGGGACACATAAGGCTATAAAAAACGTCAAGTGCAATCTTAAAAAAGGAATGCGTGTTCTTGATATTGATTCGTTAATTTGCAGAAATAGAAACTGGGACCGTTTAGTAATTATGTTTATGAATTTTAAAATTAAAAAGCTATAAAACGAGACCAGTAGAACCTTCATATTGGGTGGTGCGATTACGAGTCCAAAATCTTAAATATAAAAAATAAAATACAAAAATGTTTTTCGTAGTTATTCGTTATCAAATAAAGTACCATTATAATTTACATTTAAAATTAAATTTTACAATTAAAACAATATTGTGATTCATGCGATGGATGCCTCTCAACTTAAGCTCTGTTTGGGCTCTTGTAGCCACTAATGGTAAAGGTAATTAGTGAAAGACAGGAAGCCAAAGAAGAAGAGTAGAGGAAGGGTTAAAAATATGTTTAGATTATTCTTTATAATTATAATACTGATTTTTTTGCCCCATCGGTATGAAAAGTCCTTCATTACTTTCGTCAACTTTGAATTCGTTCTGTAAAAAATATTTATCTTGAAGAAAAGCAACCTCGATGATTTTCTCAGAGGAAATTTCATTTGTGCGGGAGAGATACAAACTAATTTGTTTTGGCATAATATTTGAGGTGTTGAGGTTGTTCTTTCTTTATTTCTATCACTTTTATCCTTATCAAGCTAATATTTTATATACTGCATCAACACCGCAGAAAAAAGGACCTTGCTACTAACGTACTGATACCGTCGACTCTTCTGAAGTTCAAGTGATGGGCTTCATGCCCATAAGGCACTTTTAATTGTATTTTTAACAAAAGTCTACCACGAATAAGGACAAAAATTAAAATTTATAATCACAGTGTTTTTCGAACAGCATTGCACTTCGTTTATCTGTCTGTCATCTCATGGCCTAAGATGTTTTGCCATAGTACCCAGTAACTATACGGCCTTTTCTTAATTATCAAACCGAAACGCTAGAACTGCTATTTAACGATAGAAAAAGTGGGTGAATTAGTATTTATTTAGAGCTTTGTACAAAGGTCTATCTCTGGTATTATTCCTAAAGCATGGAGTCATTTGGTTGTTATAATAAAATATTCATGCGATATTAAAACATGTACTTAACAAGTCTATTATTATAATATGGTAACATTATTACAAGTTAACATCCATAATCTGACTACTCTAAAATAAACTCATTATATTAATTGCGGGTAAGACCTGAAGAAGGTCGCAGGCAGGCCCTGGATGCAGGCCGTGATCACCGGTCATTTTGGAAATCCTTGAGACAGGCCTATGTCCAGCATTGGACAGCCTGCTGCTACACTTTCGTAGACAGTAAACGAGACAACAATAACAGTTAATTGTTATCTTCGTCGAGAGGCGTTACTGTCAGCGAAAGTGTTAACAAGGTTGTGTACATTCTAAAAATATTAATGAGCAAAACTCTTTTGGTTCATAAAATAAATAGGACTTGAAAGGACTTGGGACTTGGGAGGAAGAACTTGGGAGGGACCCAAGTCCTCTCTATCTTCCGCTAGCCTTTTCACAACCTGATACGACATGGCCCCGATTTTTCGCTTGTTCTACGTAACTTATTTTTCAAAACAAGATAATAATCGATATCAGATTTGTTCATAAGTAAAAATCCAAAGAAGTCCGAAGAAGACGCTTGCAATACCAGGAGCATTGCAAGCGCGTTGCTGACCCTGAAAGAACCTTTTCACGCCCTTCTTCAAGATGTTGTAGCCACTTGGGAAAACCAGGGCAGGGATTCATTCCACAATCTCAATGGACGCGGGATATAATTTCTCTTAAAACTGTTCGTGAGTTCGGTGGTAGGTGCGAAGATAGAAGGTGGCTGTTGCCATCATGTCGAACATCTCCTCTGACAACCTATTGTACAAACGGTAGTACACACATAAGGACGCAAAGTCTCTTCTTAAAGATAAAGACTCAATACCAATTGTAATCTTAGGATCGTCAACAATTTATATGAACGTAATTATTTCTGATACAATTCGAACTGAAACACAAAATTATCACCATTCAATTACAAAGTTTTAACAAGTTACACATAGCGAAACCTCACAAGTACCAAAACACTTTAGATATAAAATAAAGGGTGCTTTTAATGCTCGAACTGTTCACAGTTAATTGGGTAACTTTATAAGATAGGTACTTAAAATGAGTACAAGCCTTTGGCGCTTAAGCGTTGGAACAGACAATTTTATGGAATGATATTTTAAAATTGTTTTTCTCTTCAATTAGCTTTTGACAATATTTCTAAAGAAAACATTTGATCGGGGTCAAAGCGCCTTTGTACTACAATACAAATTAAACAGTATTTATACAATGAGAAGCGTTTTTGGAATTTACTCTATATTAGATGGTTTTTATGGATAAAATTTTGACGAATATTAAAATTTATTGCTTTGGTCGTGGTATTGGTAATGGTTGTTGATTTTGTATTTTTTTAAAAGAAATCGATTAAAAATAAATTAACGATCTAATTATATCTTATTTATCAGCTGTTTCTTGGAAAAGATGAAAATCCTTCGAAAAAGTATGAAGTCAACTTTAAAAATATCCAAAAATCATCACCATCATCTAAATATCCCGGTTGCATCTTAAAGCTGTGTCATGACGGAGCCCAAGGTCCACAAATTTGGAACGTCTTATTCTATTCCCTCTGTGAGGTATTTGCGATATAAGATTGGGAATTATTTTAATAATTCAATGCTGTTATGTCATAACCAAACTGGAAACAACTGAATAAAGTATGCTACCCGTGGATATCGATCACAGGACCTTCTGTGCTTCAGGCAAATGTCTTAAGCACTGGACCACAGAGGCACTATTACTATGAAACAACTTCAATTGCATGATTCGGGTTCGATGATATCTTTAACAACGTGCCATTAAAATACTGAACTACCTAGTTCCAAGGCAATATTACAGACTGCAACGCAAGCAAATGCACATTTCGGATACATTTGCAAGTAAAATTGCAAGTGCTTCGAGACAATCCTATAACTTGTAAGAGGTGTAGTTATGACCCACCTTACTAGCTCTTACAGGCTTTATAATAATACCAAACCTTATGTACTTAAATGTAGGTTTTCAATTTTAAAGTCCATTACTTACTCCTCCAGCGCAGGTAGAAAATTTATGGAAATAACTAATTATTTTACCTGCTAGTTTTTTAAAAGTTAGAAATAAAGTTGACAATATTGACAATCAAATAACTAATTACACTTTTAATCATATCATGTTTATAGACAGATGAATTGATAAATTATTTTTTAAAATAGAGTAGATTTTAAAAAATAATTTATCAATTCATCTGTCTATTTCAGTGGTCTGTGTCTCATCAACCGTTAAAATATATTTGTTGCCGCTATTTAATTTTTTTTTAAATTTAATCGTGTAAAATCTCCATATAACTTAGCTAATATAGCTATACTAACTTATTAAATTAGCTTTGATTCGAAATGTATTAATCTTTCGCCTGTTTGCGTCTGAGAGTTTCTTTATTAGGTGAACCCGACTCACACTTGACCCAATTTAATGTAGCAGCGCAAACACGAGGCGTATTTTTGTAGTGTCTCTAGCACGCACAGTAGCATCTTTTTGTATGCGATTTACAAGCTGTCTAGTCTTCCGTGTCGAATCACAATAAATCATAATATGTTAAGTATGTTGCGATCTACTTGTTCACAACTATCGTCACGTCAACGACATGGTATCTGGTACGTGTAAAGAGCTGCCTCTTTATTGTGTAAAGAAACAGGATAAATAAACATATGACGGATCTTTGATAACTTGTGTTTTCAGTGAATAATGATTTTTAACTGATGGTGGCGCTAGTGTTCAACAAGGTATCATCTTAATTTCACCGCTATAAATTTGGGCTTTCTTTGGGTTCAGGTTATATTTATACAAACGGACGGTGCGTCAAAGATATTGATTTAACTTTGAAATTTATAAAGCATGGTATTAAATCTAAAATTAAGTAGACTACGACGGGCGGTATATGGAGCTTAAAGCTTAAAATTTTCAACAACAAATATGTCCACCATTTCAAAGTTATTTATTTTGAGTTGCTGTTAAACTTTCTTAATTAGTGTATTTTAGTTAACGCGCTTAAAGGACGCGGACGTTGCGACTTTCGAGAGAAGCTTTTATGATTCGTTCTATTTACAAAAATAAAACTTATAATGTTAAAAGATATCAAAATTAAAATCAAATAATTTGTTTGCAATATATAAAATATATTATTTGATATATAGATATGTAGACTTATCTACAATTAACTTCACCGGCAACACGAAGATTATGATTATTATAAAACATCTAACACACAAAATCAACACAATATTACACAAAACACAGTAATAGATAAACTGTAGAAACAGTTCTACATTGCAATCGTCTGTGAAACTCAAACAAAGATTAAATAAATGTATGTAAGGGCTATCTCTCACAACGCTACTTGACAACAAAGTACTCGAAGTATGTTTTATGTATGCATGATTAAAGCAGTCGGTTGATGTAAAGTTATAGTAAACACATAAACTTATTTAAAAAATTGTAGATAATTTTCAGTTCGTTTACTTTCATCACTATGGTCCTATTTTGCAGTCTTATCTTTCGAATTTTCATGCTGACTGAATAACAAGATAAAGCAATAAATAAATCAAGACACCTTTACATACTGCGCCGACCTAACTTTTCATGTTGAGATCGGTGCCCTATGAAGGTAAGTCAGCTTGAACATGTTGTTAGCACCCTGTAATACCTACTCAAACAAATTAGGAAACATCGTCGCATTAAATTTAAAGCAGCTTAGTGTGCGTTGAGCCTTACTCATACACAGGGAGATTTTGCATATTGTAGAGTTTTGAACTAAACCAGGAGTCAGATAACCTGCAGTTAAAGTTTTATTATAGTACTTTTGTACAGAATGAAGTGTAACTAACACTAGTTTCGTGTTGTCTTTTATTATATAAGTACTTTTTATTTCATTGTAAGGTAGGTACTTAAAGCTGTTTTATGTCATTTTATTGTTTTGTGTTCCAATTAAGAGTATTTGCATTGTAACGTATTATACGACCTCAACTAAAGCCAAACGATTACACCGTTTAAATTTTATTAAGTAGATATCACAAGTCTCGAACTTACTTTGGGTCTAGCTCAATCTGTGTGATTTATCCCTATAATATTTATTATGTTTTAACAAACTATGAAACCTCATCGTGCAGACCTGCAATTTTATAACCTTATCGTGTAATTTGAACACTATCTCCTCAATCTAAAGTTAGTAATAGCATGCACATCTGCTGAGATTATTCTATCTCAAAATGTTACCGCGACAAGCTGCAAAATATTTATGTAGAAACGATGCGAGAGGTTTAGCATTACCTTTGGCTCCACGTGATTAGGTCCTGATTTACTCTAAAAAGTATTTTTGTTTACCTTACACAGTATTCTCCTTATTTTTTTATTACCTACTTCTCATATCACTTAGATCTCAGCCATTCTTAGTAAGATGTAATAAGATATGAACTTACCACCAACCAAAACTTACCAACCAACAACATATCTTTTTCAAGGACTTTGATGTCAGACACACGAGGGTAATAAAAATAATGCCAAATCTTAATGTGTAATAAATGCAGCTTGTGGAAAAATGAAAGAAGTAAACGTTATTTTTAGCAGACTCCATGGTTAGAATCAACAGTTTAAGTTATTAAGTATATGTTAATAATTGACAACAAAATATGCTGATATCAATGAAAATACGAGTACTTACCACAGCTTAGTAACTATTTTTTAATTCTTGCATAATTTATACGCTTGATTATATGGAAGGTAAATTCAACCTTAACATAACATAATCTGTTATGGATCTCAATGTAGCTCAGCGGCATTTTATCTCTCTCACACTATGCGTCCCCTTTTATGTATACCTTCACCTTTCATACCATGGGTGTCAAAATACTTGTACCTCTGACTAGTGGTCTAGTATTTTTTCCTGATGGACCTACCCTAAAGCGTAGAATCGACCACCAATAACATTCCAAAGAAATGTTCTGTTTCACAAAAAATAATACCAAATCATATTTTATATTTAGCTTTAGACTGCATGAATTTCCCTCGGGAATAGTGTTTCTTCCAGGGATGAAAGGTACCCTATGTCCTTTTGAATACTCCTAGCTATGTGTGTGCAACATTTCAGAAAGATTGGTTCAGTAGATAGGGCGTGAAGAGGTAACAAACAAATACACAAACTCACTTTCGCATTTATAATATTAGTTGGGATATTTAGATATTTTCCATGCGATCGGGTCTAAATTTAAGACATTGTTGAGAATAAACTAAGCTTAGATAGGACCCGCTACCAAGATAGAATTTGTGATACATAAATTTTCCTTACCACATCGGATACTTCAGGATATAACGAGTAAGTAGAGTTTTGAATGTGCAGTAAAATAGTGTAATCATAGTATGATTTTATTTTTGCGAAATTGTGATAGGACTTATAGACCGTTTAAACCCTAGCAATCAATTCTTGCCGGAAATTAAACATTATATTTTTTTTTATAATACTACAGAAGTGAGTTTATACACTGAGATCCCTGTTTTATCTACAAAAGTCTCAAATCGCAGAAAAGCACTCCTATAACTTGTTCCATAAAATTGGGTCAATCAAGACAAAGTTTACTAAGAATTTGATTTTGTAAATAAAAAGAGATAAGTCCGAAACGATAAGGTTCTCTGAGGGTACTGTAATTTATTAAAAAAAAAACGTATTTTTTTCACTATTAGGTTTATGTTTATTTGGTATAGATATTTTTAACATTGAACAAAAACTTGGATGACGATCAAATTATACTGTTCTGTGATGATGACTATCACTCCATAGTATAAAACAAAGTCGCTTTCTCTGTGCCTATGTCCCTTTGTATGCTTAAATTTTTAAAATTACGCAATGGATTTTGATGCGGTTTTTTTAAATAGATAGAGTGATTCAAGAGGAAGGTTTTCATGCAAAGTCGGAGCAAGTCGCTAGTTGTTTGATAAAAAATCGCCAAAAGCCTTTATTATTTTTCAGGAACACACTATCTCCATACTTATTACTTATAGACAAAAGGACAGGCAAACTTTTCTATTTAAAATTCAATGCATGAATATAGACAATAAAAATTGGTTAAAATGAACAGAGTTGGTGACTGCGTTAATACGGGTTTTTATTAAAATAAACAAAAAAACAAAGGCCTTTGTATTTTGCTGAAAAATAAAGGGACATGACAAAATTAAAAAAATGTATTAAGATACGGTTTTTTTGTTTGATGTTTTCGAATTAAATCATGTTTGTAAATTTTATCTCTCCCTTTTGTTGAGAATGTCAAGGGCTCAAAAATGGACTTTTATTTTTGGTTCCATCAGATTCTTGGTAAGTAGGTAAATGACAAAAAACGTTTGCTGGCTCTAATTTGAATGAAGGAAAAAAGCAATAACATGAAGTAGGATGTTGTTATTCATAAATTTATTACGCTTTACTTTTTATTATTAGATAAAATAAACAAAAAAAATCGTCTGGTACATTTTTTTTTTCAAAATAAGGCTTTAAAAGGAACTATGGTACAACCAGAGGTTTTGATTTCCCACTACCAAACTTGCCAGTACAAATGCTACTGTCACTTTTCTTAATAACCTCATGAAGCTAAAAAAGACTGTACTTCAGAGGGAAACTAGCATCGAAATAAACAGACTTTTAAAAGACGTATCGAAGAAAAGATAACGATTTAGTTTAATTCTTAGTTACTTAGTTAGAAGGTATTTCAAACAAGCCCCACAAAAAGATCATACTTGTAGCACTTAACTGAAGAGAACTTGTAGAAAAGTAATGTTTTTAATCAATATATAACATAATGATAAAGTTGACAGTGTCAATGTCAACTTTATCATAATCCAAAATCCAAAATTTCGGCACGGAACCCTAAAAGAAGTTGGCAAATGGAATGATTCTCAGATTTCAGTGAGTCACGGCACGTCGCCGCTCCTACGGCGCTTTTTACTGCACGGACGGGCAGGCCTTCATTTAGTTCATTCATGCTGCTAAGGAAATGCAATTAAAATTGAAATCCTTTGAAATTTTTCTAGATGTTAAGATTTCAGTATCGTTATTCTTATGCTGACATATGCTTATGAATGCGGCTCTTACAAGGCTTAATGAGTAAGTTCCTTCGTTAAGAGATAAATAATAAGATGGTTTTGATGTCTGAATAATATTTTTTTAAGATTTTTATTCATGTTAAAGTTTCCACTTCAAAGCTTTATTAATTTTCATTTCAGTAGGTATGTTGAACTAATATATTAGGACTATAAAATAAAATATATACTTTTTAATTCCAAAACAGTTTATATCGACTACTGAGAAAAAGATGAAAAGAATGAGCCAGCACTAAACATGAATTTGGATCAAGTTCAGTACTAGCTTTACTAGTCATTATTAAACTTTAAAAAATTATTACCAATTCAGCTCATTTATAAAACTGACATAAAAAATTAGTAACAAGGCTCTTTTGCAGTAATTAAGTTAAACGCGGAAAGTCCAATTTAGTAGCTAAATAAGCAATGTAAGGAAGTACTTAACCTTAAAATAAGAAACTTTTTAATTACAAAAAATATTGGATGCAAAGCTTTGGTTACCTCAAAGTCGACAGCTTGCAAAAATTTTTCGAAAAAAAAATTATATTTCAATATTATTTTTCTCAAAAGAATATTTAAGTAGGGTTATTAAAGAATTAATAAACCAACTTTTCGAGAATAATGTATAACGTAGAGAACTCTTGGAAATGTTTTTTCAAAGGCTCTCAAATCATCTTTTACGTTAACTAACGCAATATTGTTTAATACTCAATCTAAACTTTCCTACTTTTTAAACGTGAGTTCTTATGCTTCACTATCATTATCACTACATCACTACGTTGTATAAAACAAAGTCGCTTTCTCTGTCCCTATATCCCTATGTATACTTAAATCTTTAAAACTACGCAACGGATTTTGATGTGGTTTTTTATTAGGTAGAGTGATTAAAAAGGAAGGTTTTTATGCCTATGCGAATTCGAAACGGGTCGCTAGTATGGTAAAAATGCTACTAGTGGCAAAATTGAAGAAAAGCACGCAAGGGAAAAGCCTCCGTCCAGATGGATGGACATTGTGAAAAGAGCAGCTGGGGGCAGCATTTACAGAGCATTGGTGATCGCATAACTTGGAAGCACATAATGTGGTCACGAACCTCAGCAGTGAGGGACCGACGAAGAAGAAGAACAACCTAAGTCAGTCCACGAGTTTGATATTCTTCTCATTAAATTTTCATAATTTTTTGTATTATTTTTCTAACAAGTGTTTCGGTCACTAGTCTTTTGTTAAGCCTATGTTTCTGTTGTTATACGTATTTAGATTTGAATTTTCAAAACAGGAAGATACCTTTTGAAAATCTTTTTTTAAAACGTTATTTGATAATTATATGCACGGGTTTGTTTTTCACGATAAAGGGAAACCCTTTATGAAGTCAGGATGCATGCGTTTTATTTTTATTCGTTGCCAGCTGCACTGTGTTACAAAAGCAAGTATCCATTAATTTTAATTTGTTATGCAAACATTTTACGCCTTTGAAATACTTTAAAAATTGAATTTTATTCTGATTTACAACATTGTCATAAGTTTTTAATTTAAACAATGGCTTTATTGTTTAAATGTGAGATGATTCCCGGGATGCAACTAAAAAAAACGCTAAAATGTGAGAGAATAATATATTCAATATTTCACCCACAAGATCAAAGGTAAAAATAATTAATATACTCCGCATTGTACGTATTCTGTTAAACTGACTTTAAATTTAAAAAAAAATTAAGTTTTGTGCAACAAATAAGATAAAAAGATAACAGCAGTTTCTTTACATGACCCAAAATTTCAGTTTTTATAATTTCCAGTCAGTCAAAGCTAAAAAGAATCACATAGCCGATGATCCGTCTTCGTTCAACAAATTGTCAATTTGCCAATCTGATTATCCCCAGTAATACCTTGAAGGGGCGACATTGTCACATATGTATCGCCCTTTAAAGGCAAACTACATTGTTAGGACAAAACGAAACGTAAAGTCTCTGCTATAAGATTCAAATTGGAATCGAAATCAATTTCATTACAAGTCAGTACATTTGTGTACCCAGATCAAAATTTTGACAATGTAGTGACAATGACGCGGGGGTCAATATTGGCCAGTACTGCCTCAGTATTTCTTAAAATGCCAAGAGTTTATGACGTTACTTGTATTGTTCTACATTTGCACTTAAATAATAAATTCTTATTATCGTGATGATTAGCTCAAGGCCGTCTAAATTTTGATTAAGTATTATACTTGGTTCTTATTATCACAGAAGATCATTACTGTTACACTTATTTGTTTGAATCGTACT
The DNA here is from genome assembly GCA_947044815.1 of Apomyelois bistriatella. Classification (NCBI taxonomy): domain Eukaryota; kingdom Metazoa; phylum Arthropoda; class Insecta; order Lepidoptera; family Pyralidae; genus Apomyelois; species Apomyelois bistriatella. The sequence goes on from OX345703.1 coordinate 7,801,592, forward strand.
GTGTGATTATAGGTACCTGCAAGGTAATCAATTACAACATTCTTTTTATATTCAATAGGTTTTCTTTATACTTATAAATAACAAAGTAACTAAAAAATGTTCAATAAGTAAAAAAATAAAAATAATTATATGTACCGTACCGTTATCTACTGTAACCAACCGTTATTTACTGTATTAAGCACACCTTATTGTATATTGTACGTATTTGTAGATAGGTTAGGTAGTATACTTTTGATTTACAAACTCCTTTTTAATTTTATATTACACAATAATTTTTTATATTTTCTTTTAGGATTATTATTTTATTTACTTTAAGAACAGCTCAAAAGAATCGTATTTGCAAATAAATCCATCGTTTTTAAAAATTGGTAACTATCATTCGTTTATAAGTATGTACTTATTTTTGTTTGTGTAGAAAATGTTGAACGATAGGATTTATTACATTCAGTAAAGCCTGAACACGTTTTTATCATTAATAAGTCAGGATAAACTAGATACTGAAAAGTAAATATTCATGAATTATCACTTACCACGTTCGAATATATAATAGTCGTTAAGTGAAGGGTTCTCGAAAATATTAATAAGGGTTCTCGAAAATATTAATATTTTGGGGCAAATTATTCGTCGGACCCTGGTCCTAAATTCACGATTAAAGTATAGAATTAGGCGAGTTTACTCAGGTTCCGGTAAATATATTTAATTTTGTAATAGCTGAATGGTTTCCTGCCTAAAAGTAACATATTATGATAAAGAAGAATACTTTTATCATTCAGAATCATAATTCCGTGGTGTGGGCCACGCACGACACGACTCTGGAGTGCTATTTTTGAAATGTATGACATTGCGAAATCATTTTTTGCAATTTGAGTCACCGGTAATGTCGCATGAAAGTCTTTCGAAAACGAACGATAATAATTCGACTCACCGGTTTTATATGAGTCATACATCTTAAAAATAGCACTCCTGGTCTCTTGCAGATGCTACAGCAAAGAAATACAAAACATGGTTCTAATAAATAAATTATAAAGAATTTGCATAAAATATATTCAAAATAACAAGTGTAAAGATGCATCAGCATTTTTGGTATTGAATTAGGAACTGAATACCAGGGACACACTCTAATTTGATTATTTCTGGACTTTCGTTTTATTCTGGGTTTTCGTAGCAAAAGATTAAAAACTTAAAAACAAATAGGTTTTAGGTTCTTAAACCATAGTTGTAGCTTTATTTAAACGTAAGTTCACTCTCAATTTCATTACATAGTTTAGTATTTTATCTGAAGTTATATTTACGTTTGAGATTAGTGTTGGTAATTATCTACAAGCCTTTGTCTCAACGTGGCACGTGCCTCAAGAGTCCAAGGGGTTATTCAGTTAATTAGTGGATCCAATTAACTCCTAGACCTACAAGTATGAGTATAATCATGGGCCATCTAAAAATTGGCGAAACAAACCTACGACACATTTTCTTTTTAGTGGTGACGGTCGACTGATTTACCCCCCACATATTATTTGCAGACATTACGTATTTTTCCCACTTATACCCCCCAGAGATTTGTAACAGCTCAACCGATTTTCATTAAACATATTATTTTGTAATGTGCACGTGGCGCTTTCATTTGAGACCCCACTCAAGTATTATTTGCAGACATTCGGTGATTCTTCCCCTCATTTACCCCCACAACTTCTAAACGGCTCAAGCGATTTTTTTACCCACAGAATTCAGTAATTACACTGCCTCTCTCACCCTTATAAACAATATAAGCACAGCTGTTTGGCGGCAGAAGTAGTGTTGCCCAAATTCAGTCTTGGTCTTGCAGTCTTGGTCTTGTTCTTGCGTTTTTGCAAGACCAAGACCAAGAACAAGACCGCGTATTTTTAGCAAGACCAAGACCAAGACTGACCGTGCAAGACTTGAGCAAGAACAAGACATAGCCTGCAAGACTCTTGCGTCTTGCAGCTAGGACTTAGCGCTATTTCACGGCATAGTTAGGTGTAACAGTTCGGTGTATAGGTAGGTACGCTTAGGAATTCTATGAGACGCAAAAAACTATATCACAGAATATGAAAAACTGGACCTATGCGCATTACGACTAATACCATAAATATAGCGAATAAAAAAATATCTATTAAAATCAAACTGAGTGCATGCATAGTTATGTTTTAACCATCGGCACTTTGATAATGCGGCATCAAAGGTTTTGTACTTACTTCTCAAAGAAATTTGCCGCTTTTCGGAAGTACATGGTTATGATACACGCGCCGGCGGCTTCTTTTGAAATCTAAAACAATCGTTGCCGCCGCGCCGAAATCATAACATTTGACACTATTCATGCAAAATAATTTCGAATTTTAAGAGTACCCACAGGTGTTCCAAAGAATAAATAAGTTTCAGAGTGCTTAGAATGAAAATGAATACATTACACTGATCACGCAAGTAGTATTATGATTAGGATAAAATGATTACTTTGTATGGTTACTTTGTATTAATTCTTGGTCAAAAGAATTGATATAAAGTATCATAACCTAATGATAAAGCTGTTGATTTGTGTTGTATTTTATTTTTTATTCAAATAAATGATAAATCGTAAAACTCTTTTATTAAATTTCTTATAAGTTGAGGGTTCAATCTCTTTCTAGACAGATAATTATTGTTCTTTAAAATACAGTCAAGTTATTGTAATTAATTTGTTTTTTTTTACATGTTTTAGCAAATGTAAGCTTATAAATCATAAATGTTTATTAAGAAACAGTTACTTCCATGGAAAACGACATATAGGTCAGTTGATTTTTCGAATTTCTTATCAAATCTTCAGTTATTTATTAATCTGCTTGATCTTTACTATGGCTATGTTAATTCAAGCTCACATTGTTCCAATTCTAATACGTTTTTCTAAGATTTAAAGTAAACTTTAATAAATAGTAATAGACTAATAGGTAATTGCAAGACTCTTGCTGCAAGACCAAGACCAAGACCAAGACTGGGAGCGCAAGACCAAAACCAAGACCAAGACCAGGTGTATTGGCGCAAGACCAAGACCAAGACTGGCTAAGTCTCGTCTTGTTCTTGCATTTGGGCAACACTAGGCAGAAGTAGGCGGAAGTAAGGTACCCGCCTGTGATTCTGTAAGATTTCATTTTAAACTTTGAATCTGAATCCGCTGTGAGTTTCTTGATTCGCAATTTGGTTAATAATTCGAATTTATACTAGCGCTACCCTTGTGAGCGTGTCGTGAGACGTAAGATGTGGCATTTAGTAAGGTAATTTCCCCGTCACTTCGAAGCTCACTTCTCACTTGTCATTTTGAACCTTATGCGAAGTGTGAGTGATAGCGACGTGAGAAGCGAGTTGTTATTTAAAATTTATAGAATCGACAGAAAGCACCTTTAAATTACATTAAAAAAAAATACTTAAGTCTTTTTTTGCGTGCCTTTAACAAACAGACTTTATTATATTAGTATTAATTACTTTAATCTTTTAACCTTCATTGTTTTTAACGCTAAAACAACGTTTAATTAATTTTCTACTGAGATTAATTAGTACTAATTATAAAAGGCGTAATTTTAAAATGAATTTCTATTTATAAATATTGTTTAAATGTTTACATCAAATACGTGGTTAATTTTGGTCAATATTTAATGGCAGGTTTCTTGACGAATATTTAAGTTTTTTTAAATATTTTTCTGCTTCATTGTAGTAAATTTTCAAAACCAACTTTTACTCTTCTATTCGGAATGTCTTCAGTATCTGTTTTAACTGTTGAGATAATCTAGTTTAGGATAAATATCTAATATAGTTTTTTTTATATAGATTCTTTCAATGGCTCTTATCTCCTATCTCTTTTATTAACACTATCAGGTTGTTTTTATATTCAAAAGCACTTCGCAGTGAATGACAAGGCGGGAAGCGAGAGCTAAGCTTCGTCGGTCACGAATGGGCCTCGTTACGAGCCGAGTGTGTCGTTAGGAGGGTTAACATTTGCATATTCCTGCATCGAGGTGGTCAGAAATATCTGTATATTTCCTATAGTACAAAACTACTTCATAAATTGTGGGAACTTGTAAGTGAAACAAGAATATTAAGTACATATCGATATGAAAAATTTGCTTTTATTAATGAACAACGATTAAACGCGCCTGTGCGTGCACTGTGCAGCACAGGCGCACAGGAAATCGGAGCGGTTCTATTCAAATTTTTTTTTTGATACGTGTATTTAATTATTCTTTTATAAATCCATAATATTTAAAGCATTTTGAATTCAGAAAATACTAGATATATGGCCCTTTTTAAATTTTTATTCTTGTATAGGAATTTTTATTTTTATAAGTACTATTATCTAAAGTAGGAAAAAAGATTAATTTTAAGATATGCCATGAAGAACTTTATACAAAGCAAGACCACCTTATAATAAAAAAGATCAGAATTACTCCAATTTCACTTTTTACATTTTACTTTGCTGTTCTTGCTACTTTTCTTGTATTTGAGCGTCAATTTCTACCCGTATTGTTCTAAACCGGCATTCCAGAACTCTTCAAACATACATTGGATTCAGCCGTTCCAGAATATTCCACACGACGTCCCCGGAATCCTATTGCGGGACGTATAAAGAGCTACTTATAGGACAAAGAGATAGTTGCTTGAATCCGCGGAAAGAATAAATTACGCTCGAATGAAAGAGCAAGATGACGTCACACGTTGAGGACAGATGCGGACTCAGATGTGGAAATATTCAGTCGATGCGGTACTTTTACGAACGATTGGTCTGGCCAATACTTGGTCAGTACATATTAGTCTTATTTGTTGTTTGTTTTAAGGATATAATATATAAATAAACATTCAATGACCCATAATTATAATTACCTGAATACTAACAAGGTATCTATTTAAAAAAATATTAAATTATAAAGAGAGCTTATACCGTTAGTTAACAATTTAACATAAAACAAGATATAACAAGTAAAAGTAAAAGTAGTTAACCTTTTGCATTTATGGTTAAAAGGACTACATACGACCAAATTTAAAGTTAACTATAAGTTAGTAACCCACCTAGTTAAATAAGTTTAGGTAAAATTAGGTAGTTTACGAAGAACATTTGCATGGCAGAGACAAAAGAAATATGCAGTACTAGCTGTTCCCCACGCTTCACTCGCCCTTGGTTTGTATGCACCTATAACCTTCCCCAAGAATCAAGCTATCATATGCAGAAAGAATTTTACTAACAGACCACTAGTTCTAAATTTATGAACATTCCAACAAAGAAACTATTTAGCTTTATTATATTATTATTAGTAAAGATAATAAATACTTATATTATGCTCCATCTATGAATTCGTTGAATAATACTATAAACCTATATGAGATAAAATCTTAAATTAGTAGGATTGGTAAACGCGCAACAGACGAATACGTTGCAGCGATGGCTTTATAGCTATTTGCACTTTCTATATTATGCTAAATTTATAAAAAGAAGCTAAATTAAAAAAAAATGCAAAATTCGTTATTAAAATTAATTGCTGTTGTTTTAAATTCAGAATTTTTGTACATTTCACCATTCCGTCTTATCACATCTGCTGTACCAGTGGTGCATGGAGCGCGATAATCTGCAACAGCTGCAGTCAGCCTGCATTTAAATCTAAAGCGACTGTAATGCGCCTGCACCCGCGCGGAATATAAAATCTTATATCTCTCGGAATATTATGCCACTTTCCGATTCAGTTACCTAAAAACATTCCAGTCTGAAAAGTACAAAAAAAGCCCTAAAACTCACACCTACGGTATTATACTCACACATAAAGTACTAGTCGTTTAGACTCACTGACTATTGTCATTATTATGTATATTATTTAAAATTCCTTGACGAACTGTTGCATAAAAACTGACACTCTCAATTTCCCCTAGTTAAAAAATGATATCATAATCGATAATTGTTCACAAATTAATACAAACCGTTACGCCCTTGAAGCCTACTTATTAACTTTTAATAAAATGAAGCCTACCTACCTCCTATCAAATTTGTCTTTGACACCTTAATGAGCGCGTAATTATATTTAAATTAGCCTTTTAAAGGGTAATTTATATTTTGTGAGCGTCTTTCGAAGGATTCAGGGAATTTTGCAAAGTTGATAATTACGTAATGGACTTTTTTTTACAAAGTTTTGATGGAACGATAACTGGCAATGGATCAAAGGGGTATTATCTTGTAAAAACTGTTCTTGAATTATTTTATAATTTGCTTGCAATTTGAAGCTAAGTAAATACGTCCTTTAATTTGTACTGTAGTAGATGGGAAGACAGTGCTTTACAGTTTATTTGATAAATATTAGAAACAGATAAAAACATAAGTACCTCTATAATTTAAAACTAAAAAAACTATATTTCTGGCCTTAAGTATATGAACAAGAGATTATATTTTACGATAATAAAGAAAATATCTCTCAGATAAAAATCCCTTTCTACTTACAGTTCTTCTCGTCTATTAACGACAAGTTTGTTAAATTAAAGTAAGTATCTAAATAAAAAAAGCGAAGTTCAACTATGAGTTTTAAATCTAAATGCAAAATTACTGTCCTTAGCAGGAAGTTAAATATATTGTTTTAAATGTGTTGTGTTAAAAGTGTTGTATGAGTCAATAAAATAACTTCATTGACTGATACATTGGAGGTATTAACTGTAAAATGTATCATGGTGAACTAAGGTAAACCAGAAATAGATGATGGTAGATGGGAGCAAAGTTGGAGACACATGATGTGAAAGCTAATTAGAGAGGTGCGCCAGACTTAACTCATTATGTAAACTGAAAGTGGAAATAGCCTATGAATTTCGGATGTGGTATTTTTTTAAGGTAAAATTGCATGGTTGCTTGGAATAAATCACGGTTGCCCTTTACACACACCATGTTATCTGTAGATGTGTTTTTAATAAAATGAAAAGTTTTTCCGGTTTTTTTTTCTTTTGATTATAATTTTCTGGTGCCTACGTGCGATCAAGTCACTTTGTTTATGCTAGGATCACATTTATCACTTTTGACGATACAAAAATCATGAAGCGAAGAAAAGATGGAAAGCTAAGAATGTATAGTAGGCCATATAAATATGTACACCAGATAATGGGTAAGATAAACTTGCTTAGTTACTCTTACGCCTTATCTGGGGTATCTATGTGGTCCACTGAAGGGCCACTAGCTTGGGTTTGTCTTAAAACCTTTGAATTTTCTAAATAATTTTGCTGTCAAGTGCAAAAATTAAATCTGAACGGTATTTTAAAATTGGCTTTATATTTTAGTCAGTATAAAAAAAAGTTAAGTATATTACTTATGCGTTTGTTTTTAAATTCTCGTATACTTAATATCTTACTAAATCCTTGATGCCAGTGAAACTAAGTTGAAACAAATCACCTAGAGGGTTCCCAAGATTCCCAACTGATGAGTTTTCTTACGGAATTAGACGGATTTGCACAGCACTGAATATTCATGCAAGTGAACGTTGAATGAAGAAATTCTACGAGTATGTAGTATTGCATCGTATGATTTTAATACCTGAAATACATCATGAAACTTGTATTTTTGTATAAAATAAAAGACATTTATCAAAATGGGTTGCACCACTTTGTCAATCGTTAAAATACGTCATAACTTTTACGCTAACCGCAACCGCCCAAACTTGACCAGTTAAAGCTATTGTTATTGTCAATTTATCTGTCAGACGGGTCAAATAACCTCCATGGACGTCATTATACTTGTAACCTTGGCAACTTACTATACTACAAAATACGATGGTGCAACCTATGTCACTATAACGGTTATAGTTAGCAGTAATATTACTGTTAAATTTGACTTTAAATGTTACGATAACTGGTACTTTGGTGCAACCCACCCTTATACTTGTATAGCGTTCAATACCATCTAGGAATAAGTTTTCAGTTTATAAGTTCTGTAATTTTTATGTTTTTCCTTTGAAACACAATGTCTAAGTTTACCTTTCAATTGGGTACCTATTGTTATTCGGGTCATTATATTTATGACTCACTGCTTGACTTCAAACCTTTTTGAGAAAGCTGTTGTCAGTGAAATCTGACCCAGTAAGAAGGTAGTGAAAAGAGATCCCTTGTATTCCTTTTGATCTTTCAAAGGGTATGCCTTCTATATTATTTCATTATTACACTTTCCATAAAACATTATTATGCAGCAGTTAAATAACAATCTCACAGTACAGTATAATTTAAACTGTTTCCTCCGTCTGAAGCTGTTTAAGAATACAATAGTCTTGTTACTGATAAAATATATACTGTTAGCGTCCAAGAACAAACAGAAATAGTACTATTCCTTACTGAATCGAGTTTCCTGGCAAGATTTCAAGTAGTTAATAACATGACGATTTTCTGTATTGTTCAAAACGTATACTGAAAGTAGTTCATTATTTATGAACGACATAGCTGACTGAGCCTAAATCTCCTTGATTATTTCGGAATCTAGATTTTCTGCATTAAGATCATACCACCCTAGAAAAACTGAGAAAACTGGAGGAGCTCTATATCCTACTTAGCTAGCTTATGTTTGGATTGGTCGCCTTTAGGGGCATTTCTATCTTAAGCCCTCCGTGCTTCGGAAGGCACGTTAAACCGTTAGTCCCGGGTTATCGGTATATAGCAGTCGTAAGACTTTGTTAGATGCCTTTAGTTAGCCTGAAAAATCTTACAGTGTTGGCCACTAACTCGGATCATGTTCCTATTGGTCTGGTTTCCCTGTATAAAAGGGTTACGGAGGTCAGACGACAGTCACTTAATTGTAATAACCACTACCACCAAAATAAGGACCATGATTAATAGCATACTCTGGGCTCTGAAGCGTAAGCTAGAACCGTGAAAAAGAGAACTTGGAAAAATTTAGAATTTTAACCTTGCATCCTTTATTTTTTATCAAATGCCATGACTTTATTCAAAAAGGTAAAAACATATTTTTGGATTAATATAACGGACTGCCATGCAAGCGGAGCCGTAGTCAACAGTTATTAAAAAAAATGTACAGAAATTTAAAAACAGAAATGGCATGAAATCATTTATTAAACATGGATGAACAATAAAGACGTAAGAACAATCCCAGAGATTGCCATTCCTAATTCTAAGCGCATTTCGCGACCTAAGTGCACGAAGATTCTCATGAATAAAAAGATGCAATTCTGTTTGGACGACGGCTGCTATTGAAGATACCACAGATGTTGACATTATTTTTAAAAGAGTATAATCAGTCTGCGCGAAAGTTTTATTTTTGGTTTCTTTTTACATAGCTAGTTATTTTTAATTTAATTATTAAATTATTTTAAAACCATTTTGCAGGAACCGGTATTTTAAAGACGCACAAAAATAATGCTCTATAACCTGGAAAATAAATATAGCGGCCGATTTTTGTGTCCTAAATACCTGCTTAAGACCGTTATATTTGGGGAAATACCGGTTGAGCGTAACCGTAATTCTAGCGGTCGCTAAAAAATGTATGGGCAGAAAAATGAGCTAGTTTTTAATTTTTAGTTTTTTTAGAGCCCTGCCATTGTGTAAGCAAACAGGCACAGGGCTCACTTGATAGGAAGTGGTGACCGTAGCCTATGGACGCCTGCAACATCAGGGTTGTTACATGCGCGTTACTGACTGATCATCTCTCTTCACTAGGACCTTATCCCAACTACTCGGGATCGTCCTTCCTTGTCCTTTACTTACCGATCATGAAGAAATATTTTTATATCCTTTTTGATAACCGCTCGCTTTTTGGAAACACCGTGGCAGGTAGATTCTACAACTTATGCGTAAAAGCGAGAAAGAAAACACTTACCCCTGTATTAAGAAACGTTTGTTAAGCCCATGTTAGCTAAAATGTGTTGCGTCTCGTTCTTTCACATGAAGTGTCAGGTAAGAAAAAAAGAGGCAAAACATATTTAAGTTAAAATGGGCTTAAAAAAACGTTTCTTAATATGGGGGTTAAATACTGAATTTAACAACTAGATGAGTCAAAGACTATTTGACTGTCAAATAGTAGAATAAGTAAAAAATAAATCGGATGCCATTTTCAGACCTAATACCTACATCAGCCGGCACTTGGACACTGAAGTAATAATAGCATCCAATACGTGCATGTGACAACTGACAAGTAACACACAAAATACACAATAAGTTTTTTTTTGTTTCTCAGTAGCAATTTCACGCTGTCTGTCTTTTTTGACATCAGTCACTTACGTACCCTCCTCCTCAGTACTTACGTGTATAAAAAGCTGCTATTCGCGTCTGTACCTTTTAACCTCTAGGTCCTATCACTTCACCAAACTTAAGTTTACTAATATTATATCAAACTACCTTCTTCTTTGCGAATAGACTTTAACATATTAGATACGTTTTTGAGAACCAATACTTTGCCCACAGATTTAGATACACTCTTTCAATTCGTCAATGTCGGTTATCGATTGAACAAATCGATTTTAAAGTAACAATGTTTACATCACTAGTAGGATAATTTGACAGAAAAATGATAAAAACTCCTGTACTATGACATTTTCGTGTTTTATCTCGTTTGCTTTACATTGCGTATCGACAAAACTCCAATTGATGGTCCCTCAAAACAAAACCAGCAATGATAGATTAAAAAGTGTTTACTAGTAAATGAATTATCTCAGAAGTATCTCATGAACGTCTAAATAAATGTTTTTAAAATAAATAAAAGCCATTTGAACAATGAATTACTTACCGATTATAGGTAATACCTCCATTGGTTCGATTCAGTACCTGAAAGCGTTTCTTTTTACAATTAAAAAAAAACCCAATTTGTCATTTTTATTTTATTTACTACACGACTTGCCGCCGAAAAGTGAACTAACTAAAGTAGCGGCGCGTAAAGTTTGGTGAAAATCCCAAACGTCTAGCACGCTTGGTCAAACCGCTTGTGGTATATTAGGTATATCTAAATCTGTGACTGCCACTCTTCTTCTTTTCTAATATCTGTTAACTTCCTCTTCCACAGTGATACCACGGAAGATCCATGGTACCGGCTACTCCTCGTGGCAAAAGGTAACGATCGCAGAGTGGAAATAGCTTTTAGTGATTTTGAAAAACTATACCATTATTTTTTAGTAATGTTTAATTTGTCTTTTTAAATAAGTTTAGTTCTTACGTTGTAAATTTAACTAAGCCTTTTGTGATATTGTTACTGTTATTTATTTATTCACCACTGAAAAGATAGTATCAAGTAATTTTATACTTTAAATTCTGAAAAATATTCTAAGTTAAATAAAATACTAATATTCAGAGAAAAATTTATCTCTGTTTTCTTCCTTCTTTTCATATTGCATTCCAGCAAAGCAAAAAGCGACAATTACACCATTCATCAAAACAACAAAGAATCAAGTTTGTTTAATTTTGAACATCAAAGTGATTGATTTGATTTTTAAACAAGACTGTACTACGTTAGTAGGTACTGTATATATTCTGTGACTAAAATCTTCACTTTCTATCTAATCTACCCAATTTAAATAAGTTTCTTAGTACTGGAATGCAGTGCAGTAAGATAATATATATAATACCTAAAAAAATATGATTAAACCCCAAGTTTGTATGGGTTGATTGGGTATGATTTGAAACAAGTGTTGTGAAAATTTTATTTATCTATAGTTCCGACATACCCAAAAAAAAAGCGCACGAATAAGGAAATAGACAAGGACAACAGCTGGTTCTGTATTTAAACATTAGGATAATAATTTAGGGCTATCACCATAATACCAGGATCAAAACCAGCACGTACCATGTATATTTTAACATGTCAATAAGCACAGTGAACGAATGAGTCGCGTCTGAATCGCAACATATAATATGTTTAGTCTATTTTGGTCATACATTTAACCGCTCCTGAAGTACAACCTAATTTATATTTCTTTTGTATTGAATTTTCCGTCATGCTGTCCTGAAATAACAGTGTCAAGAAAATTTCTATTTTATTTTACTTTCAATCGACTGGGTAACACTTGAGGGCCTTCAAATGTATATTTATGTTTCCGCTGGACAATCAGAACAATAGAACCCTTAAAATGAATACAAAGGGTCCGCGAAATAATATAGGAATAGATAAAATTGTATTATAATAGCCGTATGCGTACCGACTTTAAAATATATCTCCTTATATTATTATAGGTACCACTTCACCTTCTCACCTTCTACTACTATATTATAAGCATCCTCTCTGTCACTCGCTGGTTGACTGTAAGAGATCCTTTTCTGAGATAAGTCCGTCATTGTACTTTTGTTTATTATTTATGCTTTTGTATTCACTTTTGTTTTAGTACAATAAAGTTAACAAACAAACAAACTTCATTTATCTTTGGGTACATAATTAGAAGTCGATAATAAAAAAGGTACAGCCGCCTTATTAATTATTGTTCTTCTTCACCATCATTCAACTAGGTAACGATATAATTCCCAAATAGAATCGACGTAACTAAAAGTAAGACCAATTTATAAATAAAATCTGACAACCCTGCCCAATGATTTTGCTTTAGTGGAATCTCCTATTTCATTAAGGACCGGTTAAAAGGAAATGAAAAGCAGTGAAATTACTGGGTTCTTTGGGAAAGCATCCTAAGCCAATAGTTGGCAGAGCCCTAGAGACCATCAAGGTATCACTAGCATAAAAAGTCTACATATTTCGAGGGCTACATTTGACAGTTGAGACTTTAGTAATTATTATCTTATTGCGAAAAACCTCACTCTTCCTCTCATCTTGCGCTTTTCCGATAGCGTTTTTACTTAGTACCACCAATGCAACGGACACGTCAGTTCTTTTTAAGCTGAATTATTAATCGTGGGATTTGGAGCCTTGAGAATAGAAAATAGAAACGCTAGAAGTGACATTACTTCTATAATTGCAAAAATACTTTCAAGGACTAAACAGTTTGAACACCTGACGTGGTGAGGTCCACGCATGCGTCAAAACTTGGGACCAGAACGCGTGGTAATTCTCAGTCAGTAGTCCGGCGAATCTCAAAGATTTTCGACGCTGTACCAAATACGGTATTGAAAAAGCGCGCGTCTGTTCGACTGAAATTAGCGGATTCTATCTAGTGAGTGGTATAAGTAACATAGAAGACATAGGATTTTAGTGGTGTATGTTATGTGATGCTGTTGTTTTAAGGTGAGTTTTGAAAATGTTCTTTTAGGATGGATTCCAACAAACTGTTGAATTTAAACCTTCGACTGTTGTCTTTAGAGAGTGATAACATTTATCGTACCTAATTCGGGCATAAGCTTTAGGTTTGGTATTAACTTATTGAGATGAATCACTTTTTAGTATTTTAATTTACTTTTTGATAATGTCAAAAATACTTAAACACATAAAAAGGTTTGCGAGGATGATTTACACCATTATTAAAATGTATGTCAAAAATAATAATAATAATTTATATTATTACACATACAGTTTAGGGTTTACTTTAAAAGTAACATACAAATAAATACCAAACTAAATATCTAAAAAATAATAATTAAAAATTAACCTAAATTAAATTTTATTCTAAAAAAAAGAAAAAAAAATGTATATTGATGGTACAATAAAGTAAAATGATTTACTTTGTACTCACATAAGTTTGGTATATAAATAATAATAAGTCTAGTCATAAATTCATTAGTATCTCTTTCAACTTTAATATAAATAGAAGCATATTTTTTATTTATGATGTGACAGATTGTTGATATAATTACTTATTTAAAATGCTAAAAAACTTTCAATTCGGTATAACCAATTTACAATTTAAAAAATATATATTAATTGATTATGTTTGGCCACAAGCCCGCGTATTCAATACACATCATCAAAGTATTTTTGAGAGAAAAAATATAAATAATAATAAATACATCAAAACTAAAGAAGATATTTCGAACGTACCGATTTGTAGCAATCTAGTATGCATCTAAAAATGAAAAATGAATTCGATAAATAAAATTAAATAATCAATCAACACCTGGCATAAAACCAGAATTTCAGGCTTACACCAGAAAAAATATAATCTGGAATACTTTTTTAACGATCACGTCCCGTGGATTTTTTATTGCTCAAGTTAAAGTACCTACTTCTACATCGGAATACTAAAGAGATTTCTTTTTTTATGTTTTTGTGTGTTTTATACTTTTACCATCTGTTCGAAATTCGATATATAAAAGTTACCTATGAAAATTTGTATGAGACAGAAGTAGTAATATATTTTCCTTCTGTGTAGGTCTACAAAGTAATAAATAAAAAATAAATCGCCTAAGCGCGAGTCGGACTCACGTCTAGAAAATTCCTTACCATCTCACAATACTAGACACGACGAATCCATACGGGTGTTGTTTTTGCCATTTAGCTACGAAACTCTAAAAACTTATAAGAAATATCCGTATCTATTTAAAAACGAATAATGAAATATCCTATAGTAAATATATCGAAATAGTCAACACAAAAGAAACATATACAAAAAAATGATAATGGAATTTTTCAAATCGGCTACAAAAATGATTTTTCTAAACTCTGTTTCTTTTTCAAAGGTTTTATAAGGTAAAATTCAGCAACGTTTTTACTTTCCTCACAAAGCACTGAAATCATCAGTGACACAATACTTTACACACTACACCGGCGAGGAAAATCAATGCCCGGATGCATTAAAAAGCCTTGAGGTACTTTGGGTACTGGGGCAATATCTTTTTCAACTTAGCGCTTCCCGGTTGCTTCCATAGCTGACTGCTTTGGAGGCAAGGCTCCGCATTCCTGCTTTTTCTCGTCCACTTCACCCGATCTTTGCTTTTACTGCAACGACGCGCCAGGACTTTTAACCTTTTTAATCGGGCAGTAGCCTTTAATTTATAATCTAATATCAAGGACATTATAAATACTGTAAACAACCATAACCTAGTCAATTTCTATAGAACATAATCGTTTAAAACGATACCTCGGTGAACACCAGCGCCACCACTAACTAAAAATCATTATTCACTTAAAACACAAGTAAGTAAAAATCCGTGTTCTGTAAATAAGGTTCTGGATCTGAAATTAATTTTAATCATAGTAAATTATTAAATTATAGTTTCATATAGTTACAAATTGCAAAACTGCTAAAAGTGGCCGTTTTAAGCACTATAGTTTTTTGGTAACTTGTGATTTCATTGAATAATGATTTTTAAATGATGGTGGCGCTAGTGTTCACCGAGGTCTTAAATCATGACGACAATTGTGATCCTTTTAGCCGTTTTATAAAGCTAAGTTCTCAAGTCCGTGCTTCGAGAGGCACGCTAAGCTGTACACCGTGGCTATTGTCAAACAGTCTAAGCTTAAGACATCACGAAATAACTTCATTGTTTACCACTAACATATAAAACTAACAAAAGTCTAAGGGTAATGTTCAGCGAGTCATTCGGTTGTTGGTTGGTTGCATCGAAACCACGATAGAAGAAGCTTTGAAGCCCGGGTACCATCAAAACGCGTGTCTTCATGAAGCTTTATGAATCAAACATTTTATGTTGTAGATACCAGTAACTTTAGACATTTGTTAATTGAAGCCTCTATCATTCCCTTAATCGACTGTTACAATACTCCCGGGAAGATAATAAGGGATGTTCTAAACAGGCCAACGGCCAATATTTTCAGAGTTTTTTTTAATAAGATAATTTGAATATAATTAACAATTTATTCTATACCCGAATCGCGGACTTCATTAAAGAATTCCCAAAATAATTAAATGAAAAATGCGAAACGAAAGCCGACCCTTCAAATATTGGGTAATAAAATACGACCCAATAGAAGAGATATATGAGTATAGGAGAATGTTGAATATTTTGGGTAATTCCAGCTGGGATTCCAAAAGAATGAAATTGAATATTTATATGTATAATTCGGAGGGTATATTAATACCCATCGTTAGGGATTGCGACAGCTAAATTAAATAATTTTTGATGGGAGGGTGATACTGAATTCGAATTCTAGTGCTAGAGAATATCTTTGTCATTTTAACTGGTATTTGGCTACGGTTTTGAGTACGAGTATGCAGTATTCGTTTAAAAAAATGTTTGTGTCATTCGGATTTATAACACAATCTCAGGGCTTAAGTTGCGCATCCACTGCGACGGAATTGAAACAAATGGCGTCAGGAGCTCAATTTTTGAATTGCATATGCTCTGTGAAAACAATGCTTAAATGCTTATCAGCATTCGAAAACTATAAATATTCTTTTTTTTTTCATTCACACTTATGGCTTACTCCATACTTAACCAATCGGATAAGTTATCTACTAGTAAAATAAGTTTTAAGATCTAAGTGTTTATACGTATTTATGTTGACGCACCAAGTATTCAAACAATTCAAAACTAGAAAGTTGATATGACTATTCGAAAATATATTATTATTAGCTTTCACCCGCAGTTTCGCCCGCATGAATTTCCCACGGGAACGTTGCTTTTTCCCGGGATGAAAGGTATCTTATGTCCTTTTAATCTATCTATGTGTATGCAAAATTTCAAGAAGATTGGTTCTGTAAATAAGGCGTGAAGAGGTAACAAACAAAAAGTAATATATAAAAAAACAATGTGTTTTTAGTTATACTAACATTGGTTCAACTCAAAAGTTAAGTAAAGTCCAGAATATATGTGTTGCATGGATGTCTATGCTTCATTGTCTGATTCAATGCACTGATGGTTTTGACGTTTCGCACATTTTGATTCCGCTACAGTAAATGCAGTTTTAATATGTTTTACAGTTTTATATTTATTTTAGTAATAACTGAAAATGTATCGCTATATAGCGCAAAAAACATGAGTCGGTAATAACGGCTTACTAGACCTATGTACTAAAAGCTACCAAACAAAATTAAAATGTTTACTTGATTTTAGGCTACTAACATGTTTAGACTAGGTACTTCGTTTTGATGTTTTCTACTATAATTACTGACTAACCAAATTCTTTGCATACTTACGCTACTTGGTAATAGCACTACTGTTATGAACTGATAGCAAAAGTTAGGTATGTCTGAAAAGAAAATTGGTAAGCGTGTAAAGTAAATTGGTAAAATAAACTATATGACTTTAGGTAATACACTGAAAAAAAATACTTACTTATACAGAACCAAACTTTCGTCAATCTATAGCACAAAAAGTGACTACATAACTCTTTACAATACGTAACCAAACCTATTGTCTTGTTTTAGAAATCACTTTTGTCGAATCAAGTTAAATTCAATAGTATCTTTTCAAACTTTGGTTATTTATCATATAGCGGAAGTAGTTAGGTAAAGTATTTTTTTCAGTGTACAGTTTTATAATTTTGATAAGAAGAACATGTCGTCTGAATCGTATTTACATGACTACATTAATGCACAAGACATGTCACAGTTTAGTGGTCACAAACAGGCGTCGTCGACGAGCTTCCGGTGCAAAGCGAATTTCTCTCCTCATTCCTAACAGGAAATGACGTAGCCCAACCCACGGCGGTGTCAGCGACCGATATGATTGTTCATACATTATAATACTAGCTTTTGACTTTTGAGTAAAATTCCCTCGGGAACAGTGATTTTTTCCACTGATGGAATGGATGAAAGGTACCCTATGTCCTTTTCCATACTCCTAGCTATGTGTATGCGAAATTTCAGGAAGATTGGTTCAGTGGATATATAGGGCGTGAAGAGGTAACAAACAAACAAACAAACAAACAAACAAATATACAAACTCACTTTCGCATTTATAATATTAGTTGGAATTTAGGTACACGATATAATAAAACTAGCCAGCTGGCCACTTAATGAAACTAATAAAACTCTAATATTATTAAATTTAGATCAATTTTTTGGTTAGTTTTATGTCTACAATTACAGGGAAAATTAACTTAGGGCAAGCTGGTAACAGAAATATTGATAAACCTTACAAGTGCCTTGAGTACCTCTCAAGAAAAAAAGGGCATGGCGTTTTAACGCACTTATTATACTTAAGTATTTTACTATTTAGAAATACTGCTGTTTTAAAAGAATATAACCTTAAGTTATACTAAGTCGTCATCATTCACGAGCCCAGGGTACGCTTTTTGATCATGGTCCTGATTTGGCGGTACTGATTATTACAATGAAGCGACTGCCGTCTGATTTCCGCAACCCTTTTTCACAGGGAAATCCGACCAAAAGGAAAATGATCCAAACACAGCCTCACGCACACCCTATTCTATCTAAGTAATGAAATATATTCATCATCAATTGATCAAGAAGACAGAAATCTGATAACACTATAAAGACCTTGGCAAAGCCAGTAAAATAAATCTATATATAAATATGTATATCCTATCAATACTCGTAAAATAAACACACGCACTCCTTCTTAATACCTTTCTAAAGTCCCCAATACACAGTGCTATTTGCATCAAATCCATTCAATACCATTCGCCTTCAAGTATACTAACATAGTCCGAGATCCTCCACAATTTTCCTTTTACTTTAATGTAAGGTGACAACGTGGAATGGTTTTCGAAATGTTCGAAATACTAAGCATCAATTCCATGTGTAAAACAAAGAGTTAAATGCTAAGAATGTATAACAAATCAACTCAAAAATCGCAAAAATATCGACTTTTCAGAAAGTCAACGAAAATTCTCACGGTAAAATTGTTCTTTGTACTGACAGAGACGTAGCCTTGTGGTTATAATGTCATTGAAAAACCAGCTAGTCAGCCACAAAAACTGGCAAAAAAATATAAAGTTTCGCTATAAGCTTCATTAACAAAATTTCGACTGTTAAACTAACCAACACGAAAGGAAGTCTAGAAAAAAGTACAATCATATTATGTTACAGAAATAAAAAAAATTGGTAGTCATAAAATCTTGCAGTGAGATCTTGGACTAGAAAGTTGTATCATCGCCTATCTGTGAGAATTGCGGCCGGAATCTATTTAACAAACAGTGGATATACTCCTTATTTCATTTGTGGAAAGGACTGTTCAAATGTACACATTACATGTTGATTTAGATATTATGTATGTAAATCCTGTTATCTTAATGTAAATTTCGATTTACTTACACAATTTTCATTATTCTAAAGCTAGTTTTATAGATCCGTACTGAAATACTGGCATAAATAATATAATAATTTTCTGGCATTCAATATAACAACATCCTATATTGGAAAAATAAATAATTTCTAAACTATTACTCGTATATGTATAGTGTTGTATCTTTATATTCAACTTAGAAAATGTCATTTTCAAGATGTGCTGAGCTTTAGGGTTTTATTATGTATATTAGCACAGATTACAGAATTATTTAATATTTTCGTTGATATCCCATCAAAGAAATTTAAAAATTTTCTTTGGGTTTGGCTCTTTAAACATTTTCATTCATACAACGTTACATTGAGGAACAGAGACACAACGCTTCTGATTGAATTTTCTAAGACAAAAGCTACGGTACATAATGGATGTTGCTTTCAACTGTTACACATTGTTCACACTATATTGATGGAATAAACTAACGATCTAGTCATTATAATGACTAAGTTAAACTTACATTCATACATAATATTTCCATAATATTATTGTAAATGCAACAAGTGTTAGATCTAGTACCTAATTTACTTTAATCTGTTAATATGAAAATGCAGATTGATTTATTTAAAATCAAAGCGAAATATAATTACAGCACTTGATAAACTGTCTGTTTGTCCATTTGTACAACAGGCAATGCTTTGATATTACTGAACGGATTATCATGCGATTTTCATAGATAAATTTATCATACAATTAGTTCACGAAATAAAGTCGAATTGCTGGTCTATTGACCGATTGGTACTGGTGTTGTAGGCGTCTATAAATACAAATTGAAAAATTACCAATTGAAAATAAAAAAGAGTTATGAAAATGCTTTTCAAAATGAAAGAAGTAATGTAAAAATCTAAGATATATCCTAATGTAACTAACATTACCCAACATGTCCGGGCCGTTCTGGTCCAAAATGGAGATCATGAATTGGGATGTGCGGAGTCATCTGTATGGAATCAGTAACGAGTTCGAACGAGGCAGTCTCGGAGTACGTGACACCGCTGATATTGAGCAAGAAAATAGACTAAGTTAATTCGGACATGTCATGAAAAAACACCTGTATTGTATGTGGGAAATTGACTTTTGAGGGCTTATGTACCATATCAGGTCATCTTTTTTTTATTTTATTGATTGCCTCTGTGTTTAGAAGGCCAATGGTCTAGGCTAGCCCTAGGTTCCCATATCCAAAATACACGGATTCAAAAAACTCAGTATTTCCATTATTTGTGTAATTGGTGCAATAAAGTGTTTTTTTATTCATTCATTCATTCATTGTAGTTTGTATGAAAATCCGGAAGACCGTCAACCCTTTCAGTCACTTTTTTGTCGGCCCTGTGAACCTTGCAGATGCCACCCTCTAAGGAAAAAAGAGGACAAAGAGGTAATCAGTGAGGTAAATAAACAAATATATAGGGACAAATCACACAGATTGAGTTAGCTCCACAAATTAGCCCCGAATTAAGTTCGAGACTTGTGTTATGGAGTACTAACTCAACGATATTATATTTTATAACAAATACATGATAAACATCCAAGACCCAGGTCAATTAGAAAAAGATCATTTTTGAACTTGACCTGACCGGAGATCGAAGTGGGGCCTCCTGAATAGCGGTCAGGCATGTTAACCATTACACCACGGAGGTCGTGTAAGGTTTTATGCTTTGTGTTTTTTGCGCATGGGCATAGTGGATCCGAGGCATAGAAGTTCTGAAAAGCTCAGTCTGTTCACCTTATAGCTCACATATAAATATGAATCATTTTACCCAGACAAAGCGACAAGAAAGTCGTTAGTAAATACCATAACAAATGTGGGTTAGACAAATAACAATATGTGAATTGGGTCGGCCCTCTGTGTACCTGATTTTCCCGTATTGTAGTCATTTATAGGCTATATAGTAACTGCTTCAGGTAGACCGTACCTCTGTTTGCCTAATCAGGAGTATAAAAATGAATGGCATAATACGGATAAAAAAGGTAAAAAACACGACTCATCCTGGCAAATTCAAAAATAATATTTTTAAAATTAATATAAACTATTCTATACGAATTGCATTAAAACTCTTTTTTTTGTGATTTCCCAAATCTTTTAAAGTTTTTGAAAGAGTAAAATGATATTCCGGAAAGATACAAATTGATTAATTATTGTACCGTGAAATGATGTGGAGTGGTTCACTATATCAATAACGAATCATTTATTAGCTCATTGAATTATTAATTTTCAATTTAAATTATTATTTTATTTAAGAGATAAGAGATAAAGAGATAAAAGGAATGAATGACGATGAAGGAATAATTCCATTCTGTAAATCTTATTTCATTTTAGGGGTAAAAAAAATATTGATCACGACTATAGGTTACTATGCTGCTGCAATTTTGCTATGCTTTAGTTAAGATTTCTTAACTACAGCATAGAAAAATTCTTTTAGCTGTATTTTCACAAGATTTTATTTCCGCGAAACATTTATTAAATCTCCAACTTAGCGGAATTATTATAAAAGGGACGATAATTTTGTTTATGAAAAATGTAAGCGAAATGTCCAACTTTCTTGTACAAGCGATAAAGAAAACCCTTGAAAAGGGGTTCGAGACTCATTTTGCGCACGCATTAAGGATATAATGGGATCAATGTAAAAGTAATTAAAACGAACGAGTGTTGTTAACTTTTTGCGTACACTCTGTTCATCATTAAATAAATTAATGTTGATAAAATCGCAGGAAATAAATTAGAGTTTTTAATAAGTTAACTACGCAAAAGGTTACACAAGACGAACAGAGGTTTAAACCTTGCATATATGTACTACTTGTACTGAAGGCGACTCTCCAACAACAGCATTCCCAAGGATGGTTGATATTAATCAGATGGCATAAAATCATAGTCTTATGGCATGGCATAAATCATCAATAGAAAAAATATTTTTATGTGACAATTTAGTGCGCGAACCGATTGTCAAAAGGAAGAGGCCTTTGCCCAGCAGTGGAACCCAATAAAAGATGGCTAAAACAAGAAGACCTCAAAGAAAAACCGAACGAAGGTTCTCGAATCGAAACTACATAAATACCTATACATCAAGCAACAAAGAAAAGCATCAAGAAAGACAGATAAACCCACTAAGGGATAGGTCAGCATTGCCCTTATACCGAACGATTGGCCTTCCTAATTGGGTAAAAGATCACTCTAAACTATAAGTGGGTCACGTAAAACAAACTACTTATTTCTATTGGTACTCTCAAACAAATAGGTACGTTGCAAAATTATCTTTATTTGTTTCTTACAGAAACAATTGCTTTTGTCTTGATTACATTCTTGCTGGTTTCATATAAAAATAGACCCAGGAAAGCTACAGTAGAAAATACTAAATTTCGTACAAATAGTATTTTTAGAAGAATGAATGGACATTTAAATACAAAGACCTCAAAATTTATTATTATTTATAATTTATTAAAAAAACAAGTTGAAAGTTATACGTATGAATATTTCTATCACTATCACTACATAGTATAAAACAAAGTCTCTTTCTCTGTCCCTATGTCCCTTTGTATGCTTAAATCTTTAAAACTACCGAAAGGATTTTGATGCGGTTTTTTTTAATAGATTCAAGAGGAAGGTTTTTATGCCCATGCAAGTAAAACAGATGGGCTATCTAAAATAGTTTTTCGGACAGTAAGATTATCTAAAAGTAAAACTATTAAACTTTTTTATTCGGTCCTGGATTCGAGCCCCATGGAAAAATCTTGTAAAGTAGGTTATAGCAAATAATTCATAAACATAAATTAGGTAGCAAATTCAATATCCTTATGGTCGTCCGATGAAAATATTTATATAAACGGTAAAACGGGTTTAAATTATGCTATCTACGGGTTGCGGTTAAATTTCGGCAATTAATAAAATTAGTTATCAGTTTGTTTGCCCTGGCGGGGAATGCGGGAACTTTCTTGATTAAAATTAAATAACTTGATCGTTTTATGAAATTAATTGTAGAAATTGAAAGATGATATATGTATTAAGTACTTATTGTAGTGCATTTAATCTTTATTTACAACACCTTTATGCTGTAAGAAAATCTGCAAAATGTTTCGTAATTTTTACCCGCGTATATAAAACAACAGTTAGTCATCCACATTCGTAATGTGTATTTTTTAAAATATAAAGGTACACATTACTTCAAGTAAATAAGATTCATGAATTAAAAAAAAAGATTTCATATTATAGATAGATTAAAGAAAATGAGTTCTTAAAAAAACGAAAGTGGGTAAAACCTACTTACCCTAAACCTACTTCTTAATGCTCAGTAGGCCACAAATTAAACTAAATCACTTTTCCTTAGTTCTTACACCTCAGGCGTATACATTTTCATGTTGTTCACTGTACTTATGTTTGTGATATAAGACACTAGCAACCGAAAGCTAAACAAGAAAAAAATCATATGTAAAAACCCCTCTAACATATGGGTTGTCGTCTATAAGAAATTACTCTTGCTGTAAAGTCGCAAATAAAAGTGTATAAACACTTTAATTTACTTTCATTTAATGTTGATGCCATAAAGAGTTCTTGTTTTGTTGTTATAGGTTTTTGTTGTTCCCTCCAGCAGCTGAAGAATAATTATCTCTAGAAAAATGTGTAGAATTCAAAGTAGATCATATTGTTGCTCAAACAATACAGGGCATAATTTGGTCATAGTCAAAGTGCAACTAACCCTCATACTGGAACTGCAACTGAATTTGCAACTTTGTCCGTGACGACAACATGTTTGAGTTGGATGCTCGAGTTTTGATACTGATAGTCAGTTTAGCCCCATTATGTTTAATTTTCGAGGGAATCGCCGAATGGGGAAATCATGTCATAGGCGATGCGGCTAGCAAACCCATCACTATTGATTTCCTGTTTCAACTACCATTATGCTAAGCGTGGCCTAAGGTCTTATGGCCCTAGGCTCTGTCTACCCCGCATGGGATAAAGACGTGATTATATGTATGATGTTAAACAACAGTTTTTTTAATTAATTTTCTTTTACATCGTTAAACGCACTGCTGGTCTGTCAGCATACAATAAGTTTCTATAAAGCCTACTTTATGAAGTAAATATTAACTTTATAGTCTTCCATTATCCTCTAACTTTACTATCTAATAAAATTGATCGACATATCTTTAATTAAGCTTGATAATTCAGGTGAGATCTAACGGGAGCTTAAATTGATCCCTTTTTACTACCCCGTATTAAAGTAAGCCTCTTCATGTGAAATGGGTATTAGCGAAGCGATACGCTTACTCAGCCTTATACGGCACACTTTTGAGTATGTTTAATGGATTTTTATGCCAGATTTTTTATTGAAAACGAATCCTGGGTTTTGTAATGATTGTATAATGTAGAATTTCGTCGTTTCTGGTTAAAAATATATATAAAAAGTCATGGCTTATTATTGGGCACAGGTATAAAGAGTTGTGAGAGGGCTGTAGCGTAGTTTATTTAATAGGGTGCGGTTTAATTACCGGTAAATCAGATATCCCTGATTACAAGCCATAATTGGGAACCCTCTTAATTAATCCAACAATATTTATAATGATAGTAAAGGTTCATTTTCAGATATCGATCAGTATTGAAAATTCCACATATTTGACTAAAAATGTAATGTTCTAGCATATATCGTCATAAATAAAGTTTCTTATAATCTTTTTAAATGTATCTATATGATAATTTTACTAGACTAGTAAAGACTTGTGTTAGTGTATTGAATATGTTTATGTTATCTTTAGGTAATTGATCGAGCGAGAGAAGCGAGAATCTACATTTCGAGAGTGGCAAATTTTGTTTTCGTCCGGATGTCTGTCTGTTTGTTAGATAGATAGATTAATGATTTATTTCAACCATTTACAATTTGTACAAAAAGGTTTTGCATGGGCTGGATGTCGTATATCTGAATGGATCCTAATAAAACTTGGCACACGTGTTCCTTGATATTTTTGCAATTTTTTGTTGACAAGGAAAACTAATTAACAGAATGGGAAAATACCTATAGAGTTATGAAAAAAAGGGTCGAGGGATTAACAAATGGGGGTCGCAAGATCTACTGTTCACAGAACCACTAGTAACATGATGCTTCAAAATAACTGATTTTCTAAGGTGACTTGCATGTCGGAAATGAATTGTACACAAAAAGATAAAACAATTTAAAGTTAATCTAGCTTTATTTCCTGATATTTTTGTTTGACAATATAGTACGGCGTCTACAAAGAGATCATAATCTAAATCAAATGAACAATCTGATAAACAATGTGTGAAACATTCAGTAACATTCCTTCACAATAGAAGAAAAACTCCCACTAATTGTATCAAAAGACAAAGGAACAATGAGCAGTAAGAAAGGAACTATTCGCTAGAGTGAGCATATTGTTTTAAAAGTGCAACTTTTTTGAAATAGAATTAAGTACTGTGTAGCCAAGTCTAATAAATAATGAATCTTCATGCAGATTCACTTCTATTGTATTTTCATGTTAGCTTGTATGTATATTTATGAATAGCAATTTTATTTTCCAAGCAATCTTATTTTATTTCCATATCTACTATTATGAGACTTTATTAGAGATTTATTAGCAATACGTATTGATTGTTGGGACTAATTAATGTAATTATAACAATCTGTTAAGTCAGAAAACTAACCAGATTATTGTAATTGTATGTTATTTTCATTTTCATCACAAATAAGATATGTCACTACTCTTACTAGATGTACGATTTGTTTTATTTGTCGTAAAAATCTTTGCTTATACATGAGTAGGGTTGAGTTTATCTTCGAACTAGTATTTATTTAGGGTAAACACAAATAACTCGGGTCGCGTACAATGTAAATGATGCTACTGGAAAAATACGGAGGGACACAGCGAAATGGATCAGTAGTTTCTGAGTTCTCTAGGTTTGGATGTGGAGACCGAAGAGATAGTAAAACCCCGTTATGAGCTTTTCGGATCGGACATTTCTTTTGTTTCTATCTTAATAATAAACCTGCTTGTACTAGACTAGCAATAATGATGATTTAATGTTAAAATTAAATGATTCCAAAAATATTTAATGCAAATATTTTATGATAAATTGATTTTAAATTTAAAATAGAATAAAATATAATAGATAACAATTATAGAGATGTGAAAGAGATGGCTGAAAAGAAAGAGACATGAAAATTAATTCACCGACAAGAAAATGCTAAGAGTACCTATTTAATCATCACTAATTTTTAGATTTATCATTTGCACATGGTTATTAACTAAATTGTAACTTCAATAAGTCAACTTTGACAAGAAGTTAACTAATATAAGCTTATAAAGTAAATAAATAGTTGCTTATAAAGACTGTAAGTATACAAAAGTAATTTAGAATTACAAACATGAAATTTTAAATCAGTAAAGAAAACATTTTCTAAGGGTTTAAACGGGTGTCAAAGAAACTGACTATCAGAGGCAAGTCAGAATATTAAACAGCCTCATACAACATCATGTAAATAAAATCCCTGACAATACAAAGCGAAGCTATTTGGTTAGATTACATCTATGAGAATCCTGGTTACAAATGAAAAAGGTTATCAGATATGGTCCAAAAATTTTATACGGGATTGAGATGAATGAATAAGATTTGGGACATTCCTTGATTACGAATACAAGCAAATGCATTAGCAAATTGGCTTGCAAGGTTTGACACAGGTTTAAAATAATGAACTCTATGTGATTGTCATCAAATGTTTGTTTAAGTACATGCACTATTCCTTTTTTTATCTCAAATGTCTCAGTAAACTACTATCTCCTCTTATTTTCGACAATCTTTCCAAAAATATTATGTTTCGAACTAAAAGAATTTTCAATTAATTATGTACTTCATAAATCTATAAAGTAACAACTGGTAAAACTTTAGTCAAATCTTTGATTTCCATTCTTGTCTCTTATCTCTTTTGTCTGAACGTTTTACCGGTTGCATTCCTAGCTGGTCATCAAAGAAGAAAACAAAGGAAATTCAGCCGTTTAGCCATGAAAGCGTAACAGATAAACTTTCGCACATAAAATATTAAGTATGGCCAATCCTTGTTACGACCATACCGTGTATTGCTTAACATCTGTTGGAATCCTCAATACTGTAGTAATTAGTAGCTTAGAATAGAAACTCGTAGATATATTGGTTGTAGTAGTTCTCAATATTGATCGTTACAAAGTTTCACCAACTTCGCCGACGCAGTAGGTACTGACGTGATCCGATGCAACTAGATTATCTGTGTCGAAGAAGATTTACTAAGTATGTTCTGTCAAGTATGGTCGTAGAAATGTGCTTTAAATCATTTATTTTTATTTGATTCACAGCATTATCTTTGAAAAGAAAGAATGAGATTGCTTATTAATTACAACTATAATCAGATTAGAAATGCTCTCTAAATCGTATAATGGGCACCTAGATTTGAAGCATATTTAGATGATGGAAGAGTTTTTCTTGGTTTTGTTCGTGGTGTCTTTGTTAAATATTGAACTCTTAATGTATAGTATTTAACGAGTAAACGTGTTATCGTATCAAGAAATAAAGGAACTGGCAAAGAAGAGATAAAAATGGAAGGAACTCCACATACAACAGGCTAGCTTTTAAATTTATGCTGATAAATGTATAGTAATCATAGTATAAAAACAAAACTGTTAATAATTAAAAAAATGTGTTCACATAAGTATGTAAATGGTATGGCAACCCGCATATCGGAAATTTCAAATACACTTACAACAAGTTTAGTAACTTCAAAAGGGACAAAGTTCCATCAAAATTAATTTCCTAAAGGTCAGTTAGTTAATTCAATCTACCGTGTTTTCACAACTGCTAAATTTGGTAACTGTCAAGTTACAGGTTATACCTGAAAGTATTTTTGCCCTGTTACGACGTGAATCTTGAACTTTTATCATTAGGACTACGATACTTGGCAAAGTAACTTCAACTAAGATTTTGGTAACTTTTTTTCTTAAGATCTTCGTTGTCTTGAACAGACAGGCGCGAAGTAATTATTTATTATTATACTTGGTGCTAGTTATTTTTTTTTGTAGAGAAATATAACATACTCCCTGTTTTGTTTATCCAAGGTACTAAAATGAACCATCGCGAATTGATTTATTTTGAATATAAATAGTTCAAAAAAAATATATACATATAAAAAAAAACGCTTGTTTCTTTGGACAGAAATCGTGAATTCTGATGATGATTTAAGTCAAGATAATAAGAAAAACTATTCTATTGTCATCTGGCTTTCATAAGTGTGTAATTTAAATGATTTTTTTAATCTGTCGTATAAAAGTGACGTAGGTCACAGCTAAGCAAGCTTTCGCCCGCGGCTTCACCCGCGTGAATTTGAATTTCGGGGAATGAAAAAAAAAAATTCTTGCAATTTGCCTTTACATGATTTTTGTTATCATTTATAACTTTTTGTTTTTCATGTTTTAACCCAATGAGATCACACAGTAAGATCAAAGTTTTAAATAACTCAAACAAGTGCAAACAGTGAATAAATAATAAAATACTTAAAAGTGCATTCTTCTTTATTTATCATTCCCTTTAACATGTACGCGTAGTACATTTCAGTAGCGGTAGGTAGGAACGGTTCATTTTATAAAATGAACATATTTGATTTATTTTATGGATCTGAATATGAATGAATATAATAGCAAAGAAATAACATTCCAATTACTTCCCGCCAAATAATATCTTAATTCTTTAATAACCAATGAGTGTATCTATTGTGAGAGGCCCCAAGCCATATTAAAGTCCTCATAAATTACAGCATGACGACCATTATCGTAAACTTTTCCGCGCTTACAAAGACGGTCGTTCCGGTTGCGAATTTCATTTTATATATTGGACGTTTTACCGCTTTATATGCGAAAAACTTGGTACTTTGATTGATGCATAAGGTATAATTAATGTCAAGGTAAATTAAATACTAAATATATAATAAAAAGTGACATCAATAAAAAAATATTTCATCAAAATAGACAATAAAAAATATTTCAAATACTGGATATATATAAACCTCTTTTGTTGAACTTTATTTCACTGAATTACAGCCTTCTGCATTTTAAATTTTTTATTGCTTTTAAATAATATTGTGTTTATTAATTAAATTATTTATTATATTGGTGTTACTATATACATACCTATATTTCCTAAATTTCTTTTAAAAATCATTACCTCATTATTTTACAAGTATATACAAGTTATTGTTAGTATGTTTCTAATTTATCTATTACGACATGCAATGGTTTAGAGTTATGGAATTTTATTTATATATATACTAGCTGCCGCCTGCGGCTTCAACCGCGTAGAAGTCGGTTGTGCTGTTTTTTGGGATAGAAGGTATCCTATTTACTTTCCGTATCATAACCAAATCATGAAAAATAATATTAGTTGGGATAGAGGAGCTCGATAGCCTAGCGAGGCGCGTGTCTTATGAACGAAACCGCGCGTCAAGCGAAGGCTAGTGTGCGGCCATGCTTGGATTGGCGGCCATGCTTGGATTGGTATTCGTTGTCTGAAAAATCTGACAGTCGTGACCACTAACACACCCGGATCATGTTCCTATTAGTCTGTTTTTTTTTTTTGTATAAAGGACGGGGGTCAAAGGGCAGTTGCCCCAATATAATACCAGTACCGCCAAATCTGGACCATGATTGAAAGCAACTGGGCTCTGCAGCGAAACCAGCGAAATGTAACCAGGAAACACGCTCGGATGAAGAAGAATATAGGAATAGAGATGAAAATCAAATTCTATATATTATACCTACCAGCAGGAATTTCTGGGTAAGACATCAATTTGTCTTCGTAGTTAATTCTGTACTTACATAACATCGTTATGTGCTCAGTAATCATTTTCCTCAATCATCCTTCACTCATTCGTTCCACATGACCGATTCGGGAGACTAACTAAGTTCGGTGTCCTATATTTGAGATCGTACTCTTTAATACTTAATATAGATTTAGTTACAATAATTCCACATTAAGATAATTATATTCATTTATTATTATGATTTAAAAGCTAAAAGAGTTAATTGTTATTTAAAACGAAAAAGTTTTTAATTTAGCTACGCAATGATTTAAATTTTAAGTATAAAAATCTTAAAGTTATAATTTGTAACTAGGATGTGTCCGCCATTGTCTTTTGATTTTAATAATATTATATTTACTGTGTTTTTTAAAGCAATAAAGATAATACAAATAAACTAACAAACCTTCCAACTTTGATTATATGTATAATCAAAACCCTTCCAAACGAATTTCTCTAACTGATGGCGAAAACTGCATCTCTTTTGTTTGGTTGAGAAGAAGTTAGTATACAGACATTAAAGCCACTTTTATTAAACTAGATGCCCATATAGTTATATATTTTTGAATAAAAAAGAACTGAAATAAAACTAAAATTAAAACTTAAATAAAACTATAATAAAGCTAAAATAAAACTAAAATACAAAACTTTAATAAATAATAATAACCAATACTTTTTTATTTGTTTATATTTTTTAACTACTTTTTAGTGTTTTTTATCTTCAGGTACGGTTGGACGTAAGTTTTTTTTT
Source organism: Apomyelois bistriatella (assembly GCA_947044815.1). NCBI lineage: Eukaryota > Metazoa > Arthropoda > Insecta > Lepidoptera > Pyralidae > Apomyelois > Apomyelois bistriatella. The sequence goes on from OX345703.1 coordinate 7,832,231, forward strand.
CATTCTTTCAAATTTTCAATTCTTGATTAATAATTCACCCTATTTTGATGTAAATATGTATTTTTTTCATTTTAATATTTCTAAAATCAATCTAAAACAATCCACAATTATATATTTTTTTTCAAAATGTAATTCTAATCTTCGTAGTTTTCTCTGAAAATCGTAGACAGCTTTCCTTGTAGCTTTACCGGATCTGGGAAACTCAGAATAAATTTGTGGAATATGGCTTGCCCGACGACAGTGGGAAGACAATCTAGTTTTGTCACAGTCCAATGTTGTGAAGCTTAAGCGAGTATATCAGCATTGTGATAAAAATGTTACTTTTGTTAATTTATTTTCCTTGAATTGACAAGGTTTTGTGTTGAATTAAGGTAAAATATAAGCTAATACATACCTTAGTGTCGTTCATTTACTGCAATATACAATTAGGTACTCCAAAGGATAACTAGTTCTAGTAGCACAGGTCTCTTATGGGACTTAGAACTTAAGGGTACAATCTCAAAAATGTAATTAATTAAGTACACAGTCTCATCTTAAGGATCTATTTTTTGTGAAAAGCAAAATCAAGATTTTTTCTTTGACGATATTTTATAGTAAAATTTTACTTTACTTTTTATTTTTTCAGTTTTACTATACTTTGGATCATCATTCATCAATTTAATAGCTAAGACTCTTGTGAGTGAAGTCTCTTCTATTCTTATCTATAAAGTTAAAAGTTGTGTTAGACAACAGTCTTTAGTTTATCATTTAAGTAGTTAATATAAAATTTGTGTTTGTACTTAATTTACCAAATACATCGTCGTCGCAACTCTAGATAATAGAGTTTGAGTTATCGATATTTTATTTTATACTATTTTCTTTCCGTAAAGACATTAATCGTCAAACTCTACTAAACTAGTTGCTTTAACTTCTGACACGCTAAGCTTGTCTGAACTAGTCTGAGTCTAGCACTGAATTCGAACCTTTGCAATGAAAGTTATATTCTTATCGCAAAGCAAGCCTTCGTTGTTGACAGAAGAAAACAATTCACGAGCTGCTTAGGTCAACAATGCCTCCATTGCGTTTAAAGCTAAGTGCAGTCTATTTTATTTGATACGATTGTTTGCAATGAAAACCTTCTCAAAGAGACAGGATTTTCAATTCGCTTAGCTCTCTTTTGTAATGCCAGTTTCACTTGGTATCGTTAACAAAACATTTTCATTAAAATAATTTCGTGATAATATCAAACACGAGTCGGGGAAAGGTCCGGTCCTTTGGGAGAGTATGTAATTTATAATTTCAGTATCTCAAAATTTATTCAAACAAATAAAATATAATGTTAAAAGTTGATACGATATTATACGCAGTCCTCACATAGCTCCTTCATGTCCGCAAGTTTCGGAGAGCCTCCCATACCCGGCAGGTGTGCCGACTCCGGCCCGCTAAGTTTCACGGCCCAATAGGTCCGCGACCCTTTGATTTTCCACATTGTGCCCACGGCTTGAAATAGACCAGACATGACAGTAGACAGAGATAGGCTCAGTGAAAGAGACAAGCGTATAATTTTATAAAAGTGTTATGTGTTGTTTGATATTACGTTGGCGTTTTAAGTACAGACTTTTTTGGTAATTTTATGTAGTTAAGTTGTGAAATGTAGCAGTTACCTAAACGCTGTGTATATTTAATATATTATGTATAAACATAGAGAAACATAGATAGGCATTAATTCCAGATTGTAATAAGTTGTATTGAAGATAATTTACTTAACATGGTGTATATCTACAAAATAAGTTTATTTTGTATACAATTATCTTGGTTCTACATCTATAAAGAAAAAAAATCTGACTGTTTAACATTTTTCCCCATCAGAAAAGTGCACAACGCCGCTAAAGAAGCTTCACTTCAAACAGTGAATTTGTACTTTTAATTAATGTTTGTATAAATGTATCATAATAATTTCCCTAAGGAAAATATTATCGATATAAAAAGAGCACTATTCCGGATTACTTTTCCAAGTAGAAAGATAAATATCACCACTGTGAAATAAGGACACGTACGCGAATAAATTACGTATGAAATTCACACGTGATCTATTGCTGTGTGACTAGATATACCTCAATCACGTACTGACTATAAAAATCTTGTGAAGCATATAGAATAATTTCCCATCTTTATATTATGTTTGGAAGTATTTTAAATGATAATATAACTAAGACATTTCTTTATTTCTTTACTAGCTGTTCCCCGCGGCTCCGCCTCGCGTGGGACTTTGTTATATCGCGCCCAAAAGTAGCCTATGTTTGACATTAGGTCGTTAACTACATCCCTACCAAATTTCATCACAATCGGTCCAGCAGTTTAGCCGTGAAGAGGTGACAGACAGACAGACAGAGACAGACAGAGACAGACAGACAGACAGACAGACAGACTTTCGCATTTATAATATTAGTATGGATATGGATATGGATTAAAAGAAACTTATAGTACCTACTAACAGTTTCCCAATTAAGGCGTGCTTAGAGTTATCCGAAAGAGCCATCTGAAAGATATTGTAGGCTTTTTATGTAATAATCTTAAAATACTTGCTGCATAAGTACCTAAATAGTATGTATTAAAATGTACCTGCCTTAATTGTTTTTGCAATATGGCTGGTGATGCCATTACGTGCTTCAATCTAGGAAAAAAGACGGACCCTGAGTTCTCTCATAGCTCTGTTTAAGCAACTTAAATTGTGTATAGTTGGGCTTTCTCCAAAGCTTTCTTAATTATTCAATTCTCTGTTTGCGAGGAAAATTCGTAAATGTATTAATTTTTATATCATACTATATTAATTATATACTTCAGGAAGTATTAATATTACATGTACATAACACTCAAAACAGCTGCTCAAAGAACTACACGTTTACAGTGCTCATAATAATAATTGCCATCATTTATAATTCAGGCCGTTAATTAAAGAGTAATATACTATGTTTATTAGCGCAATTACATGAGATTACAGCCCTTGGGAAGGAAGGAATAAGGGTGTCATTAGCTTAAACTGTCAATTGAGCGTCACGTTGGGTTTATGGCCTTGTTTCATGTTCCGCTTCGTTTTATTCTATGTTATGTTGAAAACATCTTGAAATGAACTTCTTGTATGTTTCCCTTATTTTGTTTATCAGTTGTTTATTTGCAAAAAAATATTACTTTTAAAAATGAAACATTTATCTAAATTTAAGGTTTTTACGGTAGAATATTTATAAGTGGAATACATAAATAGCTTTTATAATGGTATCTCTGGCCATCAATAGGAGTATTCATCCTCATAATGTACTTTCCATGCCTCAATGGTCCCATAGGATTCTTTAAAATGGTGATTAGCAAGTACCTACAACACGTAGTACGTACATATATGTCTATAACAATATGCTACTTTTAACCGAACGACAGTATTTCCCAAGTAAAAGAAAAAAAATGCCTAAAATAATAAATTCCAGACTTAAATACTGTATGGAAGTCGAAGTTACTTACATGATAGTTTGCATAAACTAGCTAATGGTATAAGCACGCAAAGTAATTTGGTAAGTACTTGTAAAAATCAGGTGGACCGTATGCCTGATTGCCCACTAAATTGTATAATAAATGTACCGTCTGGTTCCTCAAGTATAATAATATTTCTTTTTCGTAATGTCAACCCTCTCTTGTTTCAAATTGAGTGTAATGGAAGAAAATTAAATGTTTGCGTCTGTTTCTTTGAGGTGCGCTCATACGTGGTATTCATAATTTCAACACAAACAAAGATAATATTTTCTTCATGTTTCTTCTGAGTTTGTAGGAGTTGAAATAATAGGGAGTTTGTGCGGATACCTGCTGCAATGTTTTTTTATTGTTCTTTTACGTTAAAATAATTTATTTTACGAGTGTAATAAGGACTAGCTGTTTCCCCCGGTTGTACGCGTCCTTGGAGTGTGTGTACTATAGCCAATAACCTTCCCTAAGAATCAGGCTATCTACAAAAAGAATTTTTCAAATCTGACCAGCTGTTTTTAAGTTATAAGCGTTTAAACAAACAAACAAACGCTTCAGCTTTATAAAATATAGAAGTATACATTAAACAATATGATTCAACAAAATCATTTCAGTAGTTTTCGAGATAAAGAGTTAAATGCGAACTAAGAGAACATGTAGTTGTTGAGTCTAGCGCGTACTTAATTCTGAAACCTGTTCTTATACATCCATACTTTCATACTAATATTATAAATTCGAAAGTCTGTCTGTCTGTCTGTCTGTCAGTCTGTCTGTCTGTCTGTCTGTCTGTCACCTCTCCACGGCTAAACTGCTGGACCGATTGTGATGAAATTTGGTAGGGATGTAGTTAACGACCTGAGGTCAAACATAGGCTACTTTTGGGCGCGATATAACCGAGTCCCACGCGGGGCGGAGCCGCGGGGAATAGCTAGTATTTTTATAAATGAAAAAATGATTAAAGTTGGTTTTATAAAATTTTAATATACAATTTTGCCACACTCTCAGGTATATACATTTTTTTAAAGTTAGTTATGGCCACAAGTATGTGTTATCTTCATAAATGAAATAACGTGTATTCAGCTGGCATTAGTGTCCACACGAAATAATTAAAAAAAAACCGCAGCAGCACGTAGTCTATAATGAAAGACTAATCCTTTGAAACCTCCCGTCTCCACAGACCGTACAAGGGTCAGTATCATTATCCTGCTTATTCAGGTTGCGACAGCATGATCCTTTCGTGAAACGCCGGTAAAATCAGACAAGTACGTATCTAATTAGAAAGTCATATAAATTTTTACTCTCTCTCACTGTTGTAGTGAATTGATTTGGTCGGTTTTTTTATAATTTTCACTCTTCTCACCAGCGATTATACCATAGATTTAAAATAATGTAGCAATAAAACCTAATAGAAGGCAAATTCAATATAATGCAGTTTGCATTCCATTTTGACTTGACAAGAGGAAAAAAAGACTTTTGCTGACTTATTGTGAAACGAAATAGTTTTCAGCTATTGCATCATTGTATTTTTAGGTCTCTCTATCATAGCATACACCTAGAAAACGAATGTAAACTAACTTATGGACGACATCTCTCCGCTCCATCTGACTTTGACCGACTTTTGTATTACGAGGGTTGAAAACGAATGGAATTTTCTCTCCTTTGAAAGCAAATTCAAAGCGTTCAATAGGAATATTTTAACTGAACTTAGAATTGAGAGTGCTTCTAACTCAGTTATCATTGAAAGTATGGAATGTCTTGCATTTTTTTAAACAACTATATTTTAGTTTTTTATGAAATTATCCAAAAAATTGTTTTATTGTGGTGCTTTTGGAAATCATTGTTGAAAAATCGCAACCCAGCTCTTTTGCCTTTTACCCAAATGGCTCTGCATACAGGGTGGTACACAGTTATCATTCAAATAGTGGAAAGATAACAAAAATATCTATCCAATAAAAAATGAAAAATAAGTTTAATAATACAATTAAGATGTTTTATTCCCAGAAAGATCTTAAAAATGTATTAACTCTACTATTCAAATACGCGCGATAGCGCGGATGAACGTACCTATGCGTATGGTACGGTGTTGGTGACTGTAAGTTTTTATGGACGTTGACGTTTAAACAAATAAAAAAAGGAAAATGTTCCTATTTTATACTTTATTTTGAAGTCTATTCATGATAATTACTGTACCCCCAGTATCAAGGATAATCGTGTTTACCCTGCCAGCCTGTATAATGCATGCAGGACAAGTCAAGCTTTTCTATGCTCGTTTCCCCATTCCGTTGGCTACATTCAGTATAATTAATTCAAAAGGATTTTTTAAATCCACAGTTACTTTCTTTAAACTGAAACTAGTCGAAACCCCCCTATATTTGGGGGTTAAGTAAAAAAGCAGAAGAGTCCATGAGCCGAATTTTGTATTGCTGTGACCAGCATGAGAATGGACGTCTGTAAGATGGAGCAGCGTACCCTGAAGTAGGGCTATAGGCACTTTGGGATCCCCTGAAGCTCATGCAGGGATTTCTGAAGAAGGCTTCAAAAATCCCAGTGTGGGTGAATAATGAATGGGTCAGGACCCAAAGGTACGAAGTGCTTCCTTTAATTTAGGGACCATACATATTTTAATAAAAATTCTATGGGACATAATGAAAGTATTTTTATTAGTATAGTAATAAGTATTTATGGACAAGGTCCGAAATAAATGAATTTTATTCATTTATCCTTTCGAACAAAATATCATGATTTACTAATAAAACATTTAAAAAAATTGGTGCAAAAAAGGGTTTAAAAAAATTGGTGCAATCGAATTGATTATCCTTCTTTTTGGTAGTCGGTTAATAATGAAATTTCTTTGTAGCATTAACTTCGCTTCTGCGCTTTGCTGCAGTATTTTTTATCACAATTATTTTCAAAATGAAACTGAATATATATATATATATTACAACAAAAATATATTTAGTTGTAATATTATATTTTTAAGGTTTTTTTAAATATTCCGGAAGGTTTCGAAGGTTCCGAAGATACTGGCAGCGTTCCCCCTTTATAAATAGCTAGACTAATTCTTTTTTCGGAGAAGCTCTTTGGTTTTTTTGTAATGGCGACTTTAACCTTTTCGCTATTTTGTACAATAAAGGTTTAAAAAAAATTCTCAAAGCGATATTTCGTTTGCTACAGTTTTGCTCTATAAGATAGTCTACATTCAAAAAGTTTTTGTTACAATGTGAAATATTTACAACAGAAGTAAAATCAATTGCAATGTCCGTCCACCAAGTAGCTACACAGTTTCCTTTTGAATCACGAACTTCGATTGTTTTGTCCAACTTTTGGGTTACAGATTTGAAGACAGGAAAGTTATCGTCACGAATTATATCCAGAATCGCCCGGAAATTCCAGAATCATTCGACTTTGCCAGTTCTTTGTTCACTTTCATGCACTTTGCTGGGAAAGTTGGTTAAACTATCGGTGTGCTATTATCGGCTTGTACTATGTTTATTCGTGTTATTTTTATTCTAAAGTACAACAAAATAAGTAACTGACATCTATTATAAATGCCAAACACTCTTTTAGATTTTTAGACGATTATTTATTATCATGACAATGAATGTACGGATTTTTGTCACTGATTTATTATATTCACAATCTGTTGTATTTCTCTGAATTTTTTTTTATACGTGCTTGTATTTTCTAGACAGAGATGTGTGGAAAAGAATCGCAAGAGCATCCGTCAAGGAGCAACCCAATCTATTATCATGAGCACTAATAAGAGTGCACGACTAAGAAGAATGAGTACTATCTGGTTGTTCACGAATAGTTTCAACAGCATAATAAAAACGAAAACCTTATAAAGAATGAATTATAAATCAACGAACTTTTGAATACTGTCACGTCAAGGTGATAGTTAAAAAACTTTTTATATTCATACTCCAATATGAAGTTATCCAATTATTCGAAGGATTGCATGTAATAATAATACTCGTATAGTAAGTTAAATTGGCTGACTATCAGCTCTTTTTTGCAAGAAGTGTTCATCGGAGCTGTTACTCATCTCACTGTTATAGTGAGCTTATGTAACCACTTTCCCCTAGAAAGGCAAGAAGCTTGGTTACCTTGTAAAATAAGAAGTATAAAAATTGATGATCAGCTGATAATAGATTCTCAATCTATTAAAACAAAAACATTTTATCGCTTATCTTAAACAGCAATCATGGCGAAAGCCACTCCAGAAAAACGATCTCAAAGTTCGTTATTGATAACATAGTTACGTTGACAACTTACATAACAACTTTCGCCTATCCACCCAGAAACTTTCGAATGCCATAAACCAATTTGTTGTACGCCATGTGCATGGAGTCCTGCTGGTCATATCATTATCATTTCAGCCACAGGCTGTCCACTGCTAGACATAGACCCCACAAGGAATTTCAGAATGACCGGTTGCTAGCGGCCTGCATCCAGCGTCTGCAGCGACCATCTTCAGGTCATCTGACCATCTGGTCGGTGGTTGTCCGACGCTGCGCTTGCCGGTACGTGGTCGCCATTCGAGAACCTTTCTGCCATCATTTCGTCGCACTATATGCCCCGCCCACTATGTCGGCAAACTTTTTTCTCATACGGATCTCCTCCTCATCCTCATGTTCATTTAATAATTTAAAATTCTTATTTACAAGAAAATGTAAATCATAGTCTCATATAGAACACTGCTTTGGAATTTGACTCCCTAAGTTTTTAGCTATTCGACCCTCTAGTAGATAATAATAATTTGTTTTTTTTTTTTTTTTTTTTATGAATAATATAATGAATTTATGTGTTTGTATTTGTTTTGAACGAAACTGGGAAATGGGAAAGGTACTTTGTAATATTATTTATATATCTCTGGTTTTGGTAAAGACACTACTAGCACCACAGGTTCAATCACAAGTAGAAAATTAAAGTTGGTTTTATCTCCCTTTGAATAGGCAAAGGATCTTGAAGGGTTAGTCGGAGAACTCGCGTGACCTAAATTATATTCAATGGGATTGAAGAGAATACTTGAATGATAATAAATAATTTAGAGGCGCCTACATCGAATAACGGCATGTGAAATGTGAGTTTGGAATTTAAATTAAATCTACTTTGAAAGACGTTTCCATTATTTTTCATTGAAATTTGCTCGTTCTCCTGGGTTGCTAAGAAAATGTCAAATTCTTAGCAGAATTATTAATTTAAAACAAAAATTATACTTTATTTATCTGTTTATTTAGTTTTAGTGTCTCTTCTATTACTTATTTATATTTTTTTGATAAATGCTGCTTATACTCGTATATCTGTGATCTGTCTAAACGTTTCTCATGAAAAACACAAATAAGATAAGATTTAGCAGACCCCTAGCTCCGAAAGTAATGTAGACTAAGACAATCGCCTAGATATTAAAACTAAAAAAATAAATGTAATGAATGAAGAAATTACTCGTACAAGTAATTTGTAACCTTTTCATTGACCTGTTAGTGTGATTGAGACAGAAATTAATAGCGATCCTAGATTGGCTCATAATATGTGTTTATGAGTGCAATTAATTACTATAACAAGAATTTATGTGTTTGGTATACCAAATTTCGAGGTTATAAGGGTGAGATGATGAAGTGTGACTTTCAATTCCGTCCTAAGTAACCCTTGTACTAGAATGACTCTACAAGACATATTTTTCACAATTTTTTTTTTGTATATAACACACTTATTGCTTTCTCTTTAAGTGGGTAGAATTGTCGTAATAAATTAACATAACACAGATATTAATTTAAAGATACTAATTCCGCTAGGATGCGGTGCACCTTTCCCGTACGAAAACAGCTAAAATTGTAAAAAAATATATATTGTTATAGTATATATTAATTTGGCGCAAAAAAAAAATAGGTACTGTATTAGCAGTTACTGTGATAGCTAACCTTTACGATATTGATAATACTACGCCGCCGCGCCTATTCAATAACAGCTGATTATGGAATTGAATTATGTCTACTAAGATTTATAATATCGCCAGGTTTGTATAACAAAGATTTGTCCCCATTTACTCTTTTTGGCCTCCTCCACAATATTCTTTTATTTTCCTCTATCTCTGGCTTCCTATCTTCAAGTAGTTTTCTTACCAAATTCTTCAGGTGTCCAGACAATCCGTCTTCTTTTTACTTGGTCTTCCTCGGGGTTTTTTTCTGCTGTCACATACATTTTGAGATAAGTCGAGGCTTTGGTATTATTTATTCTTTCCAATTGGCCAAAGGGTGATGGGCATATAACCATTTGTGATTGGCAAAACCTAATGATGTCAGAGGTTTCTTGTATTACCCTCAATTATTGTGTCAAATATATTACCGATGGTTACAGTACGTAAAATATATATCATTTAACATATTTAGTTTACAATGTTTGTTATTCCAGGGAATATACAAGAAAGATATTTAAACATGTTTACGAAGGGTTCGTTTAATTTGTTTGAACGCACATCCTAATTACGTTATTCTCATCTACGTACAAATTACGCAAATATTATTTGCATACCTTTATTTAAGGTGATAATATATTAATGTGTTAAATGGTTAACTTTATTATCTCGAAAACTTGAACCTTTGAATTCAGGTATTTTAATAAAATATTTATACTTATTTACTTCTTCAGCTTTTGGGGGATATAGCAGCAAAATAAAGTCTGATAATCATTCATTCATCTTAGCGCTTTCAGGGTTGCTTCCTTAGCTGATTGCTTCGGAGCCCAGGGTTCGCTTTCCTGCTCAAATTTGATAACACATTATTTTATAGTATTTTACTAATATAGTTATAAGTTTTCATTGTTACTAACCATATTATGGACACAGTCTGAAATAAAATATTTTTTTTTTATTTTTTATTTATTTATTATTATTGCAATATTCATCATCATTTCGTGTAGGTGTCACGGTCAATCGACCATGCACACCCTGGTGTCAGAAAGCTAATGTAATAATAAGACTCTATCTATTATTTTGCCATTTAATTATATCGTCTAACGTTTAATAGGAAAATAGTGAAAAATAATAAAACAGTTACATTTAATAGATATTATATCGAAATTATTTAATGTAATTGTTAATCTAACATAATTTTTGATTAAAATTTTTCAGTTACCGATTCTCTAGGGTTAGAATATTGTTATATTCACTTGGGCAAAGGCATCGACGAAAGCTAATATTATATCAGTAAAAATAAGTATACGTAAGAGAATTAGAAACTTTCAAAATATAGAAAAAATCATAATGAAATTTTATAAGATTTACCACAATAATACATATTGTTATGTAGGCAAGTTTTGGAACAATCTTTAGCTGACAAAGTTCATCGAAGGAAATTTAAAATAAAACATATATAACATTAAAAGAAAGCAACACAGACACGGCAAAGGTTGTAAAATCTGGCAAAGAATAAATCAGATAACATTTTTTTTTGCAAAGATACGAAAGGATGTGCTGTTATATAATTAATCCACTCAAACGCTCCCTTTCTGATGCCATTAACCCATAAAATGAGGGATACATATTATGCAAAGAGCCCTTATAACGAGAATATCAAACAAATTATAATTTTCGACTCGCTGCACTGGAAAACACAACGGAACTCGACAGCATCGTGTTGCCAAAAACTCATAACAAAGTTACATTAGGCTCGTACACACATGAGTTTTTCTTTTAACCTTGACCATGGAATTTTGTTTACCAGTCAACTTTAGCGATCCCAATGGGATGAGTTATACTGTGGATTCACTTATAGTTTATGAATGTTTCGTCGCTCTGGGGTACAAACTAAGTACATCAACTCGGTGGTGTTAGTTGTCTGTTCACAATACCTATTTGAATGTAAGTTGATCATAGCTGAATGGGTTTAGTCTTATAAAGTGAGGTAGGGTATTTTTTGATATTTGGCAATGGCTAGCGTAAGATAGGCGCAGTAGTAGGAAAATGTTTTTACAGATTATCTGGAAAATTGACATTAATATAGAAATACTTAATATGTGATAAATTCTGAACTTGACTATAAAACAGACATAATAGATAAATAACAAATTTAGCAATATTATTCAATTTGACGAATCGTCCTGTTGGTGATCAGTCAAAAGGAGAAACAACTGTCGGAGAAAGCTGGTACAATCATTGCAATTAATTTAATTTTACAATTCTTACTGTCTGTTGCATGTCAGAAATAACTAATGTGTGATACCGAAATTTTATATATTCCACATATTGTACCACATTTAAAGCAATAAGTCATTCATTAATTCATTTATTCATTCAATAGATTAATAAAATCGCAGTCTTTCCATGCTTATTTTTTCCTTGTAGAAAAGCTGAGAGCTGTTCTCAACAGCTCTCACTCTAAACTCTACCACTAATACAGGAAACCATATATTAGGTACCTACTTTCTAATATAAATATTCTAGACTAGCTGTTGCTCGTGGCTCCCCTGCATATCATGAAACAATAAACATTGAATGTAGGCAAAGATTTTTCAAGAACGAAAAGTCGTCGTTAATTTTGCTTAGGTTACCTATTTGCGTTTTACTAAATAAGTAAACAAATTTTTTTCTAGATTACTTACATACTACGAATTTGGTAATATAATGGAATTTGATAAACTGATGCATCACGGCTTTTATAATATCATATCCCAAAAAGATGTTCTTCTTGCAATAAAGAGTTTGTTGTTGTTGTTGACCTTAATTTATTGACTAAGAAAGCAATTGTAATGAAAAAATAAAATAAATGGGGAGCACGTGTACCGCGAGCCTTAATCCTGGGATAAGCGGCTGATTAATTAAGTTTAATTTTAATCTCTCGCAAACTCCGCTGTTTATTCCTGTTTGTTATGTTAAAAATAAATTAAATTGTTCTGAATAACTCAAAATCTTTTGAAACGTTTCGTTGCATGCATTGCTAAAATATATTTTAAAATTTATGTATGAAAAATTTTCTGTCGCACACCCAGACATTATAGGATGAAATAAGCCATAAAGACAACATGGGGGTGTTTTAAAAGGGTGTAAAAATATTTATTTATGCTTGTCAACGCGCACTTGATGTAACATATGACTTTTGAGTGTTTGAGGTGTCCAAAGTCTATGGTAACTGCTTTCCATAAGGTCGGCCGTATACCTATTTAACAATTAAAAAAATAAATTTTAAATGCTTTTTTTCTTTCTTTCAAGTATTCTGTTTAGTATTTATCTTTACAGCAGCAGTTGTTATAATATTTTTCTTTGCCTGAGCTTCAAGACAAGTAATAACGTAAGTGGTTCACAGCTGAAGCTGGCAACTAAAACTAGCGGATCAAGTATAAATCTAGGAAATTTATGGCTGGAATCAGTACTTTCATACGTCAGCATGTTTAAATATATTACCGTCAGAGCCACTTCTTTACATTATAAAATACTTACTCCCTTTTTCATAAAAAAACAACGAACATTTGTTAAGCCCGTTTTAACTAAAATGTGTTTTGGCTCTTTCTTTCACGGTAAATTTTGATAAAAGAAAAAAGGCCAAATCATATTTTAGTTAAAATGGGCTTAAGGTGATACCTCGGTGAACACTAGCGCCACCGTCATTTAAAAATCATTACTCACTGAAAACACAAGTTATCAAAAATCCCTCTGCTGTAATTATGGTTCTGAATCTGAAGTTAATTTTAATCATATTCAATTATTAAATTATAGTTCCATATAGTTACAAATTGCAAAACTGCTAAAAGTGGCCGTTTTAAGCAATAATGCAATTTGTAACTATAGGGAATTATAATTTAATATGTTTAAAATTAACTTCAGATCCAGAATCTTAATTACAGCAGAGGGATTTTTGATAACTTGTGTTTTCAGTGAGTAATGATTTTTAAATGACGGTGGCGCTAGTGTTCACCGAGGTATCACCTTAAGAAACGTGTAATATGTTTTATTTTTATTATTATTATTAGGCCTCTCAGTTGGGCCTCAGTGGATGCGTGACTCAGATGGTGAGTGCCACGGTGTAGTATCTCGGCAGGCTCAGCCAGTCGGTGAACATGAGACTAGACAATTTAAAAAGACTGACCGAATGAGATCCCAGGGCATGGGTCGTAGAAACAGGCCACCCTCGGAGGCGAAGGAACTGTCAAAATTTATGAAATGAAAGGGCGCCAGACAGTCCTCACTCAAGCTGGATGAATTACTTAAATGAAACAAAGAAGTTTATGTTAACAACCATATTATTTATTGATACTAAGGTAATATAGGTCAACAGGGGTCCCGACCGTGTTGAACAGTACAACCACTATCAATAGGTAATCTTAAGGTAAAGTACTAACTAAATAGTCTTATGATCTAGACACAAAACATCAGATTATTTGTATATCTGTCTATATAACATTGAATAACAGTAGTGGGTTTATAAGCCCAACCTCAAGTTTATACAAACAGGCAAGTTATATCATGGGTTCACTAGCCCCATTACACTTGAATAAATAACATAAAGTTTTACCATTGTCCTAGTAAGAGGGATGCAGGATTAAAGTATACAAGACCATCTCAAAGTGATGGAAGCAGGTACACCACAAAGAAGTGTTCATGTCCGTTGAAATAGGTACATCCTAAATACCTTGGATGAAAACTCTGGATAAAAACCCTTTTTCTAAATATACAGGATAAAAACCCTGGATAAGGACTCTGGATAAAAACCCTTTTCTAAATATACAGGATAAAAACCCTGGATAAGGACCCTGGGAACAAAAGAGAAGTTCCAGGTTATAAATTTGGAATTCACAGTATCTATGCTATTTGTACAGTTACACTAGATTCCTAACAATGATAAATTGGTGCAGACATACCGTTTATGAGCGGGTCCATCTAAAGAAATGAAATGCAGGTGTGCACATGGCCACATGTGGGGTGTGTTACTAAAACTGTGGACAAAAAACCGACAATATTAACAACAACGTCACTACATAAAGACAACCTTTAGCTTAGGTTGGAAGAAATCCAATTCGGAAGGCAACTTACCATTCTCTGGTGGTTGGGTGTCATGATACGGTTTGACGACTTCACATCGTCCAAAGCGTGTTCAGGTATGGCTTCTGAACTAAAACAAAACCAACAACGAAATGTAATACACTATGCTTGAACAATATCAAAACGATCTAGATGATCTATAAATATTTGACTTACCTATTGGCCAAAACAAGGGTGCATGCGCCTACGCGGCGCGGCCCGAAAAGAAGCGTCCCGTTCCAAAATTGTAGGTTAAGGCCACAGTGCAAGGATGTGACATAGACTTATACCATAGACAAACTGTCTGAAGATCAAAGCACAAAAATGCACCTATTCAAACGAAACGCAGTCTTATCAATCCATACTAAACAAGACGAGGTGGATTAAATCCTAATCGAAAAATACATTAAAATCCTTTGACAATTAAAATATCCACGAAAGCTAAATTCGATAACTGGCTAAATACCCTGAGCAAACGCCGTATAATTAATCGATGACTGCGAACTGTCAACGTCAAAACCGGTGTTTTGCTTGATGTGTCAGATTCACTAGGTAACCAAACAAAAGTAAAGGTTAATTTAATTAATTTATGTTTTTAAATAATTATCAATCTAATCTGTAAAATAAGTTATAGGTACCATGACAAATGCATGATACGCTGCAACATAGTAGCATATACAATGTGGATACTAAACAAGGTAACAACAAAGTGTGTATCAAAAGCCTACTTGATGTGCTTTACACTATTTTAAATAGGACCAATTCGGGTGAAAAGCAAATGTGTCTATATATGTAAGGTGAGAACAATCTAATACCTCAACAATTACCAAAATAGTCAGGTGAAAGGTTGTACTAAAGAACAGAATATGCAAAGCAATAAGGATGTAACCCTTAAAGTGTTACAGTACCCTCTTTCCCGGGTAAAAATTTTTAAATTGAGGAAAATTTAAAAATTTTGTCCTAGAAACTAAAGAACTATCTTCTATTATCTCATGTACTTTTATAATCCTAGCACAAAATGTAAATTCAACTTTTTTTTTTTTTAACAAAGATTCTAAAACTATGGTGATCACCTCTTAAGACGATACCTCGGTGAACACTAGCGCCACCGTCATTTAAAAATCATTATTCACTGAAAACACAAGTTATCAAAAATCCGTGTTATGTAATTAAAGGTCTGGATATGAAGTTAATTTAAAACATATTCAATTATTAAATTATAGTTCCCTATAGTTACAAATTGCAAAACTGTTAAAAGTGGCCACTTTTAGCACTTTTTCAATTTGTACCTAAATGGAACTATAAATTAATGATTTAATATGATTAAATTTAACTTTAGATCCAGAACCTTAATTACATAACACGGATTTTTGATAACTTGTGTTTTCAGTGAATAATGATTTTTAAATGACGGTGGCGCTAGTGTTCACCGAGGTATCACCTTAAAACTAAGAGTACTCTTTACCTATTACTAACTTAAGCGCTTACTACTACTAACTTAAGCGGATCCGTTTCTAACTATTCACAAGCCCTTACAACGAGTAAGCCCTAATATTAAACGTAGTTAATCTAAAGGCTGAATGGGTGTCGAGAAAGACTATTTACCAATCAGACATTTCTCTACTACCAAATTCAATACTATTTATAGGACTGGGAGAGAGCATCCAATTTGCTCCTTTCAGTAGGATGATAATGTGAATGGAACCGCAGTAAGAAGTACAGTTACATTCTTTAAAGATTTCAAAACAAAGCAACCTCTAGGGTTGGAGGGAAGATAAGTCATGGACTGGAACACACAAGAACCATGCAAAAAAAAAAACAATTTCTTCTTCATCAAGGATTGAAAGATCAATCTAAAGTCGTGGACTGGAACACGCAAGTACCACATAAAACAGGAGTGGGATATACCACTAAATCCATAATAAAATAAGATCCGATTGACACTTTATAAGGTGACAAGGATACAAATAAATCAGCTGCTCTCCATGCGAAGGAGGAGAAGACAGACAAAGCAGTAAAAATCAGGCTGTCTCCTAGTGAGGCGACGGGAATGAGAGTACAACATCTTTCTCTCAAAAAGAAAGAAGAAGACAAAATCAAGCGTCGAACATGCGACATACGTTACCATCATTACGAGGATGGAGCGGCTTCGCCAGGACGAACAATGTCTTTAATATGAAAATTCCCAAGGAGTTTGCCCTCAAGGTTCTTTAAAGCATAGACCAAGGGACCTAATTTTTTGTGTATTACACATTTCTCAAAACGGGGGGCTAACTTTGCAGAGAAGTGCTTGGCAGCGTTAGACAAATGAAAGCATCTTTTGTATACAATCTGACCTTCTTGAAGTTCAAGAGGACGCTTCCTAAAGTTATAGTAACGTGCGTTTCGTTCATGAGACGATAACAAACACTGGCGTACTTTAATAAATATCCCCTCTAAATCTTTTAGTTTATCCGAGAAGTGGTTGACAGTGTCAGAAATTAGATTGTTCCTGTCAACTGGATCAGGGGAATTATAGAACGAACCATCAAGAATCATCTCACGTCCATGAGTCAAGAAATACGGAGAAAATTTTGTAGCGTCATGAACAGCCGTGTTTAAAGCACATTGAATCTCAGCTACGTTCTTATCCCAATTTCGGTGATCCGAACGCACATACGAAGCTATGGCTCTTACAAGTTCACGATTTACACGTTCCGTCTGATTACACTGGGGATGGTACCTAGGATTGTAAAAGACGTGAGGTACGCTATATTTAACCATTAGATCTCGGAAATCTTTAGAAGTGAATTGGACTCCGTTATCACAAAATATATACTTAGGCACTCCATGGACTAAGAAGATACTCTTTTCAATACATTTAACTATCGCTCTCGCAACCACATTGCGGAGTGGAAATAAAGTGACGTATTTACTAAAATAGTCGGAACATACAAATAAATATTGATTTCTGGAGTAAGACATTGGGAAAGGACCCAAGATATCACAAGAAAACGCTTCACCTGGTGCGGAAATACGACGAGGGTTACCCATCAGTCCAGGACGAGCAAGGTTAACAGGTTTATAAGTTTTACAAATTTCGCATGAATCTACATATTCCTTAACATCCTGATGTAAAGTAGGCCAATAATAAAGATTAGCAATTTTAGCATGAGTTTTAGATATACCGAAATGACCAGAAGTAGCGTCATCATGACACTTTGCAAGAATCTCCTTCCGTTCTTCATAAGGCACTACCAGCTTCCAGTCGAATTGAGCTGTTAGACGGTATTTATTCTTTGAGAAACGGTAAAGTCGATCATTTTCGATTTTAAAATTTGGAAACATGGAAGGGTTATCCGAAACATTTTTATATAAATCTAAATACCAAGGATCACGTATGGAATTTAGGTCTATGGCATTTATTTGAATGCGAGAAAGACAATCAGGAATAATATTTTCTTTTCCTTTGCGATGAATTAATTCAAAATCAAATTGACTGAGACGACAGGCCCATCTATTTAGACGACCAGTAGGGTTTTTTAAATTAGAGAACCATTTTAAAGATGCATGATCTGTAATAATATAACATTTTCTGCCTTCAACATAAGCGCGGTATTGTTCTAAGGCATAAAGAACAGCCAATAATTCGCGTTCAGTAGCGGAATAATTAATTTCAGCTTTATTCAAAGTACGACTACAATAAGCTATCGGGTGGTCAACACCATCATGTTTTTGGGTTAAAACCGCACCAATGGCATACGACGATGCATCAGTATGTATATAGAAAGGCTCATTAAAATTAGGGCACTTTAAAATGGGTGCAGATACAAGAGCAGTTTTTAAAGTATTAAAAGCTTCATTGGCTTCATCAGACCAAGCGAACTTAACATTTTTACTAGTTAAACGAGACAAAGGTTGGGCAATTTTTGAAAAATTATTAATAAAACGACGATACCAACCACATACGCCCAAAAAACGTTTTACGCTCCTAGCATCTTCAGGTATAGGAAAATTTAGAATTACATCAATTTTAGAAGGGTCGGTATGCAAACCATATCTATCTACAACATAGCCAAGGTATTTTAATTCTGATCTTAAGAAAAGGGACTTTTTCATATTGATAGTCAGATTAGCAGCTTTCAATTTTTCAAATACTGCCTTTAGGAGGCTTAAATGTTCATCAAAATCAGCTGTACAGATTATTATGTCATCGACATAACAGAATACTTTATTGTCATAGTCAGCAGTAAACAAAGAATCCATAAGTCTTTGCATAGTAGCTGAAGCTCCAACAAGACCGAAGCACATACGGTTATAATGAAAAAGACCTTTTCCTGGGACGGTGAAAGCAGTAATTTCTTTAGATTTTTCGCTTAAGGGGATTTGATGATACGCGGCGCTGAGGTCTAAAGAGGTGAGGTATTTGGCATCTCGCAGGTTATCTAAGATGTAATTTACATGAGGTAAAGGGTACGCGTCAGATTTCGAAACGGCATTAATCTTTCTACTATCGAGGCATAACCGAAGAGTACCATTGTATTTTTCAACCATAACTACTGGAGAATTCCAAGGCGAAAACGAAGGTTCAACTATTCCTTCATTAAGCATACGAACTAATTCCTTTTCTAAAGCAGCTTGTTTATCAGGACTCAAACGATAATATTTTTGTTTAATTGGGCGAGCATCGCCTGTATTAATTACGTGTTGTATTAAATGTGTTTTACCTAAACCAACCTTATCAGTATCAATTTGTGAAAAAATATTAGTTATTTCTTTTACTTTAAGTTTTTGTTCAGGAGTTAAAGATTCAAAATCGTTCAGACCAGATTCGAATGGGGTAGGTGTAAGACTATCAAGTTTAGCAATAGAATCTATATTTGAAATAAGCTCTGGAGCAAGATTAAATAATCTCAAAAAATCTATTCCTAAAATTATAGGAGTAGTAATTTCAGGTTGAATATTGAAATTTACTAACTGAATGTTATCATTAAATTTAACAGGAATAGTCATGTATTTAGTACAAAGTAGTTCTTGACCATTAGCTACGCGTAAGTGCAAAGGTTCACTATGAGGAAGAATAGGTATGCCAATAGACGTAAATATCGCATGGCTATTAGCTCCGAGGAAACATTTATTTGCACCAGTATCCATTAATGCTTTACACTTCAAATCTAAAATGTCCAACAATACATAAAGACGGGTATCTCCCTTTGGAGGGTTAAAATGGATTGTCTGTTCAGAAAGTAAGGGAGTAGAAGGCATAGGTGTTTTAGAAGAGACAATCCTAGCTAGTTTTTTAAACTAGGATTACATTTAGGGCAATCAGGGTACGAACTCCCTTTTCTCCGCATTTATAACAAACAGTTGCACGAGATGTTTTACAAAATCGAGTAGGGTGGTTGGTAAGACCGCAACGAAAGCAAGGTTGTTTGGAATCAGAACGATCAACAGCATCTACAAAATTCTTAGGCGTTTGCTGAGAGTAATTAAATTTGACATGTCGTTTAGGATGAGACACAGTACGTGATGCACTAGCCTTAACTTTATCACTGGAGGGATCATGTAATTTAACAGTTTTATCCTCTGCGAGTTCAATACGTCTACACAAGTCCTTCAGTTGAGAAACCGATGTAATATCCTGTACCGCTAAAATTTTAATATAATCTGGACGAATATTACGCATGAGTATATCTAATTTATCAGATTCAGAAAGCTTTTTCTCTAAACGTTCACACATTCCTAAAATAGATGTCATGAAGGTATTAATAGTTTCATTCTTAGACTGAGTTCTAGTGCGAATCTCATTTAACAGTTTATAATCCAAATCGAGGATATCAAAATCTTCTTTCAAGGCTGAAACCACATCACGATAAGACGTGAGCGCAGAACGATTGGCACGGAACCAAGTTAACGCAGTACCATCCAATATTTCGGGAAAACCACGGAAAATACGTTCTTCTGAAATTTTACGAGCAACGCGAAGTTCTTCCAAGCGAGTGAGGAAAGTACGGACACAAGTATCACCAGTATATTTTAAATTTAAAGAATTGATGTTAAAATTCCGCTGAGTTTTATAAATAATCTTCTGCACAACAGGTTCATCATCTACCGATGAATCTTCATCATCATTAGAATCAGAACTTAATTCAGAGGTATCTTTCAAACGATCTAATAACTTATTGATGCTAATCTTAATTTGTTGAACAGATTCAAGGTTACTATCAAGACGTGAAACGCGACACAAAATATACTTGCAACGTGAAATCAAACGAGTAGTGGTAGAAATCGACAGATCATCCTTTATGTCCTTTTCAATATCAGCAACCTTTCGTAGACAAATGTCCAATTCAGCACTGACTTCACTAGGTTTCAAATCGGTGACCATCAAGCTACCTCTTCTAACAAAAGACGCAGTTTGTTTTAACGTTTGACAAAGGCTAGAACGTCTGGCAGAAGTATTGACAGGGAAATTTCTAATTGATAGTTCATGAGAAATTTCATCTTTAAGTAAGTGATCAATTTTAACACCAGCTTGCAGAAAATCCATGATAAAAGTGTAATGTGCAAGGTGTATTCAAAAAGAAACAAACGTACGTTGTAATTGTATAACGTATAAATGTGTAGGGTGTAAGAGTATAATGTTTAAAAGCACTATGTTTAGTTTTTTTTTTTTTTTTAAATCACCAAACCTTGTTTAAGTCACATTTGTTTTTGAATTCCAAATTTATTCACAGAATGTTGTCAAATCCGGGTAAAAGCAGTAGTATGCAAACAGATGAAAGTCTGATTTGCAAAAACGCAATAAAATAATTTGTAGTAATTGCTATTAGCAATAAAGTAAATAACACAGTTGTGCTTAAAGGCACAAAATACGCAGAAGTAAATAAATGTATGTTGTTTAAAGATAAACAGTAAGTATAGTAGAACAGTATACCGCTAAAAGTAATCACTTAACAAAAGTAAATATGTTTTCACTATATTAACATAAGACACTGTAACTGTCTTATTAAACAGTTATGATATTTAGTAAACCAAAAATGCAAATATAAACGTTCATAAATGAAATTTGTAGTTATTATGTATAAGGTTTCAATCCTTAAGTAACACAGTAAGTCATAAAGTAAGTAACACACCACATTAAAAAACACAAAATTTTTTTTCCATTTAAAGAATTAAAAACCACACAATACCAATACCAACCAGAGAATATATTATTATGTAAAATGTAGAAACACTACTGTATTACCAAGTATATATAATACTTAAGACAAGATTTTAAATAATACTCATTTAAGCAATTCATTCATCCGAGGCCATACGTTGGGATCGCCACTGTAATATGTTTTATTTTTATTATTATTATTAGGCCTCTCAGTTGGGCCTCAGTGGATGCGTGACTCAGATGGTGAGTGTCACGGTGTAGTATCTCGGCAGGCTCAGCCAGTCGGTGAACATGAGACTAGACAATTTAAAATGACTGACCGAATGAGATCCCAGGGCATGGGTCGTAGAAACAGGCCACCCTCGGAGGCGAAGGAACTGTCAAAATTTATGAAATGAAAGGGCGCCAGACAGTCCTCACTCAAGCTGGATGAATTACTTAAATGAAACAAAGAAGTTTATGTTAACAACCATATTATTTATTGATACTAAGGTAACATAGGTCAACAGGGGTCCCGACCGTGTTGAACAGTACAACCACTATCAATAGGTAATCTTAAGGTAAAGTACTAACTAAATAGTCTTATGATCTAGACACAAAACATCAGATTATTTGTATATATGCCTATATAACATTGAATAACAGTAGTGGGTTTATAAGCCCAACCTCAAGTTTATACAAACAGGCAAGTTATATCATGGGTTCACTAGCCCCATTACACTTGAATAAATAACATAAAGTTTTACCATTGTCCTAGTAAGAGGGATGCAGGATTAAAGTATACAAGACCATCTCAAAGTGATGGAAGCAGGTACATCACAAAGAAGTGTTCATGTCCGTTGAAATAGGTACATCCTAAATACCTTGGATGAGAACTCTGGATAAAAACCCTTTTCTAAATATACAGGATAAAAACCCTGGATAAGGACCCTGGGAACAAAAGAGAAGTTCCAGGTTATAAATTTGGAATTCACAGTATCTATGCTATTTGTACAGTTACACTAGATTCCTAACAATGATAAATTGGTGCAGACATACCGTTTATGAGCGGGTCCATCTAAAGAAATGAAATGCAGGTGTGCACATGGCCACATGTGGGGTGTGTTACTAAAACTGTGGACAAAAAACCGACAATATTAACAACAACGTCACTACATAAAGACAACCTTTAGCTTAGGTTGGAAGAAATCCAATTCGGAAGGCAACTTACCATTCTCTGGTGGTTGGGTGTCATGATACGGTTTGACGACTTCACATCGTCCAAAGCGTGTTCAGGTATGGCTTCTGAACTAAAACAAAACCAACAACGAAATGTAATACACTATGCTTGAACAATATCAAAACGATCTAGATGATCTATAAATATTTGACTTACCTATTGGCCAAAACAAGGGTGCATGCGCCTACGCGGCGCGGCCCGAAAAGAAGCGTCCCGTTCCAAAATTGTAGGTTAAGGCCACAGTGCAAGGATGTGACATAGACTTATACCATAGACAAACTGTCTGAAGATCAAAGCACAAAAATGCACCTATTCAAACGAAACGCAGTCTTATCAATCCATACTAAACAAGACGAGGTGGATTAAATCCTAATCGAAAAATACATTAAAATCCTTTGACAATTAAAATATCCACGAAAGCTAAATTCGATAACTGGCTAAATACCCTGAGCAAACGCCGTATAATTAATCGATGACTGCGAACTGTCAACGTCAAAACCGGTGTTTTGCTTGATGTGTCAGATTCACTAGGTAACCAAACAAAAGTAAAGGTTAATTTAATTAATTTATGTTTTTAAATAATTATCAATCTAATCTGTAAAATAAGTTATAGGTACCATGACAAATGCATGATACGCTGCAACATAGTAGCATATACAATGTGGATACTAAACAAGGTAACAACAAAGTGTGTATCAAAAGCCTACTTGATGTGCTTTACACTATTTTAAATAGGACCAATTCGGGTGAAAAGCAAATGTGTCTATATATGTAAGGTGAGAACAATCTAATACCTCAACAATTACCAAAATAGTCAGGTGAAAGGTTGTACTAAAGAACAGAATATGCAAAGCAATAAGGATGTAACCCTTAAAGTGTTACAAACGTTTGTTATTTTTTATGAATAAGGGGGTTAGATGTTTGTCATCCTTAATAATGCTAGTGACAGTATTGGATGACTTTTTAAACATTTGAAATTAGAACAAACAGTAATTTTTTAATTTTAAACGAGACAAAAAAAATTGCGACGATTTCGTAAGTTTACGATATCTTCGTCGCCGTCGCTTGACGCGCACTATCGTTCGACTGCGCGCGCCGCACTAGGCTATCGAGCTCCTATAGGAAGTCTTAGTTATATGTTATCAATCATTTTATTATCCTGCATTGACAGCGTTGATGTCCTTAACTTGATATTTATGATATCTTGTCTTCTTACAAAAGCGTTCAGTTTTTTCTTGGTAGCTTCTTTGGCCCCATATTTTGGAATTACGGTCCTAATTTTACATTTCATTCCATTTTTAACCGACTTCAAAAAAAGGAGGAGGTTCTCAATTCGTCTGTAATTTTTTTTTATGTTTGTTACCACAGAACTTTCACCTGTGTGAACCGATTTGGATGTTTTTTTTTTATTTGAAAGCTGGTGCTTCCCGTTTGGTCCCAAAGCAATTTGGTCTAGTTCTGACAATGGCATCCATGAAAAACCTGAATAAGTCTGAAATTTTCATTAAGTATGTGCTCAACAAATGGAAAATTAATAGCTCAATATCACGCCAATCGATTATTTTGTTAGAAAGGGTATACTTTCTAGATGGTTACATAGTCATCAGATCAGAATCTGATGATGGAATCATAGAGTTATCGAGGGAACTCTTCAAGTTTTATTGCGATTTGGGTATTTTTTGATATATATTCTATGTCAATAAGGTGAGACGACGCTGATGACGTTTACCCGACTTTCCAAAATACAGTGTTTACAACTTCTTAGTTGTAAGGTATTGCGTATTCAAAACTAAAAAGTAAAAAATAATTGTTTTTGACAAAAAAACCAAACCGACTTCAAGTCCTCAACTTAAAAGGATAAAATAATTAATACATTGTTGTTTAAATTTGCTTAATATCAAACATTTTAATAAATTTGAAGTTGGTGCCAATTTTACGAATTCGTTGACTAAGTAGTTGCTGGCTCGTCAATTAGCATATTTTATTAAAAGAATCGGCGCCGACTTCAGATTTATTAAAATGTTTGATATGAAGCATATTTAAACAACAATGTATTAATTATTTTATCCTTTTTAGTTGAGGACTTGAGTCTTCAAGTCCTCAACTAAAAAGGTTTGGTTTGGTTTTTTTGTCAAAAACAATTATTTCAATGACATATCTCCTTAAGCTTTGGCGTTTACAAGTGGAATCTAGTACAAATTAGACGCAGGTTACATATATATTAATAAGAAAATCATATCGAAATTGTTGGTAGTTAGTATTTCAAAGAACCTAGAAACTATAAATACTTAGTATTAATACTAACTTTTAAAATAATTAACTACAGAAACTAACTTAAAAAATAATCTTCTGCTTATGTTTATCGGCTTTTACAATATCCATGTAAAGTGGTTTTGTTTGAAGCACTTTTCTACAACTGTTGTCCCTGTTTATTTTTAATATCAACTGCTTTTATCATTGAACGAGACGTGACCAAGTAGTAGTAGAGCCAAGCAAATTCACAGCTTAGTCGGCATGTTGTTCCATAGATAATCTATTTTTCAAGAAATCGCCGGTGTTCCGTATACAAATTAAAAATAAATCCCGTGGACATGCTAGTTTTCTCTTAACTCTTGTAAATCGAGTAGTTTCGAACCGGATATCCCATACTAATTGCGGGTTTGTACCGACATGGGCTGAATTTCAAATAAGGACGGCAGTTTTATACCCGTACACGAAAGGGGCGTTGCATAGGTTGCAATCGGTTGAAATTTAGGTCGTTATGCCATTTGGGGGCAGACCTTTTTGTATGGTCTAGGGAGCTGGGAGAATACTAATTGAGGCGTACGGCAAATTGTGCTCGCAAATATTATTTATGTTTATAAAAAATTACGACCCTTCGCATAGGCATAAAAACCTTACTCTTGAATCACTCTATCTATTAAAAAAAACCACATCAAATCCGATACGTAGTTTTAAAGATTCAATATAGCGACCGACAAAGCGACTTTGTTTTATACTATGTAGTGGGTTATGACTTTATTTTAATTAAGCATCTAACAATTATATTATATAACTACGTCAATATTTTTATTAGCAACTCTCTTTTTCCGATCTGAATATTGATATTAATGATTTCTCAGTAAATCAAAGTATGTTTCTCTCAAAATACCTAGAAATTTTATCAAAGCGACAGTTGTATTAGAGATGTTATAGGAAAATTGTCGTGCATTTCATAGCAAGTTGTCGCAAGGAGACATATTTCACGATAATTATCGGCAAAGTTCGCGTTGCTAGCGTAACTTGGGGCGAATACCGCCAAAGTTCACATTCTTGGGCCCTACCATTTACTTCCTACATTCAGATAATTATTTATTGTAGTTGCTGAAGATCGTATTGTAAATGAACGAAGTTTTCTTAACTTCGAAGCTATAAAAGTGAATATGGTTTCGAT
The DNA here is from genome assembly GCA_947044815.1 of Apomyelois bistriatella. Taxonomy (NCBI): domain Eukaryota; kingdom Metazoa; phylum Arthropoda; class Insecta; order Lepidoptera; family Pyralidae; genus Apomyelois; species Apomyelois bistriatella. The sequence continues at coordinate 7,858,527 of OX345703.1, forward strand.
TGAACATGATGCTATGTAAATATTTAAAGCATCACCATAAATCTATTATAAAAAAAAATCGTTAAGAAGTAACACCCTATTCAGGTAGTTTTATATTACTTCTTCTATCTTAATATAGTTAGAACTTGGCTTAGAACCCAAGTTGGCCGTAGCAAGGATAACCTGGCCAGGTGGTCTTTCATAATTGATGAAGATACCACCTGCGAGTGTGGTGCATCCCTCCAGACGATGGACCACCTTTTGACATGCCCGGCATGCCCCGATACCTGCACGCTGGAGGATTTGTACAGGGCTACAGAAAACGCTGTGAGAGTGATCCAATATAAGGTGAACGTCGGCACGCCAAGAAGAAAAATATTGTTAGATAAGAATTTACATACAAGTTTCAATGTAAAAAAAAATATACTTACTTAACCCCTCACCCCAGGTCGACGGCAAATTGAAAAATGGAATCACCAGAACTGTGCAAAAAGAAAATGCGAAAAAATTTGCAAACCATTAATTTCTTTGCAACCAAACCTTATTTCTATAAGTATTATAGGTATATAAAATTTCTTGCATTCGACCCCTGAGCCATAACTTTGATGGTAAACTAGAGGTAGGGGTTACGTAACTTGCTTTTGAATTTCGTATCAACATGTAACATGATAATAGCACAGCTGTTTTTGCCTCCTTATTGCTTTGGCTTATGACTTGCGATTTTCTTTTAAAGAAAACGAAATTAAATTCTCATTTGCACGTAATGTTGTTAATATAATTATTTTGTTACTATATTAATTGATAAAATAAACCAATATAGGTTAAACTTTCGCCCATAAAGTAATGCTATATTATCAAGTTTCACTGAAATCCAGTTACACGATAGATATTGCACGAGTAATGTGAACGACTGAAAATGGTTTATTTAGACTAGTATCTAGTAATAAAAAAATAATAAAAATGCTTTTAATTACGGTATTAAAAAATGTAAATATTACCGAGTATTTATCACATTCAGTTTTAAAAAGTGTTCGTTTATCTTGGTGCTGATGATGATCTTCATTCTGATGTGATCATCTTTTGCTTTCGTGTGCCTAAAGGTGGCTTATGTAGTCCATCTTGAATCATGACTATGCCGATAAGAAAAAATGTCATCTTCGTATTGGGAAAGGCTTTTCCCATCGAAGCGTGAAAATAGTGATCAAAATCTAACGCAATGATGAACAAAACTAAATAACTTCAATATTTATTTTACTAGCGACATGCCCCAGCTTCGCATGGGCATAAAAACCTTCTTCTTGAATCACTCTATCTATTTAAAAAAAACCGCTTCAAAATCCTTAGCGTAGTTTTAAAGATTTAAGCATACATAGGGATAGAGAAAACGACTTTGTTTTATACTATGTAGTGATAAGGCTAGTCTTATAAAAAGTTAGCTTGAAAAAATGAATAAACGTAATCCATATCCATACTAATATTATAAATGCGAAAGTCTGTCTGTCTGTCTGTCTGTCTGTCTGTCTGTCACCTCTTCACGGCTAAACTGCTGGACCGATTGTGATGAAATTTGGTAGGGATGTAGTTAACGACCTGAGGTCAAACATAGGCTACTTTTGGGCGCGATATAACCGAGTCCCACGCGGGGCGAAGCCGCGGGGAACAGCTAGTTCTATATAAATTCTTCGTATCAAATAGGAAGGTCGCAAACGATGTGCAAAATAGTTTCCAATGAACGGGACATTTTGGCGTTAACAGAGGCCGAAAATACGTATCGAAAAGCATTTTTTATCTGTTTTACATAAAACAGATAAAAAATGCTTTTCGATACGTATGCTTGTACATACATATGTACAAGCTGTTTTCAGTTACTGCCATTTCGACGTTCGACTTTTCGACCCTTTTGCATATTTCCAATTGATTACTAGCTTTATTTCCTTTATACTTTGTAACAAAAATGTTTTGAATTTAAATGTTTTCAAAATGTATCTGGAGAAATAATAGGGAAACCGATGAATAGTGAACAAAAACTAGCATCTTAATATTATAGAATGACTAGCTTTTACCCGTGGCTAAGCCCGCGTGCATTTTCCTCGGGAAGAGTCCTTTTGTCTGGGATGAAAGGTATCCTATGTTGTTCTCCATACTTTTAACTAATTAGTTTTACTGAACCAATCTATCTACTGAGCGGCTTGAAAACGTAGGGATAAGGGGTACCCCGCTCGCTCTTCTGACTGACTATCTCAAAGACCGTAAGCAAAGAGTTAAAGTGGGCCAGTACATCAGTGAACAATCGGAAATCAGGTATGGAGTTCCTCAGGGGAGTGTGTTGGGGCCTACCTTGTTTCTCATTTATATTAATGAGCTCTGCAATATGAAACTTGATAACGGCCATATATTTTCCTATGCAGATGACACGGCCATAGTATTTGTGGGCGACTCTTGGAACGAAGTTCGATGTTCGGCGGAGGTGGGACTCACTAGGATAGCTAAATGGTTGAAAAGTAACCTCTTAACGCTAAATATGGACAAAACAAATTATATAACGTTTACGAATTATAATAATACACAACCTCAATATGATTTAAATGTCAGGATACACTCATGTTCAAATACACAAGCCTGTAACTGTAGTGTGATAAGTAAGGTAGAAAAGACTAAATATCTGGGTGTAATGGTAGATCAGAGACTTACTTGGCACCATCACCTGGAGCTTCTCACAAATAGAATACGTAAGCTTATGTGGGTATTTAAAACGCTGAGGTATATAGCAGACAACAAATTATTAAGAATAACATATATCTCACTTGCACAATCAATCTTGGGATATTGTATCTCTGTTTGGGGAGGAGCTACGAAATCTGAATTTATCTATCTCGAGAGAGCACAAAGGTCCCTCCTCAAATTGATATATTTTAAACCTTATAGATACCCCACCTCAGAACTTTACTCAGATTGCAATTTACTTTCTGTTAGGAAGTTATATGTACTTAATATCACCTTAAAAAAACATAAATCTGTTCATTTTGATGCAGGTAAACTAAACAGAAGACGGAAATATGACGTAGCTGAAGTAGTCCCAGTCAAAACCACCTATGCGCAAAGGCAGTTTTCTAGACAGTCCTCGCATATATACAACTACCTTCACAAAAATCTTGACATCTATGAAAAAACTTGTCATGAATGCAAAAAACTTATGACCTCATATCTCATGAGTAAAAGTTTTGATGAGACTGAACTTTTGTTGTGTGCTTAATACCCAACCCGAACACATTATTTACTTTACAAATTATTAAATTTTCATTATTATTATTTATTTATCTATGTATTTATTTATCTATTTATTTATTTATCTATTTATGTATCTATTTAAATATTTATTTATCTATTTAAAAACTGGGCTTATGCAAGTGATTTATAACAAGTTTTATGTATTTTTGCATTCGTATTATACAATATTGTTAACATTAATAGTTTCAATGTTATAATTTGTGCAACATTTAATTTAATTTAAATTTGTTTATTTAGAACTTTTTAATTTAATGTTATCTTTAGAAGAGCGGGCTCTCCAAACACAAGTATTTATACTTAAATGGAGAACCCAATCACATGAGTTGATGTAACCAAGTTTCTGAATAAACATTATTATTATTATTATTATTATATTACTGAGAGGCGGTGAAAGAATATTAGAAATAATCAATGGTGGAGGTGCAATCAGGTTCAATGCTGAACACGAGCAAAATAGTGATAGAATGACCAATTTATACATTATAATTATACGTATACAATACATATAATAAAGCTAAAGAGTGTTTTTAATGCTATGAATTCTTTAATGAAGTTCTTATCGAATTTGAATAATTATGTTTTTATTATTTTCTTTACAAAATTTACTGCACATACACACACACACGCACATTACAGATGAATGAAAACGTAGTGCTATTAAGAAAAATTAAAGACATGAAAAGGAAAGAAGAAGTAGGCAATATTAGAATCGATAATTAGATTTTAATTTGATTGACTTTATAATTAATGTTCCCCTCAAGAACAAATTAAATTAATGTGTTCCTGCCACCCTTAACACGGAGTCATAAGACTTATATTCAATTATATTTAAGCAAACGTGGGTGTGTTCATGGACATAGAACATTATGACTAGGAAACAAGATGCGACATTGTTTCATTGTTGTCGCAAAGCAATAACAAATGCGAATTTATTTGCCTGAATCTTTATGCGTTGTTGTATGTGAAACAAAATTTTACGCTCCCACCTAGATGTCTATCATAATTGTGATTTTATCAATAAACTAAAAATGAGAAAACAAATAACGTTAAATAATCTCTCTATCATCAACTCTTAAGATGATATGATAATGGGACCTCTTGTCCCTAGAATGGCCTCCACTCTAACCTCCCCTCACAGCCATTCCCTGTCCACCAGAATTCAGAATTGTCACTCTATCAAGACCACATCACGAGTCTATATGTAATGTAATCGATTCAAATAATGTTAGAGAACTCACCAAAGCGTGACGTTGACCTCCAGCATAATATTAATTTTTTAACGCTTACAAACCTTTATTTTCTCCTTTTTCCATCAGTTCCTTTCACCATCTGCCTTTTCGCTGTCAAAACCCGCCAAAGATTACCACGCATTTTTTCTTTATGGATTTTTATTTTTTCTAAATATCGCATTTCGCGACACTCCCAACAACTAAAGAAAACAATAGTTTTAGTAGTGGACTTTATTAGGATTCCACAAAACAAAAACAGTAATTCCAATAAACTTAAATTCAAATTAATAATGGTTTCAAAATTTGCAATCATAAACATGTTGGACCAACAGTTTAGTCCACTCTGTTATCTTTTCCTTAGCTCTACGGGCAGCAACACGACTTAGACGACCAGTATCAATACTGTCTCTAGAAGGTTGTTCTGTGTTCACCTCTTGCATTTCAGTGGGTGATTTCTCAATTTCTTTTTCCTGATACACCTCTCTACTTTTGTTATCATCTTCTATTTCTAATGGATATAAATGTCCTATAGACCTTGTGTACTCTTTATCGTCCACTCTAACTGTAGCGACTCTTATTTCATTATCCTTCCCTTTGTGTATTTTTATTATTTTTCCTACTTTCCAAGTTAATCTATTATTTGTATCTCCTCTAATCTGTACTACGTCTCCGATTTTTGGTATATTAATAGAGACTATGCGTGGTTGTCTATGTTTTATGTCTTTCCTCTCTTTAAGAGTCATCAAGTACTGATTAATAAACATTTTCTTAAATTCTTCTATTACGTTCTGACTCTTTTTCCATCCATGAATCAATTGTTCTTTTGTTAAAGTGTCATTTTGGCATAAATACGGTACCTGTGAATTTTCCATCAGACATACTTGTAGTCTTAAGAAGTCTATGGGTTTTAATATAAATCCTTGTTCGCTATCTACATAAGATAGAGGTCTTGTATTAAGTACTAATTCAATTTCTTTTATTATTGTGTTCAGCTGATTGTCCTTAAGACGTCGAATATCTATTGTTCGCTTTAGGCAATGTTTTACCAAGCCAACTAATCTCTCATAAAAACCACCATGCCACGGCGCCAATTCTGGAATAAACTTCCATTGGATTTTGTTTTCAATACAATAAGGGCCTGTAAGCATTTCAGCTGTCAGCTTGAACTGTGTAGCATTATCTGATATCACAACTTGTGGTATTCCTCTTTGGGCAATAAATCTTCTTAATGCTAATGTACACTCTTCGGCCGTTGCATCATTTACAACTTCTAGATGTACCGCACGTACAGCAAGACATGTATAAAGACAAATCCATCTTTTCTCTGTTTGACCTGCATTATTAATTACTAAAATTGGTCCTAGGTAGTCTAATCCAGTAAATAGAAATGGAGAAGTATAATTTACTCTTTCCACGGGTAGAGTAGGCATTAGAGGTAATTGATATGGTCCTCCTCCATGTTTTCTACACTCATAGCACTTCTTTAAAGCCTTTTGTACTCTACTTCTTCCTTGTGGAATCCAATATTTTTCTCTGACTAAAGATAATGTATGATTAACTCCAACATGATAATTATTTTTATGTATTTCAGAAATTATCTCCTCTGTTATTAAAGCATCTTTAGGCAGTAAAATTGGATACTTTTGTTTAAAAGGTAAATTAGCAAGAGTTATTCTTCCTCTGCACCTCAATAATCCGTTTTCATCTTTGAAGAGACCTAAGTTTCTTGCTATATCTGTCACTTTACCTGCACATTCTTGTGAATGATATATCTCTTGCTCTTTCTTTATTCTAACATTAATATCATTACACTCGGCTTGTATAGTTTGCGTTTCATCAGTAATAGAATTCTTTTTAGTTTTGTCTTCAATTTCTATTTTCTCATTGTTTACCTCAGCTTCTTCAAGACTATTATTATTAGTATCAAATTCTTCAAGAAGACCCTCCGAAACAGCAAATGATTGTGAGACCGCCCAATTATCTCTGTACTCTGTTTGAAGATGAAGAAATTCGGGACCCTTAAACCACATCTCTTTTTTCTCTGGTGAGAAAATATCAACTCTAGTAGCTATATCAGCTGGGTTTTGTACAGAATTGATATACAATACCTGAATATTTTTCTTAGCCTGAATTTCTTTGACTCTCCTTGAAATAAAAGGTGGTAGAAGTTTGTTCGAGTGTAGCCATCTAATTACTACTTGACTATCTGTCCACAAATACATTTTCTTTATAGATACTTCTATATGTTTGCTAACATAAGTCAACAATCTAGAACCTATAAGAACACCTAAAAGTTCTAATCTTGGAATTTGAAGATTTTCTTGATCTTTCAGTGGAGTTACTTTTGTTTTTGACATAAGTAACATCACCTTTTTCTTCTCCTGATAACTTACTTTAACATAAACAGCAGCTGAATATGCATCCTTCGAAGCATCTGTAAAGCAGTGCAGCTCAAAATGTCCTTTAGACTCATTTATCAAAATACATCTCTCAATTTTTATATTTTTTATTTCTTTAAATTGTTGTCTAATTCTTTGCCAATCATTTGTTAGTTCATTCGTAAGCTTAACATCCCATTTTAATTTTAATTTCCAAAGTCTTTGTAAAAACATTTTAGCTGGTAATAATAAAGGAGACACAAGTCCACATGGATCATATATGGAAGCAATTTCTTTCAGTACTTTTCTTTTTGTGACACTATTCACATCCATATAATCCTTTTTTATATTAATTTCTAATGTATCTTTTTCAGTATTCCATGTTAGCCCTAAGACTTTTGTAATACATTTATTTTCTCGTAAATTTTCAGGAATTTCTTGAAGAAATTTTTTATCGTTTGAATTCCACTGTCTGACATTCATTGAAATGGCCTGTAAAGATGTACGTATCTTAGAGAAAATGGAACTCGCTTCTTTTGTACAATGAGCTCCTAAAATAAAATTATCCACATATATTTTATCAGCAATAAGTTTCAGCTCATCGTCTTCACTCTTCACAAGATGATGTCTTATGGTGGCATTTAACAGGAATGGACTGGTAATTATACCAAATGGGACTCTACAAAATCTAAAGCATTGTATATTGTTTTCACTAATAGGTTGTGTTGTATCTCTCAACCATAAAAAACGTGTCACATCTCTATCTTCTTGTTGTAAACCAATTTGAAGAAAAGCTTTTTCGATGTCAGCAATAATTCCTACCTTATGTTGTCGGAATTTTAGTAATAAACCTATCAAATCTTCTAACATCAGTGGGCCTTTATAAAGGCATTCGTTCAAACTCAGAAAATCAGTATTGGACTTTGATGAGGCGTCATATACAAGGCGAAGTGTTGTCGAGCTCTCCTTTTTTATTACACAGTGATGAGGTAAGTAGTGAACAGGGTGTGTTTCTCTACTTAAAAATTTTTCAACTTTTTCTATAATTCCTAATAATTGTTGTTCTACTAATATGTTTTCATAAAGGCGTAATGTTTTTGCATCTAATCTTTTTAATAAACTTTTGAGTCGCCCGAGAGCTAATCCATAGTTAGTAGGTAGTTGAGGAGGAAAGTTTACCCATGGCCATTTTACATAATATCTGCCGTTTATAAATTGTATATTATCATTAAAATGACGTAATGCTTCTTCTTCATGGGTGGTTGTGGGATTGTCTTTAATACCTATAGATTCTAGTTCCCACAGCTGACTGACATCGCTTTCACTAATGGGCAAGTCAGGTGCTAAAAATCCATTGTTATCTGGTATATAAGTATTCATATACGTACCTATGCTAAGGACATGTTCTTGTATAGGAACTTTACCACTGAACACCCAACCAAATTCTGTATTAATCAGGAATAAATCGTCTTCTATTTGGATTTTTTTTTTCATTTATACATTGAAAATAATAATCATTTCCAACCAAAATGTCAACTTTGCTGCCCATAGAACCATCATCAGCTAATTGTTGTTTGTAGATGTCATCGAGTCGTCTGTAATGAAAACAAGGTACTCCTTGAGCTATAAATGGTACAACATTCATGGTCATTCCTAATATACGACCAGAAGTGCAAAGTAAATGCATATTGACTTTTGGACTTTCTAAACATCTAGCCCTTGCTTGTCCGAAAGTATAAACCATAAGATTGTCCTTCTCTGATAAGTCACATCTTAATTTTCGTGCAAATTCTTTAGTAACATAAGATCTCTGACTTCCAGTGTCAAGTAGAAGTCTACATGTATACAGATTACCCTTTTTACCTTTTACCTTTGTAATAGCAGTTTGCAACAAACCTTTTGATGAAGTACCCGTATTAATGCTTGTTTTTCTAAAATTTCCCCCTTTAATCTTACGTACGTTACATAATGCTCTATTGTGTTTTCCTTTACAATAATAACAATTCTTCTTAGAGTCACAATTTTTAGAAAAATGATTACTTTTAAAACACATGTAACATTTTCCCTTTAACTTAGTCATCCTTTCGTTTACTGTTGGGCACATCTTGCAACAATCATTGTAATGATCACCTCCACAAAATATACATGCTAATGTTCTTCTCCGTTTATTGTCATTAGCAACAGGCATTGAAAATTTTCTTTTCCTTTGTTTCTCTTGAACACGGTCCTTTGTTATAAAAGATGAAGTATTTATGAAGACTTGATTGGTAGAGACTCTTGCGGAACAATAGTGTTCTAAAAGTTTTCTAATGCTATCTACATCCTGTTCTTCAATTTTAACTCTACTTCTTATTTCATAAATAAGATCATCAGGATACTTATTGATAATTAATTTTCTTAAGTTGTTGTGATTGGTGTCTTCTCCCAAAGTCTTAAGTATCCTTAAATGTTTTTCTATTTCATTATATGTAAACATGCATTCTATTGACGATGATGCCTTTTTCATATTGTTAAGCGCTTCATAATGTGCATCGATAACAATTCCTTTTTTGCCGTATCGTTCTTTAAGTATATTGACAGCCACTACATAATTATTAGACGTAATATCCAACCCGTCTACAGCCCCTAATGCATCACCCTCTAGAGTGGAAATTAAATAAGCGAGTTTATCGCTATTAGAAATGTTCGCCTTTTCTACACTCGCCTGGAAGCGGTCCCAAAATTCAGTCCATTTTAAGACATCTCCACTGAATTTTGGTAGCTCCAATTTGGGTAGTTTTGTATGTGTAGATTGTGAGAATGTGGCTGGTTCAGAAGTCAGTAGTTCAGCTTCTAACTGCAACCTCGTATAAACACTTATTTCTTCCTTACTCATTTTATCTATATGTAGACGAATATCTTTAACAAATCCTTTTGTTATAGTGCGGAGTTGCGCTATAGCGGTAGATTTGTCAATATCTTCTCTTACAGTCGCAATACATTTTCTGAGGGTTTCCTCAATTAAATTGAGTCGCTCTTTCCAATTGTCCATCATGCATTATTTTTCAACTAGAAACATTAACAAACAGAAAATAACTTTATCCATATAATTAAAGCTGCACTTTAATAGAACTATTTTGTATTATTCGTCTCTTGAAAGAGAGGAATTCGTGACTAGTATTAACAGGATATAAGTATGTAGTTTATATATTTATTTATTTTTGTGTATATGATATTGCTTTAAATAAGAGGATAGCTTTTGTAAAACAAGCTTTTTTAAATTATGTATATACAAATGTCAACTGTGTCTTTATTATATAAATAAAGCAATGTATGTCATGAACCATGGTAAGTATAACTTACAAATACAATCCGTTATAGATATATTTGAATAATTTAAATCACTGTTTACCAATGAAGAATAATTATATTCGATGTGAGCTTTCAAGAAATTGCATTGTAATAAGCTAGTAGGTATGTTAGTTACTACAAAACCAAGAAATTGAAATGAGCTTACTTGTAAGAAAAATCTGAAATTGTATTGAACGTTTTACGAACAATATGCCGGCCGGCCTTAGCTTGCTATGATTTGACACTTTACAAATCAAATTACCTTTTTAGTCTAGTAACGGGCATTGTCATATCGATACTTCTTTCATATCGATAGTTAATACTCCTCTTACCAATCCAAATCAATCGCCCTCTGGACTGATCTGATCGGCTCAATTTACACTACAATATCCAAAGACAAGCGGATATCTCTCTAGCGAAACGCTTTTATTTACTCTCACTATTTATATGGTTCTCTCTAGTAACTCTCTTTACAATTGTACTGGTACATACTCTCCAGAAACTCTCTTTATAAGTGTACACTGTGCTCTTCCTCAATCAATACATCTCAAAATACTCTTGTCTCTACAGCTTACAGAAGTAAGCAGTCTCTAAAATAAACGCAATCACGCATGTTATCCTACATGAATGTTCTCTACAGCTTTGTTCTCTAGAAAGCAGTACCTACCATGAAAATGAGTAGGTATGTACTCTATAGACGACAAAAAGCCATCTATCTATCTATCTCTCTCAAAATGAAACACAAGTATCGATATTTTAAAATCTCTTTATTGGACAACTCTAATTAATTTATAATGTCAACATGAAACCATCACCGCTCTTCCGCCATTTAGATGAAGTCAAACAAACGACTTATATAGGTATTCAAAAATATATTTATCGACTTCATAAAATTATCTATAGCTACCACACAAACATTGAATAATTATTCATTATGATGACCACTAAGTACTAAATATCCCAGCATCTCCACCATGTCGCAAAGCAATAACAAATGCGAATTTATTTGCCTGAATCTTTATGCGTTGTTGTATGTGAAACAAAATTTTACGCTCCCACCTAGATGTCTATCATAATTGTGATTTTATCAATAAACTAAAAATGAGAAAACAAATAACGTTAAATAATCTCTCTATCATCAACTCTTAAGATGATATGATAATGGGACCTCTTGTCCCTAGAATGGCCTCCACTCTAACCTCCCCTCACAGCCATTCCCTGTCCACCAGAATTCAGAATTGTCACTCTATCAAGACCACATCACGAGTCTATATGTAATGTAATCGATTCAAATAATGTTAGAGAACTCACCAAAGCGTGACGTTGACCTCCAGCATAATATTAATTTTTTAACGCTTACAAACCTTTATTTTCTCCTTTTTCCATCAGTTCCTTTCACCATCTGCCTTTTCGCTGTCAAAACCCGCCAAAGATTACCACGCATTTTTTCTTTATGGATTTTTATTTTTTCTAAATATCGCATTTCGCGACAATTGTTTAAAATATCAAAAGAAATTGATATTATGTCATTTTAGAATGTAAATAAAAAAAACTTCTCAAGACCAAGCGATGATACTTTAAGTCGGGAAGTCACCTATGAAATTCAAAATATAGCGGGATTTAATTTCGATTATTTCTAGTACCTAACCACCTTGACGGCAACTGCCAACTGGAGTTTAGGAGAAGATAATTCCTAATCATCACTACATAGTATAAAACAAAGTCGCTTTCTCTGTATTTATATGCCTATGTGTGCTTAAATCTTTAAAACTAAGCAACGGATTTCGATACGGTTTTTTTAATAGATAGGGTGATTCAAGACAAAGGTTTTTTATGCCTATATTCCTGTAATTGTTATTACTGCTACAAATGATTCTTATATTTTTTTATTATGTAAACCTTTATAAGTTTTTCTTAGAGTTCATTTCACGGTGCCTCGAGATATCACACTAATATAATGAGATTGGTACTAATAATTTTATGAACACTTTCTAATAAAGAAATAGTTTGTTTCTTTGTAATTACTTTATTATACTAAACAAAAGTAAATACAAAAGCATAGAAATACAACAAAAGTACAATGGCGGACTTACCCCAGAAAGGGATCTTTTACAGTTGTTTTTTATTTTTAATAATAAAACTATCTTTATTAGCACACAAAGTACAGTTTCAAATTTAACTTACCTTTTACAAAGCCCTTTCCAGTAAACTGAAAATTATCGTACAATAAAGTGTATTAGGAGCTGGGATGGTGGCACACTTAGCGCAGGAAATGTGGCTCATCGATTAACACATTAGTGCAGGTTCGGTGCCTGTGCGACTCAAAGCCTTTTGAATCTCGCAGTAGGTCATATCGAGGAACTTAGATATCGCTGAACATATTATAGACTCATTGAATCGTGATGGTGTGATTTTAGATCTAGGTTTTTGTCACATGTGTGTTTAGATTTATCTAGGTTTTTAAATGCTATTAAATAAATTATTATAATTCAAGACTTATTATAATTCAAAACTTGTGTTTTGGGATACTTAACGATACTATATTTTATAACAAACTATTGATCTCAAGAGATTCTAGCAAATTTCTCATTTCTTGATATTTTAAAGTGTTTTTCTTTTTAAGATTCTTATAATGAATTAATTAACGACAAAGTAAATCAAATCTTTTTAATATTTGAGAGTTGGGTTCGTGCAAGGAGAGCGTATCCTTTCTTTTAATTCCTAAAAATATTTTCATATCCGGATATGACACGTCGAAGTCCTGCATATTTCCTTTCTTCTCTATATTTATTTTCTTAATCGTTCTCTCTCATCGTCATTTCTTATCTATTTTCGTCCTATAAAGAGCTTTTAACCTACATTTGTTTTTATCACATTTCGTAACTAGGGCTCTTATTCATAATTGTAGTTAAAATTCCGATCCTGTAGCAAAAGGTTCTAAGGACATGGGGCCTTTAAACGTTGCCCAAACTTCGTTGTCAATCTAGTCGTATAACGAAAAGACATAAACGAAACTTGAAGTTTTTAATAAAAATATTTCATATATTCTTCTGGCCCTGAATGCAAACGGAAATAAAAAAGTTATTTGTTCCAAACTCTGGATGGTGTATTGGATATTTTCCATTTATTATGTCGTCAATATGAGATAAATTGCATAGCCCTAGGTATCTATATTTTTATGTTGAACCATATCTACGCATTATTTTATAGGGCCATAAATCGTGTTACCCTCATACATTGATTTGTAGCGCCGGATGGCGGATTGGTTTGATTTTCAGAAGAGAAACTATGTTTTGATGTAACTATTCTTTAGTTTTTTTAGACTGCCACCGTGGACCAGTGGATTAGGCGTTTGCCTGTAGAGCCGGAGGTCGTTGATTCGGTTTCCACGGGAAGCATTCTTTGTTTAGTTGTTTTCAGTTTGGTAAGAACATCGCAGGCTTGATTTAGTTGGTTGTCTGATAATAAAGATGATTCTGTGCTTCGGAAGGCTTGGTCCCGGCTGCCATATAGTCGTTAAAGGAACCAAGTCAGAGGCCGAGAGGCGGTTCCGACAAACTTTGGCACCAGGGTGTGTTTTTTTGCGTCAAAATGTGCACGAATTATGTTATTAATCCGATTTCCAAAGTAGTTGTTCTTTGAATTTGAAAAAAATGTAGGTAAGTATTATTTCTATATTTTTTGGTAGCTAGCTAACACTTGAATTTTGATAAAAATGTATGACAAGTGCCGTTTTATATTCTTTATCAATCAAACCATGGCCAATCGAAAACAAAACTGACAAGGTATAAAAGTAGAGCTAAAAAATAGATATTAAAAGTTATATCTCGAAATAAAAGAACTTATTGTTCTTACATAAAAAATAGTAAATAAGTATTTTATGTGTTTAAGTTTAAAATTGAACGAAAATCTTCTAATATATAAATATATTAGATGATTTATTCATATATATAAATATAAATCTAATTAAATGTTACATGTATTTTATATAATTATAAAATTCACCATAAAATAGGTATGCTATATAAATAATGTTGAGAAGTAGCAGAGTAAAGTCGAGAGCAAACAAAACAAAAATATTTTAACATATTATTATGAACGAACATACAGTATCAAAATATGATTTCTTAATAAAAAAATATACTCAGAATGCAAATTCAGTCAATTTAATGCCCTAGTAATGGCCATTGCAACATGAACTTGACGTAAAAACTACAGCACGCGGCAGTGGTATACTACTAGTATACCTAGTATTCTGTAATCTAAGGCTGTACTAAGCTAGTGATGGGCCAAAATGGTAATAACTAGTTTTTAACCGTTTTCTACCGTTATTTACCGCGTACTGTTATCCATACTTCCATACTTATATTATAAATGCGAAAGTCTACTGTCTCTCTGTTACGCTTTCATCGCTAAATTGCTGAACCGATTTTGATGAAATTTGATATGTGTATAGTTAAGGACCTTGTATCAATCTATACAACTTTTGAGCGCGATATACTTAACTGAGTTCGACGCGGAGCCGCGAACAACAGTTTATTATAATACTTATACTAAAGTTTTCTACAGTGGCGTATGAAGTTTATAGTAAATAACGATGGAAAACGGTTGGGAACTAGGTTTTTCTGCCCATCACTAAGCGCACTCGTAAAGCTAATTTATTTCAAATCGTTTTATTACAAGTAGTTTCCATAATTGAAACCTTATAATGCAATTTACCTACTTGCATATGCAAAGGTCAAACCTGAGTATTTACCTTTTTATAGCACTTAATGTTTGTTCCTTGGACTTTTATAATTTAATTCACATTCATTCATATCACGTAGGTTGCAAGGCCAATAAATAAAATTTTGTGAAGACACTAGTGAGTAAATAGAAAAAAAAAAAAACACTAGCATCCAAAGTGTTCAATTTCTAGCTGACACATGCGTACAGATATCTTTTACAACGAATATATTTTTTAAACAAATAGGCTAAGAAAATGCTGTTATTGAATCAAGACTAAACCTGCCAGCTAATGAACTCACGGCCATCCTGAGTTCATTTAATTAGCTAATTTCGTGGACTACGTTTAAACTTTTATAAAATGAAAAAATGCCGTCGTTTCTCATTAACATTTTTTTATATAATTGGCTGATTAGAATGTAAGTAATATAATTTTAAATCTTTGGTAGAAACAAAACAGTTTACTTATTTACATTAGTTTCAAGATGATGATTAATTCTTAGTTTTTTGAAATCGCATATCACTTATATACAAATAAACTTACTATGCTTAGTTTTTACCTCTTCACTCAAATATAAAACATATACCGGTGATACATTATTACATAAATTAGCAAATTAATCATATCTAACTGGCGTATTTTTTTGATAATATAACAAACACATCTGTATGAAAATGTTAAATCATGTTTTACATTATTTTCAGGTATACCACAAGCTGAAATAAAAAACGGTATATTGATGTGTATTTAGGTATATTACTTATTAGAAGGTACATCTATTAAGTTATTTATGACAAAGATGTTACGTACATTTGGGATGGTAAACTGATACCAATAGGTAATAATCTTCAGTTCGCCAAATCCTACCTTTCAAGACGTAAATAAACCAAAAAAAAAAGAAATTATATTATATATAACTTATTATCAACTATTTGCGTTCTGTACCAAAAACTTTTGCAAACGAAAAAAGCGGATAATAAAATAACAAACAATTTGAAAATAAGCCGTTCTCAAGACAAAAGATAAAAAAAAAAGAAAATACCTTAAGAAAAGCAAACAAAATACGGCAGCACAGTTCTATTAAGGTCGGTATTGGCAAGTAAGAATCACGAGAAAGGAGGCGAAAGTACTGAAAGGATAACTTGCAAGCCGCTGAGTGCACAACTGTATTGTTATCCAAGATACGTACAAGAACATAGCTACTGCAATACACCTAAGTCGTACTCAGTAAATAAACTGGGAGGGGAAACGTCGCGATAAATGGAATGTAGGGTTGGTGATTTTGAATAATGTTTGGCTTATGCAGTTAAGTAAATAATCGAACTGTTAAATGAAATTTGAGTAGAAACACAAACAGACAGATGACATGGCTAGACTACAAAGGTTTATGTTTTTTTCTTTTTTGTTTTTCTTATTTATCATTTATTGGACGTTCACATTTACATGCCGAAAAATTATGTCCTATACTAAATAATGAAATTATACAGTTAGGTATTTCTAAAAAAATAGTTTTTGTGACACCAGAAGCGTACCCTGGCCTTTGAAGCGTAAGCTGAAGATGCAACTAAGATACACGCTAAGATAAAGCCTGTTTTTAATTTATTAGAGCTAATTATTAAAGAGATATCGACAACACCGAGCAGGGTAGATCAAGAATAAGTACTGAACCTGTAAGTCCAATTAGTTCTGCACCAAATACCAGCGGGAAGCGAAAACATGTGATTTTTTTAGTTGGAAACAAAAGGCCTTCAAAGCGATTAAAAATAAAACATTACAGTCATTTGACATTTGTGCTAAATGATCGTTTAGCTTCTATCTATTCTGATTTTTCTGTACTCTGAATTAACAAACTCAAAGACCTAGAAGACAGAAGCTGGCCTCTGGCCGAGAAGGCAAGCGAGGCGTACTTTTGAACGTAAGCCCCCTAAGGATGGGGGAAAGTTATTAAAATGCAATGATTGCATAGATAGGCGACACTATAGAGAACTTGTAGGGAGATCAAGCAGGTGCGACTGGAAAGAGATGCGAAATGCTAGTACAGCGCACTCTCCCGAGATTCGGCTCGTATAACCGAGAGGTTGGTAGAGCCATGGGAGGTGGAGGGATCTTGTACTCTAAATGAACCCTTTCCAATGTCCACGTTATACTGTAAAAATTAATACTCAAATTAAGAGTAATTCTGTAATTCGTCCCATATACCTACGGCCCATTTGGGACGAAACGCAGAAAATCAAAATTAATCAAAATTTCATTCTGCAATTCGTCCCATTCTTTTTTTGTATGGAAATTTAAACCTTATCAACGCTTGGTACAGTCAGTGAGACAAGAATTAAGCTAAATGTATATTTCGTTAGAATTGTTACATTTTGCTGTGGATTTGTTCATAGTTAAATATAAAATAACGGATTGTGGAAAAAAATGTTATTGCTGAATATTTTATCTAAGACATCAGGTAATTGTTTCATTATATAAGAAAACGCACAAGTTCAAGTGTTACCGAAATGAATACAATTGGTTGACATGTATGGCTTCCAGATAAGTAAACAATGGATGCGATGGTCACTTATGAAGAGGTATTATTTGTTCATTCTTTTGATGAAGTCCGTCCCTAAATAGAATGCAGATACCAATGGAAGATATAATGAATTCTTTTGTTTTGACTATTTATGTTTTTGCGGTTGTTGTTGTTATCAGTAAGTAAACAATGGTTATGGTGATCACCCTTGAAGTAAAGTATGCCAGGATCAATAAAGCAATAAAACTACCTACTTATCTTTGTACACGTGCATGACTAGGAGAGGGAGTATTTTGTAGAATTCAAATAAGTTACTTAGTATGGTTTACACTTTCCGACAGAAAAAGTCAGAACATCATTCAGTAGATGTGAAAAAAAAAATGTATATTTTATTGTTGTGACATTTATTGTGACTTGAATCTGTGAAATTTTGTGACTTATGTGACTATGCAAGTGTCTGCGTTCTTAAAAAAGTTGTTGTAAGTATGTATTCTTTATTTTAATATTAATTAGGGTTCCGTACCTCAAAAGGAAAAAACGGAACCCTTATAGGATCACTCGCGTGTACGTCCATCTGTCGGTCCGTCCATCTGTCACAGCCGATTGCTCTGAAACCACTGGACCAATTGAGATGAAATTTGGTACACATATGTAAGTTAAAGACTCAAAGGTGCATGTGTAACGTATTATGAATATTATGGATTTGGGGGTCACTTTTGGAGGATAAATCACAACATTAAAAAAAAAAGATTCGCTAACCATATCGTGTGACATATCAAATGAAAGAGCTCGTTATTAGGATCTCAAATATATTTTCGTTATTATTGAAATATAAATAGTTTTCATTTTATTCAGGAAAGAAGTCGAAAATTGACCATTCACCCCTGATCTCCGAAACTAATGAGCCTAAAATTTTGAAAAAATTACGGAATATAGGTCATTAGTAGTTGTAGATTACAGGAAAACCTACAAGAACCCTGTCAATTGACAATTAAGTGGTAAATTCAATATAAAACGTTTTAGTTCACTAAAACATCACTAGATGGCGATAGTAATAGTTAGTTGAAATACCACAATTTGTTCAAAAAATAAATTCAACAATTTAAGCTACTGGCTGAAAATAATGTTGTGTAAAAAAATTATATGTTTTTTTCCCGCCATCTCTGTCAATGTTTCTCTAAATTGATTATCTTTTGATTTTCACAAAAACTAGATCACATTGTAAGATCAACATTTGTAAAATTGATAACAAATAACTTAGCAGTTTAGTATATCTTGTATAAGTACAAACAGTAAATAAAATATAGTTCAAACTGAAATACCTTAAAGTGCATTCTACTTTCTTCTTTCCTCATCGTTTCCGTTTCACAAATAATTTTCAGCATCGGCAGTTCATTTTACATTGGTCCTTAATCGAGCCATATATTATTACCCCAGCCCTATTACAAGCCTACATAATACCCATTTGCACATAATTTGTGCTTTGTTAGTTCATAATTTTCCAATTCTGTCTGTATATAATATACTTACTTACAAATCAACCTTTATGTTCTGTACAGTTTATTGTACATACTTTCATTATATGCTTATTCTAGTTGAAGACTATTCTATGATTATTATATTTCTTAATGAAAAATTCAACGTTTATTATTTCTACACTAACACTTTTTTTACTGATTGTACCATTTATAAACATGGGACGAATTGCAGAATGAAATTTTAATTAATTTCGATTTTCTGCGTTTCGTACCAAATGGGCCGTAGGTACATGGGACGAATTACAGAATTACTCAAAATTAAGAACATACAAACTTGTGACTTTAAAACGATTATTTTTCTACTCCTAGGTGTTAGCCTGTATCTTACTTTAATAACATTGTAAAAATATATCTTGCAGGCATAAACTATTGTTGTGGATACAAGTATCATAGATCTTTAGTGGACATTGATTAGCAAATAATGACGAAGCAAACAGATCATTTCTTAATTTCATAAATAAGAAAAGTATAGTAAAGTATAGTGCTTTATATAGAAGAGTATACTATAAGCATCGTGTGTAAATACAGCTAAAAATAGCTTCACAAAGAGATCGCATTACTGGATTTACAGCTTTATGCAAAACCACGAAGAAAGTTTACGTCACTTTAAAATGTATTCCATTTATCTTAAAATTAATTAACATCTGCGGTGTCAGCCCTACGCCTCCCGCGATAAAAGCGAGCAAGAAGAACCGTTTAAGTCTCCATTTATTACAGCAATACTCTCTAATTTGTATGTTCTTTCACAGTGTTAAACTTTGAAGTCAAATGATTTAATAGAGGGGGCAGACCGTACTAATGCAAATGTAAAGCAGGGCTATTCTGCGCATGATTTGGGAGCGAAAATTAGAGACTGCTCGAATGCGAAAATGAGACAAAGAGTGTTTTGAAGGAAGCAGAAATTTAATTAATGCCTTAGTGTAATATTGTCTGCTCTAATTGAGACGTTATTGTGAGTCGTTTTCAATGGAAGATTCCTGTTTATTTAATGGTTGAGTAAATTTCGCCTGTAAAATTAGAGTATACTTATTCAAAAAGAAATGTACCAAAGTATTTGTATATTTTGCGTCTTTAAAATATACCAATAACAATTATGAGTTGTATTATTTTATTATGTGACATGAAAGTTCTTCATTTAGCATTTCCATTTGTTATTAAATGGAAATTCTAAATTAAGAACTGTCTTAGGCAACGGCTGTTCTCCAAACAGCTGTTGCCTAAGACATGGAACACTCAGAGAACCCTGGATAGACTATCGTGTCGCAAACCTACGAAGAGGGCTAACCTTAAGTAAAGAGACAGGACACGGAAGAAGAAAAAGAAGAGAAGAATTTTACACCAGGCACGCTTTATATTTGTGACCGCGAGGCTGTGCAGTCTATGGATCATCTTATGATATGTCTCAACTGCCCTGACTCCTGTACAGTTGAGGGTTTGGGAGCGGCCAACGATAGAGCAATCAACATAGCTACATATTTGTCAAAAATAATTTAAGAGTCAAGCCATTTGACTCGAATAAGAAGAACCAGACACGCAACTGCTTACAAATACAAAAGTATTTGTTTATGCATGAAGACCCGAAATAACACCATGTTTATCAAATTGTGGGCTCAAATACAAAATGGCTAAATACGACCTGAAATCACCTTCATACATAACTATCTTTATAATAATAATTTATGTTTTAAGTCTGGAAAATCAACAATTATCGTAGATCCCTGACAAGGAATCTAACAACTTGAAATTGTGTTAGATTGAGCAAAATTATAAATTAGCGCCGTCTAAAATTTATAAATTCGCCATCCGACAGATATAAATCCGTGGAGCGGATTTTGAAAATGGGTCTAATGTTTGTGATTTGTCAGCGTAGGCTTAATGAAACAGGTAACCCTGCCATCATGTTACAAATATTTTCAACTTTATAATTAGGAAACATTTAGGTAGTTATATCTAAAATTATACAAATATTTTTGATATAATTTGAATTCTATTTTGAAATAAAGCGTCTTCTATTCCATGTAATAATCTATATAAATATGAAATCTATATATATATATATATAGAGAAAAATAGTATTATTTAAAATTTTACTGTTAATCATATTGTTACCACTAATGTTCGCACTTTGTTATTTAAGCCGTTTTCTTTTGTGAGGACCTCTTATTGGCAATTAGTAGCTTATTAAATTAGCAATGTGTATATGTCTTCCTTAAAAAAATAAATAAAAATTAATATTAATACCTCTATAAAAACAATGAAGAAATCACAGGGTTTTATCTTGAATAAAATAAATTTTATATAACATATTTACTAAATATTGTTATGAATTTTGTTATATGGCTATATTTTGTTATTTTTAAAAATATACAGCTGCGTTGGAGTGAAATTTGAAATCATGCACCCGACTCGAATACGGTGCTGCAGTACTGGAGTGGTGCTCAAGTCAATGAGGTTTTCACGCCATATCAGCATTTTGTTATATATTTCCGAGGCGTTTTGGTATTGCACAACTTTAGAGCCAAGAGTATGCAGTTTTCATTTTAAAAATAAATACGAAAAAGTACATTTACATTATGAAAGTTTATCACATAGTTACTCAAAGACAATTTTTCACTTGCTGCGATAACAAATCTCTTGTTTTCTATCACTTCAATTTCTCTATTGACTTATAATATTTCTATATTTCAGCAGGTCTCTAATATAGTCATAGTATGTTCTTATATTTTGAATAAAAATTTAGAAATTTGTTTATCTGTTGTAAATATTTTAAATGATTTTTTTCTAAATTGATCTTTTTTTTTTTCACAGTCCGTTTAACTGTATAAAATTTGATGGCTTATAATTATAATGTAGATTATATCAGAGCACATTATAACGCTTTATATATGGCTTTTAACGGTCTGCATTAACCTCGGAAGTTTTTGGTTCTTTTTTATGAATTCGAAACGCCAGTTTCTATTTTATTTTTAAGTAGACTGATCAAGATTTTATACATTTTCAACACACATTAGGCCATACCAATGAGCGAAATAAGTGTTAATAGTATTTACCTGATAAAAAAAATATTTGGGTAAATCAGAGATAAATAATATACCTTGTTACCTAACAATACATTTTGCATATATCTATATGCAAACATATATTTAAAAATAAAGCTACCACGGAAATCAAAATTCATTTATCTTTTCGACTGTTATAAAAGGCGACGTTTAACAACTTTTCTTAACAGGTTTTGTTCTCTAAATGGCTTTTTATAGTCCCCGCTAATCTGCAGTCGTTTAATGTTCTGAAATGCTCAGTAAATCACCTGCGCAAAATGTCAAGTTAAATGTTTAAAGGAAGACTAATGAAGCTAAAACGTTAGGTATAAAGTTTTTTTTAATACCCTACCTACCCTAAGATTGGCTGTACAAGAAATTGTGACAATTTATGTATTTTACCAAAAGAAAAAAAATGTTTAAATTATGTTATATTAAAATAAATAAATAAAACCATTTTTAAAATAAAGGTTTACAATATTTATTTCAATTATTGAATCATGACGATATTTTGTTAACGTTTATAATTTTAAAGACAAAGAATAAAAAAAAATCTTAATCACATAAATATGTTCTCAAATAGATCACAATAAACAATTGGTGAAAATCCATAATCTGCACACCAAAAATAGGTCAGTGTGTATAGTAGGTGTATAGTACCCCCACTTCAGGGAGGGTTATTTTCACGAATCATAAAGGGATATTTCCTCTGCCTATTGCTATAAATATTTTTTGCTTCCTATATACCTACTTTATACATGAAAAAATTAGTTGATATGAAAAAAGTATCCATGGTTCGGTTTCAAGGTATAAACAATTTTTTCTTAAAAACTTCGCAATTTTTTTTTTAATTTTTGTTATTTTTTAGGTCAGTGTCTAAAGAATGATTTGGTAATTTCTACGAATATGAATAATCCCTACGTATATGAACCGTCATATATTAAGCTGATAAACACCTGATTTTCTTTTAGTAGGTATATTTTTCTTTTGTTCTACGTGAGGAGTTTTTCCATGACACAAGTAATGAAGTACCACAGAGAAAGCGACTTTGTTTTATATTATGTACTGAAGAACATCAAACATGGGTTTGAGCACATAGCGTAGCTAATACTACAGTACAGTATTTATCATATAGGGACGGAAGGGGCGGATTTATCCTTCTCAGGATCCAACAGGACATTTATTTACGATGTTAAGATAAATTAAATATATCGCTAGGTAAATATTTCAGATTGTAAACAAGGAAAAAAGGTTCTGAGTTGTGAGAGCTTTGCTCTGCTGGGATTTGAGATAAAAGTAAATAATACTCGTAATTTTGTTGGATTAGAATAAATTTGATTTAAATTGTTACAAATTGTCTATCTGTATCATATCGGTATAGTCACAGCTTGTGATGTGGTTTTGGTTTAATAATAGGACGTCGTGAATGGCGACTATAAAGGGATCAACTAAGTAGTAGTCAATTTTTTTTTTCAACTGGTATATAACAATAAAAGATACGTAAATGTCGAATCTATAAATATGTCTTGTAAATTATATAGTTGACAACTTTAAGGGTGGTTTTTCTAAAGGCGAGAGATCATTATATTATATGTAAAATACAAATTTACAATTATTATACAATCTTAACTACAATCTATTTACACACTTAAAATTAAAAAAAATATATAAATATTACACAAAAAAAAAAAAAAAAAAAAAAAAAAAAAAAATCAACAGAACACTATGCGTCGAAATATTCCTCCGCATTACTGTCAACTGGAAATGTTCCGTGTTTTCTAAAGTAATTTTTGGCATTTGATAAAAAATCAACATTTATTTTATACTGCAGCTACAGATTACGACACGGTATATTTTTACATAAAAGACTATAATTAAAATCAAACAAAACAATGTTTTTTTTTTTAATTCACAATTAATTTATTTCGTCCAGTCATAGGTTTAAGGATGTTCCGAACGCTAATATCGCAGATTATTGTATAGAATGCTATCTAATACGAAGAATGCGTAATGAATTTGTGTAGTTCGTTAAACTTCAGAGATAGCTCACAAACGATATGTGCGGAAATTCCTCCCATAAGCCACGAATAATGAGCACCGAGCACACGAGTTATGAAACAACAATAATAACTTTACAAGCACACCAACATGTTTATCTAGTTAAAAATCGCTCAAACATAAAACGCGACCGATATTGAATTTTAAAGTGCCTTAAAAGCACCGCATTGGCCAATCGTAAATCTAGGAATAAAAGAGGTTTACTGTCTACTGGAGTCAATAGTTAGTTATCTGATACGATACCATGCTCTTTTACGGCTTCCCAAGCGTGCCAGATGCTTACAGATTTATCTTAATGTATAGCCACTTTTACAGTTTCTAATGTTGGAAAACTAGCGGATTATTTTTGAGAAATGCGATCGTATTATGGGGTAAGCCTTTTGAATTCTTTGAAGAGGCGCTCTTTGTGGTTTTCATTGCCCTGCCACGGCGGAGCTGTGCCACTTCTTCTCTCATTCTTTTTAAATTGACGTAATCCTTCTTCGATTCAAATTGAGAAATGTAGATTTTATTGGTACTAAGTATAATAGTTATTTCAAAGTTTTAATAGTAAAATACTTTTTAATTGTATTTTCAATTCAAAAATGAGAACGAATTGGTTTTTGTTTTGTTACTTTAGAGTTTGTTTTAAATGTAACTGTTAATCAAATTTTTAGGTGATTTATATTTTACCCTTTTCGGGTTAGTACTCTTTGTTAGTCTTACTTACTTGTATAATATTATTTTAATAAAAAGTAATCAAATAACAGATGAGATCCTTTAACTAAAAATCACACAAAGCAAGTCACAGGCATTATCTATCATCTTTGAACGCTCTCTACAAATTTATCATTCTACAGATGGAAACGTTAAAAAAACTTTTTATTGATATTTTTGTAAATAGCATTCCTGGGATACCCTATATCATCTCGTCCCATCTGTTCCTTTATTATGATCTTCGTAAAACTTTGTATAAAAGTAGTTTCAGAGGCGGTAAAAGTAATTTGTATTCCAACATGTCGTGCCCCCGGGAAATAAGTTGGGTCAGTCCTACCACGGTATAGAACAAGACTGGTTTGTGGATACTTACTAAGTTGCGGAATAAATCAGTATTTGTAATGCAAAACTACTGACATATGTAACACTTAATATACGTTGTCTGATAACTTTTGTTTGATGCAAGCAAAACAACGCTGTTCTACCTGATATAGTTTTTGCCCGTAGCTTTTCTTTTTCTTTAAGAGTTAAGGGCTAAAGTAGTGATAAATTCAAATTCAAAATTCAAATTGTTTATTTTCAATATAGGATATTCTTATCACTTATTGACATCAATTGTTACTTATTTTAATATATATATATATATATATAATAGTAATAAAATTAGTCTCCCTTGTACCAAATTAAGTCTAAATTTTAAGCTGTTATAACATGAAGAAAATAGACAAATTGATAGGATTATAACCTTTATGATAATAAAGCTAGTCTGCTACGTCTTGAGAAATCATCGGCCATAAAAAAAAAATACAAAACTTAACATGAGTTCAGTTTTTTACCTGCAGAAGTTTGCGTTGATAGATTATTTCAAACAAACGATTTAAATAGCTTTATTTTTGTAAAATAAAAGGCGTTTTTTTTTTACACGGGCACAGTAGAACACGAATAGCTACTCTAGTGCATGTTCAGTGAAAACCACTCAATCAGTTCTGTTAGTGTTTTTTTTTGTGAAATTTAAAATAAAGATCTCTCTAAAGTGAGATGTTTATTAGATCAGACCGAAATAACGCCAGTATCACGCGTACGTTGCTAAACTGTGAGCCTTGCTGACGACTCGGACACAATAAAATCTTATAAAAAAAATTAACAAATATTTATGAGATATAGATTTTTGTATTAAAAAATACCTTTTAATAATTTTAGTTTTTTTTTTCAACATACGAGTACATTTTATGTCAAAGTATGTCCACAAAATAATTTATTAAAGCACTAAAATATATTATTTATCTGTTGCCGTTTTTTTTTCACATTCCTATTTAAAACTTTCTTAGCTGACTGTTCTAAGTTTGATGGTGTCCAAATTGTCGGTGAAACACTATTAAAATTAAAAAGTTTCAGAGCTGCCAGCAAGCCAATTGTGAGCTATTGATATATCTTTATTGGATATTGCCTTTCAATCAATCAATGTCATTTATTTGCATAAAATGAATTTTTTGATCTTTTCTTTCCACGCGTCTATAATTTTCATATTTTGTCCCATTATGACGTAAAAGTTATCTGACTACCTCGTGCATAGTCTTTCTCTTTTGTAGTAAACTATTTTTATTTATAAAACCAATTTATAAAAATAGCTTACAAAAATAACAAGTCTAAGATATTTTAGCTGCTTTTCTTCAGATAAATATACCTACGTATAAAATTCATGTTCGTTTATTTTTTCATACCAAATTGAAAACTGTCTCCGCAGTAAAATTAAAGTTTCAAAAATGGCAATTGTGAATTTAACTGCGAGATTGGCAAATGCAATTTGTCAAAGCAATTTCGGTGTTTAATTAGAATTTCTGAGGGTAAAATCCTAGTTTAGTAATTAAGGGATTAGTTGAATCAACATCGTGACTCACATAGTAACTTTGAACACGACGCGCGACGGAGCTAAATAAATTTCCGTGAGAAAACGTGGTGTGCAGATGTTTTTAGTTAAATGTTCAAAAATTCTGCATTTACGTAAATAAAAATAATAAAACTTGTAATGAAAAAGTAAATTATGCATGAGCCTACTTAGCTATATTCAATCGATATGGACACAGGTTTCATAACAACATTATCTTTAGAAAAGCAACATTAAATACCCAAAAAATAAATAAAACAACATTTAATAGAAATGGTGAAAAAATTAAGAAAAATGTAAAGTTAATATAAAAAAGGCTTAAAAAGTTAAATATTTATAGGACATTATTTACGGTCTAATTAATATTTTTTTAGATATGACTTATTGTCCTGATCCAAAAGTCACTGCATTTTGTAATATTTTTCATAAAGATTGATGACAGATTGGATCTTTCAAGGCTAGAGTGAATAAGCTTATGTGCCAGAGAGTTCCATCTTAGACTGCACCTGCATTTAATATCAGGTGGAATCGTGGTCAATCGCTGGACATTAAGAATATATAAAAAAAATCATTTATCTTCCAAAATTCTAACAGTGAGATTGAAATGAAAAAAGTATTTTTAGGTTCTGTGGCAAAGATTTATAAGTACTAGGGAACCATGCGTCTTTCGAGCATTCTAAACCAAAATATGGATAGTAGAGAAGACCATATCAGATTTAGACCTGTTATAAATTGCCCATGGAAGCGCATTGTCTATTTGTGATTTATCAATCCTACTTGTAAAATGTATATTTATCAATACCTAACTAAATCATCAACATTAAATAGTTGTATGATTTTAATTTAATTTTTTAAGTATTTATGGTTTGAGTGTTATAGAGAATAATACTTTACGTAACTCCGAATTCCCTAAAAACTAGTGACTATAACAAGCCGTAGACGTCGGGAATTCTTCTTTCTCGTTTTCCTGATCTTTGAATAACTCTAACTAATGAAATGAATAATGTTAGAAAAGAAAAAATGTGTCCTTTATAAGTAGAAAATGAAATAGTGGAAATTTTTTTTAACGCCCAATATTAGACATTTTTACAAGGCTGCACGATTCCAACAGAAAAAATTAAAAATAGAATCGACAAAGAATTTTTCCTTATTATCAAAGCTGGTTACAAAAACGTTACATTGTTCTAAGCTAAAGCTATTCTGCACTCTCTTTAATTTAGCTTTCAAGTAGAGAATGTATTGGGCTAAGTTTCAGCGTAAATCACAGAAACTTACACCACGATTTATTTATCAACTTTTGCTACACCTGTTGGTCACGGGTATGGATTAAAAGGGTTCATTCTTAGCAACGTTGAAAGTTTTGAAAGTAGTTTATTTTGTATCGACGTTCCTTGTTTATTGTTTAAAATCAATATTGGTTATCAAGAATGTTAATAGAAAACTTTACCTAGATACAGATTTTCTTGATGCAGCACAAATTATGTTTAGAGTACTTACACTTATAGTAATTACTTTAGTGCAAACCTATGATGAACAATTATAATTTTATTTAAACATTTTTGAAATAAAATAGGATAGTCTACCAACTAATAAATGTAACCCTACTAATAAAAAGAATAATCGAGTTAAAACTATACGAAAATGATTAATGTAAAGAGAAACCCAAGACCGAAAAGTTATGAATCTGACATGGACCTTCTCTTCCTCACAATTTACACTGGACTTGGGTCCAGTAGTGGACTCTCTGCATCGAAATAGCAATGATCAAAACCGTTCTACCTTAATAAACTCATATCTTTAGTAATCTCAAATTGTCTTCCACGACTTTAATTAATAATTCATAGGATTGAGCAAATCATTAAATTTAGATATATATCTATTGTCGATTCATACTTCAACGGTGTATTCAGAGGATCAGTGGCTCCTTCATTTGTAAATTTTAACATAAGTTCTACTAATTTCCATTTTCCTTATCCTTTATCAATATTTAAAGTGCTCTACAAACAGAAAATGTAAATTTTATTTGAGAATATAAGTAATAATTTTGAATAAAATAAGTTTAATGGACAAAATTCCTTTTGCTATTTTTGAAAAGTTTTGTATATAACTGTACCTATTAGGTATTCGTTTTTAAAATTTTTATTTTCATAACTGCGACTTGCAATAAAGCTCCAAACCTGCATTTTTTAATGATTCCGCAGTTTATGCAGTGTTGCTTGACAATATATTATTACAATACGTTATTGAAATGGCACTCTCATTTTATATTTTGCTATAAAATATTCTCAATTGACAAATTGCAAATTACTTACATGAATCAAATTATTTGTCATATAATTTATGTGGTAGTAAACTCTTTACACATCAGAATTAAAGATTATTAAATGAATCGGAAGGACGGAAAGCTTCGAATCGCCCATAGAGCAATGAAAAGAGAAATGTTAGGAATAACATTGCTCGATCGGGTACGAAACGACCGGATTCGACAGATATCGAAAGTCAGGGATGTTGTTCTCACTATCAAGAGGCAAAAATAGAAATTGTCAGGACATATAGCAAGGATGGACTAAGAACGGTGGACCAGAAAGGTCATAGAATGGCGATCGTGGACATAGAGGCTATCCTGCATTACGCTGGGTGGATAGTATCAAGCGCCATGCAGGCCCAAATTAGATGTATGTAACACAGATATGAAAATTTATGGAGGAGGCTTACGTCCTAATAAGGACCACAGTGGCTGCTATGGATGGATGGAAATGAATTGAAACTGGTATCCAATGTCAACATCTACGAGATCAAATTGTGTTATGCCAACACCGCTAGATCAAATTCCTACCAGGTCAACCATCAACCATTTATCGTATCAATTATTTACGACATCAATGGATCATTAGATCAACAGAGCGCGTGTAACGTGCACGTACGCGACGAAATGTTAGAATCATATTTGATATTCGCACATGGAACGATCGAACACATTCGAAATTTAAAATTCTCAGCACGGCAACGGCGGCGGCGTGAAAGGCTTTAATTTCAAGCGTCACACGGAGCACCTGTCATCGTACAAATATAGACATTCCGCTGTTCAGCGAAAAATGAAGGATTCGCTGACTGATACGTCTGTCGAAAATGTACGTCTTTATGTGTTGTTAGTACGTATGTTTTGATTTTTTTCAGTGGGCGAAATCAACATCATTAATCATTGAATTCCAATCTTACTATATTGATGATGATTAATTATGTTTGAAAATTAACTGCTGAATAAGCAGCTTATTTTGTAAAATTAGACAATTAGAAATTATAACAATAATCTTATATATTTAGTAGTTCCATAAAAACCAAAATTTTACAAATAGGTAACAAATAGTTATCAGCGTGCTGATAATATATTCAATTATTAACTTTGTGAATGTAGAGTCCGCGAATTTAGTTTAGTCCGTAGGTACATTTCTAGGGTTTCTGTCTGCCCAAAAACTGATGCAAGTACAGCGCACTCTCCCGAGATGCGGCTCGTATAACCGAGAGGTTTGTAGAGCCATGGGAGGTGGAGGGAGTGCCCAAAAAGTGAAAAAAAATCATAACAATCATTATTCTGCTTAAAGTGGGAATGAAAGGGGAAAAGAAAAAGAAATAATCATCTGTTTGTAAAAATTTAAGTTGGTACGAAACACTAAATGGATCTTAAAAATACCGAATAAAACTTACAAACTTCAGATCATGAGGCAATATAGTCTAAACTTCAAAATTGCAAAAGCAAGAGGCACTGGAATACAAATACAATACCTAGTTAACAATAATTGTTCTTCTTAGGAAACTGGTTAACTTAACCCATTATCAACTGACTTGTAAGACCGGAAAACTTGGAGAGACCATTCTGAGCGTAGCCGCATGTTGCAAGTCACTCGCCCTAGTTCCCATAAGTTCCCAGACACTGATTAAACAAGTTACAATGTTTGTTTATTAGTGATCAATATGGTAAAAATTGCTAGCTGGATAGAAAGTTCCTTATTACATTATATTCTAATTTAAATTTATAGGTAACATAAGTATTTTATACCTTAAATAGTCCTGTGGTGGGATCAACAGTCTAACAGTAAACGGCAGGCGGCTGAAATGATGATGATGATTAAAATTTAAAACTGCTCCGGTGGTTAAATTGTAATTTATATTTTGTCATCATTATTATATTTCAGTCGCAGGCTGTCCACTGCTGGAATCCAAGGATTTCCAAAATGACTGGTTGAATGTGGCCTTCATCTAGCGCAACGCCTGTGACCTTCTTCAAGTCATCTGAGCATATGGTCGGTGGGTTTCAGATGCTGCGCTTGCGATTGTGTGGTCGCAAATCGAGAACATATCGGCCCCATCGGCTATCGGTTCGATGCTTTATATGATATTTGTCTGTATTCATATCGTTTGAGATATAAGTTGATCCTACATACCCTTGTGTCAAAGTTTAAATTGGCCTCTTGGTATCTTGTTTTTTTTTAAATCGCGCGTTGCCATATCAATTCATCCGGTCATTTCAGTGCAACCGTGTGAATTCAAGAGGTGGATAAGACCTAGTGGATAATAAGATCTAAAATAATAATAAGATACAAGCATTCCATCTACTTCCTAAGATGTTTGTTACACCTTTACGCTCTAATAGTTGAAAGGAATTGGTTAAAACTTTGTTCGTGGAAACATAATTTACACAGTAGGAGACTTTTATCCAGGAGCTTACACGTGCGCGAACACACGTCGTCAAACTTTTTTACATAACAGTTACTTCTATTATTTTAACTGACTTCCAAAGAGTAGGTTTTCAATCTGATTGAACGTATTTTACAGTATACCTATTTGGAAAACTTAAGCCCACAAGCTTACAAAAGCATCATTACCCTTTGTTTTGGCTCCACTGTATTTGGGTAAAAATATGATGATGGAAAAAATTTATCTAAATTAATTTATGTCTTAATAAAGCGAGCAGTATTATTTTTTTTAAATCTAGCTATTACAAAAAAACTATGGCAATAAAAATCACTAATAATGCCAGATTAAAAAAAATGGTTACTTCTCATAAGTTGATACGGTTGTTATGTAGGTAGTCAATTCGGTAGCTAAAGGTTAAATACCAATCACAGTAAAATCAACCAATTTACAGAATGTACTCACAGCAGTGTCGAATAAGCCTCAAATCCCACACGATTGATTAAGTAAGCTAAGTAAGTACGTGTGATAGAGAAATACTATAATAGATTTAGTAATGTGTAGTTTATAGTGGAGACGTGTTAGTAATTAATTATAGTAAACATAATATTTCAATAAATAAATTGTCCCAAATGTAATTTAATTATTGCATTTACAGCTAATCGATGCCATGATATTCCATGTATTGCATTTGCAAGAGGGCAAGTTATTTTAAAGGCCCATCATAAAACACACTAATGCTTAAATTATGAACTGGCATTAGTTATTATATAGGCACTACTTAATACTGCCATAGAATAGATAATAGTACTGGTATATTGCACCTCCAGACCAGAAAAACAAAAGAATACCGATGTTTCTCTAAGATTTCGTATTAAAAATGAATTTTGATTAGTAGTGGACACTGTTTTGCCATAAGTGATTATTTTTAAAATAATATTTCAAAGAAAACATAAACCCTTTAAAATGGTTTGTCTATCTCTGTCCGTCAGTCAAAAAAGCTACATAAAAATTAATACTCACAAACCCTCGTATTTCATTATAATTTCATAAAAATCTCTCCGAGGAAGGGTTTATTGCAACAAAAACAAAATGTTTGCTAAACGAAATGCCTTCAATATTAAACTGATGAAATATATATTACGACACGAATTTTTGTATCTTCGTAAAAATATTCAAGAAATTTACAAATATGAAGCCTCGGAACCTAGTAATAATATATTAATAATGGAGCATGAAGCAGATTTTGTTATTGAATATGCCTGGTATAAACATAAAAAAAAACAGTTGGCAATGAAAGAGAGAGTTGTGAATATTCATTAGACATTATATATGATACACAATTCTGATAAGGGAAACTACCGAGACCATTAAAAGTGTGGAAGAAGTAGCAGAAAATTGGACTCCTGGTGTCAAAGCAACCAGCTAAAGAATAAAATAAAGAATAAAGAATATAAGAAGCACAGAAACGAGAGAATGTATTTAATAATTTTATTTATGACTCGGCGGTAGTTTTACTTTCGATGTATAAAGTGTACGCTAAGCTTAATAGCGAAGAGACAGGTCATCTATCAACACCGATCCGCCGCTGTCCGGTCGCTCATCCAGGATCTAGCTGTCATCTAGCTTTAATAGACATTTTGATAAGGTCGAACATAAAATAATCAAACTTTAATCGTTAAGAAATAGAGTCTTCAATTCTTTCTTGGTCAGAAGGTATTTTGTGGCATTTAAGGTAGAACAATTATTTTGATGATAGTCGATAGCGTGTTCGTAACGTTTATACGTGTCATGAGACGGCAAGCGCTAAACATGGATTGGCCACCATTAGTGGCATTTCTGTCTTAAACTCCTCTGAATTTTGGAAGTCTACGTAAGCCATTGGTCCCGGCAGTTATGGCTAGATGACAGTGTCAGATTTCTTTAAACATACTGCAAAATGATAATGGTCTACTAACATACCTACCTGGATCATAACAGTCACAGTCAGACGACAGTCGACAGTCGTTTCATAGTAATAACCAGTACTACTAATCTGCTAACTCAAAACCATGATTTGTTAAACATCATTGTTCTAAGCTCAGAAGTGTAGACTGAGACCGACCGTCTAAGAAAATATACTCTATACGTAAGTTAAAATCTGAAATAAAAACATATAATTTAACTACTTACGCTAATGTAATGTCATTGTTAATGCCTAAAAACCTGCGGGTTTTTTTAAATTCACGTTAATCTTTCTATGCTATCAGTTTAAAGGAACACGTCTTTGAAGAATCCTTATATCAGTGAGCATGGTTTATTGACCTAGTGACCTGATGTGATGTAATAGTAAATATACCTAGTCTCAATTTAACGTCAGCAAATAAATCGTCATGTACAAATAGCTGAGTGTGACAATAAATACGACTATGTTAGAATGTAAGAAAGAGTATTGAACAAGTTTCAGAAACTTGAAGCAAAACAAAACATAAATCAGGGCATCCCTTACTAAAAGACAGCTCTTATCTCCCCACTAGAGGGCGCTGTTAGCAACTGTAATGACGTTTTGATAGCGTCTGCTCAGATACGGCCATAATTAAAATGTCGTTACAAAATGCTGTTGAACAGGAAAGAAAAAATTGGACAATTTAGTTCTCACATTTGCTTAAACAACTGTTAACTGTTAAACAATGCTCCTAGCATTATAAATACATTTTAATCGACACTATTCATAGATTTAAAGAAAAATGCCTGGCACCGCGCGCGACTTTAAAATTCTATGATATTAATCGTACTTTTGTCAATAATATTCAAACAAATAAATGTTCAAAAAATCTTAAAAATAAATTGTTTTCGGAGTTACGTGTTTAAGGAGGCGAAACTTTATTTTTAATTAAAAAGCTAATAATCGAAAATTAAGCAATTAATTCATTGGCTTGTTAATTAAAATTGAAAGTTCGTCGGAGATTTATTACTTTCGGATGGTGCTAGAGTGCTGTCTGATTTTTCCTCTATCAATCATTTTAAATTGACTCGGAAGATCAGAGAAAAAAGTCTTTTTTGGATAAATATCGTCTGTCGAGATTTGAGTGATAATTTCTGTCAATTTGATTGATGAATCTTTTAGGATGTGGCTTGATAATTAGATGTGATAACATGTTCTCAAAAAATGTTAAAATTGTAAGTAGCTAAAATGAAAATTGACACTCAGACTTAAATTTATAATAAAGATACATATTCGGCTAATGACATTTTATCATATTCACACATAAAAAAAATACAATGTTACTTGAATTAATATTGTTTTTCTTTGTTTCAGATATGAAAAATATTAATGTCATCAAAGAAGAAACATAATGAGTACAAGTTAACATCAATAGAGATGTCACTTAAACAAAGGTGAAACGAAAATGAAACAAACATCACATAA
The DNA here is from genome assembly GCA_947044815.1 of Apomyelois bistriatella. Lineage (NCBI taxonomy): Eukaryota > Metazoa > Arthropoda > Insecta > Lepidoptera > Pyralidae > Apomyelois > Apomyelois bistriatella. Next base: position 7,893,288 of record OX345703.1, read on the forward strand.
CGTTAGAAGTAGTGAAAATAGACCTATGGCTAATACGACACAAGTGCCATATTACTACAAAACAACATACCATAGTTCTACAACATACCTTTACCCGTCAAAAAGACCTCCTGATGACGTAGCGATAAAAAACCATACAATAATAGTTAAGACAAGACAAGCTTACCAAAAAGTAGACTATAGAAATGGTACGAATAATACTAATGGAAATTTTATGATGCTAGTTGAAGACTTTAGTGATTATTTCTATGGCAATACTAGCCATGATATATTTAGTGAGCATAACGGTACATTAGATGTATTGAATGATGTGTACGAGTATACAAATTGTTCTATTAATGGAACATTTAATATTTCGTGCTTTAATAGAGCAGAGTTGATGCCAGAGTATAATCTTTGGGCGTTACTGTTGTTAATATTTCCATTTTTTACCCTATTTGGGAACGTGTTAGTGATAATGAGTGTTGTGCGGGAGAGGACACTGCAAACTGTAACAAATTACTTCATAGTGAGTTTGGCTGTGGCAGACCTGTTGGTGGCGGTGGTCGTCATGCCGTTTGGTGTTTATTACTTGGTAAGTAAATAAAAGCATGATACTTGTAAGATGCGAGATTTTACGAAATAGCTTTCAAGTATGTATAAAATATATTGGGACCCTTGAAATTTTTTGAAACTGCAGAAAATATATTATTTTAAAGGGGTTTATTGTGTGTTAGCTTTTTGACTTTACTGAATGAGTCTAAAAGTTAAAACGAATAAGGCCATTTTCAAAACACCAGTAAATTGTTATCGATTTGATAAAACACCTTTATTCACACCCTCATTCTCAGTCCTATTTCAAACTAATTTCCACCAGTTCGAGTGGTAAGTTTATAATCCTCTGGTATTCCACAGAAAGTTTCTCAGTTCAGCCTAAACTAGACCTAACTCTGTTTCCCTCCTAACTAAAACAAAGGCTGAAATAAACTTGTGAACTCACCTTTGTAATGCTGTTTGTTAGTAAATCGACAACGAACTTCGTGAAGGATTGGCAGATTTAATGATTGTTTGTAAGTATGGGTGCTAAATTATAGGAAGCACGTCGAACCTTTCAGTCTTTTTGTACTTACCCCATCCTTTACTAACCAACACTGAGATTTCTAAAGAAGGACTGCATGAGCTTCAGAAAATCACCTGGTACGAAGTGCCTATAGTCCTCCAGGTCAGGGCACGCTGCCCCAAAGAGATCCATTCGCTTGCTGGCCAGTGAGTCACAGCAACACAAAACGTGGCTCATGGGCTCCTCTACTTTTTCACATGCCCTACATTCGGGGCTCTCGACAAGTTTCAGTTTAAAGAGGTGACTGCGGTTTTCAAAACGTCTGGTCAGAGCTCCTATTATGGGATTGAATGTATAATCAAAATATTTAGATAATCCGATTTCATATAATAATAACCAGTCCGAAACGAGCTATGGATATTATTTATCATATACCTACTATAGGTTTAGCCGAAAACAGATTTTGTCCGAAGTACCAACAAGTTCTCCAAAGGTATCTACGTATTGGATCAATATCTCCGCGCAAGCCTCTAAACATACGTTAGTACTATTATATATTTTATGCTCGTCATTCACAGATTAAATAATTATAAATCAGTAGGCATGTGCAAAATGAAACATATAGAGTAACTAGTGTTGTAGTTAGTTATTATTATAGCTACTACACAATAGTATAACAGAACTATCCATATTTTCTTGGTATTTTTATTTATTCGTTTTATAGTTTAAATAGTTGGTGCAATATCGATATTTCCGTGATAGCCCACAAACAACAAACCTTTGAAGAATATATTTATAAGTGTGACTGTGACCTACTTAATGATAATAATGTTATGAGCAAAAAAAAAATTTATTGAGATTGATACAAATAACATAAGATCAAATCTTGAATTTATGTTAATAAACAATGATGTTCGCGTGCTCCCACTGTCTAACAACCTCATAAAATACGCGTTTACAAGAACTGTCCATAAAGTGAAACTTTCCAAAATTGTTTGAGTTAGAAACTTCTGATAATATAAGCAAAAGCAATTTAATATTCAGAAATGCTCATGTATTTGTGAAGCGAAAGACGAAAATAACTGTGTTATAAATGCTCCATAAACATGTCGAAGTTAACCCATATAAGTTAGGTAGGTACATTTATTGTTACATTGTAAGTACAGGTATATATAAATTGTCTGTTTGTAAAATGTATGCCTATATTGAACATATTGGGTAAGCTTTATGTTACATACGATCATATTCTACTTTCATTTTCAGCAGCATATAATATAAGATATTATAAACTGCATCTGTTTCCTTGAAATCATAATACATATATGAAAATCAATGCCACTTTTCGTTGTAATTTTATAGTTCAAGAACAGGCTCAACTATACAAACCAAATATTGACCTATACAAACCAATGGCTTTGTTTGGACTATTTAGTAAGTAGATGGTTTATGTGAAGTTAGCACAAAATCAGTTGGGCGGTTCTTCATTTTTCTCATTTTTTTTAATTTTACACAAGCGGAGCCGCGAGCAAAAACTAGTTCTTTACTTATGCAATATTTAAGTTGGGGATGAGATAATTTAAATTTGCCTTATTTCAATTTTGAAAAAAAAAACTACCATTTTCTATGAATTCCCAAGATGCTTTAATAAAATTGTTTTTATCGTGTTAGCAATGCCCAACATCAACGTTGAAAATAATAGTTTCAATGATGACATGAACAATAAAAAGTGGCGTAGAATACAGGTCTGTTGTAACTTCTCACGCATGATCTATTTAATGCCCAGACTACGCTATCTGATACAAGAAAACGTCGTAAAACTTTTAGGGGGCATGAATTCCGGCTTGCCGTAAAAATATTTCTAATAAAATTATATTTGCCGAGAAGATATACTGGACGACGGTCGAGGATTTTTCACATTCTTTTTCATTGTAAGTGAAAATGAAAGAATTTTTGTGAATTGTAACCACAGTAACTAATCTTATTTTCTGACAATATTTGTTAAATCATATGTGTCCAAACTCATAGATATAGAAGCATATAAAACCGAAAGCTCATTGACTAACTCGTGTTGTAAACACGATATCTCCAAATAATTGTCTTTGCCTCCTCCTTTTTTTTGAAGTCTGTTAAAAAACTGGAGTAGGTACATGTAAATATGATGTTGAAATTTTGCAGTTAAGTATTCTCCGAAGTTCTCATGGGAACGGGTTTAGGGAATATAAAGAGAAAAGATTTGATCGTTTGCATTGAATAGTCTTCGAAACTACCGGACCGATTTCCAAAATATTTTCACCGTTAGAAAGCCACAGTATACCCGAATGACATAGGCTATGTGCGAAGCCGAGGTAGACTGCTAGTATTCTATAAAAGCATATGATGCTGATTAATATCATATTATTAGATTTAAATATCAAACGTTGATTAACAAACTGTGTGTAAAGCTAGAGTAACAAGGTAGAATACAACATCGAACAGTGATGTATAGGCGGCCGAGACAGGAATAAGTCTGAAATCCACTAGACTGTTTGTATACCAAATTGTTGAGATGGATGGATGTGGATAGGGCTAAAACAATGCAGAAGAGAGAGAAAGAGACTGTAGCCTAGAAATGTTTTCCTGTGTTTACTATTTTATTACACTAAATTAAACTGTTTGGTTTGCGCACGAATATGTCACATAACAATTTTTTTATAGCCAACCGGTTAAATATAAGATAACTCTTTTATTTAAGGTGATACCTTGGTGAACACTAGCGCCACCATCACTTAAAAATCATTATTCACTGAAAACACAAGTTATCAAAAATCCGTGTTATGTAATTGCGGTTCTGGATCTAAAGTTATTTTTATACATATTCAATTATTATAGTTCCCTATAGTTACAAATTGCAAAACTGCTTAAAGTGGCCGTTTTAAGCAATATTGCAATTTGTAATTCTACGGAACTATAATTTAATATGTTTTAAATTAACTTCAGATCCAAAACCTTATTAAGATAAGACGGATTTTTGATAACTAGTGTTTTCAGTGAATAATGATTTTTACATGATGGTGGCGCTAGTGTTCACCAAGGTCAAAATGTCTTTATTGAAATAAAACTGAAAACTATTTTATTCGTTAATTTCTGGTTTACGATAAGTAAGTCAAAGATATTTACTAATACTTAATTGCATTTAAAAAAATATAAAAGGTAAAACATATACAATTACTTGCATAAAAAAGGAAACTATATGAGTATCAACCCGTATCAAAATAAAAAAGCATATTGCAGCTATTGAAAAAGATTATTTATTACATTTATGTTATCTTTTGAACCCAAAGCAATTGATTTAGCTTACTAAACTCGAATGTCAGACTTGTCGGAATGAATAAACGATAAGCCTTTTATCTTTTTACTTTTGTCAGTAAAAAAAGATAGGCTCAAGTTGCGGTCGAACAACACTTAAGGGTACAATTTGAAGAAGGTTGCTTTGGGCCCTAATCGCCGTTTAAGAATACAGCCGATTTGCCGTTAAAACGTCTTTAACGATTGCGCAATATAGCTTGAACGTAAGCGAAACCAAATCTTGCTATCTGTCTTGTACTGCCATGCCATATTAAGCCCGTACTGGGCTTATAATGAAGTTATCAGCTGCTTGCAATTTCTCATTTATTATATCACTAGCTTTCGCCCGCGGCTTCACCCTCGTGAATTTCGGGAACAGTGCTTTTTTCCAGGATGAAAGGCTATGTCCTTCTAGGATCTAAGGATACCCTATTTCCTTATCAGTACTCCTAAATATGTGTATGCGAAGTTTTAAGCAGATTGGTTCAGTAGATAAAGCGTGAAAAGGTAACAAACAAACAAATATACAGACTCACTTTCGCATTTATAATATTAGTAAGGAAGACAAAGACGAATAACAACAATAATGGTGTATATATGTGTATAGACCAGCGATCCCAAAAGAAAATACATAATATTAGTTATCTATGGTGTTTTATAGAAGTTTGTATAAGAAAAAAAAACTATAAAAAAAATCAAGCTTTAAATATTTTTTGTACAAGACAATTTTACTTATTTCCTGAAAACAGATTAGGTGCAAATTTATAAAAAAAAAAATTTGTCAGCACTCGAAATGAAGTACTCTTACTAGGAAAAACGAAGAGCGATCCGGCCTATAATTCATGCCACGTGAATATGATTGTGACTCTATAACAAAAAATAGATTTAGAAAGATCATCTATTATTAACCTAAAAATCACATAGCACATAAGCAGTCAATCTACCAGCTTTGCAACATTAACAATATAAATACTCAATTTACAATATTAAGTATAAGCCATTAACTCATTTACTTAATAAACACAAAATACCAAAAAATACTTTACCTGCAAATCTGTCTTGTACGTAAATCCTTTGCGTTACTTGGCTGATGCCTAATATCCAATAAAATGAGAATATTTTTTTTTAAATCGCACACTGTTCCATTACATACGAGTAACTTTTTAGTGCATACGAAAATTTTATTAGAAGCACTATAGCTGGGCGCAAACGTTGTTTTGCCATATAAATTATTTCTAGGTAATTTAAGGGTGAACAACCCTTATCACTAAGGGGTATGAAAAATAGATAGTAGCCGATTCTCAGACCCACTGAATACGCATATAAAATTTGGTAAATATCAGTAAATCATTTCGGAGGAGTAAGGTAAATAACATTGTGACACGGGAATTTTATATATTAGATATTTTACTCAGTCTATAAAAATATTTCATGATAATATCTATGTCCCGTAGATAGACTCAAAGCGCCACAGCACTCATCACATCATTGTTACAATAAATTAATTTAACTTTATTTTCAAAAGTTTATCCGTACGTTTTATTGTCGCTGTAAATTTTAACTGTTTAGATTAAAATGTTAATTTATAAACGCTTAAATAACTTTTAGACTAAACATGACTGTAAAACTACAGCTACAACTACAGCTGTAGTATGTAAAATAGTCTGAAAGTTTTTCAGCTGAAAAACTACAAATTGTTACAATAACTTTGAAAGATTTTTAACACACTATATTTGTTGTGGCTATTACCTACCTATCTAAAAAACACCTCACGATATTGTGTTCTTTTGACTTTTTATTTTCATAAATTTAATTTTCATTATTTTTTATATTTAAGGCAACTAGCCTTTTGCTTAGCTATAAGTATAGATACGCTTTCTCACTAGATAAGATAAGATCGAAATTAACTATAATTAACTCCTCCAAGATTTAAAAATGCATAAATGGAAAAGCCGTTGGTTTCAGCCGCTGTCGTTAAACAAAATCGGATTTATTCAAGTACACTAGTAGGTATTGGCCACTAACACATACAAAAAGAAGAGAATTAAACCAAAATTGAATTTTATTGTACCTGCCAACTAATTTAGCATTCAATTTTGCTAGGGTCTGTTTCTTTGCTCTTATAAATGCGACCTCAATATTAATAGGCGTTAACGATGTTATTTTCAATGTACAACGACGTAATTTGCTGGCACTGAAGCGGATTCCGCGGCTGACCTCTGACACGCGAAACAGACATGCTATTCGACCACAAAACCCAATACATGTGTGCGAAATGCAAATGAATGAGTGACAAATAAAAATGAACCTTATTTACAAAAGGCAACGTTTGAGGTTTATTCAATGTCGAACTTGTGTAATTGAAATTTTATCGCACGTATTCGGTTTTGTGACGTGTTGATTTATGAGTAAAGTTCAATTTTGAATTATGATTTTGTCGATGCGTTGCAGGAGTGAAGATATGGGAGCTTGTTGAATTATCTAATGATAAAAGATCTGCTTTATGAAATTAATTTGAAAGGGACTAAGGTATGACAGAGACAGATAAAACCTATTTAATTAGTATTTTTACTTTTAGGACATGTTAACCAAATTCTTTAAGAATGTCTAAATTTTAAAATACGAAATATATTGACCGTTCATATAGATGGTATCAATAGGTATTTTTGAAAATGCTACAATAACGGTACACGATGAAGTTATCGGTAAACTCAATTTACTCCCTTTTCTACCGCTAGAAGGCGTACATTCAGAATTAATCACATAACAATGACCTAAATCACAGATAGTTATAAACGACTCTGCTTATGATAGTGAACGGACTCTATTAGGAGCCTCTCAGACACTTTATCCCTAACCTAGGGAATAATTGCATTATTCCCTGTTAATAGCATATTAATGGAATGGTTGCGAGTCTATTGGAAATTAATATTGTTTCCACGACTAGTTACTTACTACCTGATAATTCCCAAATGAATTAACTACAAAAATCATTTAAGTTATTATTTATTTAATATTGAAATGATGAATATGAATTTGAAATCCTGGCAGCTAATAAATCCATTATTTTTTATTTATTTTTCCATTTCCAATCCAGTTTACACTTAAAATAGCTTCTAAATACGCCTGTCTTCTTCGTGCGCCTCGATTAAAGAACAAAGCCCTCATATGCCATGGTTTTCCCGAATAACTTAAATATGGGCGTGCATAGATTTCTTCAGGGGGGTTACTATATCTTGTCTTAAAACCATGCACAATTCAGTGAGATAAGTGATACAGCGTAATACATGATTTAAGGTGACATCTCCCTTAACCAATCGTTCTTGAATGGTTTTTAGGGATGGTGGTAGCACTGACCTGAACGTGATCCCGACTCTCCTCGTTTTGCAGGCGATATAGGTTAATACGGTAAAAATAAATATGTAAATTAATTTCATTTCACAAAGTTACGTAGGTATAATCACCACATTCATTATTAAAATTGTCAAGATTAAAAGAGGTATATTGTCAAAGATAATGAAATAACATTGTATGAAGAATACCTTGTCACGTTTATAGCACCACTTATGCCTCATTCATTCATTCATTAAAAACTCTAATTATTCTCTATTATTCGTGCTTGAAAATTTAATAATATCTCGTAAAGAACACTCAGTTAATGCCTTCCTGGATAAATTCGTATTCGAAGTTTCTGCTTTTGGGAGTAAAAAGTTTGCAACTATGGCTTAATTGGTCTGGAGTTTAAGTCTTATGATATTCTGATAATGATCATCATTATTTTCATAATCCATACTTCCATACTTTCATTCTAATATTATAAATACGAAAGTCTGTCTGTCTGTCACCTCTTCACGGCTAAATTGCTAGACCGATTGTGATGAAATTTGGTATGGATATAGTTATGCACTAGAAGTCAAACATAGCCTACTTTCGGGCGCGATATAACCGAGGCGCACGCGGGCGGAGCCGCGGGCAACAGCTAGTAATATCTAATTGTATTAAGCATAGAATAAATAATGGTAATGATTTTAGTAAGAAATGACAAAGATAACAAACCTTTAAAGAAAATTCTGGTGTTTTAGGCGTCCAATGCAACGGTGACTTACCATTAGTTGTAGAGCTCCTGCCATTATACAGTACTAGCTGTTCCCCGCGGTTTCACCCGCCTGTGGTGTATTTGTACTATAGCTGAGTATAGCCTATCTCTTTGCCCAAAAATCAGGATATTAACTGTAGAAAGAATTTACATAATTTTCATATCCGTTCTAGTTCTAAAGTTATAAGCGTCTAAACAAACTAATAAACAAACTTCATCTTTATTATAATTAGCTTTGTTATAATTATTATATATTTAGTATAGATTACTACTTACTAAGTTGTAAGAGTTAGATCAAATAATATTGGGAAGCTGTAAGTGCTATCAGTGCATTTATTCAATAAATAAATAAATAATACTTATAGTACCTATACTTATATGAAAAAACATTTCGATAACACATTATGATTATTTGCAAAAAGTATTTCATTTTCTGAGGCAACAAAGGTTGCAAAGTATATTGACTGATTTCGCACCCAATATAGTTCGAATCAAATCATTCTTAGGAATATGGTATGCCACATTTTCAACCAGCTTCGTTCACTCAACTCGACTTTACTGCACAAGCAGTTGAAAACCAAATGGAGTATGAGAATTTGTCAACACTTGAGACAAAGTGAAAAATGTAATAAATATTTTTATTTGCAGCTACAAAAAAAAAAATATATATTTTCGGCCTCTTATATACGTACTTTGGAATTTTTCACACATCATTTCACATGACTAACATTATTACGCTATTATGTTATACACGTGCGCTGCTGTTAAAGTTTATGAAGTGAATCTACTTTCTTTTTCAAACACTAACAAATTTTCAATATTTGTAAAATAACCATTTATAGGTAAGCGATAGTTCTTGTTTTATATTAAAAAAAATTGCATTGTGCCAAATCACTCATGCATAATATCTTCAGATACATACAAGTTAAAGATTTTTTTTAACAATCACATGTTGCTTATATATAAAGTTAATTTTTTTAATTAAATTATAATAATTATAATATGTAATAATTAATTCTTTTTTAAATTAATTAATTATTGTACACTGCACCACATGGATGTTTGTTTGTTTGTAGTTGTGTGCCTATAATCTACATTGGACCACGATAAAAAGTACACCACCTTAAATGAGAAAGTAGGCACTTTAAGTTAAAGTGTTATACTTTTCTCTGTGGATAACTGTATAATAAATATTTACAATCGTGCAAATCATTGAAAAATGAAATGCCATTTGAGAAGGTTAAAAAAGTGACAAAAGGAAAGCTTTTCAGAAAAGTTAGAATAGGTAATTTTTCTTTTTACTCAACTAGGATGCGATGCTAGTTTATATTAAGTGATCCTAGATAATAAGACTAAAATATGATTTACAAATAACTATCAAACTTATACACTGTGTAAATAGGTACATGTTTAGAAGAATAAAAATAATCAAAAAGACTACTTACTACCATTTTGTTAAAACTTCTTGGTACTGCCCTATGAAATATGGACCCTACATATTCCGAAGGTTTCATATGAAATCCATTTCTCCCGTCGATTCCCGTAACCGCTATGCGGTCCTTCGCACCCGGAATCTTCTTAAAATTCCCCTCTTTTCCAGCTGGATATTCTTATCTAAAAAGTAATGTTATGGTTAAACGTGCCCACAATTTTCGTTTAGGTAGATATGGTTACCAATAGGGTTTTGTAATGTAGTTAGTGGTGTTTAGCAACTGTATAAAAATTTAAATCAATTTTTTTTATTTAACTGGCATGAAAAATTTGTATAAAATTTAGTTTTTTATGTTGATTGAATCTTGCAATCTCAATTGGTCATCTATTTAAATTAAGATGAAAAATCAAGTATAATAGTGAAAACTAGTGTATACCAGTTTATAGCACGTTTGATTCGATTTTTATTCACTCTTTTCCATGTTGTTTACAGTTGGTAGGATTTGAAAAAAAATGCGTATCTATAGCCTTATCCTTGGTTAGAATAAATAAATAATTTTTTTGCAAGAAAATAATGTCAATACACCCTTTCGTAGATATTGCATCTTTTGGTGCATATACATCAATTCCTAAAAAAGTACTTCTCAAATCAATCAATCTGAATATGAATACACACCTACACACCCAAATCTAATAATAAAATATATCAATCATACAAGTTGGTAAAAATAAATAACAACACAGCCAGTAATCTAATAGTGACGGCGAATTGAACAGATCCATTGAGCGATACGATACGCCACAGGACTATAAATAGAGGCGGTCATTTCCATTTGTAACTGGAACTACGGATACTTCTTTGGGGTATGGTCCAGATTATATCTTGAAAATGGTGATATGTACTTGCGTTAATGAAATAAAAATCAATTAAACGCGAAGTGTAATCTATGGAACTTTGACAGTCAAGACTTTTATATTAACATTTACTTGGGTTAGAATTTGGTAAATAACATTTAATTCAAGTCCCACAATGTACTTCCTAATTCTATGGTTTAAAAATAAACTTAATCACCTATGTTTATTAAATATCAGCACAATATTATATTGCTTAACTATTTTTTTAAGTATCCTTATTGGTGGAAGGATATAAGGAGTTTGAGGATGAATGTAATTATGGTTCTGGATCTGAAGTTAATTTTAATCATATTCAATTATTAAATTATAGTTACAAATTGCAAAACTGCTAAAAGTGGCCGTTTTAAGCAATAATGCAAACTATAGGGAATTATAATTTACTAATTTAAGATGTCTAAAATTAACTTCCAGAACCTTAATTACAGCAGAGGGATGTTTGATAACTTGTGTTTTCAGTGAGTAATGATTTTTAAATGACGGTGGCGCTAGTGTTCACCGAGGTATCACCTTAAGAAATATCTTTATTCTATTAGCTACTGTTTACGTAGGCAAAGCCGCGGAAAACATAACACCAGGAAGTGTCACACTATTTTTAATGAAAACTCGCTATCACTTGCCTTTTATAACTGTTTGGTTTGTGTCCCATTAGAAGTCGTGAACGATCCAATAAGCGTTAAACTCGACTCGTATTTAGTGAGGGCATTACTAGAGGTATAAACAGAGGTCCGTAAAACTGCACCCTCATCGAATATTGATTTAACTATATCGTAAAAAGACCGTGCTAGTTAACGAATCTCTATTAACTACATCATCCGGTTAACTAATTACTTTGTGTTCATTAATTTATATCATATGGGTTACAGGGTCATCAACATTTTTCGAAACAACTGCTGAAGTATTCTTTAGCGATCACCAGATAAAAACCAGGACCAAAAGCTTATCCTAACTTCTGAAGCATTTGATCATATTTGTTATCAGTTAATCAGGTTATATACAAGCCTGCATAGCTATTGAGCAGACTGGATATTTTGTTTAATTCAAATTAAGAGATGAGTAGGTACAATATGAGATCAGGTCCTTGCATCATGATTTCTTAACAATTCCTACATTTTAATCAAATAATAAAGAGTATAACAACTTTGATGAGCACCAAATAAATTGTTTCAAAGGGAACACAAGCCTCAAATTTCCGGGATCTATGCACCATTATATCTTCCATAATGACTCCTATTAGAAAAAATATTTATACCTACATTATTTATAATATAATTAATTATATACATAAATATTAATAAATTTTGGGATAATAATTGCATGTATAATTATTTCACAGAAATATCAAACACCGATAAATCTCCATTTAAAATGATAAGCCGCAGCTCAATTCTCCTCGAAAACAGACAAACGCAGATTTGCAATTCAAAAATTACCGATGTGTACAAGCGCCTAACAAGACATATTTTAGGCAATAAATGGTACAATTTTTACACGACTGACATAACGGGGTGTTACTGTTGCACAAACCTATAAAACGTAATCTCTTAAGGTGAAAAATAAAATAATCCTTCACATAAAGGTTCTGGTTGATTAAGGGTCCATACTTCTTCAAAAACCGACTATTATGATCCAATTATATCTTAATATACACTTATCTTATCTTAAATATGGGTCCTAAATTAAAGGAAGCACGTTGAACCTTTGGGTCCTTTTGTACTTACCCCATTCCTTACTCACCTACACTGGGATTTCTGAAGAAGGACTGCATGAGCTTCAGAACATCACCTGGGCGAAGTGCCTATAGTCCTTCAGGTTAGGGTACGCTGCACCAAAGAGATCCATTCGCTTGCTGGCCAGTGAGTCACAGAAACACAAAATGTGGCTCATGGACTCCTCTGCTTTTGCACATGCCCTACATTCGGGACTTTCTACAAGTTTCATTTTAAAGAGGTGACTGCGGTTTTCAAAATGTCCGGTCAGAGCTCCTAGTATTGTTCTTGTCTGTGTTCTGTTATACCTACAGAACTTCCTATGCCACCAGGTGCCATTGGCACCAATCGTCGCCTTCGAGTGTGCGAGTCCACTCAGTGTATTATTAATATACACTTAGTTAAACAACATCATTTTAACGCCACAGGCTGCTCATTTCTTGACATAGACTTTTTGCAAGGATTTCCAGAATGATGCCTGTATCCAGCGCTTGTGCTTGCTGGCCGTCATTCTGGAAATCCTTCTTGCGCTTGCTTGCTTGTGACTTTCATAAGATCATTTGACCATCCGACGCTGCGCTTGCCGGGGCGTGGTCGCAATTCAAGAACTTTTCTGCCCCATCTGTCAACGGTTTTTCACGCTTTAATGTATACTACGTTAGTACTATTCTATATCTGAGTCTATACTCACTAGAATAATATATAATACTCACTACTATAATAATATAATAATTAATCTGGAACTTCTAAATGAATCACATTACATCACAACGCATACTCTGATATAGGTAGAGTCAGTATTGCCTACTAAACATGAATAATGTTGGTTATAGTTTTGCGTATCAGATTTATTGGTACAACGGTAACTAGGTTTCCTTTATTAATTTTCTTAGCTTATAAGATACATTTTTATGTCCATATATGTCTCCAACTATTTACCAATTATTTTTTTATTGTTTTTTTTTTGCTTTAACTCAGAAATAAATTAAAAATACTGGTCAAACGTAATTTATAATAATTCTAAAAACTCAAATGTTAAGAAATAATAATAATAAGATTAAATACCAAAAATATTTTGGGCTCGTCCGGGATTTGAACCCGGGACCTCTCGCACCCTAAGCGAAAATCATACCCCTAGACCAACGAGCCAGATGGCTAAACTAACAGATTTTAATAAAACTATAATATGTATTAAAAATGAAAATTGATTAAAAAAGGATAAATCGATTAGTAATAAAAACAGTTTAAGACGACAATAAATTTTATTTTAACTCTGCTTTATGAACTAATTACAAACGTACTTTATCTATGTCGAAAAAATATTTATCAGCTAGCCAGTCAGATATTTTATTTTATGAAACAACTAGGTTCCTAAATTACTTATTTTACTTGATTAATAAAATAATATTTATTTGTAATTACCAGAAATGATCATTCACTAAGTAAATATTAATTGAATTCAGCAAGTAATGCAGAATACATGTTCGTAATGGTTACCTAGCTCTTAGACTAAGTTAGTGCAAAATGATTTGAATTGCTAAACATGCTTTGTGTGAAACACTTTGTTGCCAATGAGGCTTTGAATTTACCAGCTTTTAATCTTACACCGCAAGCTGGCTAACAAAATTCCTGAAGAGAAATATGTTTACTTCGTTAGCTATATGTCAATTTCACTGCCACTAATTTGTACTAATAATTTAGCGTTAAGTATATATCTTAAGCTACGATTTTAGTACACGATATTATTAAAAATAGTTTTGTCTTGTAGATCTCTTGCCAAAGTTCTATTCTTCGGGTATGCTCTATAAAACTGTTCAACTTGTTGCTCATAAGTAGAAAGATAAAAATATTTGTTTTGTTATTTTTTTTTTAAATACGATGTGTGTGGGACATCATTTTCGTTTCAGATCCAAAAATAAATGAAACCTTTGCTAAAAAGGTTATTTTCTATTATTTACAAAGGATAAAACATACACTACGTACACTATTGTTACATGAACAATATTTGAATATTGTTAAAAAATATAGCTATTAAATATTTTACTTACAACAAAAGGTTAGTCAACAAGACTGAAATTTCAGCCTTTCATACAGAGTGCTTTCACTGTCTCCATCTGTGACATTTATTTGAAGAGAAATCTATTTTCTACAATAAAAACAAACCATTTTTTTTATAGTTGCTAGACGTCTGTGAAAAAATGAGTTTTGTAACCCTTATTCAGTGCTTCATGTTTTTAAAAGAATTTTGGTTAATTCAGCTCAAACCAATGAATGTTATTCGAAATATAGTGTCATCATCGCATGCTTCTTGTTAATATTTTGACTTAATTTAATTAATTGATTTGTGAGCAACAAACAAGCACGTTGCTATGTCCATTAATTATTGAAAACCGTCAAAAAGCAGAAAGTAAAATATTTGTGACATGTTTTCGATACCATTAATGTAATATGAATAAAATATAACAGGTGGCTGTACAATATGTCTGAATTAATACTTAGGAAAAATATCAGGTGAATAGTAAAATATTAAGTGAACTGAAAGACTGTCCTGCTCGGTCTGCTCGGCAATGAACATCGGACGGACACTGGTCAAAAAAAATAAACCAGCCCATTAAGCTTATATTATTATCATATATTTATACAGCGACCTTCATTAACCGATCAAAAATAATCTTAACCAGGTTAAGGACCGTAACTGGGTGTTTTAAGGTCCACATTATTTTAATACTGTCTAGTAAGACGAAAAATTACAAAAACGGCTTTTTTTTTCAATTCATTCATCAATCAAGAATTTGGGCAGCCGCGTTATTTTTGTGCTTGACGGCCATCCTCCATTAATGGGCATCTCCATTACTGAAAGATGTAGAAAAATCAAAAAATACTTTGGGCTCGTCCGGGATTTGAACCCGGGACCTCTCGCACCCTAAGCGAAAATCATACCCCTAGACCAACGAGCCAGTTGTATGACATTGTGTAGTTACTTTTCACTTCTATATCCGTATCATAGCGGTTGTAAATCACTTGGTATTTGAAAGTGAAAGGCGGTTGCTCTGATATAAAAACTAGTTATGATGATTGCTTATGTCAAAAACAAAGCACGTTTGTATTATTTCGATATACTTATATATATTAATATAGTCGAGATGTATAAATATTTATTAGGTATTTTCTACAAACCCAAGATTAAAAAAAAATTGTCTGCGCTCGCAATTTCTAAGTATCCACCCTAGGCCAATAAATATATATTGATGTTTCAACTGTTAGATACTATCACAAAATATGTGTTAACTTAGTATTATTAAATCATTAATTTGTAGGATTTTTTCTTTGCAGTCTCTTGGTTTTGTTTGTTTGCCCTACAAGTGTAGTGATATACATACAAAAACATACTTAAAACATCCAATTAAGAGAAATGCATATTTTGTACAAGGTTTGTAAAGGAAATTATTTATTGTTTGGTATATATATAAGCAATATAACAGCTAACAGTACCAGTATAATGTCGAAAAACATATGTACAAAATCGCGCGCGGTTTCACGCTAAGCAATTTTTTTATACCGAAAAACAAAAACATATCTTTGATATCAAAGTCTGTTTGATTTATTAATTACAGATAACGGATCAGAATATACAAAAAAAAAAGAACATTTGTTTGTGTACTATCTTATTAAATGTTACCAATAAATATTTTATTGCTATTGTAAAATGGATAGTAACTTATCATTGAGGTACCCTTGTTCACATGTTATATCTTTATCATATTGATAGTATTATAACACACGTTTAAATTAAACCGTAGTAGATAATTTATATACGCTTTGATCTTTTTCATCAAAAATCTGATTGGGGAATTAAAAATATTCTTCTCTTGAACTTGGCGGTGGTACTGTGTTGCAATATTCATCAGATATAGATATAGTCTTGTCACTATTGTATTAGAAGAGTAATGATAATTATTATTATTTTTACCTTACGCCTACCTATATATATAGAGAGAAATGAACAAGCCATAGCAAGTAACGATATAATTAATAAAAACAGATTCAGATTCATTCATTTCTTGTAAACATTTTGTACAGTAAGGTTTTACAAATTATTTTTAGAAATCAAATTCTGTTAATAAACAAAATTAAATGAGCCAACTTCAAGTCGAACACCTGGGCACCCAATACCAATTCAATTGCAGATGGAAGTAAGGTTGATACTCCAATGCTGCTTAAGCTACAAAATACGCTACTGAAAAACATATTATGTGAAGTCATATTTAAATTGCACCGTACATAATGATAGCGCACCTTTGTTATTACAATAATGGACTAAGAGATATAACGTTATATCAAAAAGCGATAACGCATTTGGTACTTTATCACTTACCAACTTAGTAAATCAGCTTATATGACTAAAATTACATACTATTCTATTTTCTTACTTAAACCAGTTGTTTCAGTGTTGTAACCGTAAAAATATCTCAAAGGGGTAAACGCTATTTGGCCAAGCGATAGACAGTTAGCCTATAAAATAATAGTTTACACATTTACATACAGCACTTTCACAGGTAACTGCTCTATTTTTATATTGAATATAGAATAGATACATGCAAGTAAATATTCAATACAAAACATATGTATATTTGGTATAGAATATGTGTAGTAAATACAAAATGAAGCAGTATGTACTGTACATAGCGTATCTTCATCAATGGATGTGTAGCCTAAACGCCTGTTCCTTACAATGATGCTTATGTTTTCTACCCAACTTACCCTTTCGCTCAGTTATTTGATTGTGCCCTTGCTCCACGTTCCGTATCAAAATTACACCTCTTAAGGGCTCGTCAAGAAGGGAAATCTTATTAGTAGGGATTCAGGATGTAATTTGTTGATCGTAATAAATTACGTTTAACAGCACATAAGGATATTGTGGTTGGAAATTGTGAAAGTTTAAACTCAGCAACACACAGCTTTCATGATTTATTTGTATTGTCATTTGCGGGTCTTTGCATTCGTTCGTTCTGCCATATTTATATCAAACACATTAGGATGATACCTCGGTGAACACTAGCGCCACCATCATTTAAAAATCATTATTCACTAAATACACAAGTTATCAAAAATCCGTCTTATGTAATTAAGGTTCTGGATCTGAAGTTAATTTTAAACCTATTAAATTCTAGTTCCCTGTAGTTGCAAATTGCAATATTGCTTAAAACGGTCACTTTCAACAGTTTTGCCATTTGCAACTATAAGGAACTAATTTAATATGTTTAGAATTAACTTCAGATCCAGAACCTTAATAGGGTAGGAGTGAAAATTTATAAAACGCTTGAATTTTTTTCTGTCGGTAGGAAATAGGTTCTTTGATACCAGAAATAAATCTCAGTTTTAGAATCAGCCAATTATTTTAAATATAATGTTATATTTTAATGACGAATTAATGGCGTCGCTACGGCTTTTGCGGTCTATTCCTTTGCCTTGTTCGGTAAAAAAAACATATGTCATTGTCATGTTGGTTTGGTTGTCATAAATGTCATTTATGACAACCAAAACCAATATTTTATTTAAAATGATTGGCTGATTCTAAAAATCTGAGATTTATTTCTGGTATCAAGGAACCTTATTCCTACCTACAGAAAAAAATTCAAGCGTTTTAAAAAATTTCACTCCTACCCTATTACATAACACGGATTTTTGATAACTCGTGTATTCAGTGAATAATAATTTTTAAATGATGGTGGCGCTAGTTTTCACCAATTTATCGTCTGGCTGTATGCGCTACTTATCTTATATCTCGTATCATATAGTATCTCTCCTAAATTCAGAGGATGAAAGTGGTAGATTACACTTATAAGTTTTATTCCATAGACATTGCCTGATCACTAACGCGCCGAGTGTAAGGGAGTTTATAATTTATATCGTACTTTATAATAATATTAAGTATATTAATACAATTCACATTTTTTACATACCTACCTACGTATTATATATACGTACGGCGGTAAATAAGAAATTTTGTTTCGCAGAACCAAATTGGAAGTAATATAACCATTGTTATCAGAGGATGCAAGAACCCGTGTCAATCTGAATGAGATCCTTTTCTGTCTGACTGTGGTATAGGTATATTCTGTGACTCTGGCCAGAGTTTAAAACAATCTAATAAGATTTTAGCAAAGACGACTACTGAATGATGGAGGCTGATAAATTATTTTTACTTGTCTCTTGTGGGCTATATAGCAAATGACTAGATAACTGCTCTGTATACGTATTGATGATATCTCTTTCATTTTATCGGTAAGTAATTGATTAATTTATATAACTTTGAATAGAATTCATTAATTTAATTTTATAAGCAATTTCGTAAGTTTTATTATAAATCGCAATGAAATCAGAAACGAACAATCCTTACCTGTTCTGCCATAATTAAATACATAAATCTGTTTGGAAAGTTCAAAAGTAAAGGGCAATAAATAATATTAATTAACACAACCCGTAATAAGAGAACAATAGGAATGTGAACTTTTTCAATTAAATCCTTTAGGCGACTAATGACAATCAGGAAAAGATACTAAGTGTAAAAATGTCGACTTTATAAAATTGAATTGTCGAAGTATACTTATAAATGTGCTTCTATGTCGATCAACAAATGAACTCGAGTATGTATTGATAATTTTCACCTAATTTCTTGCAATTTCTATTTTTAGTAGCCTAAAGTATCCATTGCTGGGCAAAGGTCTCTCCATTGTAGGCCAGACCTACGCTCTAAATAGGTAACTCTAATACAACTATGTAATAAGCTCAGATGATAACGATGATAGGTACGACGACTTATTAATTCTTTTTTTCTTCTTCTTTACAATTCTATTCGCCTTCAGATCACAACTGAATACGAAATGACGATGATTAGTTCAAATAAATGATTTATCTATATATCTTATCTATCTATCTTTTCTTTGAAACCTGATATTTGAAAAGTCAATATAAGATCAATGGCTAATTGTTTAGAAGTGGTAATGTTTGCAAAGCAAGAGATCAAAGAAAGTCCTGTTTACATGCAAATTACTTTTTCCGCCTCACTCTTTGTTCGACGTGATCGCCGTCAATACAATTGCTTTCTATTGGAAAGACTTCCAGTTTTTTTCCCTTTTTTTAATTTTATTGTTATGGTATAATGACGCAGCAAAGCTAGTCCGCTATTTTTTAGGTATTTATTTTGTGTTTCGTTGCTTATTTACAAAAAACCAACACTGAAAATATACTTACTTATACACAACCAAACATTCGTCAATGTATAGCACAAAAAAGTGACTACATAACTCTTTGCAGTATGTAAATAATCCTTTTGTCTTTACTACGTAACGCCAAATCTTGATCGCCAAACAGTTCAATGCTTATATTGTAGTTACTACAATATAAGCATACTTTGGACTCTGAAGCTTAAGCTGAACAGCAATTACTTATGAAATACGCTCGGACCCCTGATCTTTAATTATCTGAATTAAAATATAATATACTTAATGAAAAAGTAAAAAAATACGAGATAATATGCGGTGGAGTAAAATGATTATTGATCTTTTAAGTAAAATATGAAAAAAAAAAAACTCCACATTGGGTCTAAAATATAAGAATAGATTTGATATTAAACCTCTTTCATAGCGTAGATAACGATTGAATTGAAAAATGCGGTAAAATTATTCCTGAACTTTGTAGAAAACTTTCCATTGAAGAAATAATATACTAACTGGTTGCTCTATAAATTAAAAATCACAAAAAAAGCACAGATCAAGTTTTTAATGATATTCAATTTCGTGAACAGTTTTATGTTTTTTTTTAATACCTGGTAATAATTTTAGTGGAATCTAAGTTTATTATATCAAAATCATCATTGTTATGGAAAGATTCGGCTTTTTGTAAACATTTAAAGACGAGTAATTTAATACTCTTTATATCGCCATATATAAGATACAATGTTATATAGGTACTGTCTTTGACAGGATTTACATTTGCAATTTGCGACCTTATCGCTAATACATATGACTTTGATTGAAAAGATTGACCACGAGATTACCGATGTCAAATCCCATACATTTTGTTCTTGTAGACATTCGTCAACGTTTTGAAATTGTAAGGAATCAAACAACTTACTTTTTGGCGCGATATAACTTAGTACCTGGCAGCTAGACTACATTTGTAAAACTATAAATCTATTTTTACCCGGCATTTGCTCATATCTACACGTGTGTGATACAAAACTCCGCAGCGCAAAACTATGCATTAATATCGTCTCCATAATTTTCACTCAGTATTCCCAGGTAGTTTTAAAACTTGGCTAGCATTCAAATAGGAGTTTTGCTTTAACAGCCCCTTGAATGGCTTACACGAATTTTATACAGGCTAATTTATTGTTATAGGGTCGGTGAGGTTACCTAGTATTTACTGAGACTGCGATACCAGGGGTCTTCTGGGGTGGATATTATAGACGATAAATTTAAAAAGCTTTTAGACCATGTTATTATCAAGATGAAACATGGTAATATTTTAGCAAAGTACAACAGTAGGTATATATTTTTCGTCTGGTTTCCATAATACTGCTCTTCTCCACGATGTCAGTAAAGATAACTAGGGAACAAGAGAAGGTACAGCCTTAAAGTGGACCCAGAGGCCCTAGCTAAACGTACACGCAGAAAGTAGCTTAGGTATATGACAAAGAGAGGTTTCAAAAAGAGTTCATAGAAAATCAAACAAATATCTATATTAAAAATACATTGTTTTACAACTTGTATTTTGTACAATAAATTCTACATAAATGAATATGAAGTATAAAAGATAAATATTCAAAATTTGTTATTGGAAACTTATCGTTTGAACTTTATATTTATTTATATTATGTATTTTATGTCTAAAAATATTGATCAAAAACAAAATTTCTGTATGGTCAAAATACATATCTCTCTGAAAATATAGCCAAAACATTAGTCACTAATTGGGGTTTTTTCAAGTATCACAAATACCGTCATTAGTCATATTTCATTTTCGTATCGTTTCGATTTAGCACCAAACGACCCTCAGTCCCGTAGTTATAAAATAAAATTTACACAGAATTGACACTGCAGGTAGACCACATGAATTATTTCATATAAACCTTGAATACGTTAAAAACCTATTCAAATATCAAGTCATGGTACCTACATAGATACATTTTAGAAATAGTACAATAAAATTCGGCTTTGTGTACATCTTACTGATCATATTCGCATTAAAAAAAATCGAAAACCCAAAATTGTCCCGAAAAAAGTGAGATAATTGGTGAAATCATTTTGAATCAATGAGTCATACACGCTTGTGTACGCGCCATCACATTTTTGTTTTTACGCTTCGACATTCATTGATAAAAGCCGGTCTGTAAAATGTATCCAAAATTTAAATAACATTTTATTTTAGGATAAAAAACAAATATAACATAGTAACTAATGAGTAATATAAATTTTTGATTACAAGTATATAATAAAAAGCCTTCTTTAATCAGGTTACGAAGTGTTTGTACACTATTCCAAAATTACTTAATTACTACTTTGTGTGTAAATCATAAAAATAACGAAAGCGCAGCTGCTCATGCCGCCTTTTTCTAAATTTAATTATAGTATTTTACTATGATAATGCTTATTTGTTATATTTTTCAACTTTCATGATTAAATATACCTAACTAGCTGACCCTGCGAACTTCGTACCGCCTTAGCTTAAATTTGATTTTCTTAATATTTTTTTCCGTAAGAACCTTGTACAGAGTATTAGAAAACTACAAAAAGAAAAATCAGCCAAATCGGTCAAGCCGTTTTCATGCTTTGTCGTGACAACGGAAAACGGGTTTCATTTTTGGGTCCCCTATGTGAATTCGAAACCTGACTGATTTATATATATATAGATAGATATAGATAGATAGATAACATCATTTTTTTTTAATACAAATCTGAGTGGGTAAAAAACCGGGATTCACATAGAACAAAATACAGCTTTCTATAATCTCAAGAAAAAAGAATGCCCAATATTATATTATTTATGGGTTACCATCAAAGCCTAACAGCAGATAGTCTTACCGGAATAAGGAGTATTGTGTATAGCTCTTGATTCTCCTTAGTTTACTTCGCGCCACCTAGTTAATTATTCTGAAAAACGGCAAAAGGCTCGAAGGTCACTCCTTCCATAAAGGAAACGAGTTTTCGCCATAAATCTGTCCGTAACACTTGATTACACGCCAGTACCTCGCGGTGGCATTTTAAGTGTACGCTCGACAACAAAAGCTAATTGCACCGTGTTGAAAAGTCTATAAATTAAAGTTAATTATTTAAAACTAGTTCGTTACATACCTTATTTCTTTTTATTATTATTAAGATTAAGCAAGAGAAGTTGCTTAATTTAAGTTACTATTTTTTCTTAGAACAACAAGTAATTACTGCTTGTATTTTTAAAACACTCTTTCAAATATATTTTTACTCGTATTTAAATTTAAAAAATGTGCCTATTTATCATGCATTTTAATGAATTTTAAGTTTCTGAGGATAATTCATCTATAAAAAATATATGTAGTTGTTTTCATTTTTATTGAAGTGTATTCTCTAATTACGAGAGATATACTTTTCTATATGGCCCACTGTACATGACAGTGGGCCATATAGAAAAGTATATTTTATTTCTTATATGTATTCTTACGTGTATTCTCTAATTACGAGAGATATACTTTTCTATATGGCCCACTGTACATGACAGTGGGCCATATAGAAAAGTATACCTTTTTACAATTAAACCCTATAATCCGATTATTTGTATGTAGTTTTATAATATATACTACTGTGGATGTCAAGACGAACATCATGTCTTTTCTTTTCCGCAAATATATGAACATTGGTCCAAACATTTGCGCACTCATTGGTCAAAGTGTAGAGTAAGCATAAAACCGTCCGATCTACGATAACGTTAAAGTTAATCACAGGTGAACTCCAAGTTAATGAGGGTTCTTGTTTAATCACACTACACATTACTTCCGTTGAACTTAATTATATGGACGTACGAAAGAAGTTTGACTATAGTGCCAGCTATAACTTTTTTTTCTATGCTCTGTGCAATGCTAAGCTATGATATCATTGTTTTAAGGTTTTAGCAATAATTTTATTGACTTAAATATTTATTTTAACTTAACTATCGTGTCGGAAGCCAAAACCCACTTTGGGTTGCTAATAAGCCGTCGCAGTAATTTAAAAACATTAAAAAACGTAATTATTGAAATTAAAAAAATATATATATCAATAGAAGTAGGTAAGTATACTCTATTAGCAAAGTCGTATCACATTTTGTCTTTAGGCGGACAACACGACAAAGTAAGTTTTCTGTAATATTCGAACTCACGAAACGCCGATCCTTAGGCCTAGACTAAAAGACTACGAAAGTAGTTATATTTTTATAAACCAGACGCAGATTTTCTAATAGAAAATAGTAGAAAATATTCTAAACATAATTCGGCCATAAGTTAAAGTTTGCAAGCCAGATTAAACCAGCGTGACATGTTCACAACTCGTAATGTTGACAAATGACTTTCTAACTATAGCATCAAACTATTACTAAGTTTGAGACCATAAGTGTTTCATACCACACGCTTCGCGTAAACTTCACATAAGTAAGATGTGCTCGCCGCAAGCAAATTGGTTCACAATAACTTTGTTACAACTATTTGGATCAAAAGCCTTCTTTGTGATATTCATAATCATGTCATCATCATCATCATTTCAGTCGCAGGCGTCTATTCCTGGACATATTCCTCCTCCAAGGATATAAATAATATTTATGACATATGAATATCAAATGAAATTAAACAGAGTTTAGTGTCATTTTGCTAAACAATAAAAAATATTGTCATCCGCACAACATAACATCCACAACAAAGGGCCTCTACGCCTTGGTGGATCAATATCCCAGCGCAAGCCTCTAAAAAAATCCTAATTTAGAGACCCATGATCCTCGACGACCCTACAAATAAATTAATGAAAAAAATATATAAATTACTACAAAAAGAGGGTAAATTTAAAGAATATATTTAAGAAGCTCTTAGCAGCAGACTGCAGATTTTTGCTATTCCTCACAGAAGAGTAAAAACTCGTAGTTCTTTTAAATAAATAAAATGCCTTGTTATTTCCACTAACAAACGATCAAAGCCTGAGTGTTGGCAAAAATAAATCTTACAGCTAATTAATATTTATTCTTTTATTCTTTTTTTTTTAGTTTTTATATCTGTTTTATATAATTTTAAAGACCAGAATAAATTAATCCGTGATTAAAAACAGTCAATGAAATCTGATTTATATAAATTTGAATAAAACTTCACACATATTGCAATAGAGGAGTCCTTTGTCCTGCAATGAACGAAATATCTCGAATTAGGGAGCATTAATTGATCTTGTCTATGTAAAACGGATGGCTGAAAACATAGAGATATAAAAATTACTCCACAGATTGGAAAGAAAGTATAATTAAGCTCATTTTTATGGAAAACGTCATTAATAGACTAAACCGAACTGAAAAATATAAGTTGAAATAAAAGAAAACGATTCTACAGTATTATGACACGAGCGTATTTTAATCCTTAGTTTAAATAAAGCGAAAGTTGAAAATTTACGATCGCTATCCACCTGCCCACGTAAACTAGTGAAATATTTTGTACAGAGTAATGTGGTTTTTCAGAGTTGGAACTGGATTTTGTAAAATTATATAGGTATTTTTTAAATGTATGTGCGATGCAGGTATTTTTAAATGCTACTTGCATATACATATTTAACATAACATATTTAAAAGATTCAATTACATCGTCAAAGTTACAATTACTTACCAAATTACTTTACGTGCTTCCGATACCAATTAGTGCATGCAAACTACTGCTTCCACTGTTATTCCCAGAATGCCCGCCACCATTAGTTTGCACACACATTCCTTGCGACACGTGTTTCACCTCTACACGAGGTGAATTGACGTGAAAGTTACTTGGTGACTGAGGATGCCTTGTGTAGAGGGTCACAGTTTCGATATTTGATAAAAACTGAATACGGATAGTAACGATTCGTATTTAAATTTACAAAAAAATATAAGATTTCCGTTACAGATATGAAAATGAAAAAATGAAAATAGTTTATTTAGCAAGTATAAATATGCGAAGAATCTATGGATACGATCCGAAATAGTTACAATTATATCTGCAGACCTTCCTTTACTTTGTAACTTACTGGATTTTTTTATTTAAGAACTCCAACGCCATAGCTTTACCACTCATCAAATCGTAAATAACAAATGTGTGTTGAAGCGTTAAAATTTAATAAGTATTTACCTTTCATATTTAATTACTCTGTGAGATAGATGGTAACGAAATATCGACAGCAAATTAAACAGAGCGAGTGATCGGCTCACTCCGAGCAAATAAAACTGTTAAATTGCTTTAACACTCGACGTCTACACTTTCAATTTTTATTCGTTCATATTTCTGGCGGATTTTGGTTTTCATTGCAAAATACGATAATATTTTTATTATTTACTCAACTTGACGCAAGAGTGGGTAATATGTTATCATCATCATGCTATCATCATCGTGCCAACTTTGAATTGAAGTTTAGAGATCAGCAAACGAAAACCTTCGCGACTATGGGCCGCTATTTTCAGTTGGTTGTATCTAAGTCCGGTCGAATCCTTTATGTCATCAGATCACTTTCGTCGAGGACGGCCAACTAGGATTA
The DNA here is from genome assembly GCA_947044815.1 of Apomyelois bistriatella. NCBI lineage: Eukaryota > Metazoa > Arthropoda > Insecta > Lepidoptera > Pyralidae > Apomyelois > Apomyelois bistriatella. Next base: position 7,919,559 of record OX345703.1, read on the forward strand.
GTCTCAGAAATTCAAACTGGGGTCCCCGTTATATGTATCCAAAGAAATCAACTTTCTTCTTCCAAACAGTGGTCATAAATTCGCGTCTAAAACAGCAGACTACTTGCCAAAACTTAAATATCAAATCAAAATCTTCAAAAATATATCGAAACCCCTACCTGCAAACTAAAAGAAGCAACAACTTTTTTAATTATTTCCTCTCATTTTTATGCCAGAAACGAAAGATTCCAACAATCTGAACTTGAACTTCGTAACAGCTTTACGTGGGTTTGGAAAATAAATCTTGCTCCGCTGTTTTTCATTTTGAACATACTTTTGGCAAGCTCTATATAATAATTATTAAGTGTATCTTTTTTATACATGTAACGTTAACTGTTTCCAGATTTTTTGTGAACTTAATTATTTATCATTAAAAATTAATAGAAAGGGAGATCGACGAAATACATAGACCAAATATAAGAGAAAGCTAAAGTGTCGTATAGTGATGCAAAACCGATGGCTAAAGACAGTCTTGGAAATCACCACTTTACCAATAAGAACAAATGGTCCACATCGGGCTTGATAGTTTTATACTTTTAAATAGCCATATAAAATACAACGTTTTTATCATTTTTCTACATAGAAAAACATCTACTAAGTTCAAATTGCTGAGGTTTATGCCAAAAAGCTTTTATAATTAAAACATAAGTCCATTATTGTGAATATCTCGCCTCTTTTATGGGTGGGGAAATAGAAGTTGGCAATAAGCTGCTCGGTTTCAAAATGAGCTTTAGTCTGTAATTTAGCATAAAGATTAATATTGCTAATGTTTTTTTGGAAGATAATCTAGAATTTTCTCTACCGAATGCGTTTTAGCTGACTGAGTTATGTTTTTTGTCAAAGTCATCATAAAAGTTTTATCTTATTATATATACAATTCTTAAATGTGTTGAAAATAATTTTTTTGAACGGACACACACAAATATGGATATTTATTTTATTATTACTGTAAGTATCCCATTTCTCTTCTATCGCTGACAATCATAACTTTCTGTTTAATCCTTTGGTTGACTGGTAGATAATTCCATATTTATTTAAGTCCACCATTTGTATATTTAAGTTCTTACAATTTGTCAAGTAAAACAAAACATAGCTATATACAACGTTATTTTAAATTACAATAAAGTTTTTAGTAGGTAGCACAACTTTTTTTTTCGATTGTAAAACGATCAAGTATGCTATTTTTGCGAGCAATAAGTGTGTATGTAAGAGATTCCTGAATTTCAAACTTATAGTTACAATAGATTTCCCTTAGGAACAACGTCGATGTTCATTCGATATTGCTGTCGTCAGCATAAACTACGAGTCTGAACGACCGTGGTAACTGAATGCTGCACTTGTACAGTTCATTCCATAATAGATCTTCTACTACAAACCTAAATTAAATCTTATATAAAAAAATATATTCATAAGTAGTGTCTCAGGTGGCTCAATTAAATGCACCTACCTAGTGTATATTTTCTTCGCCTAAAGTGCACCTAATGATTCATTTATGTTTATAAATGACCTGTAGTATTTGACACCTTAGATTGTTAGCTACACACATTAGAAATGCCGATATATATAAATATGTAATATAATATAGAATACATTTTTTAAATATATGGCAACATAATATCCTATTATATTTGCAAGAAAACTGTGGGTCTAAAAACGCCACTTTGAGCAATTCATCGAATCGAATTCATATTAGGAATTCTTAGCAATTCTTTAGCAATTCCTATTTCTTTCATTTTTTTGAAGAGGAATTGCAAAGATTATTTGGCCATTTTACAAAAAACAGAGAAATTGCTACAGAATTGCTAAGGAATTCGTAATACAAATTCGATTCGATGAATTGCTCAAATTGGCGTTTTTAGACCCCCAGGGGGTCGAACATTGCTACTTTGTCAACTCGTATATCTCGAAATTTTAGTGCAATCTCTATGTATTCAGTCGATTTGTGGAACGTTTGGCAAACTTGATAAACTCTATTATGTTTAGTGCAACCGCAACGAAGCTAATTCTGTCATTGACTGTACACACAATGCGTTTCCGCTACATGATATAAACTCATGTGGCTTATAGCATAAAGCTGGAAATTGATTGCGTAATAAACTGTACCGTCAATAGTGAATTTGATGAAGCATAAATTGGACATGCTAGTTTATAGACAAGTAATTGGTAACCGTGTAGTTTTTCAGTTTAAAAATAGACCACTTCGTTATCGAGTGCCACAAAATGCGAATCAAAAAATAGGTCTCGATTTCTTTGTACTTCTCTATAAATTTTAATGATGACAGATTTCACTTAATAGTATTCTCATGGCGGGTCAGGTAAGTACTAATCATAAAAAATATACTTAAATCTATACATCTGTTTATGCATTATACCATCTGTATGAAGAATAAATTTAAATTATTGTTATAACTATATTTAAGCATACGAAGCCATAATACCTTCGCGTTCAGACTACATGAAGTACACTTACGGAAATAAAAAACTATATAGTCTCTTTTAGGGTTTTTACGCATTAGCTTGGCGAATAAAAATAACTCGGCCCACTCATTTCCTTAAGCGTATGATCTATGATTCTTTTATAATTGTCTTTTCTGCATAAAATAAAAGAAAATCCTAATAATTGTGTGTACATCAACCGTGGGCTATTTCTGAATCTCTTCATCTGACATGGGTTTCGTCTGGGTTTCGTTGTATCCTGACATCACAAAACACATATAGTGTCAAAAACAAGCAAGACATTCGCCACACCCACCTCACTAGAATAATTTATTCCTATCGTGTCGGTTACAAGGACAATTAAATAAATAGTAAATAAATATATAGGGACAAATCTCACAGATTGAATTAGCCCCAAAGTAAGTTCGAGACTTGTGTTATGGGATACAAACTCAACGATACTATATTTTATAACAAATTCATATATAGAGAAACATCCAAGATTCAGGGCAATTAGAAAAACATCGGTTTTCATCTAGACCTGACTTGACTTGAATTTTTGAACACCAACGAGATTTTTTTATGTTTGTATCTATTAATTTATTTTCAAATGTTTTAGTTTTACTATTCAACACAAATTAATCAATGGCCAGGCTTTACAATTTGTACCCTTAAAAGTCTTACATTATACCGATAGAGCCTTTTTATAAAGCTTTATTTCTATACATCTATTATATTAACACCCTCTGAGTGGCTTAGTTCCATGCATCATACTTGAAGCGTCTCTTGTCTTCGTGTTTGTGTCGGTTGGTATATAACTTATAGCTTTAACTAGTTATATTAGCAGGCTTTTATGAGGAGCAATTCAACTTAGCAAAAATAATATCTAGCTTTGTAGTCGCGCAATAAGCGAAACTTTGTTTAATAAAACTTAACGTTTTGATACATTTTTGGTTTTAAGGTCAGCGGAAGATTAAGCAATTGAAAGTAACTCCACCGACAAGGGCACGGCTCTTATATTTAAGATAGATATATATTACATCTATATACATTTTAATAATACATCACAATAAAAAATAATAATAATAAAAAGCTTTTAGAGTTTTCAAATTTGAAAAAAGAAAAATTTATTTTCTGTCATCTACTAAAGCCAAATAAATTACTCTAAAAAGAGGCCTTTAAATAGGTAGAATCTAAAGTCATGGTTTTTTTAACACTATCTGGCCTTAGGTTCTTTCGTGCGACCAAAGCCTATTTGTTGCAGTAAAGGTGAATAAATCATAATAAACTTGCTACTCTTTCTTGTTCATAATTAAAAATACAATTATTCAAGGCTCAGAATTACTTCAACATGTATGTGCTGTGTACAATACCCTTTCTCCAGCCCATCGCGCTTAAACTTCGCATCTAAATATAACGAACCTAACTCAGCCGTCCGGAGTTTATTGATTTGATTTGACTCAAATTTTGTGAATTGACGTTTTTGAAGAAAATGCTGCTGTGGAGTTTGTGGCGCCACTTCTTCTCCACTTGCGCTTTGGAAGTGGTGGTAAACTTAAAATAAGTAACAATTGACGTCAATAAGTGATAAGAATATCCTATATTGAAAATAAACAATTTGAATTTGAATTTGAATTTAAGAACTCCAAAACCGCTCGCACGAACATAACAAAGACAGTAATTATAGACTCCTTGATCGTTAAGTCGAAAACAATATAGGATCCATTGAAAGAGCAACAACAAAGGAGTAACGTAATTCCCTCTCGGGATTCGAACTGGGTCCCCCACGTACGCATCTTGTTTACGCAACAGAAAACGGTGAGTGTACAGATTGACCCAGTTAGGGGGGCGACGACCGTACTGGACGTTTTTGGGAATAATAAAGTTGATAGTGCTTTGAGCTTGTTTTTATAGGGCCTTATATCCATCCATTTTGCAAGTATGAGGGGTGAAAAGCGTCATAAGCCCCCGTTTTATATTTATTGAATTGAAAGTTGTATTGGTTCCAAAAATCCTGAATTCTCTAAGGCAATGTTTTATAGTATGAGTTTTACAAAAATTATAAGAAATTATATATGACGAGTTAAATGTGGCTAATTGAAAAATGTTCTAGCACTTACCTTAATTGAACGTTTTTGACTTTAATACGCTAGCTTTTATCTACAGTTTCGCTTATGCCTCACGGGGACGGTCGTTCTGTTTTTCAATACAGAGTCCATATTAAACTCATGACTCAATAAGAAGGAAAGGTATTTTTTCAGGGACGAAAGGTACCTATATCCTTTTAAGTACTTCTAATCTTATTTCAAATGGCTGAACTGATTTTGGCTGAAAATTGGTGGGAAGGTAGCTTAGAACCAGGAGAAGGACACAGGGTGCCTTTCATCCTGAGAAAAGCCCTGTTCCTGTGGTAATTTTACGTGGGCGAAGCTGCGGGAAAAAACTAGTTTTGTATAGATATCTAATTATATTTTTTAAGGTTGATTTTTGGTAAGTATTTTTATTTTTCTTTTATTTCTATTTAGTATTATTTAAGTCTAGATTTATTTTTTAAGTTAATGTCATTGTAATTGTCTTGTTTATACATGTAATATTACGTGTAAAATAAATATTTTATAATATAGAATTTGACGGTAATAGATAACACTTTCTTTGTAGGATTACCAAAAAATACTAAACTGGGATTCAAAAGAAGGTCCTTAAGAACCTTTTTACAACATCATGCTACTCAGTTAACGAACAATGTCTTTTAGAAGATTAACTGCGCCAAACTCAAACTGAATTCTGAATCAGCCGAGTTTTAGTCTCAAGTGGCCGAGTATTACAATTTCTAGTCCAGAAAATGAATTTCTTAGTAGTAATACCAACTGAACCAACAGCTCGAAGACCTAACTCTATATGACTATAGAATGAATTATCAAGCGGACTTAGTAAGAAGATACCTAGCTATGCTGAAGTACGTTCTAAATCAGCGATCCTTCTCTTCATGTAGATATCGTTTCACGAGTCAATGAACAAAAGTTGCAATTGACATGTATTGTAATCACTTCTGACCGATTGGCGATGGGTTTCAACAACAGAAGTATTCCGAAATAGGATTATAGTTAGGCTTAAAAATAATAATAAAAAAAAACATTATTTTCTTGTAAAAAAATAAGTAGAACCCAAGGAAGGGAAAAATAATTGCATTTTAGCCGACTTTAGGCTCCGAAGACTTGGGATACTATCAGATTTACGCTTAAAAGATGATGATAGCATATTTTGTATGTTTGTTGTAATAGTTAGATAAGTTAGCTCCCCGTGGTCCAGTCGTTAAGGCGTTTGCCGGGTCTACATCCGAGACTCCTGGGTCCAAGTTCCAGGGAAGCATACTTTGTTTAGTTGTTTATATTTGGTAGGATATTTCAGGCTTGTATCACCTGATTGTCTGATAATAAAGATGATTCCGTGCTTCGGGAGATACCTTTAATCGTTGGTTGCTGCCAACTGTTGTTAATAAAACGTCAGAGGACGAGAGGCGGTTTTAAAAAACTCAGACACCATGGTGTTCTAAGTCGATTACCCGTGATACCTACACGAAATGATAATGATGATAAGTAGTTAAATAAATAGTATTACGTACGTATAGGAACGTAGATTTCAATAAATTTTAAATATCAATATTTTACTAACATAGGATAGAACAAATTACTAACAAATATGGACTTTTTTATGAAACTAAATTGTCTGAAATAAATAAATTGAATTGAAATATTATTTATTTCATATAGGATTCTTTATGTCAAAAGACAAATAATACCTATTGATTTGTAACTCTGACAAAAACGTGACTAAAATTATTTGGCGACACCAGCTCTCAAACAAAAAATCTTATTTGTCTCATGTAAGATGGATGTAGGTAGTTTACGATTTTGGACCCTGTCCAATTTGGATTATGAGATACCAAGGTCTGTACTGTATTCGTGTATTCGTTTTATTATTCTCTTTAACCCTATATTATGTCTTTGCGGCCAGCAGTGAGGTATGATCCTCTAATTCTTGTTTGTGGTCCTTTTGATCCTTAGCATAATGTTATGGGCAGGACTTTGCCCTATTTCTCAGGTAAATGTCAGATTTTATGAGTAACATCACCCTTTTCGTTTAAATTTCATGTTGTACCTACCTACTATTATATTCTTAGATATTATACCTACGCATTATTTATTATTTATTCTCCATTAGAATATGTAAAATGAATGTTCGTTCATAGATTATTTTGTTCTTATAAATTTATATTATTTACTTTATGTAAGTAACAATTTAAATATTTCTTTTATATAACTTATACCGTTTAGTTACCAAACAGGCACACCTCTCATCTAATAAAAAAATTTTTGTAGTATCTTTATAAAATAGTTTAGTATTAATTTTATTTATATCTTAAATTTTTAATAAAAGATAATAATACATTATACTGAGTGAATTTTTGAACACCAGTAAATTTTTTAAGAATAGTAATTCTGTGTTTGATTTTTCAACTCGTTTGAATGCTCTAATATTAACGTAAGCCAAATCTTAATTACCAAATAATAATATAATAATCCAATAAAGGATTTAGTGGGTATTAGTATTAATATCCAGCGCCTGCCCGCGACCTTCTTCCAACCGGTCATTTTGGAAATCCTTGGGGGAGGCCTATGTCCAGCTGTGGACAGCCTGTGGCTGAAATGATGATGATGAGGATTAATATAGGTAGTAGGTATTAATATAGGATTTAATTGTAAATATCAGTATAAATATTTATAATCTGATACAGTTGATCCGGTTTTATGGCATTACAGATCAGAGGTGTTACGTGATATAACTGATATGATAAGTGAAAGGTTCAAAATATTTTTAATCTATTTATCAACTGAGGTGCCGTTTCGAAGATACTGTCAGGTGGCTCGTTGGTCTAGGGGTATGATTTTCGCTTAGGGTGCGAGAGGTCCCGGGTTCAAATCCCGGACGAGCCCAATATCTATTTTGCTTAGTTGAATGAATGATTTATTTCGCAATGAATGAGTAAAAATACAGTTGTTATTTATTGAAGTATATTAATAAAACTACTTAAAAAATCTTACATACCTTGATCGCACGTACCGAGTAGACGGGCGAGACAGTAAAATGTTACTCGGCCGAGACAGTGATTTCCTCGGTCACTCGCTAGGCTGAGCACTCAGCGCACGGTTTATCCGCACTGAGTATTCGGCCGAAGGGCACTGTCTCGCCCGTCTACTCGGTAGGTGCGATCAAGGCATTATGAATAATTAAAAAACGTCTAACTTGCAAGTTGCATCGTGGTTATGTGCCCAAAAAGCTGCCAAAATTGCCACGTTGAATAGCAAAGCCGATTTTCTGTGCCAGATTTTGTGATAGAAAAAGTCTATGAACTTCAATACACCTTTAATTTTTTACCATGAGAAATAAAGTTTTGGCCATGAGATTAAATAAATAAAAATAAATGAAATATTTTTATTTCAGACCAAGTCCATATGTTGTTAGGGCATTATCTTGAAACTATTTTTAAGTTAGAAGACCCCTAAAACGTCAATATTTTTTTATTAGATATACGAGTACACTTATTTGAAGGATTGGATAAATTAAAAAAAATGAGTTTTTTTTTAGGAATAGAAAATATAAATAAGTTTGTCACAATAACGTCAGTCATGTATTTGTACTATTAAAGTTTACAATAAAATATTATGTAAAAAAATACAAAATCACTTAAAATGCTTTAAGTATCTTAAGAAACCATTCGGTTTTGATGCAACTGAGAAAACGCTGGGATAAAGGAAGTATGTAATAAAAAAACTTGATATAGCAAGACAAGGTCACCACTATCTAATGTCACTTGGCTTTTCGCCAGCTAAGGGCAGTTAAAAGCATGCTTACAACTCAATAAAGTTACAGCCACGTAATCAATAGTCGGTCGTGTCCTTTCGTCGCTTTTACTGACTAAACTAGTTTAATAATTTTCAAAATAATTAAGTTCATATTATACTATTTTCAAAATAGTTAAATCCATATCCATACTTAATACTAAAATGCTCAATGCTGTCTGTGACGGATGCTTTCACAGCTGAACCGCTGGACCGATTTTAAAAATGTTTGATGAGTAATACAAGGATTTAAACATAGGCTACTTTTGGGCGCGATATAATCGAGTTCCACAAGGGCAGAGCTATCCTACTAATATTAAAAACGCGAAAATTTGTATGGATGTTTGTTAGACTTTCAAAGGAAAACGGCTAAACCGATTTGGCAGAAATTTGGAATGGAGATTGCTTAGACCCAGAAACTACACATAGGCTATATTTTATTCCGATATTCTCACGGAAGCGGAGCCCCGGGCAACAGCTAGTTTAGTCATAATTTGACTTCAAATTACCATTAGATATGACTAGTTAAACAATACAGACGTAAGTTACGAAAGTTTATTTGCCAAATATTTGTTCAACTATCTAAATAAATCAACATGAAATAATGACGTCACTGTTCCCATTCCTAACACAATTTAGTGAAGCAGTAGCAGTAATATAAATCCAAATGTTTGTACGAATATGTGTGATACTCAATTACGCTGGGTTTCTGAAAAGGTAATAGAAAATAATAATTAAACCTAATTTGGCATATTTGGTCAAAGATAAAGTATACCTATAAGTCATTTTTGTAATTACATTGCAGGCTTGTACCACCTGATTGTCACAATACAAAATGATTCCGTGCTTTGTAAGGCACGTTATATACCGTTGATCCCGGCTGCCATGTGGTAGTCTATATAGGAACCACGTCATAGGCTGAGACGCGGTTCCGAAGAACTCTGACACTAGGGTGTGCATTATGAAACGATGACGATGATAAAAGGACAGATGCCAAAATTTCAGAGTTGGTTACTAATATCTGAGAAGAAGGATACTAAAATACTAAGCACAAAGAAATGTTAGTTGTTATTTTTTCTTCAATAAAAATACAGAAGCAACACAATATTTAGCGCTAATTTGCAAACACGAACAAATATTTAACAGGAATCCAATGAGTGCTGTTCACTGAGAGAATTTAATTTCCCGCCAATAAACTCATTAATCGGATTTCTGTTAGTTCATGTTCGACTATCGAACCTACAATCAGCTTGAGGGGTTCTCGGTACTCATAAATCATTAAGCACAATTGGTTTAAAAAAAATATGATATGGAAAAAAACTGCCAAATAATCTGTGCTTGCAGCTGAGGCTTGCAACTGAGGCTTCAATGAATATTATCTTCTGCTCTGAAGGGCATGAGAGGCATTACATTATGGAGTACAGCGAAGGGTACTTCGCTGTACACCATAATTTCACTGCACAGCACAATCATACTGTTTTCAAACTGTGTTCTATTTTCTATCCTAGCCTTGAAATGGCTTTCTCTGACCTTTAAAAGTGTTTCTTAAACAATTGATTACGCGAGATGTCGCCTCACATCATGTATTGCGCCTTCTCGCTTTTATTCTCTTAATAACTATCTACTGGGCCACATATAGAAGACCCTAAATATATAGATAATTGCAGTACATAGGCGCACCAGTTGCATTCAAAAGTTGTCACAAGTGTCTTTAGAATACAATATATCCGCAAACCAAACCTACGTGGGGCGTAAGTTTTAGCGTTTGTTAGAATAGGTTTATAGAATAGGTACTAGCCATGGAAAATCGCGTTGTATGTCTGAATTATACAAAAAATAATTATGAATATTCAAGTTTCTTAACATTAATACTTAAAAACAGGGGTAAAATTAAAATGTGCGTGCAAAATTATTATCAATTAATTTCATTTGATTTCAAACTTAGTAGCGGTCATGCTAGGACTAACATCTGTGGGCCATCTAGCAGTGATTTGTATGACCTGACTGGTGGTGGAAGAATGCTAAGTAATTTGATAAATAGGTACATGTAAAAATGTAATCATTCATAGAACAGCATCGATAAGTTTAACCATTTCACTTTTTACTGCGAGGATTGATGAATTTTAGGTAACTTAATCTATATTTCAAAGATTAATAAGACGAAAAGTGATTGGATCGTTTATTTATTGACTGCTTTCAGAAAGATAATAAATAACTACCGAATTGATTGTCTTCAAAGCGAATCCAGCCAATGTTTCCAATTTGCTTGATTATTCTGAATTTGAAAGCTGAGGTTCGAAGATAAATAGAACAAATTATTTTGCAATTTCCATACATTCTTCTTGTGGCATTCAATCTACGCAACTTTCATCATTTAAATTTGAACGTTGAAGGCTATGATTAAAGTCTACCTTTGCACTGACAGAATTATTAATCAGTGAATTGAGCAAGTCAATATTAAGTCCCTGGGCTGATTACCAAAGTATACATTTCTATTTGCTTTCATAATTCTTTGTTCAGTTGATCTTTGTATTTCCATTTCGTTAAGTGCTACTAGATGTGAACAATATAATTTAAACGATATTAATACAATTGATTTATTGCCAGATTTTGTGGCGCTAATAAAAAATAATACCTTCTAGATTCGGATCCCGGGAAGGAAAAATATAACAATCTTGTTGTTGTTAGCAACTATATTAATGATTAGAGAGAAAAACCACAATTTTATTTACCGTTGAGTTGAAATAAATAAAATTTAAATTTATTAGCAGTAAGAACTTTTTATAACCCGAAATTTTTTACAAGCAAACAATGTAATATTGTGATGATTGTGATCATAGTGGGTTAATATATCGTATCTTTACAAAATTCAGACTTGACCAAAATATAAAAAAGAGAAACGTACTTTTTCTTTTTAGCCATGAGAAATATGATGTATTCTCGTCTAGATCTTTCTTAGCTACTTTGACTTTATCAGACTAATAATGAAAATAAATAAGCTTTTCACAGTATATTTAAAGCTTTAAACCTACAGCTCTCAAAATAAGTTTTGATTAGACCAAGTATAGAATACTTTTATGGATATTTATGGATCAGTTTTAAAAATATAGTAATATGTTAGCGAAAATTTTCATTATGTCACATTAAAATATTATGTCCTAGCATAAAGTGGTCCGATTGGGGATCGCTCAGACTTAAATGAAAATTACTTACATCGATATTGGATCCATTACCCATACCACTGCTCACTGGGGTGCTTGGAATGATAATATAAGGGACAATATTACTAACTTTAAAAATACTGTTAGACTTTAAATGCATTTAACTGTCAATTTTTTATCAAAATTATATTATACATTGGCAGTGATTTCTGTTAAAATAAGTAGCACCGTTGTTCACATTCTATTGTAAATTTTTTCTCTTTGTTTTTTGTGCTACCTGACATGTGACCCACCACGTCATGCGCATGTTGCTAAATCAGTGCCTTCCGAAGCACGGAATCATCTTCAAAAAAAAAATACTGGGATATGTTCTCAAAGTATAAAACAGTATAATGTAAGCAATTCAAAACACCAAATATCTCCATGAAACGTGACTACCATAATATTATTCCTTTTATTGAACTTGCAAACTTTCCGAACGGTACAAGAAAATATTGAGCGCACTTCCACATATTTACGTGAAGAAAAGTTGCCACATGCGAAGTTGCAATTTGAGACTTATTGAAGAAGACATAGAAATGAAATCGTATTGGGGTTATGCAACTGATGGGGTGAATTTCTGCAACCACATCTTGACGACGTGAATTTATTTTACTTTGATACATAACAAAGGTACGTTGTTTGAGTTTAGCTTAGATCGTTGCAATATTATTCTAAGATGAAATAGGAAAATATGATAAAATTAATTATAAAATGTGTAAATACATTTTGTTATGCATAAACTGATCTCATTTAAATTATGTGACATATTTATTGATATGACCAGCAGGGGTGTGACAAGGGCAATGGCTGGAAATAGATCTAAATGGAAGGAAATTACATATTGTGCCGACCCCACACAGGAAAGTGAGATAAGGTAAAAGAAAGATTTATTGCATTAAAGTTTACCATCGGATCGGTATCTAAAAGAACAAAATTTTCAAATCTAAAACCTAGATTCGTATACATATTGATAAAAAATATGTGATATAAAAAAAAGTGCTAAAATATGGAATTGAACAAATCTTTAAAAAAAAAAACTTCATTTAATAGACAACTATATAGTCTAAATATAAAGTGTAATAAATCAAATATTACTAGTCATAAGTAATTTTCAATCAAAATGCTATTAAGACATAAATAGCACAAAATAACACATATCTATCATTCAACTCAGAAAAAACACTGTCTTTGATAACTACAAAGCGTTTTAGACGTGACTTATCTACTCAGAGCACGAGTTGTGAGTGGCTGCAGAATTGCCTGAGTACATTGGGCGACATAGAACAGTACACTATCTAAGGTGTTAGTGTAAGGGTCAAGTGATATACTTTTCTGTGGGCCACAGTACATTCTGCCCAGCGTGTCGTGTAGAAGTTTGGCTGCCCGCCAGTGTACGACTGTTGCTTTTATTGCGATTGCCAGACGGGTGTTGCAGTTTCATAGAACGTGCTTACAGATGTTAAGTATGCAGAACTATGCTTTTAGAGCTTAAATTTCTAAAAGAGTTGTGAATAGATACTGATACGGTTATACCAATTCAAGTTGCTGTTTTAAGTATCGTTACGTGCAATAATATGATTTTATTCGTCATATTGTGTAAGTTGCAGGATCAATTGATAATGCGCAGAGTTCTTTGAAATGTCTCTTGGTCTCTGACGTGGTTTCTAAAATTACTACCAGATGGCGGCCGGGACAAATGCTGAAATGTACTCATCAAACAAGAAACAACTAAACAACGTATGTTTTCCATGGGAATCAAACCCATAACTCCTGGGTCTACAGGCTAACCTTCATTGTTAGATAGAAGTACTGAATAATATATTCTACCTTATATCAAATTATCACACAAGCGTCTCTCTCACTTTAAACAATCATGTTCATAAACTCAAATCTTACTCAACTAAGTAATAACACATACACCTATATCTCACTATTCTACCGTCTTGAAAGACCTTAAGTAGTAGTCTCTATAGAAAACCATGGCCATTCTACATTTTCAGTGTAGGCGGGAGAAAAATCCCTCTAAAGTAAAATAGTTTGTCCCTATTGATATTACTATCAAAAAGACAGTGCAATACAACAAACGGAAGCTAACCATAGAATTAATTTTATCACCCAACTTTTTGTATACCCCAGTTTCTGAACTGGCACAAAGATGTTAAGGAAAGGAGTCATGTCAAGTTGTTTTGTTAGTCCCCCGACAGTTGACAGGCCGTTACATCCGAAACTTAATAAATACGATTAAAATTTATGACAGACTCATTTGGGAGGCACGAGGATTTCGTTGACACTTTTCTTGGTAAAGCGAATAAATAAATTTTAATCAAAAGCCTAGTCGAGACAAGGCTACAATGACATGTGTCCTTATAGACAGTAAACGAAACGATTGACTATACAGCGCATCTCAAAAAGAAATTGCATTCCGCCTTTGTACACATTGTTTGTATTTGTAACAACATATATAACTTGTATGTTAATGGTACAATGATGAGTATATTTAACATATTTTTTTAGACGAAGGCAACTGTCTCGTTCCAGTTTTAGTTGTAAGTTATAGTGACTTATTTATGTAGCATAATTAGGTTGTTTATTTGTACTTATGCTATTGTTTATGTTGCTCTATTATATGTCTCTGCGCTTTATTATTAGCTTTATTATTTGAAAGATAAAAAATAACTAACAATCAAAAATTTGCAAAAACAACAAGAAACGACCACGTCAAAAGTCAACAATATTTATTTGCATCAACCACGTCAAAAGGCAACAATATTTATTTGCATCAATTATTAACACAATGCTCAAACCAAACCAGAATTACAGGTAAAATTTTGAAACAAAACTTCTCCATCGTAATCTAATTTGTGATTCAGTTCACTTAGTTGTTAATTAGTTCTCAAATATCTTTCGGAGGAAGTTTATAACGTGATTACAATTTCATTAGTTCTGTGGAGTGTAATATTGACAAGTTGGCAAATACTCCCAACTTTAATTTGATGAAAGTAAATAGTAAACTTCTGCGTATTGTTTGTAGATAACTTAATAACACATATAAAATCATACTTACGTAGATATTAATGTTTAATTGTCTAGAGGTATATTACAATTATGCAATAGATTAATCGACTATTGGAACATGAAAACGAAGAAAATTCTATGTACAAATCGCTGATTTGTATTTTGATTTCAAGTCATAAGAATTTGAAGAGTAAAAGAGAAAAGCTCTATTCTATAACTTGAATAGCGCTAAAATGAGACAGATAATCATCATCATAATAGTCTAATTTTTGCCCACTATTGATCAATTGACCTTTTTGTGTATACTTAATTGGTATACAATTACTTACTTGTTGTTAGTGGACGGATTTGAACAATTTAAAGCTCAGGCAAAAGTGGCAGAAATAACTCCTTAACATGCACCAGCTTGCATTCTTCCACTCCTCTTCCTACCATTATATACCAATTAAGTATACACTAAAAATGTCTAATAATCAATAGTGGGCAAAAATTAGACTGTTATGATGATTTTTTTCTGTCTCATTTTAGCGCTAATCAAGACCTTTTTCTCCTCTACTCTTCACATTCTTTAGACTTGAAATTAAAATACGAATCAGCAATTTGTATTTTTAATTTTATTCGTTTTCATGTCCCATTATTCGATTAAGCTATTGGATATGTATTCAAAATTAATGGCAATGATCCTATTACTTTCACATTTAACCCTGTAAAATTTATGACATTTATTACGCCTTTTAAGTTGTAACGATGTATCAACCCTTAAATTAAACTTTTATTATTATGCCGTCCAAATTTTACGAGAAATAAGCAATAAACTGAATCAAACGATGCAAATGTAACAACTTTGTACGAGGTCCTAATAAGGTTTTATCGCATATCCATTTCGACGACAGAAATTCTGTCATTAAGTATTCCCCAATAAGCTGTAATAGTCCATTACATCAAATGATGTTATATTTTGCTTATTTTCAAAAATAATAAAACACGTAAGCTTTTGGGTTTATAGTACTGAAGACCATGGGTTTATAAAAGTAAGAACATGCAAAGTATGGATGTGATTATGGCAATGGAGTATTTAAAGTAGAGTTGTAAAGTATGAAAACAGAGTTTAGGTTCCGAACCGTCTTTGCTGAAGATACACCCGGAACAAATTTAATTCATTCATTCATCAATTATTTTTATACAAATAACGAAAGAGCTACATTTTATTGTTATGATTACTTAATATCTAACTAGGAATTATTTCAGAAAAATTGGTCAGTGGCGACGTATTATAACATTTATGCTCTCGCTACCTCTGCGCAAGAAAATGAAAACCTATTAAAATCCTGCAGCAATAAATGACATCAATACAGAATCCCAATGCAGCATAGTTTCCAATTACCCAGCAGTTGGTAACGTTAGCGGTTTAATCTCCATTGCGGGATTAACCTCGGAAATAGATTCAATAAATCGAGGGCCAAGGTGAAAGCAGCGGGACACCAGCGACGCTAACGCCATTTGTTAGTTAACCCCAGATCATCGGCTTACCTTGATCAGTAGTTGCCATTTGATCGTTTTCCTTGCGGTCATGTTTCACGTTGATGGAAGGGCTGAACTAAACAAACAAAAGCGCACTTTATTTCTTTTCTTTTTGGTTCAGTTTTTTCTGCGACTGATTTCTTTTTCTGCTTCAGCAATTCGCGACCCAACCTTTAAACATCTGCTCAGTCTTCTCTTATTGTACTTATATATGTGCAGTAGTTTCACTATGTCGAATAGACTTTTGACCCACCAATTTACTTGATCAGCGTTATAAAGAAAAATATGTTAGATTTTTAATAACATATTTTATTAAAAAATAATGTGTATTTTCCACGTTGTTCCTATCCATCCTAAGGTTGGCTGGAAGAAATTGCATAAGCAATAAGTCCGCCTTTGTACACATTGTTTGTATTTGTATCAACATGTATAATTTGTTATATGTTAATGGTACAATATAGAGTATATCTATCTATGTGCATGAATTGCAGTAAGCGAGATGACATTGTTTCAATAGTAAAAGTTTAATTTGCGTAACCAAATAATATAAAAATTAATACCACTGCTTGCTTGTACCAAAGGTTGACTGTTATACTTTGATAATGATTTTAGCGATTGTGATATATGCAAAATAATGTATACTATACAATATAATTGATAAAAAAAAATAGGTGCATCCAAAACTATAGCAGGACTTTGATACAATATTATTAATATCTTTTTTTTTCAGTGGTAAAAACAGGTAAAACGTCCTATTTACAGCGGGCTTCATAGAAAAGTATACAACTCAAACTTACACCTAAGGCGGTATAATTTTATCGTGATCCACCGTACACAAGTTCCATTTGTATCTCAGAAAGGCAATGGCAGTAACTAATTAAAATCGATTAGAAATGGAGCTTTTTGCTGCCCCTACCGATATTGGTACGAAAGCAAACAAAGCTCATCTGTTTGCGTAAAAGCTGCGTTCGCTATAACGTCGAAGAGTTGAAATCCTTATTTATTGCTCAAATCCGGGATTCGTTCATAAATGCTATCTAAAGCTGAATTACACCTAGTACATATTATATTGTATCATTGTTTACTTTTACAATAACAGTAAAAACATAACCTATTCAAAACAAAAAAATTGATAACAATGCTTAGTGTAACATCACTAAGCAATTTTCATATTTAATATCTACTTAATTAAAATCCAAAAAACATTTTTTTCAAATTCTTGGGGCAAAATAAGGAGTTGTATTTGTTTATTGTTAAGGATAAAAATATTTGTAGTTGTCATAGACAGAAGGTTTTAATTCAAAAGTTGTTATTATGATAGTTATGAAATGTTTTAAAATGTGTTTTCTTTTTTTCCAGGTAAGTACGAGTAAATTCCCGTTTCGCTGATAATGGAATTGGTAAGAGGCAACTTTTAATATATGTGTTATGGTTCAATTAAGGCTGTTCCTTAGGTCGCACTAGCACCGCTGTCCAAAAAAAAGTATTTATCTTTCTGTAAGTGAGCTTATTAGAAATTTTGTTTTGCCAGTATCCTTTACTTACATTAGAACCTCGAAAGTCATTGAAATACTTTAGAAACCTTTACAAAAAGTGTCAAAAGCAGAAATTTTTAGTATTTTTTACAATAGAAACTAGAGCGGATAGTATTTCAATGATATGATAGTAGCAAAAAAGTTGCGCGAGGATTCGATTTCTGATAAGTTCACTTACAGAAAGATAAATTATTTTTTGGACAGTGGCGCTATTGAGACAAAAAAAAAGCCTTAAGCTTATGTAAATAAGTATGAAATTCGGCTGATTATAATATTATGTATAATTGATTAACTGAATATAAGAAACATAATATATTAAAGTACTTAAATGAAAGTAAAAAAAAAATAAAGTCACAAATTTATTATTTCACAGTGCAAAGGTTGTAAAACTATGTTCTATTGAGTGAGTAATTTTGTTACATGTTACGTTATTCCGAACCGAAACGCATTTGACCCAATATATCAGCAGACTATTGAATTTACCCGTTTCAGAGACACGACCTTCGTAAATCTGATAACGCATGTCTTGCGATCAAATTATTATATTATGTTGACATCTGAGGGTAACTTAGAAAATACAAAATGTAGAAAACAAAAATGTAAATCCTCCAAAAAATCAATCATCTTAATCAATTTTCTAAAATAAAATATGACTACTCGAAAGAGGGTTACCTTTATTTAACATAGAGCTTATATATGTATGAATAAACTTATTATTCTTATGTCGCCTTCTGAAACATAATTGGATAAAAGTTAAAACATTTATGATACTTTAGTATCATTTGATTAGCCTAAATTCTTTGTAACACTATTTAAATACAGTGGACTAGATTTACGAACGTAGAACAATTATTTTGTTTTGTGATTGGTAGAGTTGCGTTTTTAGTAATGGAAATAATGAAAGAAGAAAAATGTATGTTTATTTGTTTGTCGCTCTATTTGAGGAATATATTAGGAGTAACCGAAATCAGCGAGCATATATGACGTGAGTGATGAGTGTGAAGGAAGTGAGGGAGGTATGTAAGAATCGTATAGCCAGTGGAAATGTCTAGTCTCTGCCTACCCCTACGGGAGACAGGCGTGATGATATGTATGTATGTAGACTCTATTTATTTATTTAAACTTTATTGTATAAATTAAAAATAAAGTACGAATGGTGGACGTAATGTGACATTCTATACCAGTAAACCATACAAAATACGTAAAAAATAATACAAAAATGTAGTCTGGCCGATTGCCTTATGAGGTATCAGTCGATTTTTCTTATATGTGAGATTTAATATTAATTTATAAGATAAAATAAATTAAACTTGCACCACCTGGTATCATTGTTATATATATATATATATATATTTAATAAATTAATTGTATCGAAATGTCTGCCACACTGAAGAGTTTATCAGTTTGTTTGAACGCTTTAATGTTATAGTTATTGATCTAATTTGAATGGGTAATTGATATTAACATAATGCCCTTTCAAAACCGTGGAGTACTCCACAAGGCACTAACACATAATCAACTACGCATATAACGTTATTCTAAACGTGTCATATTTATACGTTTCCTGAAGCCTGAATGTAGTCACATCTGTCTGTATGTCAAAGGGGAGACATGAAAGCATCACGGTGAATTAAACACCAAATGTTTCAAGATCTGAAGAAAAACGAAAATGATTTCACTTATGCGAAAACAACTTTGTTTTTTTATTGGACAATAAAATGACGATATAAAAATGTTGGTAAAATATTTGGGCAGTTTTTGAGTTCTAGGTTCTGATTCTAGGTCAACTGATTGTATCTATATGTGGTGATAAACTATTGTCTTTTAATATACTTACATATATAAATACTAGCTGTTCCCCGCGGCTTCGCCCCGCGTGGGACTCGGTTATATCGCGCCCAAAAGTAGCCTATGTTTGACCTCAGGTCGTTAACTACATCCCTACTAAACTTCATCACAATCGGTCCAGCAGTTTAGCCGTGAAGAGGTGATAGACAGACAGACAGACAGACTTTCGCATTTATAATATTAGTATGGATATTTTAATACTACAATGCACGAGTCACTCACACACACAGGAGACCAATGGCTAATGGGGTAGAAAGGTTCTCGAATGGCGACCATGCACTGGCAAGCGCAGTCGGACAGTCACTGACCAGATGATCAGATGACCTGAAGAAGGTCGCAGGCAGGCGCTGAATGCAGGCCGCTTCCACCCAGCCGTTTGGAAATTCTTGGGGGACACCCATGTCCAGCAGTGGACAACACCCTGCGGCTGATATAATGACGATGATGTAGGAGTACCTTACAAAACAGTTTTAAATAAATTAAATTACTTTTTAAATATTTATCAAAATTGTAGATGTTCTTTATAATATGCTATACCTAAGAGAAATTACAGAAAGTAATATCCATTCAAAACCGTCCATTGAAAGCGTGTTATAAAGAGGACCGGGCTGCTCTCCCGTGAAATTCCTTCAGCCGCGTAAACCAGTGTTTACATGAGCGGGTATTCCGGAAAATGGCGTTTTTCAATAAATGAAACGACCACTAGGATCGAAAACCTGGTTTAAATAAAAATTTCATCATTTTTATGCTTTCACATTTTTATAGCGCCCTTTTCATTACTGTTTCTCTAAACCGATATCAACCCATCAAAATGACGATCATAACAAGGTTAATAAATATTGTTACCTCTCAGTCTTAAATATACTGGTCTATCCTTGACCTTTTGGGTCGGTATTTAAATACAAATGCTGCGGAATTAATGCTAGATCAATGGTACAAGCACTAATAAGAAAGTCGACTTACGGTAGTAAGACTCACAAGAGAACGAAATATCTAGAAGTGGCTCATCATTTTAGCCGTAAGAAGTCAGATCAGAAAATAAGTACTTAAGTTTGATCAGTAAATATTTGTATGGTATTATATGGTAGAGTAGTAGAAAATTTAATCAAGTGCCCTGTTTCATTATCCGCATACTTGAATGTTAATTTATTGACAGAAAAAAAAATAAACCACGTACGTAACAAGGTCTTATAGGATTTTTATTGGCACTTGTGAGAAATCGTGGAATTTTATTCAACCACGATGAAAATTATGGAGAGCGGCTTCTTACAATTATTAGACTCGTAAAAGCGGAGCTATGTTCAGATGTATTGAGACATTGAAGTAAATTAATGTAGTTGACAAATTTAAATTAAAACGAAAATGATATGAATAGTGAGTTTTTTAATTTGACAGCATTCGTTGAGCACTTGTGAGACACTTTGATATTATTATGTTAGAGTTTAATTTAGTACCATATAAGAAAGCAAGAGTTGCGGTGAAGTGGTAGATTTCATCTGGTGACTGGTGATCAAAAACCCAATGGCAGAAGCCGAAAAGAGGTTTTGAAACTCTCACTAAGTTTTACAGGATCGATTGAGCTGAAATCCCTGTAAAATAAAAATTGTTATATAATTGATAAAAAGTAGCGGTAATAATTTTTTTTAAATTTAGGTACATACAGTTTATTTTTATAAAATGTTGTGATAACAAGTAAGTCGTTTCTATACAAATAATATTCAATGTCAACAAGAACCGTAAATAATAAATATAAAAGGCGACGAATTGCGACCGAGTCGATAGTAAATTATGCCCGGATCGGCGTTTAGTGGTCGCCGTAAATATCGGCCCGTTTTTAGTGCCGACGCAGCAGTGGAAACACGCCGTAAATTCACTGATAATGCGATAAAATTTTAAGTTGATTTTAGAATTATTCATGTTTTTTAGGGTTCCGTACCTCAAAAGGAAAAAACGGAACCCTTATAGGATCACTTTGTTGTCCGTCTGTCCGTCCGTCTGTCAAGACCCTTTTTCTCAGGAACGCGTGGAGGTATGAAGCTGAAATTTATATCAATTACTCAGGTCTACTGTCCCTTGAAGCTGTGAAAAAATCAAACTTCTAAGCCAACGCAATCAAAAGATACAGCCGTTTATGCCGCAAATTTTCGACACTTGCAAGGGAATCAAAACCTACAGGGTGCTCCCGTGAACTCAGAATCTTGAAATTTGGTACGAAGCAACGTCTTATAGCATAGATAAAGGAAAAATTACGAAAACCATAAATTTTTAGTTACATCACATAATATATTTTTTTTTAATAATTTTAAACTTACTACCCATTTCCTCATAAACGCGTAGAGGTATTAAATTGAAATTCATACCAAATACTCAGGTCTATAATACCTTTAAGCTGTAGCAAAATCAAACTTCTATGTCAACGCAATCAAAAGAAACAGCAATTTAAGCTGCATATTTTGAAACTCCCAAGTACTCGCAAGGGAATCAAAACCTAAAGGGTACTTCCAGTCGACCTAGAATCTTGAAATTTGGCATGAAGCAACGTTTTATAGCACACATAAAGGAAAAATTCCGAAAACCTTAAATTTTTAGTTACATTACAAAATATATATTTTTTAATAAATATAAACTTATTACTTTTTTCCTCATGAACGCGTAGAGCTATCAAGTTGAAATTCATATCAAATACTTAGATCTAATTGCCTTTAACCCGTGAAAAAAAAAAAAAAATTACAAGTCAACGCGAAAAAGGAAAACAAATAAATAAATAAATATATATAGGGACAAAAACGCAAAAGTACAACCATTGATTCCTCGGAAAAGAAAATCGTTTTCATTTTGCAATAAAAATACCATAGTTATGACTCGATTGTCGTAATGAACGAACTTTGTAAACCTTGCAGGTTTGTACGGAACCCTCGGTGCGCGAGTCCGACTCGCACTTGGCCGTTTTTTTTATAAACGGTATCTTTCTCTTCCTTTTTTTTTCGTAATCTCAGATTCTTCCTGAGTCTTCTTTTTAGTACCTAACGGAACTACACTTTATATCTTTATTACATACTAACAATTTAAACACTTTTAATTTTCCAGCAGCGCCAAAGACATGGCTTGTGGCAAAACATTTTTATGGTCTTTGAATATAATTGTTATCAAAAAACAAAGATAATATGTAGAGGTACTTTTTACAAGTGAAAAGAAACTTGTCTCTTCCTCCATAAACTCCTATTGATATCCTTATATTTCGCCACCCTACTAGCACACAAATCGATTTATTTAAATGTATATAGCAGTGGCTATATATATATATATATATTAGATAATAATTTAGTACTACAAATTTTGGAGAACTTGCCCTCTGTATGTGATTTAACGCGAATTGTTAAGATAAAAACTGTCATTATATGCTTCAATATCAATATTATTAACGTCTTCTACTAAGTGTATATCTCTCTCTATCTCTCTTCTATTTTGCCGTTGTACTCCGGGTGTAAAGATAAATAAAACACTGAAAAAAATTGTAGGGCAATTCTGATTCCTTAACATGAGGAACTGAGTTCTGGTCTGTTAAAAATTTATGAATATCTATCTAAATAATAAAGGACAGTGCACATGATAGTTTTGGCAACTTGCCCAAAAAGTCCAGATAAGACAGTCGGTCGGGAGCCAAAAAGGTCTCGAAAACTTATATGGGATTTCCCGAAGTCGGATAAGACAGGTATTAAAACGCTCAAATGCAAATCTTATTCTATAGGGATAGGTACTTTTATATTGGACTTTTTTTATCGTATAAAAAAGTAAAATGAGTATTACTTAAAGTTTGGATCAGCTGATTATTATATGGACTGCCCAAGTGTTTTACATATTTTGATATGTGAATAGTATCGAAAGTTAATCTAAGATTTCTCTGGTTAATTTCTCTTCACTGCCTATAAGTGTTTCTGCAAATAAACATATTGATTTTGTTTCTACAAAATTTTATTATAACTGGGTTTTTCCAGAAGATCAGAAGATTTATATGAATATGAATACACCTTCATATTATGCCTTGGTGGGTAACTACTTTTAATTTGATAATTAATTTAGCTAAGCACGTGTGAAGAACCATTTCTTCACACGTGTAAAGCAAAATTAATGTAACAAATCCTTATCTCCAGCTCAGTTATATTGGACCAGTCCAAGCATTGTCCTAACACTCAAATCTCCTAATAGCCTCAATTGGCATTCGAACCTCGTCCAATTCAATTCGAACTGCAGTGCTTCGTCTTAAGGTAATTGGATTGACAGGCTTCCAACCGGCGTACAAAATACTGTTTTAATATACTGTATTTGTACAATTACCTGCGTAATTGTATGCATGCATCATGGACGCAATACGCTCGTGCGTTTTTAATAATGATGGTTAAGACAACATCGAAATCCACTCTTGATAAATTTAAAATATTTTGAAGCATATAAAATCCTTTATTATATCGATTGAAAATGTGACCCGCAGAAAGGATTTTATAGCTATACTGATACTAGTTAGTAAGTCCAAAACTGTATTCAGTTTAAAACTTCATAAAGGCAAAGGTTTTTTATTGTTGACAAAAAAATAGTTTAGTTTTGTACAAAATATATAATGACCACTAAAATAACTATTGAAATCAGTTTTACCAAAGCGCGGTAGGACTCAAAAGTTACCCACTCAGTATTCCGACCTCGTCCGCGGTTCCCCGGAATTGTCACTTCGCTCCTTTATTTATATACCCAAGAAAGTTTTATTCTTGCGTAATTCCTGGGGATAGTGAATTAGTAATTTTGAAGGTTCCGAATGAGAGAGGGCTAATGTTCAAGAAAATGTTTGGGATTGGCTGCGAATTGCGTTGTTTATTCCATTCCGTTAGAAGAAAGAGTTTAGATTTTGAGTTTCGCTGTCAACATCGAACCTTTATAGTTTCACTGCGCGTATTCTTCTGTTTGTGGCCTAGCTCGGCTATACTTTTTATACTCTTGTATCTATTTAAAATAAACAGATTGTTATATTAGTTGACAAAACAGCCAAATTAAAATAAATTTGATCTTTGTAAAATTTCTTCCAGCAGCAGACGATCGGTAGAGTTAGTATAAAATTAAGAGGAAACGCTATTCTATCTACTGTTACAGATTAAAGAATTATTAGATTATATAGAATCTGACGTAGAGAGAAAAGCGTGTTGCTTTTCTTAAAGCCTTTTCAAGGCCAATGCAACATTGCTAAAGCGAAATAATAATATCATGATATACCCAGACATAGGTAGGTATTTTTTAAATAATATAACTACTTTATGTCTGTTTTATTTTAATTTAAGTGATGTTTCAAGTTAGTCCGAGATCTAAGTGAAGCGGTGGAAAAAATTCACTTAGCATTATCTTGGGAGATTTTGGTGACAAGGGTTAGTCACTTATACGACATTGTACCTACCACTTCCCAACACTCACGCTTGTTGTCGAACACTTAGCGAATAATAATCCACCAAACATTATGCAAAGTTTAGTTTGCATTAGCATTAGTTTTTAAGTTAAATACTCGAAAAGTTATAAATTTTGGAAAACAAAATAAAAACGACATGTTTTGACTTTTACCTTCCCGCTAAAACTCGTTGTTTATAAATTTAATTATCTCATCAGCTGCGTTTTATCGACTTCAAGTGCAGTGATCGTAAAAATGAAGATTAATGAAATATCAAACGTTTCTGTCATACATAATGCTGAGTAATCATCTACACCATTTGTTATACTTGCTCTAATGAATTCGCTCACTTCTTATATTTTCTGTGCTATTAGTCATAGCAACAGATGCTGAAGTTGGATCGTGATAACTTACTTTGGCTAGATACAAAAATTAATAACGAAGCATTTTAAGAATACAATTAAAGTATATTTAGAATGTATCACGGTATAGTCAAGAATGGTAGAATACCAATCTATATAGTAGGTACTCTTTATTAGAGGTAGGTATATTGCATCTTAACCATTTTTGGCTACAGCGACTGCTTTGGACCAATAATCTAAGAATCTTGACTCTTTGATGTGACTTGTAGTGGCTTATGTAGCCTATCTTAGAAGTGAAAGTGCGCCCCGCAAATAGCGCAGGTTAGAACACCACGGAATAGTAATTTATGGCAGCAAGTAGGCTTAACTTAAGGTCATTTCTTTTTCTACAAGGGCAGATCTTTGTGCCATCTCCAAATCCAACATTTTTAAGACTAACTCTAATAAGTAGTTAGTCC
The DNA here is from genome assembly GCA_947044815.1 of Apomyelois bistriatella. Classification (NCBI taxonomy): domain Eukaryota; kingdom Metazoa; phylum Arthropoda; class Insecta; order Lepidoptera; family Pyralidae; genus Apomyelois; species Apomyelois bistriatella. The sequence goes on from OX345703.1 coordinate 7,945,301, forward strand.
TTACATACAGAAGCCTTGAAGTTTCACAAGATATGACTGAAATATGTTTAAAACAGAAGGTAGATTTCAAAAATGCAGATGAAAGGTAATGATATTGTCACAATTTTCACAATTTCCACGTAAATACACTTTTGCCTAGAATCACATCAGTTCTAGATCCAGATCTTAGCGACATCAACACCCCCTCATTTGCTTAATGTGAGTAGACGCAATTTGCCACCCTCCCGTCTCCCTCCCTATGGTAAAAGCACTCTCGCGCTATATTATTGCGATATGGAAAAATACCAATGCATTTTTTAGATGCATTTAGGATTTCATACAATTAATAAGAAACTTGCCACCTTTGTTAAATTTTTTTTATTATTACAATTTGGACTATAATCCTGCAAAATATTGGGTTAAGCACTGAAATAGGTTTGGTTTGGTGAAAACATGCAATAGTCTTGTATTCTTATTTTTGTTATGTACTTAATTTATTGTTTGATACATGGACCTTAATACAAATTCTAAGCATAGAATATAAAAATATTACCTAAGTAATAAAAAGGGATGTTTGGAGCATTGAGTGAAGAAATATTCCACTTTTTCTGAATTTATGTATGAAATTTGTATTTGTTTATGAAAATTGAACTGCCTGCCTCACGGTTTGCTGGATATATGCGTATTCTGATTACAATGTTGGTACCTACTTAGGTTATTCAACCTGGTAATGAAAAAAACACTTCTTACTCGAAATCTGATTTAAATTCAAAGCAATTTAATTAACATGACTGTTGATTTCCGCAAAATGTACGTTAGGTCGTAGGTCGTAGCACCCATTGAATAAATATTTTTTAAACGGTTTGCAAGCTTAAGGCTTAATTTCTGTTCTTCAAGCTAACGACAGAGCAAATAACTTAGCCACATACTAGTCAAAACTAATTTAAGAGTTAAGCCATTTCGATTCAACAATGAAAAAGAAGAAGAATATAAAGGCTTTCTTTTAATACCTTTGAGTTATAGATCATTTGCTACTTTCCAGTGGGTGTCGTAAATAGTAACTAAGGGAAGTCACACAGTTACTGTAGATTCTCTTAATCTAGAATATCCTATTGTAGACATTTTACTTAACTTAGGTGCATCACTGTGTGTTTTTTACTGGTCCTATTGGGTAGGAAGGATCTCAGTTTATTAAACTTATGCCTTTTTCAGCTAAATGTCTTCAAGGTTGATATTGGTAATTAAAAATCAAGTATTTTCCAACTGTGCAAGAATCCAAAATATTACGATCATGCAATGTTTTCCTCTTGTATCTTTGTAAGCTTTGTTAGCTTCTTTACTCACTCTATTTTACTCTATACATGTACAGTTACCTCACAAGCTTCATGTCTGGCACCTACGCTACACCTGGTATTACCTCGAATACACGAATGTTCAATTAATTGAATAATCAGTGGTATGTCTTCACAATATGTCCTATTGGTTATACTATGAATGCTAATACATCATATACTGTTGTGTTTGCCAATGTTTAAGATAGACCCCTTTTTCGGGCAAATGGTGCTTTATAGAGGCTTTAATTTTCTTGTACTTCTCTGGTAGTTGATAGTTTCCACCAGAAATTGAGCATATTCATTGTGGATTGGCTTAAGCAGGTTTGCAGAAATTTAAGTGTTATAGTCGTAGTGTGAGTTCTTTACGGAGGAATTAAAATTGAACATTTCAAACGGTAGACCTAGCCGTGGTTTACGGATAGACCACTTCTCTAGAATGTCGTTATGACGACCAAAGAAATGACAAGTAAATATAATTCAATTCTTTTTATAACAAACACGGGTAGTTAATGATCTTATAGGTACATTTAATACCATATTCATTTCGACTCGAATAGAAGAAGGAAATTGAAGAAATGGCTTTTATAAGTAGGTTTTTTATTTTGTCAAAAAGTGTAAAAACATATTATTCAACTGTTACCACATAAGTCAAATACTGTTGTGGAAAATGTCAGTTTATTCCCTTGAATTTTTGGACTTTAGTTGTGAACAATTCAAATAAAACTAAGTAATTCCGTGGGTCGGGTGTTTCGGGTCCGGTTTTATTTATTGTAAAGAACAAACACAGGCATAATGAATCTGCGGCTATGTGGTCCGACCATGTAAATAACGTGAATAATTTAATTAAGGTTGTTAATGGACTAATATTTATGAAATAATGAATTATGTCATATGTATTTTGTTGTTTAACCCTTTTGGTGGCAATAACGCCTCTCGATTTAGGTTTGTAATTTGTAATATAATACAATAAATATGTTAGATTTTGATGTTACTAATAATTATTACGAACAGTGCCTAAGTATTAGGGTAATATTGTGAAATTGAAAATTGAATCTTATAAACATAAAAAATAGTGTGTTCCATAAAAAATTGAGTGACTGTTAAATTTCTGTACACGAGGTAGCTCATTATCCATCTATTAGTATGATATTATAAATGTGAAATTCTGTCTGTCTGTTACGTTTTTATAGCTGATTTTGATGGTATTTTGTGTCGATATAGTTAAAGACCAGAAGTCAAACCAAGGCTACTTTTGGACTCAATATAACCGAGTCATACGTATTGATAAAGTTAGAAATACTACACTGCGCTCTATCACCAAACTTGTGGATGTAGGACAAAAATCGGCTAGGCTGAATTGGGACTGGAGAGGCCATATCTACCGCATGCCTCCGGAAAGATGGGCTTATGTTTTGACTGCCTGGGTTCCTACTGATGGGTACAGAAAGAGAGGAGGGCCAAAAACTAGATGGTCAGATGAACTACAGGCTTTTGATAGAAACTGGTGAGAAAATACCATGGCTAGGGATACATGGAAGATTAGTGGGGAGGCTTGTGCCCAGCAATGGGACATAAATAGCTAAAAAAACCGAGTCCCACACGGGTGGAGCCGTGGGCCAAAGCTAGTACTCTTATGATTGAACCGCTTTTATTGAATAAATACAATTTTTTTTCTTATTCAACCGGACGAACCTCCAGTGAAAGCTATCAATGGCATAAGATACATATAGTGTATCTACACTACAACAAATAGGTGTAGTGAAAACATGAAAGAATAATGATGTTTACCCATTGACCCAAATCTTTTGTCCCAATTTTTTATCAAACGAAAGTCAAAACATCCCAGCGAGGCCGGTGGAGGAAATTAATAACGGAAGAGGTGGAACATGTCGTAGCATTTTATTCCCGACTATAGAGAATTCGGGTGGGAATTCCCGTTTATGGGGAATTCGGGAAGGGCGCATTGAATACGTTATGAGTTTTATGGGGCTTAAAATTTCATGACTGAGTGGACTACCCACTAGCTGTGTATATTTTCTGGACAAATATATCTTTCGACGTTGAAGAAGGAAACCAGTAAAATACGAAAGGAATCTGTGAGAAATACAAAATAAAAAAAAGATATGACTTTTGCTGCTAACCTTAACTTTACAGAAATTCACGATTGAATTTAACTTATCTATCTTACAAAGTTCAATTCTCAAAATTACTACCTACCTTAATCCTTCACTTTATAAACAAGCAAAGTTTTTGAGTGGCTAATTTGTTTCCTTGTTATAAAGAAATCCTTTGACGAATACTTTGTTATCTACTTAATCCCTGTTCCACAATTAACCATTTCCTTATTTAATTGGAAATGAAAAATTCCACCGATTTGCTGTAATAAATGCGCAAAGAAATGGAATTAACTAAATCAACCGTCAACTGAAATGAGGCGGTCTATTTCCATTTTATTTGATGAGAGTATTTTGAAAATTTCCATAAAACGTAGCTACGGCCTCGATACCCGACGAAAAGCAAAAGGTAGCTAATTGCACCATATTTCATTCCCCGGGTTGACACTACAATTTCGTAAGGTTAATTAGAATCTACGACGTGGACCATGTTTTGCCTAGAATATCGGCCTGAATTATAATATTTGAAAAATAATGAATATCTGATTAATAGGAAAAATAAAGCTATACTTGTTGAGACATAACTTTCAATAAGTAAATCGTAAATGGTAGACAATTTCTAAACGTTTTATACATGCCAAAGGTGAAATTAATGCTATTAAGTTTGAAATTTGTTGTCAGTTAACCTTTTAAAGACAATATTAAAAAATACATCTATTGTCATTAGATGTCGAAATACTTGATCATGCGAAATCTCATATTTCCATTTCAGGAAAGTTACTGAAACCCTTTAGTAGAGCTTTTTTGAGCTTACTATCTACAAACGGATTAATAATCACTTAAATTATAGAAATACCATATCAAGTTAGTTTTTAAAATATTTGCATCACGATCGGCCTTTCTTTTAGTTGACATACACACCTCTTTTTGGAAACTATCTCTATTGATAGTTCATGCAAATAAATTATCGTGAATATTTTATAACCAGATGATCTTGCTTGCTGTCTTTGTTAGCCCTAAATCTCAAAACTTTAACAGATATAAATTTCAAGCTGAAAATCACCTCAGGAAACTCGAATGCAACATTTTCTCTCAGTTTTCCATTTCAAAGAAAATATTAAGATAATGATAAAATAATGTTTGTTTACAGAATTCGTTGTTAATAATCGTCTCGGCGCTCACAAATTACAATCATTTTCTGCGAGAAAAAAGCGGAACAGATCCCCAGTCCCTGGGCTATTATAATTAATGCCATTTTTAACTGAGTTTAGCTGCGAAAATGGAAATCTTTTACAGATTGCTACTGAATTAGTAAAGGCTGTATTAATTTTGTTCTGTATCGACACCGAAGTTAAGTAAAGTATAGAAATGCTTTACGTTTTAATTTCTGGTATAAAATAAATCGATCATTAACCATTCTTTCGTTCATTAATTCTTTGAATTTCAGGCTGCGCTGACCGCGCCTGAAAATCAGTGGTGAATGGGTAATATTTTGTTTAGATGTCTTAACGGACCACACAGAGGTCTTTTACCTCATATATAATACAATAAAGGTATCAATAAAAACCTCCGTAATAATAGCAAACATTCTTAGATATGAAATAACCAGAGAAAAGGCTAATAAAAAATGTAGTATAAAAAGCGCACGAATTAAAAAAGAAACAGGCTTTCCTGACGTTTCCAGCACCTGATTTAATAAAACCATGTTTCTGGCGATAAAAAGAGGCTTTGGCTTCAAGCATTTTATGTTTTGTTTTTTCACTGCTCACAAGAAATTTAATTAGAAAATACCTTGTTTTTGTTGCTAGGGATAGTTTGTACCGTTTTACTTTGTTCATGCTCCATAAATTGTATCGGCCCGAGCTGGTATGAGAGCAATACAACATAGAATTTATCAGTTGTTTGTTTTCATACATAATACCAATATAATATTATAAAAGTTAATATATTAGATGAGAAAAGGGACTTCTAACTCTATGTCTGGAGTCTAAAGGTGAGTTATTTATCACTATCACTACATAGTATAAAACAAAGTCGCTTCCCGCTGTTCCTATAAGATCTTTGAAACTAAGCAACGGATTTAGATGCAGTTTTTTTTATAGATAGAGTGATTCAAGTGGCAGTTTTATAAATGTTTGATACATGCATTGCAAGTCAGGGCGGCCACTAGTTATATTATATACTACAATTTTTCATAATGAAATCTTCTTAGCCCATAAGAGTAAACAAATTGGGTGTTGTTCCTATGTTAATTTATCAGCTGTTGGTCATCTAAATGTATCTAAGTCAAAACAAAATTAATAAATTATGATCACCGATGTCACGCGGGTGGAGCCGCGGTCAAAAGCTAGTATCATGAAAAAATGAGAATCTCTTATTCAAATAATAGTAGAAATTGGTATAGATTACAAAATATTGTTTGCAACTAAAAAGAAAAAAATCTTGAAAAACCTCACGCAATTTATATAATAGGTATACGTTTGTAACATGACACTCAGAAGATGAGGTACCAGGTGTCAGGACACCTCAGAATACAGTAACGACGACGTAAATTGGTCAATTTATGGAACGACTCCCTCGTTTTTGTTTCTTCATTTTCTTATATTGAAGTGCAGAGATAAAAGTAGATTATCTGAGTTCTGATATATCTAGTAAATCTAATATTACACTTTTTTAAAAGTACCTATGGAATGAGTATAAATTGATAATTTACAAAAACTCCCGAAAGGACTAGGACAAATAGATTTTTTCTAATAGCGGTCATCACCATCTACCTATACCTATTCTTCGAGAACCTTTTTATGAACCCAAACACGATACATTTTTTGTTTGTGACTGAGGAGTTAATCTGCAGACTTCATCATGCTGTATCATTACTTAAAAATTAGTGGAATATTTTAGAAATACTACTGAGTATTATTTCATCAAGTTTCATATATTTACTTAAATAATTTTTTGAAAGTGTGATCTTCAAAAGGCTTAATAGAATAACTGTATAAATGAATTTAGAAAATAAATAGGTATCTATAATAGCTTTTTAATAACGCGTTTTTATCACGAGAATTGGTTGCAGTATACTGTGTTTGATAATATGATTCTTTTCATATTGTATTATTAAGTTTCTTTCTACGCAGGCAACAACAGATGTACAGAAGTCTTCTTGAGGTCTCTTGTTGTGTACTTGGGTATCTTATTACGTCATTCATTCAATGTGGTCTAGTAAAAGGACAACTATTTTGTAGGTACATAATTAAGCAAAAAGGCATACTTCAAGGTTGATAGGTTTTAATTTACGTAATTGCTTAGTAGCCAATATAAAGTTGATAAATATTTTGATTTATAGCGACTGAAAAATTGGATAATCGTATTTTTTAGCGTTAATCTTGTAACATTGTTGTGTCTTTGATTGTTTCGAATTAATAAGTCCTTCCCTGACTCAAACTTTCTTCATAGCAAATTTCAATTATATTGCGGTTTCAGCTTGAGCACGACGCCAGACAATTTTTTTTAATCTGTGTTGAGCACAGACATCTAATATGGTTTGAGTTTAATCTTTTTTATAAATTCATTTTAAAGAGTGTACTTGATGAAAACTTGATATACACATTTTTTTTTATAAATAGACTATAATAGACGATTTATTCTTTTAACATGCGTGATATGATAGTGCAAACTTATACCCAATCCATTGCCATTCAAAGAGGCAACGCAGCTAGTGTGCTGGGTATCTTTGAGCCGGGTACAATCCGGGGTGCATTTTTTGATTAAATAATTAAGTAGGTACCTACTTTTCCTTTTTTTACAATGGAATACCGTAATTTATTGTTCGTTTAATAGATTTTTTTCTCATTAAAAATAGCCAATTAATCAATCAGGTGGCTAACCGTATGATTTCATTGTTAATACAACCAATGTCGACCGATATCAACCGACTGACGTTGACATTTGAAAGGTCTGGATCAACTATCCGGGAGTATGTATCACCATACTTATTATTATAATATAATATTTGTCTATCTGTCTGTTACACTTTTACGGCTAAACCGCTGAACCGATTTAGGTGAAATTTATATGCATATAGATAAAGGCTGGGGGTGGGGGTCTAACACTACTGGGGGCTACTTTTAGTACCGATATTACTGTGTACCACGCGGGCGGAGCCGCGGCAGCAATTAGTATTATTGTTTCCTCGGTTCGTACTATAGCCGTTCCCAAGATTCTTTTTTTCGTATATATCGAGTAGTTCTCAAGTTTAAACAAACAAACAAACGCTCCTAATTTATTATATTAGTATATAAAGTATAGATTACAGTAAAAATTTAATTCTATTTAGCTAAAATTTAAGTCTTTTGCCGTAACGTTACCCCTATACAAATTTACATGGGTACCTTAAGATTACTTATTAACTTTTTTTCATATTGCGGTAGATTTCTCAAGTAGTGTTGACGTCAGACAGGTGACCTAAGCTGAAGAAAATACATTTTTAAAATGTCTTAAATGTACTTCACTTCAGAGGCCGAGGGGCGGTTTTGTACAACTCTGACACTACTGTATACAGGGTCGCTTGTTTTTGTAACCACACGATACGAAAGAACGAACGTCAGGTTTGAATTACAATTTAAACAAAATAAGAAGGGAAATCCAAAAATACACTGCGTTCTTAAATTAAAACCAAGCAAATAAAGGGCCAATTCTTTGAAATGGCTAAAATTTCCTTCCATTATCACAATAAATATATTCAAGAATTAATGAATGATTAATTACAAGCAATTAATATTTTGACATTGCTGTACCTCGAATGTTCCGCTTTATTTCATAATTAATTCGATCGCGGGCCAAGTATTATGTGGCTGACAGGGACTGTGACAAGGGTTAACTTTTTAGGTATTTGTCATTCCTATTGTCGTTATCGCTTTGTTTATATAATTATTAGTTGTTTTTACATTGATTATGGCAATGTGGTATTTGTTTTACATATTGTGTATGGCAATCCCAGTTTCATAAATCTTTTTTATGTTTATGTTGTTTTTTAAAGTGTGAGATTTTTTATACACGTGGTGTGAGCGTTTCGTCGAACGGAAGCCTCAGGCCGTTAAGTCTGGAGTTTTAATAATTAAATAAAGTTACATAAATATATTAAAGTAAATATAGAAATTAATATCGTACCACAGAATAAATAATTGTCTTTATTTTTATTCATCAGAGCGTATATCTAGTAGGTACATTTATGGATTCTTCTCGTAATAGTTGTATTTTCAGCTACTGGGGGTCTAAAAACGCCACATTGAGCAATTCATCGAATCGATTCATATTACGAATTCCTTAGCAATTCCTATTTCTTTCAATTTTTTTGAAGAGGAATTTCAAAGTTTAGTTGGCAATTTTACAAAAAAAAGAGGTATTTGCTACATAATTGCTAAGGAATTCGTAATATGAAGCGATTCGATGAATTGCTCAAAGTAGCGTTTTTAGACCCCCTGGTCACAGAACAGTACTACAGGTAATGGTCATTACAATGAAACAACTGCCATCTGACCTTCGTTACCCTTTTTATAGGGAAATAAGGTGTATTAGTAGCCAACACTGTTAGATTTTTCAGGCCTAAAAGTATCTAACACAGCCTAACGATTGCCATTTAGCGATAGCAGCCGAACAACGCACCTTCCGAAGCATGGATTTGTAAATAGAAATAGAAAATAACTACTTTTATATTTTACTAGCGACCCGCCCCGGCTTCGCATGGGCATAAAAACCTTCCTCTTGAATCTATTAAAAAAAACCGCATCAAAATCCTTTGAGTAAGTTTTAAAGATTTAAGCATACAAAGGGACATAGGGAGAAAACGACTTTGTTTTATACTATGTAGTGATTACTTTGGTAAGAATTTCCATGTCTATCCCGTAATTACCTAGGAAAATATTGTACCGGAATTCAAGAATTCACTAACTTTAACACAAAATTTGACTCGCGATATAAATTTTACAAAGGTTGAAAAGTTTTCATCTTCCAAAGTTTTGAAGTTCGTGCGGTCACGACTACGCGTTGCAACTTTTAGAATAACTAAAAGCATTAATATGTAGCTTTAATGAGCACAATTTTTATTTTACTTATTTTAGGTATAATGTAATTTGAAAAGTAGTCTAATGATCGGAAATTTGCTAGACATAATGACAACCCGGAGTAGAGATCTCTGGCGCAAATGTATCCGAGATCTGAATCTGAGACCCGACCCTAGATGAACTGGGGATAAGGGGTGGATATAGAAGAAGAAGATGATCGAGAATTTACTGTATGCCTTGCATACATTAGGGAAACCTATCTCTTCCTAATTTTCATTTGCTTTCCCTTAATTAAGGGTCCACTTTTCTACTCCATGTTGCCCGGTCTTCGCCCGGTATCCTTGGTGGGGATAAATGTGGGTGGTTGTAAGTTAGAATATCTGGGGCCGCACAAAAAGATACAAGCTATCTGTATTACTATACAAAATAAAAAAATATTTTCTTGGCAAAATAAAATAGAACTCATATTTAAACATTTCGGGGAAAAAAAATATATAAGTAAATACTTTTTTCAATCCAGTTCATTTGTCTTTGTAAGAAATTAATGGGTTCGCTCGTAAATTTTGCTACCTCTGTAATTCTTAGACCTCCTACATTACAAAATGGCTACTGTATAAAAAGTGCCACCTTCCTTATTGCTTATTTATTTAAATTCGAGTAATTAGCTTAGTCGTTTTAAATTTAAAATTTGGAATGCGTTCTAATTAGTTACAGATATAAAAATAAAAGTTTTTAAAAATTCAGAATATGTTTTCTTTGGAATTCAAAAGTTCTTAATTAAAAAAGTTATTGTCAGTTAAAACAATTGAAGATATCTAGAATTTTTTTAATTTACCAAACATCGTTTCTGTACAAATTTTCCCTGCCTTAAAACAACAAACACTTTTGATTAGCTTTGTTTAGGGCCACCTTTATAACATCACGTTCAAATACCTTTAGAGTAAAAAGATAAAGAATCTTTAAAAAAGTCAAAAGAATTCCGACAAAGAGCCCTAAGAATGGTCGAGAATCGAACATGCAATGAACAGGCCGAAGGATCGAAAAACATTTAACTTTTAAATAGGAAAGCTAAAAAGTTTTATTGCATATCTTTGAATGCTATCTTTGAATAAGTTTTCCTTTTTAGCAACTAAGCAATAAAATAATAATAATAATGATTAAAATATACTAGTAAGATATAATAACTATGCCAAAATAACAAGTGAGATTTTAGCTATTTTGTCACTTGTTTTCACCCCTTATGTACCGTAAGGTGGCTAAGTAGCAGAGATCTCAATCTGATACGGATACTGTATCGCGTAGGTTACAAAGTCTAGGGTAGGAGTGAATTTTTTTAAAACGCTTGAGTTTTTTTTCTGTCGGTAGGAATAAGGTTCCTTGATACTAGAAATAAATCTCAGATTTTTAGAATCAGCCAATTATTTTAAATAAAATATTATTGGCGTCGCTACGGCCTTTGCGGTCTATTCATTTGCTTCGTTCGGTAAAAAAAACAAATGTCATTGTAAATGACATATATATATATATATTATTTAAAGTAATTGGCTGATTCTAAAAATCTGAGATTTATTTCTGGTATCAAAGAACCTATTTCCTACCGACAGAAAAAAATTCAAGCGTTTTAAAAATTTTCACTCCTACCCTATTGAGATCTCAATTTACTTTGTGCCTCTGTCCGGTTTGTATCGAATTCCGCATGTACAAGAGTATTTTCATAATATAATGTCTAGCATCGGTCATAAAATTGATGCTGTCTTATAAATGTCTCCTACGTCTTTAAGAATAAAGTGAGACATGGCGATGTGGACACCAGGTTTTGATTCCCATTATTCTTGGTATTCAACCAGGCTAAAGCTAATATGATGATAATGATGACTTATTTCATATAAACACTGAATTATACTAAAAATGAGCACATTTAGCCCTAACATAATATCGAGGCGTCCCATTAACGCCCTAATACTTCGTAATTAGAAACATAAATGTCCATTAAAAGGCATCACTCCATTTCATGTTTTCCATTTTGCAAAGCCATAACTTTCTATTTGATTTGAAACAGGGTTAACGCACCCTTCATTAATTAAAACGGCCTCATTTTCGAAATCCCATACGTCACGAGCACTTTTGTATAAATCCACCTTTTTGCAAAACAAACTTTGTTCTACTGAGTTACGCAAATACGTAATGAATGTATATACACGTAATTAGCATATTTAATTGGACTTGATGTCGGTCCCAAAACATTTGATACAATGATCTGGGGAACTCATTTGGCTCGGTACTTAGGTTTTCTTAATGCCTGAGCAGCGGAAATTGGCTGCGAATTATTCACATAACTGTTTATAGTATCTACATAGTTAAAAGCACGATATGTTAAAATAGTTCTGTAAACGTACTCTCTAACAATTTATGATTTTTATTCGACCAATCTTCGGAAGCACGGAGATTCCCTCTTTCCCTCTCTATGAGAGGCAGGAAGAACCGAATGCTATTCGACGTCTAACCTCTTTGATCATGCTCCTTTGTCTGAACAAAATAATTTAATGCTGTAGACCTATTTTATTTATTATATTTATATTATATTAAATTCTACTTAAAGACCTCAATACTGTTAAGGATGTCTTATGATTAAGGTTATTTTATTTAACAAGCGAGCATTTTGGAACACTCTCAACAAGGAGAGCTTCGTTAAATATCAGCTGTGTGCCGGAAATGAAAAATGCGTGTAAATAAGCTAATCTACACATAAAAAGATATTTATGAATGACGTACTCTTTCACCTAAAGTCTAAGTTTTCGAAGCTAATAACTTGAAATTTCGGAAGCACCGAACATTTACGAAGATTTTTTTTATTTATCATTCCGCTATCTCCTCTCTCCAAGCTGCTGCCTTATGAGAATTAGGGTCCTCTAATTGACTTACATGCCCTGTTAATTCGAGTCACACAACCTTAGTGATATGTCACACAAGTTAGACGCATATACAAAACGCAATCATAATCTCATTATGCAGATCAGAGATATGATGAATTCAAATTAAATTATGCAAGGTGGGTTACGAATACTAATTACTATAGGTGTTGTTTTTAATAAAATAGAAAATTCACTCTTATTTGAGTTGTTTGATAAAACATTTTTTAAATGAGAACTGATAAAAATAATATGAGCGATTGTCATCTTTAGGCAGCTTAAAAAATTTGATAATGTTGCTGCTAACCACATACTACTAAAATATCCAGGGTTTGATCCAATTGTTATAACCAGTGCCGCTTGCCATATCATGGACCATGATAAGGAATAAATTAAACGAGAACACACTCTGGTTTATTATACTAAACTGAGTAGGCAAACAGGCCTATCGCCCAGCTGAGGATAGAGAGATTTTTTTGTTTCTAATGATCCCTCTTCGTAACTTCTAATACCACTTTATATTTTCAGAGATTTTTCCATTACCAATTTATGTAGATAATTTTTTTTTAGCTCTTTAAAAGTAACGATCATTAGACCTTAGGTGGCGCCTGTCCGACCAGTAGCTTTAGCACCAGAAAATTAAATTCGTAATGCTTTAAAAAAATCAATCTTAATTATGGTAGAAGTTTTTCTAAATCCCATATAAATGTACAAGTAAACAAAGATAAGTAACGAGGTAAACGTTTCGTATGTTAATAAAATGAGCAACAGCAATTTCTTGCTATCTTTAAGACCGACTTCACAGGCTTTCAAGGAAATCACTCGGAGAACTTATACCTGCAAAATAATAAATGAGATTTGAAACAACCAACAGGTTGCTATGGCAACAGGTGGTCTAAAGAAAGGCGTACGTTTACATATACTGGGATGCTATTTTGCATCCACAATTGCGTCTTGATTGTTATCTTTGTAAAGGTTTGCTTAAGGTTGCATACCCGACGAGTTCAGCATATGACCGTGAAAAGATTGGTATTATTATTCAAGCAAAAAAGTCTTATCATCCGATCATATTTTCCAGTAAAAGCTTCAACTCAACTTACGCTTAAGTCCAATGAACGGTTTGATGAAATGGTCATAGACTTGGGTGTACTGGTTACTATATTCGAGCGACTCCCTTCTTATCTTCTTAAACCTTTTCACAGAGAAACTATACCAAAAAGTGTGTCAAGATTCAGATGTGTTATTGATCAACCGTCTCAGTTTTTTCAGGTAAATATCACATAATGACTTCAAAATAGAACTAACAGCATTAACCAATGTTTAAAAATGTCTTTTGATCAAATGTCAGTCAACGATTGGCAAATTTAGGCCAGAACCATGAATATGGCGTACCCTAGGATCTGAAACGTAATTTGAGAATGTTACAGAAACAAAAAAGGAATAACGTATAAGCTGTGAGACTGATACTTTATGATGTAGTATATCTACATACTGTAATGCAAATATACTGTACATATTTAGTAATATACATTCACTGGATTTTGAAATAACAACACACGTAACCTACAATGTTTTCCTCCCGCTACAGAGTTGCAAACATTTGAACTACGAATGGGAAAGACAAGCTGCTTTGTTACTTATTTGTATTTAAGTTTATTTAGTTATGTTTACTTAGTACTGTTTAAAACTAGATTTAAACATGTTGCGAGGACTAAAAATAATGAATATCATACTTACTTTAGAAAATAAAAAATATAGTAGTATGTTAATGTAACAGTAAATGTAAAAAGACAAACATTTACTAACGGTAAAATATTCAGGGATTCATAATAATACATATAAATGTAATATACCATACCCACATAGCTTCCGCCAGCGGCTTGGCTTGTGTGGATGTCGCTAGTACTTTTTTCTGGTTGAAAGGTATATTATGTCCTTTACCGTATCACTACCAACGCATGTGCAAAATTGATAATTAGTTCGGTAGATAAATTATAAAAGCGTATGTAACTAAAACAAACTTTCGCATATAAAATAAACTAGCGATCCGCCCCGGCTTCGCATCGGCATAATAACCTTCCACTTAAATCACGCTGTCTATTAAAAACACCGCATCAAAATCCGTTGCCAAGTTTTAGAGATTTAAGCATACAAAGGGACATAGGGACAGAGAAAGCGACTTTGTTTTATACTATGTAGTGATTAGTAGGGATAATACTAGCTGTTTCCCGGGGCTCCGTTCCTGTGGGAATTTCGGGACAAACTATAGCCTATGTGTTGTTTCAGGATCTAAGCAATCTCCATTCCAATTCAAGCCAAAGTTCAGCCGCTTTCCTGTGAAAGAGTAACAAACATCCATACATTCTTACAAACTTTCGCGTTTATAATATAAGTAGGATACCTAGTTGGGATAAGGTATTAGTAAGTAAATTTATTCTTACACCTCATGGTATACATTTATACATGACACACCTTTATACAGGGTTAATTTAAATCAACTGCAAATATTTTAAAGGATTCAGACCACTAAACTGAACAACTTTCCTAAATAAACTTATGTCGAAATACGATTTTTTTTTTAAATTAACCCTGTATACAGAGTAAGTTTATACGTTCGTCAATCTTTCAAATGATATAAGAACCTACTTAGTATAAAATTATATTTAATCTTAAAAATATAAAAACGCCTTGTTAGGAAATTTTCGAATATTGTTACTTCAAATAATTAGCTAAAATCTACTTCTGGATATCTATTTATGTACTTATTATATTTAGCTTGTGGCGTTGTGCACCGGAAATATATGCTAGAATGACCTCAGTAGGTATGACAACCTGTCCAACACACATTTAGCACGATACTGCTGGTGAAGGCACTTATAACGTAAAATTAGCTATTTTGCTAAAACAGGAATAGAATTGTTGTTTTTCAATTCTACAAAAAGCCATATTCGAAACTAAGCTTACGAGAAACCAATCTTATTTATATAGGTACCTATAAAGTTTTCCATTTCACTCATTTGTTCTACCACACAGGGAGTATATTCAAAAATCAAATGTAGTGCAAGCTCTGGTCCTTGGTCTTCCCTTTGTTCAATTCCAGAATTTATAGACTCAGCAGTTCTGGCTGTGCAATAATTCAGTCACTAAGTTTCTTTAATTTAATTGGATCTTACTTAAGTAAATTAGATGCAACCTAACAGAATTTTATGTCACTATCCATTCCTCTGACTCCTCCTTCTCCAATGGTTTTCTCAATACTGAACGTCGTAAAGTGCCCGATCTATCTATTGTATTTATTATTTATTTCCATCTATGATGATCTTTTGCCCAATGGATTGCATTAGAGATCAGGATGTTGAGCTGCTGCTTAACTTGGTCAAACTATAGTCTAACTACGTACTCGAGATCTTTTTCTGTCGATCTTGCCAGGGATCAAAAGCTGTTCCAGGCTGTCATCTGTTTTAGACTATATGACCATATCCCTCCATCCAACCTTACACAAAAAATCGTGTCGCTTCTTTTTTGACGTAAAAGGGAGAGCTCGTAAACAAAGTGACATTTATAAGATTTGTATGGATTTTCCCTCTTACTTTGCCAAAACGGTTAAAAAATCTACCTTATAGTCACAAAGTGGCATACATCTAAATACAGTATAAGTTTAACACAATTTAAATTATACAAAATTTCCCACATTATCCTGAATTAACGACGGAACTAATAAATTTACAGACATTAATTAGAATTGGATACTTTACACCTATTAGCAGGCTATTATCATAATGTTTCCATTAGATTAACCAATATCACCCGATATTTTAGCCCCGGTGTAAATCTGGGGGTACGGCAGTGTTTCCATTAACTTAAATCAAGCAACCAAGGCACAGTCATAAATGGGCTTCCGTACATGTCCAAAATTAAATAACCCACATTTTAAAATCTATTAACATAGTTTTTTAAGCCTTCTACGAACAAAATATGAACTTGTATTGTGTTCGTGTACAGAAACATCAGAGAGTCTGAAATAAACAATTTCATTTGATTTTATCATTAACGTCACATCATCACTTAGCATCATCATGATATCCGTTTGCAGAAGCAATTTAGGATGTTCTTAGGATCTCCTCCCTGGTTAAAAATTAAAACTAACAACTAAGTAAAAAACCGAATATACACGACATAGGTGAATTTATTTATACGACAAATTGTGGCATCCACGGCAGATATATTTTTCCAAGCAGCGCCTCGTTTGCCCGTGTGTGGCAATCTAAAAAATATGGCTGGAGAATATATCTTGTCAAACGCCTGCGCGTTTATGGCACTCAATTTATACCCCCCGGTAACGTTTTTAAAGTGATAGTTTCAGTGCCGTCATATATTTTCTTGCCTTGCTAAACGAAAGTTGTAATTTTTAGTTTCACGATCGAAAACTGTTTTATTTTTTACCTTGTGGCGACACTAGCGCCACAACAATATCTACAAAGACGCACCACAGATGGCGTTAAAAGCAACAATCTCAGAATTGCATACAAAATGGCAAATTACTATGAAAGTCTAAATCGCGCTTGCAAAGTTTCTACGGATTGGACCATAAATACAACCTCCGACAAGACATCGTCGGAGCCGCGGTTCCCCAGGCATAACACCCGGCCTGGCGGGAAGATCTTCCCTTTGTGGCGGTCGAGCATATCCCTGTCGCTCCCGTCACATTCTCCAAACTGGTGACCCCGACGTGATTGGAAGCAGCCTTCTCCATCAACATTCTCCGATCCATCATCTCGCTACCTCTCAAGCTTCAGCAGCCAGCAGTCTCACAGCAAGCCAACTACGATGGGGTATCTACAGGTCCAATGCAGCCGACGCACCGAGCTTCCTGGTCCTGCAACCACCCTCACTTCAAAGACTTCAGCGACCGGCACATCCACCGCAGCCCACGCCTGGTATTCATCGGCCGGCCACCGCACCAGCGTGGCAGTTCTGCAGGACATCTACCGGCGCCAACAAGTCATCGCTCACTACAGTCTCGACTCACCGCAGACTACGAGCAAGCAGCAACAACGTACCCGACTCACTGGGACGTCAAGCAACTGGCACTTGCAAGCTAACATCATAAGCACAGACTGCACATGAAGATTTATCAGACCTTCGGTCTTGGAAGGGAGTCCTGTGGCGACACTAGCGCCACAACAATATCTACAAAGACGCACCACAGATGGCGTTAAAAGCAACAATCTCAGAATTGCATACAAAATGGCAAATTACTATGAAAGTCTAAATCGCGCTTGCAAAGTTTCTACGGATTGGACCATAAATACAACCTCCGACAAGACGTCGTCGGAGCCGCGGTTCCCCAGGCATAACACCCGGCCTGGCGGGAAGATCTTCCCTTTGTGGCGGTCGAGCATATCCCTGTCGCTCCCGTCACATTCTCCAAATACCTACTACACTACTTACTCTTGTTAGTCTGTACAACTAAATCTCAATTTGTATTTGTTCAGATTGCAGACCTTCATACCATTGTCAATTCGCAACATCATAAAATATGAAGCCAGAACTTAATTAAAACAAGACTTAAACAACATCACAACTAATTACTTTGTTCAAGTTTTAGGGATTCATTTTAACTTAAATTAATTTCACAATTAATTTACAGGAAGACAGGAAGAAATGTATTTAAATGTACAGATGAAATAATTGAACCTAAATACCTTTGACAAAAGTTTATCATTATGCCCGTAGTCCACAGTAGTGAGGCGTGGCCCGTGCTTGAACGGCACAAGCAACAGCTGCGTATCAATGAGATGAAAATGCCAAGGTGGATGTACCAATCCAAAAGACCAAATAAGAATCTCCCGCATTCGGGCAGCCTTCAAGTCCGTGACCGTGATAGCGTATAAGCTTCAGGAGAATCGCCTACGATGGTACGGTCACGTCTTGAAAAAAAAACGTTGAGAACAAGTGCCTGGCCATGACGCCTCCATCGATGCCTAGTAGAAGAGGCAAACCCAAAACTTGCTGTCTTGACATCGTGACGCGGGATATGCGTGCAAATGGACTCGCCACCAAGGACCAGTTTTCGGAAAAACTGGGCGAAGTGGAGTAGAAAAAGTAGAAAAGCGGAACCTAGGCTCCGAGGCAACCTGCTCAGGAAGCAACCGGGAATACGCTAGGATGAAGAATAAGAAAAAGAAGACCTTTGACATAATTTTCGCGTAGTTTTTGAAAAGTATGCTTATCAGAACGAAATATATTTTTTTTATTATAAAATTTATGAACTATCTTATAATAAAAAGTAGGTACGTAATCTCTTAATTATTATCACACCAAAAAAAATTAACAAAAAATATTTCTAGTTTAAAATATAGGTAATGTTTTAGAAACAAACTCGAATCGCTTAAATCGATAATTTTTAATTGTTTGTTCACAGCTTAATGTGGGATTTGAACGAAAAAAATAAATATATCATCCAGATGAAGTTGATATTGACCGTATTGTCGGACATAGCCAGAAAATGGCTCCCAAGTGGGGAGTTGGCTTTACATCAACATTTTATCTAATTTGCGAATTACCGCGCCGCGCTGTCCCTGGCCACTGATTTGGGATTTTTAAGCGCTTTCTGCTTTTTCTTTTTTGTCTGATTGTAAAAGAGAAATATTATTATTCCGATCTTTTCAGGGTTCCGTACAAAAATGTAAAAACGGAACTCTTATAGAATCACTCGTGCGTCTGTCTGTCCGTCCGTCCGTCTGTCACAACCAATTTCCTCCGAACCTACTGGACTAAAACAGATGAAATTTGGTAGGATGGCGTGATTCAGTGACCCAAACACAGATGTGCAAAGTAAATATTTTTTTATATAAAATAAGTACCATTTTCGGGGGACAAATTAGAAATTTAATAAATAAAGTTTAGCAAACCTTACCGTGTAATATATCAAAAGAAAGGGCTCGTTATGAGGATTTCAAATATATTTTTGTTATTATTGTTACATAAAATTTTATTCATGAAAGAAGACAAAAATTGACCACCCCCCCTGACCTCCGAAACTACTGGGCCTAAAATTTTGAAAAAAAAATACAAAATATAGTTCATTGCCTGTAGATTACAGGAAAACCTACAAGAACTCTGTCAATTGACAATTAAGTGGTAAATTCAATATAAAACGTTTTAGTTCACTAAAACACCACTAGATGGCAATAGTAGTAGTTAGTTGAAATACCACAAGTGAATTTAAAAACTGACATTGGCATTATACGCGAGTTCAACTCGCACTTGACCGGTTTTTTGATTTATGTATGCGGTATTTGAATATCCTTCCAACCTTAGATCATGTATCTATAGACGACGACTAAATATCACAATCCACCAGTGCACGAATATTAACCGTACTATTTAAAAAGAGTCTTTGTCTTTAAATTGCACATATCACAAAAACAAAGAATTTCACTGTTTGTTTGGCCTAAGTTTTTGTATGGCGTTAACGGCCACGCTGACAGAGACAGAACATGCATCGTTGGTCCTTATCGTTTTCATGGACTTTCCTATTTCGCCATCTCATTTTTGCTCCAAATGTCAAATCATAGCCACACCTATATTATTTCTAAATCTATGCTTCTAACTTAATAATTTTTTGTTTCATTGATAATAGTTCTCCCAAAATCATAACCTTTTGTTTACTTCGGCCAACTTTAACTTAGAAACAGATTAGAAAAACAAACACCAAGGTGTGCAGGGTCAATTGTAGTACTCAGTGCAGTACTCACGAAATAAACGATAAAAATGGCAGTGTCCAATTTTTCAAACAATGATATCAAGGCATACAGTAACCGTCAACTGAGCTTGTAACTAACAAGATATAAACAATTGCCAACGGAAATCGAACGTCAACTAATATAAACCATTACAGCTGCCGTGAGGGACTTTTGATTTTGATAAGCCAATACCGGGATATCTATACAAGGTTGATTGATCTTGCAAATGACTAAGCAAGCAATTGGAAACATGAAAAATCAAAAATATTTGTCTCGTTAATTCAAACAAATTGATCCATTTTGATTTAATTTTAATGAGACCAAATTCAAAGTATGTCCTTTCGAACAAAAAAAAGTATAGAAATCGGTTCAGAAATATATATATTTAGCAAAATTAAGAACCTTCTTTTTGGAAGTCTGTTGAGAATGTATACCTAACTTATTTAAAAAAATATGTAGTAAATTAAAACTTTACTAATATTCAGTAAAATATTTACTTTGCATGAGCAAAGAGGGAAATTAGAAGGACAGAGCGGCAATACCACCTATTTTCGATTATAATAATTTCTTATACTTATTTTTGGTGTTAACAAAATACGTCATGAATCTTATCAAGACACGTTAGTTCTTAAGTAATATATAAATATATAGGTAATGGTATTGAATTATTTAATCTTTTATTCATAAAAGACGGTGTCTGTCATTGTTAAAAAAATGATTTTTATATTTATGTTGTTTTATATTATGAATTTTATAATCGAATATGTTAAAAATACAAGATAATTTAACAGAACGAAAAGCAATCATGTAATTTCTCTGTGTAGACAACTGACGTCAATACGTACCTATTGTTTTGATTCCAATGCAACTTTGTTTTTTTAAATATGG
Organism: Apomyelois bistriatella; assembly: GCA_947044815.1. Classification (NCBI taxonomy): domain Eukaryota; kingdom Metazoa; phylum Arthropoda; class Insecta; order Lepidoptera; family Pyralidae; genus Apomyelois; species Apomyelois bistriatella. The sequence goes on from OX345703.1 coordinate 7,966,332, forward strand.
CAATTTATTTTTAGAGTGAGGGTAAAAGTAATACTAGTTGAAGGTGCACAGAGTTCTGTCAGTGAAAAATTGTGATAAAAATTGTTTTTTCATTTTTTGTGGATAATTTTATTGTGTTTTTTGTACCAAGATATGTTACAATTAAAAGATGAAACCTTCACCTGATGTGAGTAATTCAAGTTTGCCTAAATTAATTTTATAGTAAGAGGTGGCTAAAGATATCGTCTCACATTTTTCAACAAAAGAAATATGTATATATAGTTTTGTAAACTAAAATTGTAAAATCGTCGAATAAATGTACAATGTTACATTATGATCATTTGTTTGCTGAATATAATTGTCTGTTATTATGAATTTTCGTACCAACTAATGATAACAGGTAATCCAAACAAGATTTAATAGTTATTGTACCCAGTATGTTAACTTTTGACTATCCCTGGAATTTATAAAAATGTAATAATACATACATACATATCATTACACCTGTCTCCCGTAGATAAATGAAATAATATTAAGAATCTAATTAAATAATGTAGCCGTCCAATTATTTTTTCTTTTATAGTGATATTATTTTAAAGGATACAGTTTGTTTTAAAATTAATTATTTATTTAAAATTATTATTACATACTTGTACGACTTAAAATATTAAGGAATGGAGAAAAATGAACTATACCAACTACTTTATATTAGCATTTAAAATAAGCTTAAATAACTAAAATAAAACTAAAACTAAAATAAAGCTAAAATAAAACTAAAATAAAAACTTAAAGATCTAATAATTGTTCTTGCGGCAAGTGCCAAGAACTCCCGCTGCATTCCTCCGCTGAATTTAATTTTAATGAATTTAACATCTTTATTATTTTTTATCTTTTGACCTAACTCAATACCTTCATCAGCTTTAACACTCCTCCTTTTCACCGTGAGTAAGTGAATTCAGTTTCAGTTGATTGTATAAGTTTCATTCGCCGCAGTGTACTAGAGTGAAGTCGTAATGCGGTTACCCAGAAACACGTTTTCGCTTTTTGCCACGGCTACCGCGTGCGAGGAATGTCAGTAGTCGTCCACGGACCCTTTTTCCCTGTATATAAGTGTATTTCCCCAATTCTCTCACATTTATGTGGAATTATGGCGAAGTTATTGTCGTACGTTGCAATAACTTACGTTACCATAATATTTTTTTCTAATCTCATACTTGAAACCCGCCTCGGCTTTACACGGGTTTCAATTATATCTACATGTGAACTTACATCTATCGTCATGGTGGAAACCGCATCGAAACCCGCGGATGACGACTTCAACATACTATATAATGGGTATGTTTTGAATCACAAAAATTACTGTTGTCCGCTTGGGGCACCGTTTTGTAACCTTTTTCACTCTACTATTCCAGACTTTGTACTCTGTGCTAAATTTTATCTAGATCTATCTAGCCATCCTAGCGTGCCGTACGGTGCCATGCCGTGATTGCGTAACAATAGTTATTTAATATAATTTATGTATAATACATATTATTAACCTACCTAGATTTGTGATGCCTGTGGTTTCTTCCGCTATTAACGCAATTTTTTTAACAATTTTATTTTATTCAAGCCCAGGATCTGTAGAAAGGCTTAGAAGCCCGGGATCCGTAAACGAGCCGTAAAATTCCCATAATGATTTCCCATGAAATTCATTACACACACGTTAATTCAAAATCAATTAGGTAATTACGGATCAAATTATGCACCGACCGACATAACATTTCTAATATACACATTTTTTCAAAAATGTCCTCAATTAATTTTATCACTGTTTAATGAACCTTTTTGCTTGTTTTTGACAAGCCGATCTAGTTGGCCCACGGCTTTAGCAATATCCTCGACAATTTGATACGTCCACACCGTACTCGTTCCAGTAATTGCTGTCAGCGTAACGAATGAGTATGATTCATCCATGTATATGATTTTTTGTGGCTAAGTACTTTTTTTTCCAGCTGTATATGTACCCTTTTAACGCCAATCAGTCTACAGTTTATCTGATAACAAGGGGTTATCATGCCCATGGATGTCTTGCTTGAGCGATGGGCACTTGCTCTACAAATAAACTGCAAATATTTTAAGGGCAGATTCAGGCCGCAATCCTAAACAATTTTTCCTAATAAATTTATATCGAAATACGAACATATTAAAATTTAAAACTTAAATCTTATATTTTCCAGACTGTTTGCATTGTATGTCAGTCAGTATTTTGCTGTAGTGAATGTCGTAAGAAACACGAGAGTAACTCCCACGGGTTACTGTTTGATTGCCCAATCTGTAGAGGTAACAGATTCCTTTGCCGGCCCGACGAATTAAACGACGCTTTCTTAAGACATTTGACAGAAGAACATTCACCATTACAGTGTAAAAAGTGCGATAAAATATTCAAGAACATGGATGATTTCCAAAACATAGATAAATGTACGAGTATATCCGAATTAGTCCCTAATGATCAAGAACCAAGTAAAAGTGTAGTAGATGAGAAATTTGATTCCATTTATGAGAAAACAAAGAACAATGAAACGGATAATGTCGAAGGCATTATATCTATTAACAAAAATAGTAAAACTGCTGTCATAACACCTATAGTAAGAAAGAATAATATAGTAGACTATGAGTCCAGTGAAAGCGAAGAAGACAATAAATTTAATCAACAGACACCTCATCCCAAAACTGTACCTAAAACTCCTAAACTAAAACGACAAAGGGCTGCGACTCCTCACGCTAAAAAGCTTCTAAGTTTGATGAGACAGAAAGTAATAGAAGAATACGAAGAGACCGTTGATGATGCTGATTTTGACGGATCGCCAATAAATGCTAATAAAACTACGCCATCAAGGCCCGAAATCACAGATAGTAAGTTCCTCCAACAAAGTTAAACTTCTACCTTTTTTTCATTATTCATTAAATTTTAAAAGTATTTTAAAATATTATTTTCATCACTATATCGTTTTTAATATTCATCATATAAAATTAATCTTTACTAATATTATAAAAGAGGAAAGATTTGATTCTTTGTTTGTTTGTATCGATTAAGCTTCGAAACTGCTGAACTGATTTGAAAATTTTTTCAGTGCTGAAAAGCCACATTATCCCCGAGGGACATGGGCTATGTATGTAACACGGGCGAAGCCGGGATGGACTACTAGTCAACTATATATTTTATAATTTTTATTAATGAGCTTATGCGCTTTTGCCGTTATTTATTAAATCGTCAACAAGCAAGTCCGTCTAGACTTTAAATTCATCATCAAATTCGTGGCAAAACGTCCACTGTCATGTTCAGCATAGGCCTTTCTAATATCCTCATAGATTTTCATTCAACTTCAACTTATAAATAAAAAATCTATTCTAACTTTGTCTTTGACAACTTCAGATCAAGATGCACAAAAAGAGATGACAACTCCAACATCTCACGTTCAGCCAAATATTTTGAAACTGGCTCAAGCTGTGACTACCAGTACCCCAACTCATCCAGCTAATAGCGGATGGTCCATGTTTACCGGCCAAGGGGCTGACTCTCCACTCTCCGAAATTGAGAATGCTGATAGCTCAGCTCAAAGTACCAATATCGAGGTATTAATTTTTATACTACTCTTAAAGTAATATCAGTATTCATTTTTCTAACAATTTCCAAAAAAGGTGGAAGTTCTCAATTCTCTTTATTCGGCTAGATGATTTTTTTATGTTGGTTACTTTATATTTTCATCATTTATACCGAATTTAAAATTATTTGAATTTGTTTGAAAGAACATACTTTCAATTTGATCCCATTTAAACCGTATCAAAATCATATACAATTTTGTTTTAGGTTGATAAAAAAGTTACAAACAAATAAATCTAATTCTTTATTGTAGTGTGTTATTTATGTCAAGAAGATAGACGTTTGATTTTTAAATATTTTTAATTATGTCACTGTTTCATTATGCTTATTGTGATGGCAACAAAAACAAACAATTTAAATTAGTTTAAGTGTCTGAGCAAAGCTTTTGATTCTACTTTGAACCTTTTTATCCTCAGTTTTAAACTTACTTTATTTTCTCTTTAGCCTTCAAAGACGGATACTGAAAATGTGCTTCCGAAACTTAAGAGCATCATTGTTACTGGAAGTCGCATTCGACTCGGCAGTCAAGATAGTTCAGAAAAGCAAGTTACGTTTCAAGATTCTATGAATAATACGGAAGCCTCGTCTGTGAAAACTAAGAAAGTGAAATTTGCAGAAGATACCGTATTTGAGCAGCAACCAAGAGTTAAGAGAGGTGGAATATTTAAAGAATTTTCATTTTATTTAACTTTCGCAGAATAACATTTCATACTCTTTTGAGTATCAGGTTTATTTTTTTTGAGGACTTATTTATATACTTCTGAGTTGTTGTATCTTCCAGATAAATGTGATGACAGACGACAATACTAATAATATTTGGTTTATCATTTTTTTACGGCTCTAAATTTTAAATTTATCAATCGATTAATATTAGTCTTCAGTACTTTTACACTGAAATTTCTTTCATTATTTCAATATTGTAGTTATATTTATTTACTAATAGCATTATTGCATATTTTGTTTTTAGTTTACCGCAAACCCAAACGAATGCTCACGCCAGGCCCTCAAAAACCAAGATTCGTTCACAATCCCCGCTTTCAAGCACTCATAAATCGTTTCGAGAACAAAGGGTTTACTTTAGCTCGTACACCAGTCCACCCTCCCAAGGAGAAATCTCTAGAAAGCACGCCACCCGTGGGTGACCATGCTAACATGCCAGCGAGAGCAATAAATTTCAAAGAGGATAGTCCAGTAGTGGTAACAGAAAACTACTCAAAGGAATCAAATGAATTATTCAGAACGTGCGTTGACTCACCCGTACAGCCTAGTGTCAACAATGCAATATCAGCTCTGACCAGTAATATTGCAGGTTCATTACAAAACTGTTTGTCTTCAGTTTTAAGATCTAATGAAGAAGACACTGAAATTCAATTCAAATTTGTTATAACAAAAAAAAAAGTGAGCGTTAAAAGACTCGATGAGGGTGAAGCCCTTGATGAGGGAATAAGTGAAATTGACAGAAACTTAGGCTACAATAAAGAGAACATTTGGTCGAGCGTCGCAAAAGCTGTGAAAAATGTATTCTGGGGAGACCAGGGGACTAATTTCGGTGCGTGCTTTTTATTACCTTACTTTTATTAATGAAGTAACATTACTCCCATGAAAGATGCAGGAAAAATGTTCACCGTTTTAATGACTTTTACACATTAGGTCGTATTATCTAGATTGTGTTATATCATACATCCATCTTGTGTTTTTATTTCATATAAAGAATAAATATGAATTATTTAAATTGTAGGTAATTACAAACAAACAATTGGATTACTGGTAAAACGGTATTTTTTAAATAGATACTTACTACCATTGTTTAAAAAAAATTCAAGGTAATGTTTTATTAATAAACCTTTTATGAGTAGGTATACATTGGTATTATTAATGTATGATATCACAAATTCAATTAAATAAATAAATGAATTAATACAATGAAAATTCTGACGTCACTTCTATATGTAGTTCGAAATAAATGTTTATTTGATAATATTTTTAAGAGTGTAAAAAGTACGAGAATGAGTTGCTTAGATTATGCTTAAATGAATTATTTTAATGGAAATCTCTTTAGCATGAAAATTTATGTAATTTAACAAGAACTAAAAGAACCGAGTGAAACTCAAACAGAATATTTCTGCCTCGACTGCTGCAATATTGCATTTTTCTATTCGCAAGTACCTACAATTGTTTCAATTGCGAAATCATATCGCTCTTTGAGATTTTACTCGTAAATATGAAATTATATTAGAAAAAAGTAATCGGTCCAATTATGTTTCATGTCTCAAATTATATCAAGTACTTAATAGAAATATGAAAAATATGTGAAAATAAGATAGTAGAGGAAAAATATGAATAAAAATAATTTAAATTCATGACTTACCAAGTGATTCGACTTGGCTTAGAACATAATAATAAGAACATTTATAAACAACTAACAGTCTACCCCGGTTTTGCCTATGGTACACACATACCTATGTGTGGCTTTCCAAGGGTAGAATAATCAAATTTTTCATCTTTACAATATTAGTATAAAATAAATATGTTTAAGAAATATAAAGTCTATAGAGCTTAACAAAAACAGACAGAAAATTGTATGTATTTTAATATTTTTCTTTCACCTTTTTTTACTAACTTCTAACAATTAACTACCTACCTAACTACCAAATTTCAGTTTCATGTTTCATGCAGTCTTTGAATAAGGTTTAAAATTTTTTACATGTATGTAAAAAAAAAAAAATAAGTTTATTTCTAATTAACCAAATAAAATAATTTTAGCTATAACAACGCCATACAAGTCCAGTAGAAATGATTCCACCTCATCATCAGCGTCAAAACGGAAATGCGATGAGATGACAGACCCTGAGTTGAGTCCTTTGAACCACAAACGTCATAAGTACGAAGGGAAGATCCGAGGCAGACCACCATTAAGGAGATGCAAGACCTGGGGAGTATCTAGTCTCAGGAGTTCTTTATCAGCAGAACAACACCGTATTTTAAAAGAAATGTCTGCAGGCCAAGAAGATGTTATGAATCAGAGCTTTTAAGTTATTTGAATTTAAGTTGAGCATTAATAAGTAGAAAATGTTTTAGAGAAGTCCCTAATTTGAATAATGTTATTAAAATATTTATTAATAGTATTAAATGTTTAAAAAATTTAATGGTAGCGTGTTTTAGAGCGTCTATGTCAGTGGGTTGAGTTTTGAAAATAAGAATACATTTGCTCAATATTAATGAATAAATAAATTATCGAAGCAATTGCAGTACACTATTGCTCAATTTACATCAAAATTACAGAACCAAAAAAAAAAATAACAGAACTGAGTACCTATTGGAGAATATACGAATGAATTAAATAAATATTGATTTAAAACAAACCATTTGAGAAGATAAACATTAAGAGGGATTTAATTCTCACTGTAATTCTATTTATTTTATTTTATCAAAAACGTTATTGTTTTACAATTAAATAATACTTATACAATTGGCGGTTTCAAAATTTGTTTTGGCAAAAATATTTATATTTATAATCAAGTTAATTAATAAAATCAATAAAATTACTATCGGATAAATGAGTCCAAACTTTAAAATAATTTAATAAATAAAATCTTGTAAAATATCGGCTAAATTTTAAGGCTAAAATCGCATAAATTAATGAAATGTTACATGTGATTAAATAATGAATTTCTTATTTGTATGTATTATTTATTTTAGTCACAAAGTAATTTATACCAAGTTTAGATAGCGAGTTTAATTACTAAGGAAGCGAAATAACGCACGATTTATTTCACAAAACAAATAGAATTCAAGAAGCTCCAGGCAATATGAACTTGTTATGTAAATACGCATTCAATACGACCCCGTCTCCTATACTACGGAAATGCAAATTTTGCTGCTAAAGTCAGTTCAGAGCAAACACACATATTTTAATAAATAGTAAATACAAGTATTTGGATATGTTACGTAGTCTCTGAAGATATAAAATACCCCTTCATTATTTTCATGAATTTCATCTTTTTCTCATTAAGATTTTTCTCTCAGATTATGAGAGAGACATTATTTTTCTAACTAAAAATTTATTTAATACGGAAAATTAAATTACAAATAATGATCATCTAATAACTTCATTATTGTATAGAATAAAATAGAACGTTCCATTCAGAATCTAAGAATAAATCTTAAGTTACGATACGATATAGGTTGATAGATTAATGTGATGAAACAAATTAGCTCTAAACCTATAAGATTAGATGTTTCAGGAGGTTTCACTCGGCCGTAGTGTAAATGTACAAAAGCCTGTGAGCGTACACAATAATCAGGCTATCATATTTTTTCAAATCAGACTCATAGCTCTAAAGTTATTATAAGTTAAGCGTTCAAAAAAATCAAATAATCTCCTTAGCTCTATTATTGTATAGGTACTAGCTGCTCCCCGTGGTTTAACTCACCCCATGTGTGTTTATACTATAGCCTTTTATAACTTTTCCCAAGAGTCAGACTCTTACGTGCAGAAAAAAAAAAATTGAAACCCGACCATTCTCAATTTATAAGCATTCAAAAAACTTTTTGACGCTTATTATATAGCTTATTATATTAGATAGAATAAAGGTTAGTTATTTCGTTAGAAGGCAAGCTTACGACCATTTATGATCGTAGTGTCACTACCGTGCTGCTAAATCGTAGCCAAGAATTTTCGACAAAGTGAAAATTAAAGGATGGGTTACAAAAAAAAATATAGATAATGTAATGTAAAAAGACAATATAATGTCATGCAATACTAGTTCATGAAAAACAAAGTCATCTGGGGGTCTGGTGGCGGTTCGAGAGGCGCTGGGTGACACGATTTATAACCCTCCACATCTGTGAGTGGCGGATCCCTGGACTGACTGACGTGTCCAATTATATCTGATGCTTCTGTCACAAAACACCTACAGTAGAAAGGCATACCTATAATTTATCCATTTTACTCCCTAGTGATAAAAATAATAATATCTGCTGCAAAAATATATAAGTACTGTACTACTAGCTGTTTCCCGCGGCTCCGCCCGCGTGGTACTGTGTTATGTCGCCCAAAAGTAGCCTATGTTAAGGATTTACTTACTAATATTAAAAATATGTAATTCTGTCACTTATGCTTTCATGGCTAAACTGTTGGACCGTTTTTGATAAAATTTATTTTGAATATAGTGAAAGACTGGAGGTCAAATAAAGGCTAGAGCGACAGAACTGAGTGATACGCTAGCTGAGTCGCGATAAATAGCTCTTCTCCACTAAATTAATTTTCCATACAAAAATAAACTCAATCAAAGCAAGAGCTAGAATCTATTTCACCAATTATTACATTAACGAATTAATCGTTATTCAATGTTCCACTTCCTACATGTCACTTATGAGACATAATAGTGTACAATTTGCATTAATTATATGCTTACACCAACCCTTAAGTGTATTATCTTAGTCTTGGGATGTCACTCTGTAAATCATATTATGGACATTGATAACTTATCTATGCCTGGTAGACAATGCATTAAAATAATTAGTGGTATCATGGTATAGGGATCAATCGAAGCTTTGTAGTGGTCATAGGGATGTGCGAAGAATTAACACTTACAGTTAGATGGCAGTTATTAATCAAAGTTAGATGCCTCCAGATAGTCTAAAAATCTGACATCTATCCATACTTTCATACTACCATATCCCTATTCATAATTTATATTAAAAATGTGAATCTGTCTATCTATCTGTCTGTTACGCTCTCACGGCTAAACCACTGTATTGAGTTTTGTCGCTATTTATTCAACTGACTGAATAATGTCAGCTATTGGTAGATGGTTTCGCCTTCTATCGGTAAGGTATATAAATGAATTTATATTGGCTGAACTGGATGAAGAAAATCAGGAAACCGGACTCTGGGCTAATAAGCAGCCACATAAGGATGCAACCATGAAAAATGAGAAAGAGAAAGAAAGATGCAATAGAATGTGCCCTTAATCGCACTTAACGTCATCCGCGGAAAGGGAGAAATGGTCAGTTTTATAATCACTACCGCTATTTATTCACAACATATTCTATCAATAAATTTTAATTATTTTTAATGACCATAATAATATTAGCATTTAAGGTTATATAGACAATCACTCGCTTTTGTTAAACGAAACATATGCTATTTATGTGTATATTATGTTCTAATACGACCCTAATAATGTATGGTTTGTATGAATCCGCGCAAATTTCGACAATATTAGTATCTGGTTCTATAGGCGAGGGATATTCCGAGCACGCATATTGTACGTGACAGTATTATTTCAAATTCAAAGGGTAAAAGTAAAGCCTATATTAAAAAAGATGGTTTCTTGTAATAGAAGCGTGGCACGGAATGACTCTACTTCATTGCGATTGGCGGTCACAACGGTATGGCCACCACAAACTTATTGCTATCTATCATTTGAACCGTATTACTTCTTTCTATAAAGCTCAGTTTAAGCGAACAGATTGACTTCTGAAATTTGCAAGCCACGCTATGGAACTAACTGATGTTGAATACAAAAATGGTTAAGTGATATAGTGTTTGGATTTCCCGCGAATATCTTTTCGGTCCCATGGAGCTCTTATTTCTGATTTAAAGGTGGCGCTTATCTTCATAAATCGACAGTAGTTTAATGCTTCAGAAACGAAGATAACTATTTACAACGGTTCTATTGCAGAATATTTTTTTTTGTATTGCAAGGTAATTAGACAAGATTAAGAATATACTTACTCAATTGTTTCTTCAGGTATGACCATTTTCAGTGAAAATAATTCATACTCGTTTAAAAACGTTATTGAGATTTTTTTTTACTGATGTGACCTAGGCTTTATGTTCCTTGCAGTCATTTTATTATTTCGTATTTTAACATTTTTTCTACATAGAAAAACAAATTGAAAGCGGTTCATTCATTTTGCAACACACACATACCTACCGAATCAAATTTATCAATAAAAATAAATAAGTACATTATTTGGTTGGTACAGTTGTCGTGGCCTGATTGATGTTGTACTAATAACTCTCTTCGGAACATCAATCGGGAAATAATCGAATACGTGCTCCGAATGCTACAATAATTTGCTGCAGAGTTATACCTACTCGTGACCTACTCGCTCATATTGGGCTGTTTTCAACATGGCCCGAAAATGAAATACATGACCCAGATACTATAATTTTAATTAAAGTGAGTGATATATACTTGATGCATATACATACATGTTACAAATTATTAGCTGAGTGAATATGAGCCTAAAAACGTATCACCCCTTTCCGTAGACATCCCAATAAGATCAACAGATATCTAAAATACCTAGTATCACAGTGCGACGTTCTACCATATAGCTTTCCAAAAGAACCGGACAGAAAAAAATTATACCGGATATTTCCTTACTATGTTATGAAAAAAAAAATATTCGTACCGAGTTTTATTTAGGATCTTGGATTAATTAAGTCTTAAATTAACACTTATGTGAATAATTACAAAATACAACAATGTAGTATTTGTTGTATTTTGTAATTATTCACATAAGTGTTTCGGGCCAAGATCATTATAGGCCAGGGAGAAAATACGCTTCTGAGTTAGGTCAACTTTTGTGATTCATGAACATAATTATGAACGTCGAATTGAGGACCTTATTTAAGTGTATTGTGGAACAAAATTATTGTAAACTAGCTGACCCGGCGAACTTCGTACCGCCTTTCTTAATATTTTTTTTCCGTAAGAACCTTGTACAGAGTATTAGAAAACTACAAAAAAAAATCAGCCAAATCGGTCAAGCCGTTTTCATGCTATGTCGTGACAACGGAAAACGGGTTTCATTTTTATATATATAGATTGTATTAAATGACCTACCACAGCATTGAGTTTTGAAAATAATTATCTTTTAGCAAAATTTTTGATCAAGTACCAAGCGTTCAAATGAACGTACCCAATAAAATATGTAATTGTGTGATAGTAAATAGGTTAAATTCTTATTTATTCAATATTTTTCTAAGACTAAATTTATACCAAATATAATAATTTAGATTTTTTCAAATAAAAAAAAACATTACTGGGAAACTGGGTAAGAAAATTTTACACGAAGTCTGCTGATGTCATTTGAAAAGCTGAAGTGGAGAGTTTTATTGTTCAGACAGAGGCGAGAAAAAAACGTTTTTGCTTGGTGGCGAAATGACGAGAGGTGACAACATAGACCAACTATTAAAATAAATGTCATGAACTACCACGTTTGCAGATATCTCATTTGTCGTAATCCTTGCGTTTTGTCGAATGTATCCAAAACCGTTTGAAGTTATTAGTCCAAATTTATCCTTCGTCCGAGCGTTTATTCCCCGTTGCATCTCCAGCTTACGCTTTAGAGCCCAGGGTACGCTGAGGGTAAGTTCTCCATAAGGTACATAAGGTGTAAAATAAAACTTCAACCCGCGTAAAATCCACCGCCGCCAGTTGGATTAAAATTTTGACCTTCATCAGTAGCGAGGAAGTGATCTACTCTTAACCTTAATCGAACGATTATTTCTCCTTATGGTTAGTTGTTACGCGTTTGCAAATATCTCTTCTTAACTACAAGCATTCCAACAAATATCATGCCTTGAACAATCTAAATCCACCTCTATATTGTGTCAGTTGTGCGTATGTATAAGCATGTTACAGCATCACTCTGCTACCTAAGAAGCAATGTTCGCAAAACTCCCTTTTTGTTTTTTTTGTTTTCCTCTAACCAACCTTTGATTGATTAGCATAGACTGCGTTAGCCAAATTAGCCTTGTAAAAATATTATCATAATTTTAGCTGCAGGCTGTCCATTACTGGACATAGGCCTCCCCCAAGGATTTCCAAAATTACGGCTTGGAAGCGACATGCATCCAGCGCCTGCCTAAATGTTGTGTAAGATTTTTAATTTGGTGCAGTAAAGATTAGTTGTATTTTATTTTACGCATTATATTATTAATGTTATCTATTTCTTTATTGATCAATGAGAAGAAAAATAAAATTTACGGGGACCACCCCACAACAGTGGAATAGTCATGACCCACTTCGTCGCAATCGCTGAGTTCTCACACCCTATTTTCGGGGCGAGTACGATCCTTGATCTAACTTTGAGATAGTTCCAATCGTAAAAGTAAGTCTCTTGCGAACTTAAAGTACTTCAATATTTTTCTTTTCTAGTTTTATTAAAAGTGCTATTGTAAAAGTTTTAGCAATGTTTTACAAACCACAAAAAAAAATGTTTTAATATTTATTTTTCTAACCATTAGTACATTAATCTATTCTGTGATTTCGGGTTCCGAATATATGGGTATTAGCTGCGGCTGTGCTTGTCTAGTATGAGAGAAAACTTACACAATATAAAAGAATTACATTAAATTTCACATGTCACATGATATGGTAGTTGTATCTCAAAATGTGCAGATCGTTTCGGAAGTATCATATTATAATAGTGTCAAATCAAAACAGTCCCTTTGAAACCAAAAGCTTAATCGTCAAGCAACTCTGGTTTCAAAGTTACATTCGTATGTTCTGGAAATTAGGATGAGTCGATTGATACTGTATATTTTGGAAACACTTGGCTTAGCGAGTGGGTTTCCTTTCGATTGTCTATGTAAGTGTTTTTTGTCAGTAGTTTCTTATGAATTATTAACCTCATTTTTAAAGAAGTTGCAACCAACATAACCGTCAGGTCTTTTCAAGGCTAGAGTGAATAAACTAATGTATCAGCAAGCACCATCTTAGTCCACATCTGATCTTGGTCAGTTGCTGGGCAATTTGAATCTAAGTAAGAACTATCGTGGTCACGGATTTACAATTTTTTATACAATTAAGTAGGATCATTGACGCAAATTATGAATAGTTAGAGTCAGAAACTAAAATGGCACTTAAACAAAAGTCATTATTTAAAGTCGGTTGAGCTTAATATTTATTTGTCATATTTCTTTATTTATCAAAATGTATTATAGGTATTTATCTAAGCTAAAGAGGTCAAGCAAGTAAGAAAAAGCTTATACAATCAAATATGATAAAGTTCAACAGTTCCTAGTAATATTGGAATGGAAGTGATATGACTGACATAAAAAATAAAATAAAACGCAGACTCAAGGTAAAAGGTAACTCAAGCCTTCTTAATATTATTCAAGACACCCTATAGTCCTAAGCTTCACATAACTTTGGGTTAAAAGCAAAATATCACAGGCAAAAAATAATGGGAATCCAATGTTATGAAATGCTTATCTTTGCGAAATTCCCTCAAGTTCATAAGAGTGCTTCTTTGAAAATCTTCGAGAATCGCTCCACTTAGCCGCCTTTCCGGTCTAAATGCTTCAATGAAAAATTACTCTTTTCGCACGCGATTGGCTCGAATCACAATTTTTACAACTAAGTCGTATTTGGTTTAAAACATATCCATTTGGATTCAGAGGGGGTTACCATCAACTGTTAGCAGGTCCGAAACGATTGAGTACATTTTATGGTAACCCCCAGAGAGTAGAGAGTGTGGGTACCTTTAGAAAGGGTACAATTCGGGATGTTATATTTAACTGAGTGTATATTTTGTTCTGAGGAATAAAGTTGTTTTATTATTATTATCCTTACATTTCGTGTATATGTACTAGTTTACTTAAGCATATATAAAAATACAAGGAGAATCTTTTGGAGGGTTGACATCTTTCGTCAACCACCTTAGAATCACTGTTGTTGAAGGAATTCGTCACAAAATTATGATTGGAAGTTTTACCAGTCAACTAACAGGTGAAGTCTAAAATGTTTCATACATTACTTACTTAGTATAAGAAAAGTATGATTTCTAAGTAACGAAAAATAGGTGTTATAAAATGGTGACATTGTTGCACAAAATTGAAACACTTTATCAAGAAGCGTGGTCGCTTTTGCGCGTAAAATATGTGGTGACAAACTCAAGTAAAACAAGTTATAGGCAATATGATCAATATTCAAACACGCCAAGCAGACATCCAACCTAATATCCTGTGAATCACTCACATATATGTAAAGGATGGCCGTCGTGTAGATGGAATCGAAAAAGAAGGTTTTTATAGCATATTTGTGGAGGTCATATGTATTCCTCTGGGGAATTGTGTGAGAAATATTCCACAACAAGTGATGAATATACTGACTGACTTCAGTGTATTAGACTTCAATAAATTAAAGAATTTTTAATAGTTAAAAATTTTGTAAATACGAGTAATTTGATATAATTTTTATAACTGGCGCCTGGCTGATGTCCATAGGGTTACTGTAACTGGAGAAATATGCCAGCAGTTACACATTATTCTTATCGTGTCGTTTACTAGGTTAAATGGCCCTACCTGCACATCCTGATGTCAGCGCTTTATTGAAACCACCTATTGGCATCTGTCATGTTTTGTAGCAGTCAAGATAAACTTAATGTGACATCCGAAGCACGAAATCAAATTTCTTATCCGACAATCACATAATAATTCAAGCCTATAAAGTCCTATTACTGAAAACAACAAAAAATGCCATGGGTTTCAACTATTCGTTGGATGACTTTCAGATTGGTAAAACTCTAGATCACTACCACGGAAGTCATCAAATAATTTTGCATTCAAATTAATTCATAACATTCTGCTTGGGTACCTGTTACTTTAACTTATTTCTGTGGCTAAAAAGCAGTGTTTTCTTTGTGTTCCGGTTTGAAGCGTGAGAGAGAGATTGAAATGACTGAGTACTGTGGAGTAATTTCTTAAGCCAGGATTTAGCAGCGCGGTAGTAACAATAAAGGCATCATGAGCGTAAATAGGCTATTGCTCACCCATATTTCAGAGGTCCTGTGCTTGAATGCCAACTTATTTTCATAAATAAAATTACTTACACAATTTATTATTTTTAGGTGAATGGTTCCTGGGGGCTGCCAGCCTTTGTTTGCGACGTGTACATCGCGATGGACGTCACATCCTCTACTTCCAGTATATTCAACTTAGTCGCTATCTCTGTTGATAGGTAATAAATCACATTTATAAAGGTTTACATCTGATTTTTTTTCTTGCTGGATCTAGCCGATTGGGAAAGCGAACTTTAATATTTTGTCAGAGTCTTCTTCTTTATAATTTCTCCTTTCATACCGAAAGAGACAAAATCATGGCTAAAGTAAAATCTTTATTTATACACATAATTTAAAACACTAGATCAACTAACAGTAAAGTTTTACAGAATTCTCTTGTTAATGCAACAAAAATTTAAAAAGTGTTTTAATAGTATGAAAATTTAAAAAAATAAGAGTTTGTGATGAGTTTAATCATTTTATTATATGATAGCTATTAGTATTGAATACACTTCAAACGTAACTCATTTTATCTGACTGTCCGTGATAGGGGTTATGTTTTTTGAGCGTATACTTAATGTATGTCGGTCGCACGCATTACAAGATCGACAAATGTCAACATAATTATTTTATCTTTAGATTCATCCTAATTGAGTCTGTGAGAGTGACACAAACCTATATCAATTGCAGTTAGGATTTTTGTTGTTTCCAATAATTCACTTGTGTATTTCTAACAGCACCATTCCTCAACAGGTACATAGCAGTAACTCAACCAATAAAATACGCGAAGCACAAGAACAACAGACGAGTATGGTTCACCATTGTCCTAGTCTGGCTTATATCCGCTGCGATAGGGGCGCCTATTGTCCTTGGCCTCAACGACACACCGGACCGCAACTTCGATGAATGCCTGTTCAACAGTCAGAATTATGTTATATATTCATCGTTGGGATCCTTCTACATACCCTGTATTATGATGATGTTTCTCTACTACAGTATTTTTAAGGTATGTATTTAATTCTGAACTAGCGAAATAGACCAACTCAAGAGGAGCTTGTGTAAATGACCTCACCAAATGAAATTTTTCTACCTACTACTCGAACATCGACTGCAGGTATTAAGTATACTTTTCACAGTGCTATATTATATTTGAAAAAGTAATACATGAAGGATATTTAAAGCTTCTGCTGCTTCTATTACTCGGACGTATGTTTGCGACGGTGTGATAATAACCAAAGAAGGCTGTTTGGCCAGGAGCAAGAATAGATGTGCGTTCTTCGAGACATACATTTGTTTTATTCCAAATGCGTCAACAGTGAAAAATAATATTGTAATTTTAAAGTTAATCAGTAGATAGAAAATCTCGTAAGTGTGGTCTCCAGCTTAGAAATAGACCATCAACTCTCATCCCATTTGATTTAACAATCTACTCTACAGTCAGACGTGTTACTTAATTTTTGTCTGCTTCATGTAAAATATCTTAGTATTGTTAAGATGTATTGTTGAAGGTTTAATAAGACGTAAATTTAAGGGAAGACTTATGTTATCTTCATTACTGAAATCATAAAATCAAAGAGTTAAATGCTGTGTGCTTTGAGATAATAAACCTGAAGTATCAATTTCCTGTTTGTATAAAGAAATAAGAAAATTCTATGTTGGAATAAAATTATTTTTATTACAATGTGATAATGAATTTATAGTATGATTACTTTTATTACATCGGTGACTAAAGTTTTTAGTATAATACATGAAAGTAATAAGTTTGGAATAATGAAATTGTGATATTACTGTAATGATTATGTCATGTTAACCCTTTGACTTTGTATTAGTTATCGTGCCCCCAGGTGCGAGTGCGAAATTAAGAAAACGTTTGTCATATATATCTGACGTTCGCGGTGAAATGGTTAAGTTGAACCAAGACATCACTGACGTCGATAGGTGGTCAAAACCCTCTTACGAGTGAACAGTATCAATGATCTTTCAACTTTAAGTTAGTAATTTAATTTTACTAACTTGATTTTTCTATCAGGCATTAAGAAATCGAGCAAAAAAACAGCGGGCAGCCAAAAAACCTCCCGTATCGGGGGACCCCACAACTGGCACTACCGCGGCTGTGGTTATAGAAAATGTTGCACAAACGAGACGGCTGACGGAAACAGCGTTGCACGATGACAGACCGACGAATACTGGATCCGGGAGTAATGAAGATGATCATGAAGACAGGTGAAGTTATTTTTACATACCTATAATCACGTCTTTATCCCATACGGGGTAGACAGAGCCTAGGGGCATAAGACCTTAGACCACGTTTAGCATAATGGTAGTTGAAACAGGAAATCAATAGTGATGGATTGCTAGCCGCATCGCCCATGTCATGATTCCCCATTCGGCGATTCTCTCAGTTGACTTTTACGGCTTGCGAGGGAAGAGAAGCAGCTGGTACATTCTATCTTTTTTTCTCAGACCAGCATGGAAGATATTAAATTATTTTTCAATAAATAAGTATCTACTGGGTGGCTACTACCATCTCTTAAAACCATGCAAGATCCAGTGAGTAAGGGAGATGCCGCCTTACATCATGTATTGCGCTGTCCCGCTTACTCACTGGATCTTGCATGGTTTTAAGAGATGGTTGTATTGTAAGCCACCTGTACGCCATCTTAGTTGGTGAATTGTATTTTGGGTTTTAAGCATACTTAAGGTTGTAATTTTACATACATTTTTTTGGTTTTCTTCTTTGTGGTATTTTTAGTCAAAGGCAACTAAATTTTAATAACTAGAACTAAAATGTATGGTTAAAAAAAAGTTAATTTTAATTAATTTTGCCAAGTCTCTCCGAGAAGCATACTTTGTTTAGTTTTGTGTTAAAAAATCCACTAAAATGGATAAAAAATATTTGAAGTAGGACATTTAATTATTTAAAATAAAGTATACAATAGTACGAAGGCAAGTAAAAAGTAATTCTAATTTGTTACTTACTACTATTTTTCGTTCACTTTAGAAAATATTTTTCTAGTGTCATAATATATCAGTACAATAAAAGATATAATTCATAATTGTGCACGGTATAGTTATTTCTTCTTCAGAAGCCTCAGTGTCGCATAAATAATGCTTATATGACTCTTATATTCAAATAGGTTTTTCGTTTCTTGCTTGGCGACGCTAAAATATACAATGGCAAAAATGCAAAAATATTATCCGTGTCTTTTAATAATGTCTAAGCATACACCTACATCACGTACGAGAGTCGCTGTTTCCGAATCGTCACATTACCTACTAGCTGTAGCCCGCGACTTCGTGCGCGTGGGCTTCGTTTCCCGGAAATCACCGTTTTCTTTTATTCAAACATTGTCATTACAATAACCAAAATTATTAAATGTACAGACAAAATATTTTAACTATTTTATTATAAATATGTATAGATGTGCGATAGAGTAAATTAAAATCATAAACTTATGCTTACTGTGTATTGATCCAGTTAATTCATTCATATCGTATGAATATTCCGTATAGATATAAAAATAATATTATTTAATAAAGCATGCACCACAGTAACAACATTATTTGTTCTCATAAGTCAGAACGGCATTAAATTCTGCAATATATCATTATTATTCTAATGCATAAACATTTTCATAGACGTACCTATAATAACACCCGAGAGAACCGTTCAAAGCATTCCTCTTTCTTTTATATTAGGAAGTATTCCCGTAAGAATGCTTTAATTTTCCAGGATCGGTAATCGCCGACCACAGGGAATCGTTGCAAGCATTGAGTTGCGGAAATATTCTTCCCGCATTATACAAAGATTTTTCTTATTATGATTTTACTTTCAAATCTCCCATAACAACTAAAAAATTCAAACTATTTTCTACACATACCTACTGGGGGACAGTTTTACCTATTGAAAGTAATTGTCAATCATTTATTGGTGTTCTAAACAGTATCGGTTTGGGAGAAAAATAAATATATTTATTATTAGTGGACCCTAATTAAAAAGTAGTCTTTGTAAATTAAAAAGGACAATCCTTAAAACTACTAAAAATCGCCGGCTCGATGTCGCGGCAAATTTTCTTTTCTTTATAAGTTTGGTGAAAAATAGGAAAGCATCTGAAGAAGCAATAGGGACAACAGTAAGATGGAAGAGAAGGAAAGAAAGAGAGAGAGACAAACACTTACATTTATCTTGTGTAATGTATTTTCTTTAATTTTATGCAATAGTCATTACAAACAAACAAACACTTCAAATAAATAATAACTATAAATTTGTTTATTATCAGACAATGTAAGTCCTGGCAGTGATTGGTTAGTAGTTATTAGTTGTTCACAGTAGAATATAATATATAATAAATACATTTTTGGTTTGTGCAGTTTTGACAAAAGATCAGCGGATTTGGAGGCGGATGCAGACGACTGTCACGTGATACCAAACGACAAGTCTACAGAATTCATGTTGGCTACCGTCGCTGAAGAAACAGCAATGTAAGATAAATAATTGCTGTATTAATTTCCAATTGCATTATATGTATAAAAAGAAGTTAATTTTACCAACATTTGGATGTAGAGTATGCGATAAATACTTAGTAGGTCTATTTGTCTCGTATGAACTTAATGTCGTCTGCCCCTCGATCATGAGATATTTTAAACGCAGACGCTAGAGACTGCCATAGCAGTTTTGTATGCCAAATCCGTAAAACGTTCCTGGTGGTCATAAGGTAAATAAAAATTCCAGACAAAATCCTAGCGCGGTCGCTATCAACTGCGTTTATAAAAACTATTGGTAAGGGGGCTGACCAATGTACATCATAAAAACTATAATGGAATATATTATTAAATTATTATTATAGTATAAATTTTCCAATTGGTTCATAGCTCACAAATTCAGGTATTTATTTATTTCTTTATGTACGTTGTGTACATAAAGAAAGAAAGAAATAAATAAATAGGATATAATATAAATTAGAATAAGTACAAAGGTAGTACTTATTTCAATAGCAATCTCTTCCAGTAGAGTCTTATGAGTGTGTTATGTGTATTCAAGATAAAGTAGTTTTCTCGTCTATAAAAGACTTCTTCTCTATTTAGGTAGTAATACTTATATGATATGCACTAAGAAATAAATAAACTCGCATACATGAGTCCTGATAACATAACACCCCTTTGTTTTCAGTCGAGTGAAAAAGGCGTAACAATAATTGCAGGATTCATTATTATTCGAGAATTACAAGTAAGATGAGGAAGACTATATGAAATATTGACTGACTACATGATAAAATCACCACCTGCCACTCAAAAACTCAATTATGCAAAAGAACGTAAAATATAACGCGGAAAATAGCTGAAACTGGCGATACTTAACTTTTTATGACTTTCGAATTCTATTTTAACTTGAAATGGATTCCGATTTGAGAAAGTTGATATCTCTGATCCAATTGTCGTTAACGATTCACTGATTCATCTTTTAGTACTCGTGCTAAGTCAATAGGGGGTCCAAATGGAATGACTTATTATCCTTTGTCATAAAATAGAGTAGGTAACTTTAGATTTGTAGGTATGTTTTGTAGAGATTATTTCCTTTTCTCAAGTGTTAAAAATTATTTTTATGAATATATTTATATTTATAAATTATGAAGGTGAAGGACTGTATATAGTTAATTTTCTATAATATTTTTAGTTTAAGATTTTGAAAAATAACTTCTCTACGTGGAAGAATTAACAATATTTCATCATGGCTAAAACTTCTGAGCCGATTTTGATAAACGAGGTGTCAATCGATTTTTATTACAGTCCCGGTGACATGGGCTGGTATAGGAACAATATTATCGATGGAGTTACAAAATACCCTTGGATATTGTTTTTAGTACTCGGTAAGGTTACAAATATAATTTAGTTTCGGCGAGGTTACAAATTTAATAGATCTAGAGTACTCACTCAATAATGAAAAATTATCACAGCTATTGCCATACATAGTTACTACTTAGATTTTTCTTAACTGTTAATATTTTTTGTTTTTTTTTTATTTCACGATAAATTTTCCGAATCTTTGAGAAGGAAAAAGGAAAGAAGGACTCCTTTCAATGTATACTTATATTAACCTTCCAGTAGAACATCTACAACAAACGCTATTTAAGTTAGATAAATCTTTATCGAGAAACAAACAGTACAAAATTTAAATCAACCGCTTACATAGGATCATTATAAAATCATATCCTCGCAATCAATGTTGCTCATTAAAAACCACATCTCAAAATAACATTATTTGTTTCAGTTCTCCTAAAAGGAACTTCAAGTCTCAACCACCAGATCCCAATGGAAACAATGACTCAGGGTACGCGCCGTCCAACCTAGAGGATACCATCAGAGAACACATGTCTCCACCAGGGTCACCAGGGTTGAAAGATGCGACAGTTCTCAAGAACATAAGCTGTGATAGTTCCAAATGGAAGAAGAATGGGAAAAGTGCGAAGTTAGTAACAGATTCAAGGTAACCTTTTCTGTTTTCATTATTGTTTGCGCTTATACGAGTATTTTTCCAATCATTGACAACTAGTCTATTCGTCTTTAGAAAATCTAATCACTACATAGTATAAAACAAAGTCGCTTCCCGCTGTATGTCCCTATGTATGCTTAGATCTTTGAAACTATTATGCAACCGATTTTGATGCGGTTTTTTTTTTAATAAATAGATACAGTGATTCAAGAGTAAGGTTTATTTGTATAAAACATATATTATATAGCATTGCACCCGTAAGAAGCCGGGGCAGGTCGTCAGTAAATATCCTAAAATTGATGAAACATATGAATAGCATGTAAAGACAGAAAATTGGTCCAATTGTATGAAAACTTCGTTACATTTTTAACGCGTGCTTTTTTAGCGTGCTTTTTTTAATAATTAAATAGAACGTAGTTACGCTTCTTTGATAGAAATTAAATAGAATTCAGAATAATATTGTAAATCTAATTTCAAGCATAAATTTTGATTTAATAATACTACAAGTAAAATTAATAAATGATACTATTTCAGGAACGTTTCGTTAGCAGTACGTTCAGAAGATGAACATGAAACAAGCCACTTTGACCTTAGTGATGGTTCGTCAGCTAAGAAAGAGAGGAAAGCCAGTGCGGCTACAGCTCGTTTCACTATTTACAAGGCAAACAAGGCCAGCAAGAAGAAGAGGGAAAAGTCTTCTGCTAAAAAAGAGAGAAAGGCTACTAAGACTTTAGCAATTGTTTTAGGTAAGAATTGCTTACCAATAGGTGCCAATATAACACTTTTTACACACACATGGCAAACGATCCTGCTAGCTGCTGTGATTTTAATTTAATATGAATATAGGTTTATCTATGAGTGTTTATGTCCATCTTAGCTCCTAAACTATTAGACCGATTTTCACGTATTTCTGTTTTGCTGTGAGCCTGAGTTGAGTTGTTTTATCTATACTTTGTCTCTAGTTGATATTAAAAGTTATTGCAAATATTTAAGTATTTCATAAAAATGCGAAAATAACTCTTTCTGTCTTCTACTTTTACAAACTTAAACCACTGAACCGATTACAGAAAATGAAGGTAAATTTTAGTTTTAGGGTAAAACATAAGTAGGTTTTGTGCTGTATAATGGAATATGACGTGGGTTAAGCCGCTAGCAACAGCTAGGCTTGTATGATCAGTAATTGTAGTACCATAATGAGTTTCATCAAGAAATCTACAAAGTATTTTATAACAAAAAAAAAAAAAAAAAATTGTTTAAATTTAATGTTTTATAAGGTATCTTTTCTTTTCAGGCGTGTTCCTATTCTGCTGGGCGCCATTCTTCACGTGTTCTGTACTTGGTGCTATTTGTGACAAGTTCCAGTTGCCCTTCTCACCAGGAGTGACTACTTTTATATTAACTACGTGGCTAGGTTATATAAACTCTTTCCTCAACCCAGTCATCTATACCATTTTCAACCCAGAATTCAGAAAGGCGTTCCGAAAAATTTTGAAATGTGGTACCTAGCCTTTAGATTATTTGGTCGTCTTTACGCAGTAGATCTCAAACGCATTATCTTCTTATCTATCTTTTATTTTGTTTTTTAACTCCATTTTTAATAAAGTATAATTTTAATTTTAATTAGGTATAATTTTCAAAAGTTAACCATGAAGCATAGTAACTGAATAAAAATATTTCTACGGTTTAAAATAAAAAAACATTTTATTATGTATAAACATCAAATAAAAAAACAATTTATATGTCAAAATAAAATAAAATAAAATACATTTAATTTAAGTTAATTGAGAAAAAATCTAACAAAAGATTAAAACTTTTGTTTCCAAATAAATAATAACAATAGCCGAATTTTGAAATGTTTTTTTTAGAATGCAATGCCAAATTTTTATAAAATTTATACAGTTGGTGTTCGAAGTCTGAGGTTTTAGTAAATTAACACGATTCAAGATTATCAATTTATTATTATTTAATATTCAGAAACATTTCACATAGATTGAGGTAGCCTCAATGTAAGTTCGAGACTTTTAATGGGATACTAACTCAAATATTATATTTTATAACAAATACATCTAGATATACATCCAAGACCCAGGCCAATCAGAAAAATACAACTTTTCATCTTGACTTGACTGTGGATCGAACCCGCGACCTCGGACGTATGGAAATAATAAGTAATACCTTTATCAGTAAAATGTACCGTAGCCGTAACAATGATAATAAATAAACTTGCTCCCAATTGAATAGGGTTTTTGCCAAATCACGTTTAGTTATGCTTCGTCATGAATTTTATAGGCTGAATAAACCAGCATTATTTGCCATGTCCATCGAGTTTGATTTAGCAAATCTAGCAAATCGTCTGGAAAATATTTCGAAATAATAACGCTAACAATGAATATGAACTCAAAAATGTAGAGTATTTATTGCTGCTAGGTGCTAAAAGTGCTAAACAACTTATTTCAGCGCTTAAAAACTATAAAAACTGGTTTTTATTTACTTAATTTTTTAGAAAAATGTGTACTTAATTCATCTGAGAAAATTTACAACTAAAGTTTTGAAATTGAAACCATACCACTGATATTATTATATTTACAAAATGTCAAAATTTATCTTATAAATTTTGTTTTGTATACCTATTGAACATAATTAGAACAACGAAATTTTTGATTCATAATTTTGTGAGATCTACTAGGCGACCAAATATTAATGAATAGTTATTTTATATGTGATAGCATTATATTAATTAATAACATATTCATATTTCATGTAATGTGCATATTAGAATTAGATTGATAGCATATCATATAAAGGTATAAATATGGATTTAGAAAGCATAACTAGTAAAATATTATCTGAAATTTAATTAGTTTATAGATAAATAATAATATTTAAATATACTACGAGAATTTATATGCTTCACGCTTTTGTAAATAATATAAATATATAATATTAATAATTCTAGTCATTGATCAGTATTGAAAAATTCAATATAACTTTTCATGCCAAAAAGATATTATTAAGCTTGAGTTCTTTTGAGGTTGTGATTATTTTAATTTTAAATGTTGAATTATTACTAAAGAAATAATTATGACTGTAAGATAACAGAGGTACAACCTTACACAAAAATGTTACGCTAAATTTAAATTTAATGTAAGTATTTTAAAATATATATTTATTAAGTAAAGTAACTAGTACAAGTATTATAAAATTGTATAACACCAAACAATAATAGTAGAATTTAAACGCTTAGAGTTTTCAACATTAACAATATTTTGTATTTTGCAATTACGTTATTTAGTGAATTTGTTGTTTTTTACTATCTGACTATTTACCTAATAAACCAATAAACTATGAATTAAATCCTATGAAAACTTAGTATTTTTCCTTTTTTCATAAAAAATATTTCGATCTCAATTTCAATTAGTTTTTTCTTTCTTTGGCTTTCTCCGTCCAACATATTTTTTAAAATAAAAATATGAATCTATCTCATCATATAGTAATTTAGGTAAATTAGATCAATATTATCATGTAATTTGTCAGTTTAAAAAAGACAGAATATTTGCACTGCGTGATTTGATAAGGTAGTTGTATAATTACTTGCCAAATAGTAATTCTGATCATATCAACAGAATATTGTGTAAATTTAATGAAGTACTTACTGAAAATATTATTATTATTATTAAAATATATTATTTAATAAATAAATATATCTATGACGGGCAATCAGTGATCTTCCAAAAGTTATTTATTAACCTTTTTTTATTGTCAATTTTAATGCAATCAAATTTAGTATTTAAACTTATATTAAACGTTAGTAGGTGCCCATATATTTACAAGTAGTGCATGATCTCAGTTTATACGTTGCTCAATTTAATTAGGATTTATTATTGTGATACAAAATGCTCTTTTGAACTTTAAAATGCTCATAATATAGTAGAATACATAAGCATTAAAACTTTTTAAGAATCATGGTAATAATTACATTAAATATACTTGCTTTGTTATACTATTTTTTTAACAACTTTGTCTGAATTGTTCTTAAAGAATGTTATAAATATTAATTTATGCCAACTTATAGCTACCTTATAATTTTTTGAGAAAACGATACACAACGCTTGTGTTTTCAATACAATTAAAAATCGTTATTTTTGTCGCCATTTTTTATAATTATCATCTGCTAGATATGAGTTTTGAAGTAAAATATGAAAATATCGTAAACAATAAATATAGGTATTTTAAAACAACGTTAAAGGACAAGAAATATATGCATCTATTGTAAACAGTCTACTGGTATATCAAATCTTATGTAAATATCTAGGTGCAATAAAATATTGTTATATTGTATAATATAAAGCATTATTAATGTAAATGTTACCGAATTTACAAGTATTGTTTGTTTTGTATGTGTTAATAGACTCGTGTACAGTTAGTAACAAACATGTTGAAAGTATTTAGAAAAATATTCAAAAATTGAATTATTAATAATATAATTGTATTTACGGCAATAAGAATTAAGATAAATTGTGTAAGTACTTATAATTATGTACTCATTAGCATTAAATTTGTAACTGACTGTACTCGTCTTGAATTGGTATGTTGCGTAGCGTGTAAAATATGTTATTTAAGTGAGGTAGTGATTTAAATTTCTATGCAAATTGTGATGATTTAAAATGATTCTGTTTTTAAATATTGTTTTATTTTATACATCCTATATCCTAAATAAACAAAAGTACATCATTTATTGCATGCGACAGCAACCAAAAATTCGACGAATGAGATATGTTTACAAAGGTAAATGGGTCCGTTAAGGGAGGATAACAGCTTTAAAATCCTCCATGTCACTCGCTGGTTGACTGTAAGAGATCCCTTTCTGGGATAAGTCCGCCATTATACTTTTGTATTTTTATCTATGCTTTTGTATTCACGTTTATTTTAGTAGATACATTAAAGTTATAAAAATCAAACAAACAAACAACTGCACCATAAAAAGGATACTATGCTGAAACTTAAAAAAATCTATGATGAATATAAAGCGGGTTGATATCTAGAATTAGAGTGATCAATACTTTTTGAGCTCAATAAATTAATGTGCGTGGACATCAGAGTATGTTTCATTATTATTATACACTACAATATTTAAAACACTATAAATGTAGATATCTTACTTGAAATCATTAGTTTAAGATAAATGAGGAGATTTTTTGTAATTATTGGTCCCTGACAAAGGAATATTACCAAGGTCTCATGAATAACCCAAGGGAAATTGATTAGCCAATTTAGCTCAGCCCACCCATTTTTTACTGTTCGTCGCACAATGAAACCCTAAGGTTTAAACTGATTTTAAGAGTTCTATGCCTGGGAAAATAAATTTCAACTTATTTTGTTCATCAGGAATTCAACTTGCTTGCTTCTTTATTAGCTATCACGCATCTCTAAGAAATGCACTATTTCTTTATAGTACTTAAAGTAAGCAATTTAGATTAAAAAATTTGAAGACTAAGTTAACTATGAAAATCGTAGCGCTATTAAAGTTACATCCCTATTATAGTTATACAAGGCTACAGAGAACGCTGTAAAGGTGGCCCAATTTTGGGCATCCAAGGGTATATACAAGGTGAACGCCAACACGCTAAGAAGGAGAAGAAGTTACATCCCAAATTAATTTATTTTTATTACCGAACTGTACTGTTCTGTCTAAACTCCCCCAAACTGACCAGTCAGGAATTTTCATATTGCTCAAGTTTAGTTAGTACTAGCTGCTGCCGAGGTCTCCATTCCCGTAAGAATTCCGAAATAAAATATAGCCTATGTTTTGTAACTAAGCGATTTTTATTCCAATTTTCAGCCAAATCGGTTCAGCCGTTTTCCTGTAAATGAGTAATTTGTTACTCATTTACAGGATTAATTTGTTACTCATTCATTAGAAAAATCACCTATACAAATTTTGCGGTTAAAAAATTAGCAGAAGGGTATTGTTAGTCAATATGCGTGAAGAAAATATATCATTTTATACATGAAATTAGTTAAAACTGCACGAATCTATTTATTAATCACGACGAATGTAGTCATTATTAGTTATTATGACTTGGTATTCTTTTTTCATATATAGGTACTAATACTTACTTACAATACAATTACTTTATTAAGCTTAATATCTCTCAGGAAGAAAACCTTAATAGACTATCCCATTTATACCAACACAATAGAATGAATGGGCCTATTACTGAACATATCACCGAAAATTACCGGTGAATGTCAGTAATCTATATTGATATTGAGGCTTAGCTTATGGTGGAGTTGTCGCAGTATGATAGATAAAGCCGTAATATAGTTATAACCCTAGGTATATGATTATATGCCGTAACATAGTTATACGAAAGCAATTCATGACTATCTTACTAGGAACATAATTATAATACGGTTCTAGTTTAGTGATATGGTTATATTACTGGATTAAGTTTAGTAACTTAACGTTTACTGCTTTAAAACTAAGTCTTCCACCTGTCTTTGTTACCAGTGATGACATGAGTTTGTGGTCCCTTACTATAGGCCTCATAAGTTAAGCTCAAGGTCGCCCAAAGAGCCATGGAGAGGGCTATGCTCGGTGTTCCCTAGGAGACCGAATCAGAAATGAGGAGATCCGTAGGAGAACAAGGGTTGCCGACATAGCCTAGCGGATTAGCTTTTTGAAGTGGCAGTGGGCGGGGCACATAGCGCAACGAACCGATGGCCGATGGGGCAGAAAGGTTCTCGAATGGCGACCACACACCGGTAAGTGCAGCATCGGACACCCACCGACCAGATGGTCAGATGACCTAAGGAAGGTCGCAGGCTGGCGCTGGATCCAGGCCGCTTCCAAACGGTCATTTTGGAAATCCTTGGGGGGGTCTTTGTCCAGCAGAAACAGTATTGTGACTAATTGCAACCTTAATTTTGTAATAAAAATAAAAACCAATATAATTAGTATTGTTTTCTTTGATTCTCTGGCAGATTTATAACCATCTGACTAGATTAGTTTAGTCAGATAAACATATTACTAGATTGCAACCGTATAATAATTATATTCCTAGTAAGATAGTTATAAATCTCTTTCATATATCTATGTTACGGTATATAATTATATCACTAGGAATATGACTATATCACGGCTTTATCTATCTTACTGCGACAGAGTCACGGTACACAATAAATAGGGTACAGATAAATATCTTCTATTCTCAGTAGGTAAGTAGTTCTATCGAAACGTATTGTTTCGTTAACAATAGCTTATCAAAAAGTGTGTTGTAACACTGTGTACGAAATAAAAAAATATCCATTTAAATCAGAATCTCTTAGTAGGTATAATCTAAATGAATATAAGGAAATTTAAGGAGACAACTATATAAGTAGCGAATATAAAAAGAAAATGCTAAGGATTTTTGAAATGAAATCTTAAATAGTTACTTAGTTATAGTTGATATGATTTTAAGCAGAAGAAAAATAAATAAACAAACGGAAAACAAAGTGAAGCTTTTGCTTTTTGAGGTATGGAACACTAAAAACTAAATTTATGGACAAATACGGATAAGCTGATATTGACCTCCATAATCTAGGAAGTGCCATTTCTATAGAGTTTTTATTTTATATGGTCGGGGCTAACTCTCAACCTAGTGAGCTATTGTCGAACACAAAGAGTCTAGACTGTGGTCTGTGGTCTAGACACATATTGAAAACTCTGTTAAGACTATACCTTGGTGAACACTAGCGCCACCGTCAAATAAAAATCATTAATTATTCCCTGAAAACACAAGTTATCAAAAATCTGCCTTTTGTAATTAAGGTTCTGGATCTGAAATTAATTTCAAACATATTATTACTTATCACACTTATAATTAAATATGTTTAAAATTAACTTCAGATCCAGTACCTTAATTACATAAGACGGATTTGTGATAACTTGTGTTTTCAGAGAATACCTACTTAATGATTTTTAAATCGTTAACTGTAAAAAAAATCAGTTATTTCAAAAACAAAAAATAGCCACAAGATAAAAAATATATGTGCGCAATTTTGTTGAGAAAATTACTAAAACAAATAAATGAGGAAAACAACTAAACATAATGTTGACTGCGTAATTCCTAAAATGGATCTAGAATTCCGATATTAAAAGTCGGACGATCTTAAGCTTTAGACGATGATTTGGAAGAAAAGACACAAAATGAAGGCATAGTATGCAAATTGAAATGAACAAAGGCTTATGGCCAAAAGTGGGATATACCTTTTTATTCATATTGTGAGAGGTAATAATCAACAGACCCTAAACATTGTACGTATACCTTAGTATCAGAGGTTTTTTTTTAAATTAGGTACTTCTCAGCCTTAAATGTGTTTCTTTATGATCCACGATATGTCAACCAGGAAAATTTAGACAGTTGATTACTGGTCTACAATTGACTTGAAGCAACATTGTGCAAAGTAATTATGCAATTATTCTCATTCAAACTAACCATAGGACAAAAAATTCTTAAAATTGTAAATAATTTTTTTTATTTATATTTAAAGATACATACAGCGATTATGTCACTCCGTGTTGAAACAAAGTATTTAGGTTATTTTTACTAGAATAAAAATATGACAATGACAGATTATGATGATTTGACTGGCTTGTGCTTGCAATACTTACAAGCAAAGAGTATATAATCCCTATACTGCCAAATTACAGAACAAAATTGAGAAAGTCGCTTACGCACGTCACATGTAAGCGGCTTGTACAATTTATTGTACCTTGTAGTAAATTTTTGAAAATGAAGATCATTGGGTATTTTTGCAATAATCTCAAAACATTCTTGCTTAATAAAAAATCTGATAATGGCAAACTGTTTTCTAAGCATATTCCTCGAAATGGTTTTTAAATTAGAAATCTTTGTAAAAAATTGGACTAGCCAGGATGTACGCTGGTTTTTATCGCAATCTTTAAGTTAATGGTAAAAACTAAAATTTTCTGACCTATGTATTATTTTTCAACCTCTAAAGTTTTCACTATTTTAAATTTTAATTTGTAAACAAAAGAAACATAATTAAAAACGCTGCCTTCAAAACTTTGTACCACATCACTGTGAATAATGGCACAGTTCTCTCGAATCCCGAAGTCAATTCAGAGCAATGTCCCGTAGACAGGGAGAGGACTACATCCCGAGGGAATAAAACTAAATGTAGGATCACGACAATTTTATTAGAAACCTCGTCGAGTAGACCATTTTCATTTACTTTATACGATATTGAAATTCGGTTGGCTTTTTACTAATTTAATTGATATTTTTGTCTAGAAACGTTAATTAAACAGACTTTCATATCATGATTTTCGGATACAGCAACAACAGATATCCAACAAGATTTATATAGTTATGAAATTAATCTTAGTCTAGAATTCAGTAGTTTCCACAAGATAAGTTTCGAAAGTTATGCACTGTGAGTCTGTTATTAAGCACGCATGGCTGTTTCATTACATTACTTGACTTATGATTTACTTATTATGTCTCTTTTTCACTTAAACCTTATTTTAGTGGCATTCTTATCTTACATTACTAGCGACCCATCCCGGCTTCGCATGGGCATAAAAATCACTATCTATTAAAAAACCCGCATCAAAATCCGTAGCGTAGTTTTAAAGATTTAAGCATACAAAGGGACATAGGGACAGAGAAAGCGACTTTGTTATAAACTATGTAGTGATTACCATTTCCAGTTACCCAAAATTTTTTGAATGACGTAATATTTCTACCACCATTTGCTGTGTTGCCTGTTATAAATGTTTTAATTCATATCATTCATTTCAATCATTTTTATATGCCATTGTTATAAGAACAGCAGCATTAGTTTCTTTTTATGTTTTATGCAACAAGATGATAATTATATAAAATAAAAAATAGATCTAACTACATCCGGGAAATACATGGGATAAGATAAGAAAAAGAAAGTGTTAAATTTAAAATCTTATCCTCAGCAAATACTTACCACCGTATGTATTTTTATACCCCTGGGATTTTATTATGTAGAGATACCAAAAACGTACAATACCGCATTGCAGTCAGGGTTAATAACAAGAAGTTGAGGTATCATATCCGAGATAAACTTGAGACGAGTCAGATATTGTGCATAGAAGTTTACAACCCCAGCTCTACGTGATTGCTTGGAGGTTATTAAAAAGTATAGACTGCGCATAAGTTACCCAATATGAACCTTTACGTCACGGTTATATTAGCTAAAATGCGGTGTAGGTGACGGGTGTAGGTGCAGTCCAGGATTTTGATAAATGAGAACAACAAACGAGTATTTTGAAAAGAGCTTTCGGGCAATACGCATACGTGTGGCTTGCGTCGGTAGTCGCGGTCAACAACGATTGCAAAGTAAGGTAGGCAAACAAGAATGTTAGTGTGACACTCACACACACACATGCGTACACCTTAATGGCATTCGTATACTTGGTTAAGTTTATCACAAAGATATAAGTGTACATACATATAAGTTTTGAATACAACGGTAAATAGTAAGTACCTATCATATTTATTTATTATTAACCCTAATAACTTTCACTCATATAATATTTATGTTTTTAGTATGTTCACAGGTGCAGCCGAGGGATCGCAGCGGAGCCCCGCGTCGCGTCGTCTACATTCTCCCCCCCATTGTCCGTCAGGGACAATCTTTTCCAGCAGTGGGCAGTACGGCTAGACGAGTGACAGGTCTGGTAAGTATACCGCTCTTGGTTTTAACGTCAGCAACACGCACTCGACCGTCGGGACCCGGGTAAGTTCTTTGTACTAAACCCTTAGGCCATGTATTACGAGGCGAGTTGTTGTCAACAATTATAACCACGTCTCCTGGTTTCAGGTTTTGACCTTCCTGGTACCACTTCTGTCGAGGCTGAAGATCAGGCAGTATTTCACGAACCCAGCGTTTCCAGAACATATCTGTCAGTCGTTGTGCGATTCTCCATTGTTTCCTCCTGTACATGTCGCAGTCAGTGAACACCCCAGGAACTGCTAGGTTAGACGAGGACCCAATGAGAAAATGATTGGGCGTAAGGGCCTCTGGATACTCATGTTGAGTAGACACGTGACATAAAGGGCGGCTGTTCACCATATTTTCTATCTCAGCCAGTAGGGTAATCAAAACTTCTTCTCTGGGAGCTCTTTCTTTTAAAACTATCTTGAGAGCTGTCTTAACGCTTCTAATTAACCTTTCCCATGCTCCTCCTTGGTGGGGTGAGCCAGGGCATATGAATTGCCAGTCCACTCCCTTGTCTATGAGTTGCTCTTTAACATCTGAATGCAATTCTTGGATTGATTTCTTAATTTCAGTTGCAGCGCCTCTAAAATTCGTGCCGTTGTCAGAGTACATCTTGGATGGCCATCCACGTCGCGCGGCCATTCTTCGTAGAGCCATAATAAATGAATCAGATGATAGGGATGGCACCAACTCGATGTGTATCGCTCTAACGGTCAGGCATGTGAAAAGAACTCCGTATCTCTTCTCGCGCCGGCGGCCGATGACGACTTCCATCGGACCGAAAAGATCGACACCACAGAAGGTAAAGGCTCGTTGGTGGTGTGCCAGTCTCGCTTCTGGAAGATCTCCTAGTCTTGGATTAGTAGGCTTAGCTTTTCTTATTCTACAAATCAAACAGCGTGTGGCCACAGAACGAACAGTAGGTCGTAAGTGTAGTAGCCAGTATTTTTGCCGGATCTCATTCACTACCATCTCATTGTTTCCATGTGCAGCTTGTTCGTGATAAAATTTCACAATTAATTGTGCAGTGGGATGACGGCCGTCCAATATTACAGGATATTTCAGCTCTGGTGTGACGTCGGACACTGCTCCTATTCGTCCGCCGACCCTCAGCATCTCAAATTCATCGATATATGGTGTTAAGGTACGTAGTCGGCTATTAGAGTCCAAAGGTTTTTTATTTTTCAGTAGATAAATGTCTTCAGGGAATGATTGCATCTGAGCGTGACGTAATATCAAACTTTCAGCGCGTTGTTTTATCTGTGTACTATTTTCAGCTTTTCCAGCGGATCGACATTTGTCAATAAATAACAATACTTTTGTCGTACACCTCAGTAAACGAAGCCAAGAAGAAAACTTAGTGGGATCCGGTACAGGTAAGTCTATGTTTTCTATATTACATAATGTATTAACTTGTAATAATTCTTCACATATTATTTTCTCTTTTTCAGGGTTATATTTCGGCCAGTCTTCAGGCGTCGAGTACAGGAAGCGTGGACCTCGAAACCATTCACAGTTGTTTGTCAATTCGTAAGTATTAACCTTCGTAGCTTTATCAGCTATATTCATATCTGTAGGTACATAGTTCCATTCACTAGACTGAGATAACTCATCGATTTCGCCCAGTCTATTAGCAACGAAAACTTTATAATTTCGTGTGTCGTTTTTAATTTGATGCAACACAATCAGTGAATCCGTCCAAAAGTACCTTTTGTCTATTATTAACCGGCTCTCACGAAATATGGTCTCGGCAAGCCGGCAAGCTATGACGGCAGCTTGTAATTCTAGCTTAGGCACAGTTGTGTACTTGTGTATGGGCGATGCGCGGCACTTGCATGCGATGAATGAAACGCGAATATTATTTTTTGTTATCTCTCGGTAGTAGGCAACAGCGGCGTATGCAGATGGCGAGGCGTCGCAGAAGACATGCAGTTCTATTGTCGTCCTTTTCTGACCAGTGACATCGGCGCTTGCGCATGGCAGGTTGACGTTCTCTCGCTCTCTCTTAGGTGCATCATCGGTGTGAAAGTGGCATCTAGGTATACGTAAATGACGCAATTTTTGTAACTTGATTATCCAGCTTTGCAAAATTTTGTTTTCTTTTTCAGGTATTTTCTCGTCCCATTTAATGTCAGACTTCCAGGTATTTTGTAATGCTATCTTAGCGTTAATGGTAAACGGCGCGAGAAATCCGAAAATGTCGAATATTGACATTTAACTATGCGTAGTAGTTCTCTCTTTGTAGGTGTTCTTTGTGAGTTTAGAATCTCATCTGGGATCCGTTTCAGTGACAAATCAAACTCCAAGGCATCACTTAGCGGGAACCAAAACAAACCGAGCGTGCGTTCCGGTGAGTCATCGCACCCGATTTTCACCCTTATTGCCTTATCACTTAAGGTCTCTTTTGGCGTGCACTCTAAGACTTCTGGCTTATTGCATGTCCAGCCTCTTATGTAAAATCCACCTCTCTTGTGAATTTCGGACACTTCTTTTATTAATTTCGTAGCTGTCTGCTCGTCATCCACTGATTCGATGTAGTCATCCATGTAGTGGGATTTCAGGATAGCTTGAGTGGCTTCAGGCATCTCGTCTTTGAATCTTATTGCATTTTTGTTTTTAATATGCTGCGCTATAAATGGTGAGCAGTTAGCGCCGAATATTAATGACGTCATGACATAGGTATCGATACTACAGTCTTTATTCCCTCGCCACAGGAATCGTAATGCGTGCTGGTCTTCTTCATTTATCTTCACTCGAAGAAACATGTCTTTTATGTCTCCTATAAAGGCGACTCGTTTCTCTCGGAATCGCAGCATTATTCCCAGCAAAGATTGTAGTAAGTCGGGTCCTTGTAGTAGGTAATCGTTTAGGCATCGACCTGCGGTGGTTGCAGCAGCGTCGAAAATAAGTCTCAAATTTCTTTTGTTCGGGTTATCGACACCGAAGTGTGGTAAGTACCAAATATGTTTTCTAGGCATCGACTTTTCTTCATCAGTTAGTTTCCGAGCGTAATTGTTTTCAAATAAATGATTCATCCTTTGTGTATATCTCGTAGCATAACTTGAGTCTAAATGCATTTTTCTTTCAACTCCCATATATCGTTTGTAAGCATTTTGGTAGTTATTAGGCATATCATTAAAATCATTTTTCCATGGCAGACAAACTTCCCATTGTCCATTTATTAACTTAGCAGATTTTTCAATGCAGTCTATTGCGCGAAGTTCATCTTTATTTACTCGTGGCTTAGAGTTGACTCCTATTGCTTCAAATGCAAATGATCGTCGAACCAGTTCATGCAAACATCCATCGATATCATTGATTTCCTTGTGTGCAGAGGTCTCCCATTGTTGCGTCGTTGCTGACGGTGGTGCGCTGGGGGCGCATGTGTGCGTCTCCTGCCGTGCGGGATGGGTATCAGCGGGGGCAGCGGAGAGCGAAGAGGCAGCGACGCGAGTGGGGACTATATGTTGCAATTCGTTCATTACGGTAGTGTGCGCATGCTCACTAGAAAATGATCTATGCGTTCGGTCACGAGGTAATGCAGAGGTTGTGGGTACGATTCCATGTAAACACCATCCTAGCGGAGTTAGGGTAGCACACGGTTCATTTTTGCCACGGTAGATAGTCTTTAGAGATACGAGTAATTGATAATTGTCTTGCCCAATTAACAATTTAGGCTTTACGTCACTATTACACAAAAGGTCTTTTAAATTTCGTAAATGTTCGTATGCGTCGATGTTAACTTTCGATAAGCACTGTATAGGTAAATCCAGTTCGTTTATTTTGCGTGCGCGCACCTCGTACACTTCATTGTTATTGTTTGAGAGTTTAAAGTTCACTATTTCGCTTTGACACTTAATATCAGAGTTCCACGCACCACGTATACGGATCGTCTCGGGCTGACCTTGTAGATTAATACAGTTCGCGAGATCAGCTGACACCAGGGACACGGTCGCTCCATCGTCTAAAAGAGCGTACGTTTTTATAACACCTTTCGGTCCATGAATGTTCACGCACACTATTTTCAACATTACACTTGCACTTGAGTACACTACGGTAGTGTTTGTGACTAGGTCTTTATTGTTCGCACTTTCACTCGATGACAAATTCGTAGTAGTCGGGACGACGTCATTAGTAGTGACGTCACAGGATAATGTCGTTTTCTTTGCAGGCCAATGTAGCAGGCGGTGATGAGTCATTCCACATTCGTCGACATCACACGGCGCGGCAGGACAGGATTCCTTGCTATGACCAGGCAGTAGGCACTTATGACAAAGTCTGTTTATTTTTACAATGCGCCACTTGTCTTTTCGTAGGGCTCGCTTGAACTTAGCACAATTTGAGAGCGGGTGGGCAGCATTATGGCAAACTTTACACTTTGTACTTTGTTCACTGCTTTGTAACACGGAGTGAACTTGAGTTTGAGTCTTGCGTTCGTCATTCTTCTTGAATATTCTGTGATCTGCTTGGCTATGTATGTAACTTATTCCTGCTGATGCTACTTTGGTTGCTTCTCTGTGCAAAAATTCTGCAAATATTTGTAGCTTAGCTTTGCTGTCATCTTGGTGATCGTACAGATAATCAACCCATTTGTTTATCAGTATGCTAGGGCACTTAGATACGACTGTGTTAAGTAACTCTGGACTTCTTAAGTAATCACTTTGCTTGATTGATTCGGCAGCTGCGACGTAGTTTTTAATTTTAACTGCGAATGACACTAAATCAGTATGATAAGTCTGCGGTAAGGGTTGCAACTTTCTAAACTGTGTGGCGATTTTGTAAATGATGAGCTCGGGTCGTCCAAAACGTAGTTCAAGCGCTTCCATGATAACACTTGGTTTTGTATTGCAGATAAGTAGGGATGACACCGCTTCTTTCGCTTCACCACGTAGACTTTTAGATAGTCTTGTGACATTTTCACTATCGTTGTAGCTGCACAATTTACTGGACTCTTCGTAACTATTTTTATACTGCAACCACTCCAACGGATCGCCGAAAAATAGTGGTAAATCTTTTGGCGTTGACAGCCTGGACAACAATTTGGAGTGTGCACTGTAGGTGGTTGTGGCCATCTGTTCCATAGCTCGAGCCAGGTGCTGAAGATCCGATGTGCAGGGTACAGCGGGGGGCGCCGGCGGCGCGGGGGCCGCGCGCTGCTGCTGTGGCTCCTGCTGGCTTTTATTTAACCATTCTTCTACTTTATTTGAAGCTTCGGCGATGGAGTCGATGGTACTGGACTTCCGTGATGATTCACCTTCAAGTGCGGCGAGTTGGGCTGCCAATCGTTTTTCTATCAGGTTCTTCTCTATTTCAGCTTTCGCTTCTGCTGCTTCCAGCTCTAATTGCTTTCTTCGTGCTGATAAAGATGATCTACTTGAACCTTTCTTCGAAACAACTGATATGGGACCACCCAATTTAATATTGAGACTACCGTCATGTTTAGGTATCTGTTGGGTGATTTCTTTAAGCTCGTTCTTTGGAACCACAATTTCTGATTGCACTTTACGTGAAAGCACTTCACTTTTATTATCTTCTGCGGCATGTGACAACATTTCTCGAGCGAGAGCTCCACGCGTTTTAACCATTGTGCGTGGCGGTGGTGTTGAAAACATTCCTTGTTCGTCTACTTCTCCGCTTCAAAATCCTTAGGGATGCGGCTCGAAGACCAGATTGTAGGTGACGGGTGTAGGTGCAGTCCAGGATTTTGATAAATGAGAACAACAAACGAGTATTTTGAAAAGAGCTTTCGGGCAATACGCATACGTGTGGCTTGCGTCGGTAGTCGCGGTCAACAACGATTGCAAAGTAAGGTAGGCAAACAAGAATGTTAGTGTGACACTCACACACACACATGCGTACACCTTAATGGCATTCGTATACTTGGTTAAGTTTATCACAAAGATATAAGTGTACATACATATAAGTTTTGAATACAACGGTAAATAGTAAGTACCTATCATATTTATTTATTATTAACCCTAATAACTTTCACTCATATAATATTTATGTTTTTAGTATGTTCACAGGTGCAGCCGAGGGATCGCAGCGGAGCCCCGCGTCGCGTCGTCTACATGCGGATTTAGGGCATTATGGTATGTTGTGTGGGAGTAGATAAAACAAAAATAAAAAATGATCCTTTTTTTTAAATCTCATAACCCATTTATATTTTTTTTTGTGTATTTTCTATTTTTATAATAAAATTTCACTTTCAAAAAGAAAACGAGACCTTATTTGTTTGTAATTGACAACAAAAATTTTGATGAATCGCTTTATTCCATAGCACCATTCAAAGCCCCCCCCTTTATCTCTTTCTTCTCGAAGATGTTTTACATTGGAAATGACTGAGAATAAATAATAGTTATTATTTATTTGTGCCGATTGGTACCGAAATCAACAAAATCATTCCCAATGAACCCATCATTATCACGTAGTTATCATCAAACTAAGAAAACCCGTATTACAAACACTGTTGAAAATAAACTAGTGTTTACTGATATAGAGCTGTTGTCGCTGTGAATTATTCGCAAACAGATCAAAGGTGCGGGTTAAACAGGCTATTAACGTAGGAAAACGACAGTTGCGAAACGAAACATAATTTGTGATGCAGATTGCTGTTTGCATTTTTGAAGCTACTGCGTCCATGTTCACAGCGTATAAATTAACTGAAATCAAGCTTCAAGAGGAAATGCTTTAATTTAACAATAACAAGTAAGTTTTTGGTAGTAAGCCCTAGTAACATAGATAACCACTGCCTTTGAATGTGACGACATTCTTTGCGTAATGATTAACATGCAGTCCGCTAATATAGAGCTTCAAGCGTTCCCAGTTAAGACATATTACAAATTGAAGTGTTTTTTTTTTGTTGATTGCGATGTCTCATAATAATGTTTTGAGCAATATGGATGATGTTTTGCTCTATGAAAGTGGATAGTGAAAAATATTGATTTATGGGCGCCAAAACAGGCAAAATAGATCTTTTTCTTCTCCGAGCGTATTACTTGCATCAGAGCCCAGGGTACGCTTTTAATCAATGATCCTGATTTGGCGGTACTGATTATTACGATGGGCATTTTGGCTGACTGATTTGGTATTTAACATTAACGAACGCCATCAACAGCCAAGATAGAAATACCAAGTCAAGTTAGGCCAATTTAGACCACACACTCGCCGTCGCGCGTCGTTTGACGCTATCTTAACAAACACGCACGCTCTAAGATAATAAAATCTAAAAACTCCATCTTGGAAAAATATAAACTAATTAGATTCTTTATAAAAGTTTATAGTTCTGCTTCATTATAACATATTTATCTCCCAAGCTCCTGTTGCTAACGCATTTTTATGGCACTCCGAGCGAATAAAATTTACCTTAATTAAAACACCTAATTGAAGTCGCTAGTTTATTTAACTAACACTTGAAGGTGCTTATTCATTTTGGAGTAATGAGCTCAGGAAAAGACCCGTCTTACAAACTGTAATCTAGACTTAAATGATAAAATACTGCCCTAGTTGACTTGTAACTAGGAAATATTGGGCTAAGTTTTGCAAAACTTGGCTTGTTTTAATCCATAGCTTAAACTTATTTAGGTAATGAAAAAATATAAGAAAGGGTTATGCGTTACGTACTTATTTTCTTTGCAAAATGTCTAATTTAATTAAAAGAAAATAATATTAAAGACACTTTATCCGGGGCTCTGAAGCAATACCTACTTTAACTATAGAAATTAAAAAGTTGTTAATTTAAAAAACAGTTATAAAAATAACAACGGGCAACTCAGTTTGAAGCCAAAAAAATGGACTTGGTACATACCTTAATTATTAAATAAAATACCTACGCAGTCGTACCGCACCTACATTGTAATTTTTCGCATGAAGTAAATAAACATTTCATAATATCCCCCGAAACACAAACAAGCAAAAAGGTGAGCCTTATCTCCCTTCAAAGTCCGGTGACGTGTAAATTTTTTACACGTTTTGTTTTCGCCGAAAGTACAAAACAAAAAAACAACAGTAGTAGAACTTTTCTAGATTGTATAGAAACAGATATTTTAGAAATCATCTTCAAACTCAACCAAGTGTCAAACGCTCAAGAAGCGTTTCTTATTAATTCTTCGCTAACACTTCCGTCGCGCATAAGGAATACTCGCTGGGAATGCTTTCTAATCGCGAGTGAATCGCTTAAAAGGATATTTACTGCGAGCAGATTTGATCGCAGCGAGTTGAATTTGCCGCGGTTAGAATTGAAAAAGCTTTCACACAAAAAGTTTTCCTTATTAACAACATATATCAAAGTGAAGATATTATTTTATTCTTTCACGACAGTATAGATGAAGTTTTTAAAATTATAGCGTACATTTTTTTAATTCCTATCTCTGTACCCTCACTGATTTGTGTTTGCTATCGGTAACAATGGCAAGGAATACAAAACTCCGCTTTTACTGTTCCTGCATCATTAAGCAATATTTTTTGTGTCAGTATACGATATTTGAGATTTATAATAATATGAGGAAAGTATTGATTACAAATGACTAAGGTGACAAATTATATTGTGTGTAAAATAATGACTTCTGTTATAGCGTAAATGCAATCATACTAGGATGCAGTCTGGCATTTCATAAGATTCTGCGTTCTTCTCTGGGCTCATTCAGATTTTTGTGAAACCACTTGAGACAATCCTAACTAATATTGCAAAAGTGAGTATGTATATATTTTTTTGTTTGTTACAGACAGACGCTTTATCTACTGAACCAATCTGATTGAAACTTGGCATACACATAGTTAGGGGTACTGAGAAGGACATAGCGTACTTATCATCCCGGGGAAAAAAACACTGTTCCCGTGGGAAATTCAAGTGGGCGAAGCCGCGGGTGAAAGCTAGTTTCGTTATAAGTGAAAGCATCTGAGGTAATTTTTATATAATGCAGTATAAGTCAACATCATCATCAGCTTTCTACGATCCATGGCTGCATAAGACTTCATTTGTCTGCACAAACTTTTCAAATTCTGATCCCAATTCAATCATAGATTTATAAACAAATTTGCCTGGCGGCGGCGCGAATTCCATACTTCTATTAATTCAATTATGCAATTACTTACGTCACGTAGGTAAATCGCTTATTGTGTGAGATGTGGCATACAAACACGAACATAACAAACCATTCATTTCTGTATCTCTACCACATCTCACAGACTATATCTATTATGGGTTGGCTTTAAAGGTTCTTTCCTGTCCATGAAGGAATATTCTCATGATCCGCCTTAATGTGGCGATTAGCAGCTACGGGCAAAATTAAAAATGCGCTTCGTTAACAAAGTTGCTGGCCACATTTTATGTTGCTTTTAATAGGATCCCAGCCATCTTTAGCGTATAAAACCTTTATAATCCACGGTAGATATTGTACTGTAAATATTGCAATTTATTTTTTCTTTATTTATGTACGTAACAATAGAAAACAAGAGACAAAAACGTACGTAACTAAATTATTTCAGTCATGTGTAAGTACTTTGCTGATTATTTTCTTATTTCGTGTTGATAGTTTAAGAAATAAGTAGGATTAAAACGATATTCTAAAAATGATTATCTCTTAAAATATTTTAAAGGTAACAATATGAATATTAATAGGAACTTACTTGATTCATAAAACTGAATTTGAATTAAGTTTTAATCAAGACAGATTTCCAATGATGATTTTTATTGAATTTACTTTGAATTACAATAATTACGTAAATACGTTACAGAAATTATATTATTCTACCATTAACAATATTCTCAAGAAATGTTGACGTTAAACAGACTATAAAATTAATTCACAGGAAGAAAGGCAGTGGAAATTAAAGATCTTATTAGTGTTTGATCTAATAACTAAGCAATTGTTATCATAGATTTTGAATTAACACTACCGTTTATTGTTATAGTAGTAGTACATAACACTAGGTTAAAATATATATATGTAAATATATTATCATGCTTTGTATGTTATATAAGAACATAGACTTCACACTCAAAATTGAATTTCGTATTTTATCTGGGTGCCTTATTTACATTTTATTCATGTTTCAGAAGTTACATATTTCCTTTAGAGTGCTTGCTTTGCATAGCTTTTTAAATGAAGATATATAAACAATATAAAAACAGACAGGTACATAAATATAAAATTGCAATAAAACAGTTCGATTAAACTTTTTTGTAATCATTAATTATAAACAAGAACAAACAAGACAAATTGATGAGTCCCTATTTTGTAATTAGGTAGGATTAGTAGTTATTAGTAGTAGCCTGATTGTGCTTGAAATTAGATACGTTAGTTGTAGAGTTAATTTTATTATTTAATGTTTAAGATAATGAAAAACGGACTCTTTGGCTATAATTTGTATGTCTAACTGCATATAGAGAACATTAATAAAAATATAAGCAACTAGCATGAATATATAGGGCCCGTCGTAGGTATGCCTCGCTCTAGAGGCCATGGGTTTGAGTCCCATGAAAAACAAACTCTGTGAAGTTATTTTCAGTTTTTGCATTGAAATAAATTTAATTCTAAGGACGAAGAAACTGCTTATAAACCTCTTGAATTACAATTTTTGATTATAATTATTTTCGTGTAGAAGATTATTTATTTTTACAAATACAATACACAAATTTACTATTTAGTAACAAAAAACTATTTTTTTTAAATAGAAATGCCAATTCTAACAGATTCATCTCCAACACTGCAGGTGTAAGCCTCTCAGTGACCCATAGGTCCATATCTGAATATTCATCTTTCAAAATAGCAGAATATATTAAGCACCTTGGCCGGCCATTAACGGTAGGATATTTGCATCGTTGTAAGCAACCGACATAACCTTTTAATGTTTTCAATATGCTTCAGTACTTGCCTCTATTATGTGTATATGTAGTATATCTTTACAGAATATGAAAAATGAAGCTGTTCTACGAGGGATACCGTATCATAAAAAAACTTTCTGTTATGCTAACTTGTAGCACACATATCTAGATCAAACCATATCTAGACTACTAATAACTGTTTATTTTCCTATTACAATATATTAAAAAAAAAAAAAAGAGGGTACCTACCGCTGCAAGATTTTTAGCGCTCGTAGACAAATATTTATTATTCCAATTAAAACTAATATACATTGGACTTTAAATGAATTATCGATAACCCGAAGTGACAATGTTAGAATTTATGATAAGTGATAGTGAAAATAATAAGTAATACAGGAGATATTAGGTGAAAAAATTTCATCTGATCCATAACCCACTTGTGATCTTGCCATCTCGCTCCAACATCGTGCATACGTAATCATCTCTCCTGCTTACACCAAGGTAACGAACAATCATACCTTCATTAACACGACACAAAATGCATTGTTCAGCTAACTGCAACCATCCTATAAAATACCCAGAGGAAACGCTTCAATGCAGTGGATGTAGAAACACATATCACTATCAATGCTTGAACATAACTTCAGCATACTTTATGGCTAACAGAAATGACCTTAAATGTAAATGGCGATGCCCTTCATGTTCAAACGTAACACGTAGGAGAAACGATAATACTCCTGTCAGGTCTACACAAACAGCTACGATACCTTTAAATGAGACAATAATGTCTGTAGACGACTTGCTACACGATGATGACAACTGCTCAGGCAACACGGAACAGTTTACTGACCTAATCCCACAAAGCCACATATATAAAAATACACAAAACACATCCCAATCAATTATCAACACTACCGATACCATCACATTCGACCGATTTAGTAGCCTCTTGGACTCAAAGTTAGAAGAAATAAAAATAAGTTTGCTAGATAATCTTACCACTTTGATACAATCGGAAATCAGTAGTTCAGTTAACCAATTGAGACTAGAAACAAGACAAAACTTATGTACAATCGAAAATAAACACGAACACCTAGCAAAGGA
This sequence comes from Apomyelois bistriatella, assembly GCA_947044815.1. Taxonomy (NCBI): domain Eukaryota; kingdom Metazoa; phylum Arthropoda; class Insecta; order Lepidoptera; family Pyralidae; genus Apomyelois; species Apomyelois bistriatella. The sequence continues at coordinate 8,010,939 of OX345703.1, forward strand.
GATTAACACTATGACTAAGAAAATAGAAAAACTTGAATCAGACAGACACACACTACAACAAGATTTAAAACACATGGAACAATCACTACACACTTTATCAAACACAGCAAAAATACCAACATCATTATCACGTTCAGTAATATTGGATATTGAGAAGAAAATTGTGTTATATGGACTAGAGGACCAATATGGAGAAACGGAGGAAGATTTACATGACCAAATAATACATATTTTTTACAATATACTTAACATTAATTTAACAGGATATATCGAGGACATAAAAAGAATAGGGAAAAAAGGAACAAAACGACCCGTAATAATCGAACTTATCAGTAAGCGTATGACAAAGCATATATTTCAAAATGCAACTTACTTCAAACACACCGGGTATAGCATATCAAAAGTCATGGATGAAAAATCACTACAAGCTAAAAAACAACTAAGGCAAGCTTTATACATGGCTAGGAAAGAGGGAAAACACGCAGTGATAAGGGACAATAAACTATTTATAAATGGAAAATTACACAACACCTTACACAACACCTTACAAGCACAAAATGAAGGAGACGCATCCCAAAACGTTACCACTACACCGTTTACAACACAGCTTCTAAGAAATACCCCACAAGTTATGCAAGATATCCACAAAACACCAAACACTAAATCACCCACGGTACCAAGCACACATACCCCACGACGACCCACCCTCCAGGACGACAGGAGCCTAAAATATAACCGTTCATTTCGCAACTGAATTTACTATAATGTTCCAAAATATGCAAAGTGTAAAAAATAAATATCATTTACTTGAGGCATTCTTAGACAATAAACAAATTGATGCAATTTGCATACAAGAAACATGGATCTCTGAAAAACAGATAAACCTTATTAAAGTAAATGGTTATGAATTTGCAACTGCTTTCTACCGACGCGATCAGGAGGGGGGAGGAGCGGCGATTCTGTTACGAAGCGGCTTAGACTATATTGAAAGGCCTGATATCGCGGAATTATCAATTCAGGGAGTGACAGAATGCTGCGGAGTAGAAATACCGAAATATAATATAATCTTAATAAATGTGTATAGGTTAGACCGGGAGATTGAGAAGTTCTTTATAACTATAGATAACATTTTAAATACCATTAAGCTAAAAGACGACAAAAAACATATAATAATAGGCGGTGACTTTAATATCGACATGATTATTAAATCAAAACATGCTCATAATTTAAATAATGTAATGATAACCCGTAACCTTCACCAAATAGTGACATCAGTAACGAGACAATGCAAGACGAAAAGTAGTTCTATTGACCTAGTATACACAAATAAATTAGATAATCAAAAGATATCAGTCGAAGACTTTGGTTTTTGTGACCATAAAGGATTATTATATAGAGGAACGACCAGTAAAAAACATAATCAACAAACATACACCCACCGCAGATATCACGCATATAAAAGAATATACAATAATAAAAATATAACAGAGTTCAAAAAAGCTTTAGGTCAAATCAAATGGGAAAATATAATTAAAGATGAATATGACATAAATAGAGCCTATAATAAGTTTTCAAATATTCTAAATAAAATACTTAATAAACACATACCAATACAATATATAAAATATAAAAATAAACCCAATAAAACCTGGCTTACTACAGGGTTAAAAAAATCGTGCAAACACAAAAGGTTGTTAAGAATACTTACTAACGAAACAAATAGCAATATACTAAAATCTCATTACAACATATATTCTAAAGTATTAAAAAAATCTGTAACACTATCAAAGAAAATTAATTATACAAACGAAATGAAAAAGTCCAACAACAAGGTCATGACAATGTGGAAAATTATTAAAAATCTCACCGGAAACCAAACAGTTAAAACAAAAAGTTTGAAACTTAATATTAATAAAAAAACTGAAGAATCACCCAACCTGATTGCAAATACACTAAACGACTTTTACGCAACAATAGGCGAAAAACAGGCATCGCAGTCTCGCAGTCAGTCGGAGTCCCAGTCCCACTCCTCACCCCAGCCTGCGCGTGCGCCCGCGCGAACGCCGTCTGCACATTCAGGATGCAGTCATACAAGCCACACGACCGGAGACGCCAGGCATCGGGAGCCATCACTGAGCGCGCCGCCTTTAAATTCATTATACTTAACCCATGTATCGGAAAGAGAGGTTCAAAAAATTATAATGACTTTAAAAAATAAAAATAGCTATGGCGTAGATGAACTACCCAGCAAACTTGTTAAATCTTGTGTTACTGAACTGACTCAACCGTTGACTAAATTAATAAATAAATCGTTTGACGAAGGCTGCTTTCCGGATAAATTAAAAATAGCTAAAATAAAACCCATTCTTAAAAAAGGATATGATTCCAAAAACAAAACAAATTACCGACCTATAGCATTACTATCTATTATTTCTAAAATCTTTGAAAAGGCAATGGCTAATAGGATATATAATTTTCTTGAAAAATATAAAATACTCGACGAAAACCAATTTGGATTCAGAAAAAATAGATCAACGACTTTAGCTGTGTACAAATTCCTACAACAAATATTAAATTGTATCAATGAAAAGAATTACGCCGTAGGTTTATTACTTGATATGACGAAAGCATATGACATGGTTTCACATACAATTCTTCTTCGTAAAATATATAATTCTGGTATCCGCGGTCAGGCATATGAATGGTTAAAATCATACCTTACAGACCGTAAGCAATATGTAGTAATCGACCATTATAATCAAAATACATACGAGGCACAAACAGTAAAGTCTAAAATACGAACCACAAACTGCTCAATCCCACAGGGGAGCGTCCTCGGGTGTATATTGTTCCTTATATACATAAACGACTTGCCAAGATTATTCCCAAATCACTTATGTGTCATGTTCGCTGACGACATATCGCTACTTTTCAAATGTGAAACAGCAACAGAAGCTAACAAAATTTTATCGGACAGCATTTATGTCGTAAATACATGGCTAAATTCACAAAATTTAGAAATAAATACTAAAAAAACCAAAATAATCCAATTCCACCCTCGTCAAAAAAAGGCACTATCCCTAAAAATTACTTTGCATGACCAAGAAATAGAAGAAGTTAACAATTTCAAACTTTTAGGTATAACGATAGATTCCTACATAGACTGGAAACAACATGTTAGTAATATTAAAAGTAAACTGTCGAAATTCGTTTATGCACTTAGCGTTTTAAAAGTAAACACAGATTATAAAACTGCTTTAACTGCATATTATGCCTACGCGTACTCATGGTTAAAATATGGGGTCATACTGTGGGGCAACAGTGTAGATGCAGATGACCTTCTAACTATTCAAAAGAAATGTTTACGAATATTGTGTAACTTACCATACAGACAAAGTTGCAAGCCGCACTTTATTAATCAGAAAATACTCACTTTACCTTCTATATACATCCTCGAAATATGTACATTTGTTAGAAAAAATGCGTCCCTTTTCGAACAGTTAAAAGACAAAAATAAAATTAATACGCGACAAAAATATATACTAGCACTGCCAATTTGTAATCTAGCTATGTTTAGCAATGGCCCTTACGTGAGCGCAATTAAAATATATAATAAACTGCCAAAAGAGTTAAGAATGGAAGAAAACAATAAAAACTTCTTTGCAAAATTAAAATTATTATTGTTTAAAAAGGGTTATTATATGGTCGAAGAATACCTTAATGATAAATTTGATTAATATATCCTCAATCTCCTTTTATTGATATTATATACTTTATTATTTGATTTATTTTACGACAACTATTTCTTCCAACATTTAAAACTTTTATTATTAATTCATTTGACATTTCTGTAATAATAGAGTAGGTAGATATTATAATCTTATGTTTGCAGTTTGACATGTTTTGTAAATTAATATTATTATTATTATTATTATTTTTTATGACATTAAAATGCAATCTTTTATATTTGTGTACCTCTCACAAGACTACACTATTGACTTCGCAACACCCTACAAGGGTCCATGTATTTTTTCCCATCAAATGTATGCATGAAAGCGAAATAAAGAATAAAGAATAAAGAAAGAAATATAAACACAATATGACTTTTCGCGGCTTAGAGAGTCGCATGCGGATAGAGCTGTAGGCAAAATCTAGTTTTTTGAAAGTAAAAATAGGTAAACAATTTTTTTTGTTTAGTTAAATAAAAAAATATTTATTTTATTAATAACTAACTAAAAATTAAATATTATAAGTTATAACTTAATTTTTTTTCTTTTATATTTTGCTTTTGCAAATTTTATAAATTTCTTTTTATATATCTATTAATCAGTAGCAATATTCAGTAAACTATTAGATCTTGATTATTTACCAGTTCAGCAGTGCTATAAACCTTAACCTGACAGATGATTTCTGTCTAAAATACCAATTGAAGGGTTGATGTAATTTGCTCGGGCTTACGGAATTAATAACACAGTATTAATATTGATGAAGCCCTGCCTCGTCCAGCGTCTCTATTATTGCTATGTCTATTATGGATATAATTCGTAACAGATCATTTGTATTCCTTAATATATCACTATATTCCCTTCTATTAAATAAATTACTCTGTATAATAGAATTATTTTCAACTCCAACTTTTACTTTATCCAACTTATAATGATTTTTCTAATGGTTTTGTAGAGCCGATAAAGGGCTAAATTTTTTCGCGGTTTAGAGAGTCGCACGTGGATATATCTGTGGGTTAAATCTAGTTGTTTAAAAGTAAAAATACGTATACTACGAGTATATATATTTTTATTTAGTTGGTAGTCCGTTCTTTATTATGTCATTAATGTTTGAATAAATAAAAAAATCTATATTTATATTTATTTCAGCTACGAGTATATATATTTTTAATTTAGTTGGTAGTTCGTTCTTTATTATGTCATTAATGTTTGAAACAATAAAAAAAATCTGTATTTATATTTATGTCAGTGCTTGTTTTATTATTTACATAATATCGTATATGATAGACTTACACGGAGAAATATCTAAAATATATAGATAAAGGATGCGTGTAAGGCCGCCACCGCAACCCATTAAGGAATTTCAGTGTGGTTTCTTAGCAAAGAGCTTCTATGCGATGTATGTAATGGTAGGTATATTGAATGAATTTGGGCGAATGTGATCAGAAACATTTGAAAAGGTGTTATCGATTTCGTATCAGTTAAATAATTTTTTTTTATGCTATTGACTTCATTCGGTCTAAATAAACTAAGTCATATTGAGGTATGGATGGGATAGAGTAAATTAAAAGCCTCGTATGAAACCAGTTCCACAACTCTGGTTCTTTCAAAGGCCGAAGGGGAAATACGTTATATTTCTAGACAGATAAAACATACTTTGAATAGTCGATTTAAATTAGGGCTCATTTCTTGTACTTATCCAAATAATAGATAACGATTATACTACATATAATTAAAGGGGTTGTGTCAGTTCGTCTCACAGTAAATCCGTCACAGTACCTATTCTTCAAAGTAAATTCGTCACACACCATTTTTTTCTTTATTTGGTTTGTGTTCATTCGTCCCTCCGTTCCTCCTTCTTTTTAAGATTTAAATCAATAACCGCCAAGAGGTTCTCAGGTAGTTTAAAATCTTCATTCATTGGGTTGATCATGACTTCACAACCCACATTATAAGTGAGAAAGTAGGTACGGTTTAATTATCCATTTTCCCGACATAATAGCGATATAATTCTGACCCTACTTCTATTCCCGTGCAAGGTTTACGACGAACAGTGGACCTAGACGGTATTTTTATATAGGCTGTTGCGTAAAGAGAGTGCGAGGGTTCAGTATACATGGGTTATAAAACTGTAAGGTACGCTGTTAAAATTCAGAGAGGTCCCTTAATAAATCGAGCGCTGACCTACTTACTTACCCGTAAAGTAAGTTAAGATACTTTATCTTAAAGATGTAGTAAGTAACATAGGTTTATTCGATGCTAAGTGTTGCCTGTGGATCCGCCCGCGTAGTACTTAGTTATGTCGCACAAATAAGGAGCCTATGTTTGACCCCCGGTCTTTAACTACATCCATACAAAATTTCATTAAGATCCGTCGAGCGGTATAGCCGTGAAAGCTAACAGACATACAAACAGATAGAGAGAAAAACAGACTTACGCATTTATAATATTTGTGTAGTATGGATGTAAAAGAGCTGTAGCTTATCGGATTATAGCATACATACACTTTTGTCGTTCCAAGGAAGTTAGTCTTCGTAAAAGTCAATAAAAACAAAAACTAAATCGGTCATGGTTCTTGTACTAAATCTGTAAATGGAAAATCTTTTTGCGGAACTCAAATAAGCTAATTACGGAAAAGCAAACTCCGTCATAACACTGAGTACTTACTTGAGCAAAATGAATTTGTTTGTTAATTTCTGTGCAAATACCCACCCTTTTCCAACATGATACTTACAAAATAAATGTCGGCTTTAAACATGATTAGTATCGTTTAATTTTCACACTTCTTTAAATTTTATTTTAAGAGGTTTACAGTTGGTCTACAGTCTAAAGAATATAGGTGATTGTAGACTGGTTTCCTGGTTGGGAATAGGCTATTGTTTGGTAGTTTAAAGCTTGGTAGCAATTTTTTTTATAATTTTTATAAATCATGAAGGTGTTTTTTTCTGTATGTAGAAAATTTAAGTCGTCTGAGGGAATCGCCGAATGGGGAAATCATGACATAGGCGATGCGGTTAGCAACCCATCACTATGATTTCCTGTTTCAACTACCATTATGCTAAACGTGGCCCTAGGTCTTATGGCCCTAGGCTCTGTCTACCCCGCATGGGATAAAGACGTGATTATATGTATGAACATTTAATAGAATCGTGATTTTTAACAAACAATGCTTATTTCCCACATGTAAGTTTCTAATTATTGTATTTGAGTGTTACCATAATAAAAATACCCGAAATAAATACTGAATCGTGGAATGAAGTTTTATTTTAAAAGATGTTCAAACCAACCAGTTTTGGGGTGATATTGACCCTTTTGATAAAAATCACACAGCTCAAGAGATGCGTATAGGATAAGTTTATATTTAAAAAAATTGCATTAAAATTATAATACAAAATAAAATGAAGATTTCTTAGATACTGGTATAAATTAAGTAGGATATCTATCAAGACAGCAACGTGGAAATTTGCGCGATGTCAGCAAACCATCCTTAGAATGTAATACATCTCCGGGGCTCGCTTCGCTGTAATTTAGTTTAACCCATCGTTCGGACCAACTTGTTTGCTATGCCCCAAAGGGCCTTTACGACCACTTACTCTAAGGGCATAATTGATAATGAAAGTGAACATCTTTCTCACTTTTACTTAGTGAAATTGCTAGCTGTTTTGTTTATGTGAAAATAGGTATTTTTATTATATTAGGTATACTCCTAAGCAGTGGGAAGCATATCACGAAGAACAATTAATGATTCGATTGATTGATTGTTTTTGAAATCTACATGAAAAGACCTACTTTCTTTAATTTATTATTCAAAATTTTAGGCCCAATAAATCAGGAGATCAAAGAAACGGTAGATAGATTCTTTGTAAGTTTTTTTTTTTAATTTTTCTTTTTATACTCTTTGTTTTTGCTGAAAATATTTTTATACTAAAAACTTTCCTTTTAACTACATTACTTTTCATTCAAAACTTACACGGATAGAAAAATCTATTATAAAATTATTCACGAACTCAGCAATACCAATTATATAGGGACCCTAAAAATAGATATAAGTTCGACAACAAGCCTTATAAGATCGTCGGGAAAAATATTACTTTGGAAAGTATAAATCTCAGTACTATTCGTAAGTCAACCTGATATCCGAGCACGAGTCCATAGAAATGCATCGCATATAAATTATATAGGCGTTATATGAGTTTTATATTCTTTAAAATTGAATTTATTAGTTACAAGCTTTCGCCCGCACCTTATCCCGCGTGAGATTCCCTCGGGAACAGTGCTTTTCCCCGGGATGAAAAGTACCTCATGTCCTTTTCAATACTCCTAGCTATGTGTATGCGAAATTTCAGGAAGGTTGGTTTTGTAGATAGGGCGTGAAGAGGTAACAAACAAACAAATATACAAACTCACTTACGCATTTATAATATTAGTTGAATTATATCTCTCTTGTGAAATATTTTTTAAGCACATGAAAAATACTTAGCATGTCTATAAAAATAGGAATTCTATAAAAATAATACCAGGAAAATATGCTCTGCATTCATTCCTACATAATACCCTTGCAAAGTTCTTATCTCCATCCCCAATTCTCTCAACTAAACCCTATATTTAGTAGCCCTCAATAAATTCTTCCCACATTTCCATAGAAATCTGCTAAAATAGCGCAGGTCAGATACCACAATAATGTAGAACTTGACTTTAAGACTGCATGAAAGCCAGCTTAGGATGACATAAAAGTTACTTATGTGCTTTAGTACTTTAGTTTCTCTGGTGCACATTAGTGCAGCAAATGTATAGTTGTACCTTGGGGTGTTTTCGTATTACTGTGTATAAATGAAAGGAGTCTCCCTCGTCCGAGCGTGTTTCCTAGCTGCCTGTTCTGCTTATCTTTTAGAGCCCAGGGTACGCTTTTAATGATCCTAATTTGGCGGGCTGGTTATTCAATGGAGCAACTCTCCTCCATGCCTCCGTGGTCCCGTGGCTAAGACGTGGGTTCGATGCCCATGGGAAGCATACTTTGTTTAGTTGTTTCCAGTTTGGTTAGGATATATCCGGCTTGAATCACCTGATTGTCTGATAATAAAGATGATTCCGTGCTAAGGAAGACACGGCAGTAGGCAGGTAGTCGTTAAAGAAACCAAGTCTGAGGTCGGGAGGCGGTTTCGAAAAACTCTGACACCAGGGTATGTATGCATGGTCGATTGACCGTGCATGACGCCTACACGAATTGATGATAATGAATGGAGCAACTGCCGCCTGACTTCCATAACCTTTTTACAGGGAAATCTATAGACCATACCTTCTTAAAGTACTGTGCAACTAGGTATTTCTTTTTGCAAAATAACTCAGTAGTTTTCTCAATCTTCAATTGAGAATTAATTCAAAATGACGTACAGAGATACCTCAAGAATGCAGCTGCAGATCTAGGCTTACACTAAGCGCACCCGAGGCGCGACTTGCCTTCTTAGAAATTGAAGAGCTATAACATTTTCCAGGTTTCTCGTAACATATATCTCAAGAAATACTAAACTGGAGAAAATGACATTATTTTTACCCAGTAGGCAAACAGGCCTTATAATCAACTCGTGTGTTCGTAATGATCGTGTTTTTTAAGCAAAGAAATAAATGCAATTTGTTTTAAATAGATGGTTTTAAGCAACAGCAAAAGCCTGACTTGGATTAGTCTTTTTATTGACATTTGTATTTTAGGCTCCTTCGTGCTTTGGAACTACTATCTAGGTGGTAGTCGTTAGGATGTGTCAAATGCACAGAAATTTTAACGCAATTTTCGGCTTCTAAAACGGCTAAATAAGTTATATTTAAAGCCGTTTAAAAACGTGTTCAGTTCATAATTTTCAGGGCTTAAAGGGCCCAATATCAAAACATGTAACTGCAGCATAATCCCTAGTAATTACGTCCATAATGTGTCACCAATACCATTAACGGCTGTTAAGGGCAGCCCTAAGCTAACAATGTTGTTGGTTTTGCGTGATCGTCCCAAGGCGCGTGGCTTAAGATTATAAATACTAAGTTTGCTTAGCGCTAATTTATGTCAAATATGTGAGGATAATGGGTTGAGGTCATATTGATGTATGAAATATTGAATTATATAAATTGCTTCTCGGATCTCGGCGCAACAAAATATACGATTTCATTCAGCGATGTTCATCATCCTGTATCTTGCTTAAATTAAAATGTATGAGAGAAGATTACCAAACTTTGTGGTTGGTTTTACAAGCAACTCAAAAAGTGTTGCTTAGGATAGCTAAATAACATGATACGATGAGCTATGTACTAGCATCATCGTATTTTCATGCACCATTTTGAATGTATTTGCCTATATTGAAAAATATTAAAAAAATACGATACTACTTCCATGCTGGTCTGGGAGATACTTCCATGCTGGTCTGGGAGAAAAAGAAAAACATAGAATGTACCAGCTGCTTCTCTTCCCGCGCAAGCCGTAAAAGTCGTCTGAGGGAATCGCCGAATGGGGGAATCATGACATAGGCGATGCGGCTAGCAACCCATCACTATTGATTTCCTGTTTCAACTACTATTATGCTAAACGTGGCCTAAGGTCTTATGACCCTAGGCTCTGTCTACCCCGCATGGGATAAAGACGTGATTATATGTATGTATTACAATAATATTGAAATTGTGTGTGTTACAATCAAAAGGCCTAATGACTTGATACGTGCTGGTGTTTGGTGATGGTTTTTAGTTACCACTGTTCGTCGTCTGACGTGGTTTCTGACGACTTCTAGATGGAGACCGCGACTAACTGTTTCACGTGTCTTCCAAAGCAGGAAATCCTCTTTACTATCAGGCAGTCAGATGATTGTAGCCCGCAATGCCTTTACCAAACTGTAAACCACTAAATAAAGTACTTCCCTTGAGAAAAGTCACTAAAAGCTTACAGGAAAGAATTCAATATAACGAATTAAATTAAACTATTTTATACGGTTTTCTATAAAGGTTCTTTCTTTCTTTGTTTCTTTCTTGAAACGTTAGGTATAAATAAGTAAGCAATAAACGCGATAGAAAACCGTATAAAATAGTTTAATTTAATGTGTAACAATCGCGAAAACATAAGAAATCAATATAACAAAATATAAACCAAAATCTCGATTTTTATATCCTATCCTTTCCACACAGACAGTTTGAAAAATTAATACGAGACGACGCCCTTAAATAGGATTTTTATTAAAGTCGGCCCTTTTGTCAAAATCTCATTGTAAATTCAATATTTGTCGCGATAGATCTGAATTGAATACCTCCACCTTTCTTTTGTGCTCATTGTTGTTAAACGAACAATAAAGATATCTTCTGGTTCCATTCCTGGGTCTCACAATAGTTGGGAGTGAAAGAATTTGAATTGCATAAACCTAATAAAACTATTAGTCTTAACTTTTTCATTGACAAAGTGGTTTTTGGTTTTAAAATGGTCCATTACATCTTTTTGAATTTAGTAAAATTCTATTGACAAATCTGATACCTCCTCTTCCATTTCGAACATGTATGGTTTTTACCAATAACAGAAGTACATAATCTATGTAGGTGAACATATCGCAATGGGCAGCATGTTCTCAGAAAGATTAAAATCAATATATAAAACAAGTACAGCTGGACGCAATAAAATGTAATGTTAAAACATTATAGAAATTGGACAGGAAACAGATACTTTTGTGATATTTGAAAAGAACAACATTTTATTAAAAAAATTAAAAAATTCTAATTAAGATGAGATCCATCGATAAATCCTAAAATTAGGTATAAGCAAATTGAGCGAACCTTTTAGAAAAATTTAAGTACGTCTTGCTAAATCACTGCAACAGCGGTACCTAAGATGACCAACTGGTGGTTTTTCACTTCGTTGTCTTGTGTACATTTTCTTGACAGCCCGATCCTCTCCCATTCTCTTCTCCCTCTTTAAGCCGACTGGCAAGATGTGGCACTGAATAGGGAACGGTGGGGAACTCTGGTGTCAGAGGCCAAGATCCTCTTTAAGCCGCTGAGCCAGTAAGTAGGTAAGAGGACAAGAATTGAGACACCGAAGAGCCTAGCTCTATAGAGCTTCTCTTTGCATTGTACATAAAAAAATTATAATGTGAAATTTAATAAATGAAAATAAATGATTTCGTATGCATCTTCTTTCCTTTTGAATTACTTTAGTCTGCGCTGAACCTTTCATTAAGTAATCAAAGCATGTTTGTTAGTCTCATTCAATAACGTAAACCTACTTGCAGTAAGTTTTAAAGGAATTTCATTTAATTAATTATGTATGTAGATTAAGTACCTATGAATACAACTTTTTGGGAGATGTAGGTATAGTTCATTACTTAAAATTAGAACATTGACTTTTCTTGGTACTTATATGATATAAAATGCGAGTAAAATTTCTACACCAAATGTAGAAAGTCTTACTATTTATTTTATTACTGCAAAGGTATGGGCATTTTAAACTAACGTCTGTTGAAATAATTTGCTTTAATTTTTGCGTCATTAAAATGAAAGCAAAGCAGTTGCCACTATCTTTCCCATTTGCACATAATTTATAATATAAGTAAAAAATGGTAAGTACTTATTTAAAAAAAATCATAGAGAATAACCAAGTTTTTTATTCATAAAACTTTTTTTTTCTTTATTAGTTTATTTCATAGACATTTCTTTTGAACTTATATTGATGAAAATGGTCTTTTTCTGATTGACCTGGGTCTTGGATGTTTATCTAATAGTATTTGTTATAAAATATAGTATCGTTGAGTTAGTATCCTATAACACAAGTTTCGAACTTATTTTGTGGCTAACTCAATATGTGTGATTTGTCCCTATATATTTATATTTATTTATATAATTATTATCTCCTTTATTTATCTTTCTCCCATTTTTTACATTTTTAAAAATTAGTTATATTAAAAATATATATATATAAAAAATAAATCGGCAGCGGAGTGAAGACCCAAGCTGCCGGGGAGGAATCTTCTCACAATGCGGGCCGTATCCAGAAATACTGCCTTCTGTAAATTTGAGTTTTCTGTATTTTTATATAATTATTATTATTGTTTAAAGAATAACCTAATAATTAAATTGTACTTAAACTAATGATGTCTCTAGCAACGGTGGTCTCTGTAATTCATTCCTCGTTCGCTAGCCCGCTCGCAGTCGAGTCGGCTCTATAGCTATAGTGTTTTGAATAGTTTCAGCTTTAATTCAACCTGCCCCGATTCAATAGTTTTTGTTTAACAGCTGCTACCCGTTGTAGTATTTTAAACAATTTTCATCAGGTAATCCGTTATGGGTACGCAGTTACAAAGTTGGAAATATGTGCAAAGTTTTAGAAGTCGATTGAATATTGATTGACTATACTATTTTAACATTGAGAAAATCTGATTCAATAGGAAATTTTGTTTATCACACTACTGTAATTTTAATATTGTAAGGAAACATAATATTAAGCTCTTTCAATTGAATGTTTTATTAAACTTTGAATGTCTTATTAAAATTACTATTAATACTAAACTTAAATTAAGTACATAAAAAAAACTTTAAAAGCATTTTTTTTTTCCTAGTGGGATGTGTTCCACTGCTGGGCAAAAGCCTCCTCTTATTATTCATATTAAACATAATACTTTTAGCATTAAATTCAGTCAGATTTATATTTCTAAATCATAAGTGCTTATAGCAGAATATCATAATAAATCCGTCTTTGTAATATCTTTTAGCTTAGGGAAAAGTGTTCTGATTTCCCATTGGAAGGGTCTGAATCAAATCGTCTGCTATCTAGTGCTTTGTTGCGTATCTATTGTGACTTATTGCTTTATTTTTAAGCAAGCAAAGTAACTTGGTAAATACTTGTTATTTTAAAGTGCATTTCTGTATTAATATTATATGGTGATTTAATATATATACCTCTATATATCATTATATCTTAGTTTAGTTTAGCGGCAAAAGCGGCAAAATGGTGAAGGACAATGAATAAATCATAAAAATATAAAATCAGGAGCGGTCTCACAATTTTTTATTAATCTATGGGATAAATTCAAAAACTCATGTTTGAGAAGCAATGTAAAGTCAATCTTGTCTTGAGCTAAAACTTGATTGTCATTGATTATTTCTATGTAGTACGGCGTGTTAACATGCCGTCAATGCGCACACACGTTCACTGCAAAGATTTGCTAATTAAGCAATTTTCAGGCACACGAGTGTCAAATTGCCGGCTATAGGAATTGAAGTTTGTCCAAGGTTAAAATCGGTTGATGAAGAGCAAAAAAAAAAAACATTATTTTCATAAAACTTTGTCATACTGACAGTACGTTAGAGCCATAGGTAAAAAAAATTGCCTGTAGAGACTGCAATTTCTTTATTCTATGTGTCCACAGAACTGAGATATTATTCTAAAATCTAAATTCTGTGAGCAGCACCATAAGGCACCGGACTCTACAAAGAAGGTGTGGATGCGCGTTTTCTCCTATATGGGTATGGGTAGAGCACGAACGAAAAATAGTAAAGATTATTTCGAGAACCATTGGTATATTTGGACTAGGAACTCGAATTGTTGAGTTTAGTTGCTATTTGAGTTCTTTACCTGATGTAAACAGATGAAGTTTTGACACAGAAAGCCTTTCGAAATTAGATTCAACGAAACTTCTCGTCTTTGAAGACTTTGTGAAGACATTTTTAGGAAACTTTACCATTCGGGAAATTCTTGTGTATCATTCCATTATTATTTTGTAGAGATTTTTACGTCATTGTATGCATAGATATTGCATAATGGATAAAATAAGTTTTATTAATTGGTGGCTTCATCGAAAACTAATCTATGTTGTACTCGTATGCATGAAAAACCACCAACAAAATATCTCTTTCGCGGGAATTTTTTTCTACAACTGAGTATTTACTGTTAGGTACTCACTGAATAATTATACAATTTTAGGTGTAAGTTTAATAGTAAAATTAGTAAAATAGTATGACTTGCCTATGTGGTTCACTTTACTGTGTTTTCTGCCAAGAAAAATCATTAATGTTCCTTTTACTATGTATTTTAAAGCAATAAAGATATTACAAACAAACAAACATAAAAACCAAAGAATTTGGAATCACGCCCAGACAAATTTCTTTTATAATCTACTTATGTTAAAAATTTATTTTGACTGGAAATATATATAAACGTGTCAGTCATTATTATTTTGGTCCTCCATTTTCCTCTAAACAATTATGCTAAACAGTGTCTCTTAATATTCGAAAATTCGATGGGGCTCTTAATAAAAATATGCTATTTATTCTCTTTTTAAATTAATTTACTAAATTAGGCGCCTTTTTCATTTTATTTGATCGACGTTTTTATTTCTTCGATCCCTTTTAACCTTTTATTTAAAAAGATATTAATTATATCAGGTCTATAATAATTAAATTCCCTTGACGTACTCTGAACCCAACTCAGGATGGAATTATAATGTCGTCATACAAACTCCTCCAAAAATTCCTTCATGTTTAAGTGTGTTTGATGTGATTAAAGAGTATTTTGAACATACAACGTCACGATTACGTACGGAATCGCAGTCTAGCTCGGCTTTCAGTCGTATTATTATACTCGTCGTCATTAAATAGTAGACTCTTATTACTTACTGCATGATCATCATTTCAGCTGCAGGCTGTCCACTGCTGGACATAGGCCTCACCTAAGCATTTCCAAAATGACCTGTTGGAAGCGGAGTGCATCCAGCGCCTTCTTTAGGTCATCCTGGTATCTGATGCAACGCTTGACAGTGGGTGGTCGCCATTTGAGAACCTTTCTGCCCCATCGGTTATTGGTTCATCGCGCTATCTGCTCCAGTCACTGCCACGATGTTATACCATGTAAATAGCTTTTCACAATATTTGAAGTCTACCTAACGTTAATAGATAGACATAATATTTTAGTACCAATTACAATAATTATACATGTTTATAAAAAGTCAAAACCAAATTACAAGAAGCGATGTGGGTGAAATATTGAATCCTCGAAGTTTTGATTAGCAAGTAAAAGCGTTCACCTACAGCATGTTACAAATTTCATCAAAAGTCAGCTGCGGTAGCGCAATAAGCTTCGTATATGAAACCACATAATATTATTTTACACAAGAATACCACTGCAGCGTAATTATTTCGCTGAAAGATACCATTAACAAGGGTTTGGTCAAATCCCGAATGTTAATCCAGCTACGGCAATGGTTAAGATAATAGCCATTGTATTTTTCTTGGAGTTTATTCTGGTCTTTGTAATCCTCTACTTTTACAGGTTTAAGGGTTTAAGATTATCTACAATTTTTAAAATACATAGATACTTTCTTTTGAATAAACGTATGGACTCAGCCGTAGGTATCCAACTGATATAATAAATGTGAAAATGAGTTTGTTTGTTTGTTTGTTACGCTTTCACGCCCTATCTACTGAACCAATATTCCTGAAATTTTGCATTCACATAGTTAGTATTGGAAAGAACATAGAGTACCTTTCATCCCGGGAAAAAGCACTGTTCCCGAGGGTATCTAAATGATACTAAGTATATGTACTTGTTAGTATAAATAACTGGTCGAAACCATGCATGCAGCAGTTCATACTACCAATTCCGATTAAAAAATAATCAAAGCACCTAGTAGATATATGCCTTAGCAGTTAGCGCCCAAGTGGTCGCTGGTGGCCGCGTAACGTTATGGTCATTTTTCTCCCAGCAGTTAAGATATAATACGCTTTTCTTTCTCTTTTAATTTTCGATAATTTCCAGATTCATTCTCAACGTCTTTATGTAAGCATACAAAATGACCACAACTAAAACAAAGTAATACACCTATTTAACATACTATCACCAAGATCTAAATCTCGCGAAACCTTTCCTACATCCCGCCCGCACGGGAAGCTGGCAACTAACGGCGAACATAAATTAGAGAGCATTAAATTATAAAATATATAGAGGACAGATGAATGTATATGTATGATACTAAAATCTTCGTCTTCTTAGTCGGCTTATGGAGGCTTTTGGTCATAAAAATAATGCCGCATCCTATTAATTCTTAAATTCTAGTCTTAAGACTAGTCTTAAGCCAAAAGCCTCCATAAGCCGACTAACAATCATTTTTTGCATTTAATCTGAAAATTTCATACATGAGACTTACTTAATTCTATTCTTTATTTAATTTATGTAATGGGTCACTCCGCAAAGCCCTATACACAGAAATGACACCTGGTTTCAGCACTATACTTAACGAATTGATATATTTTTACTGGACTGGCAAAATCATGCTTGCCACTTCTTGCCTGTACACTAACCCCCTTATTCATAAGAATTAACAAACGTTTGTTAAGCCAGCTTTAACTAAAATGTGTTTTGGCTCTTTCGTTTACGGTAAATTTCGCTAAGATAGAAAAGGCCAAAACATATTTGAGTTAAAATGGGTACTGCCTGTATTTTCAACCAACTTTCAAAAACGAGTAGGTTCACAATTAGGTTGAATGCTTTTTTTGTTTCTTACTTCATCTCTCTCATTTCTTGACCAACTTCGAAAAGCCTTTTTTTGTTCGAAAGGACTTATACTTTTAAAATGGTCCCATTAAAATTTTATTCTAAAGAACTTGAATACTTCAATCAGCTAAGCCAAAAAAATCGAGCATTTTTGATTTTTTTTATTGTTTACAAGATGCTTGCTGAATCGACCTTTCTTAATTCGGTATCGCATATTTGAGGAGCATAATGTATTTCGAGGCCCACCCTGACTGACTCTCCCAGCCAACTCTGCTTTTTAAATATCTTAAACCTATTATAAAAAAAATCTTGATAAATAACAATGTCAAAAAAGAAAGAATAATATAATTGACATTTGAGGCAAAGGTGTGACATGAAAAAGAAAATGACACAAAATGTTACGAAACCTTTATTTACTTTGTATGATTATTTTTATAAAAGAGATTATTTGTTATGACCATATTAGGTATAATCACCATTTAAAATCTAAACATATAGGCAAACGATTAAGAGAAGAAAAAGAATCAAATATTGAAAGCAATAAGGTTCAACGTAATCATGTAATACAAAGACGCCAAGATTACGGATCACCTAATGAAAACGAACAATTTACACAAATAGATGTGGCAAGTTTTATCCAAAAACCAGATTCGTATGTTGATGACGATAGACTACTTTCAAAGCAATATAATATTAAGAAGTAAGTAACTTACATTATTCCATGAAGTATATTGTCATTATAGTTTTGTATAACTTAGTGTAATTGATTGTACCAGCATTCTCCGACAGTTGTTTGATATGAAGCATATTTAAACAACAATGTATTAATTATTTCATCCTTTTTAGTTGAGGAATTGAAGTCGGTTTCGTTTCGAGTTTTGAGTACGCAATGCCTTACAACTAAAAAGTTATAAACACTTTGCATTTTGGAAAGTCGGGTAAACGTCAACAGCGTCGTGTCGCCTTATTGACATGGAAAATATAAAAAAATACCCAAATCGCAATAAAACTTAAAGAGTTCCCTCGATTTCTCCATGATCCCATCATCAGATCCTGACCTGCTGAATATGGGACCAATCGGAATCTCGAACAAAATATTTTTTTTTCAAATCGGTCCAGCCGCCTTCGTGTAATCCGGTAACATACATAAAAAATAAAATAAAACATTCCGACGAATTGAGAACCTCCTCCTTTTTTTTAAAGTCGGTTAAAAAGTATCTGTAAAGGTCTAATTACTGAATAAATTTGAATCTTTTAATCTTTGGGAGTAAACTTCTGTCGTCGAAACATCGTACATGTGAATCATTCTGTAGACAAAACCTCAGAAGATGAAAGATTCTGTCGTAGAACAGTCCATAGGAGAAAAGTCATGTCGAGGAAACTCTCAAATGTGAAACATTCTGTTGGTGAAACGTCCATATGAGAAAGATACCGACGGCGAATTACTCAAAAACGAATCGTCCTGTTGGTGATCAGTCCAAAGGAGAAACAACTGTCGGAGAATGCTGGCACAATCAGTGTAATTTTTATTAAATTTTAGGTTCTTTTGGTAAAGAGATACAATCCTTAAATATAGGTATTATAGAGACGGCCATTGAAGAATTGATAAAATAAATTTTCTTCAACAATTTTAAGTTTAGGCAAGGATCTAAATCTTTTTTTGGATTACCATCTAGGTATATTTTTCAGCTTTTGGTTTAAGCATGGTCATATATATATGACTGTACTAAGCATTACAATAAGCGACTGCCGTTTGATCTTCACTACTCTTTTTACAATGAAACGCAGAGGCTCTATAACTACAGATTTTTTTGATCACAATCTAGCTGTCTACAAATTTATAGCGCTCTAATGAAAATGTTGTTTTGGAGGCATAGATCCGTAAAGTCTAAAAATGGGGTCTGTCTTGCTACGCCTTTGCTATCAATCTGTATGTATGGATGACAGAGGGTTATATCTCATTAACCGCAACAGGCAGAGACTTGATGAGGAGCTTGATAGCGCATGTCAAGCAACGGCGAGCGCGGCATAGTTTGAATTGGTCCACTATGCGGGAGGTGGTGCGTTAAGAGTATGGTCTCATAATGGATTCGAAGGACAGATCGTGGTCGCTCTATTGTAATAATCAGTGCGCCAAATCAAGAACCACGATCAAAAGCGTGCCCTTGGCTCTGAATTCTAATATTTATTTATTTATATGGAATTTTGTTCTGCGTCGATCAGATTTTTACTTGAACAGATATAATTATCTTGTTTAAAAACTCAAATTTATCAGACGACCAACGTATATTTCCAAATCTATATACCTTACTCATCGATTTACACGAATATATAATAAATCTATGGCCTGACTCACAGGCCTCACTGCTCTTTTTTATTAATATCGGGGATTTCATAAATTTTAAACTATGATTTTCTATCAAGTTATTTTACTCAAAAAATGTTTTATTTCAGTCAGCTGATTCCAAGACAATTCAATAATTATGAAGATGTTAATAATATTAACAAATATACGACAGTTGATGATGATCATTTTAATATTGATGACATAAAAACTGATAATTCTTATGACGATTTACTTGTTAATAAGGATTTGAAATTTATAAATGGCCAACATTTTGGAAAATTCTTCACAAACACCAAGAACAATGATATTAAAAAAGACGATTTTAAAAATATTTTTGAAAGTGAAATAGGATCAGATAATGTCAAGCAAGTTCCATATACAAAAAGGTAAATAATATTTATTCAATAATTGCAGACATAATTTTCTATATTCTCTATAATTTTCATCCCAACTAATATTACAAATGCGAAAATTTGTTTGTTTATTTGTAAGTTTATATATATAAACATAAGATAAGATTATTATAATAAATACATACATATGATCACGTCTTTATCCCATATGGGATAGAGAGAGCCTAGGGCTATTATTATGTATAATAATAGCCCTAGGCTCTCTCTATATATATGTGCACAGTGTACTGTGCACATATATACTGGACCACAGATAACCTCTAATGGTCCAGTGACTAAGATATTTTCCTGAAGATATACGTCGTGGGTGCGATTCTCACAGAAGTACGTACACTTTATTTTGTAGTTGTTTCCAGTTTAGGTAGGACATTGCGGGCTTCAATTATCATTCATGGCTCCGTACTTTGAGGGGTTAAGTTAAGCATGGTAGTCTTTACATCTCATAGTTTTAAAATCTGGTGTGTATAATTTTCCGACCTTGAAACCCTCACGATATGTTGATAACATTACATAAAATTTAATTTAATAACATATTATTATTTTTTAGTTCGCATCAGCATTCGGACACTTTGAAGTTTCCGTTTTTTTTCCGTAGAGAAAATAGCTCACCAAAATTTAGCAATAGCAATAGTACGAAAAAAAATCAATTTGCAATTGATTTATATGAATACATTGATAGCATCAGCAACGGAAACTTGTCACAAAATGGAATCAAAAAACGTGCTACTACAGAAAATAATTATTTAAAATCTAAAAAAGAAAGAAAAAAAATTAAGAATGACAAGAGAAGATTAGGTCATTCAATTTTTCATAACAGTCGGCAATATTACCAAAAACTGATGAGTGATGGCAAATCTAATAAAAACCCTACTTCAGAAAATAAAGAAAGTGAAACAATCAAAATGGTAACAACAGTTCAGAGGACTCCAAGTACAAAAAGTATAAAACAAGGTGAAAAAAAGTTATTTAAGATTAGGAAAAAGAAAACAAATAATCAGATAAATTAATTTTAGAAAAAATAATGAAAATGTTACAAACAACAAAAGGGACATTTTTTTAAAGTGAATCTTAATCGAACATTTTGCAGTTATTGTTTAAACTTTAATATTAGCTTTATAATAGAAATATTTATGTCGCAAATTATTTAGTTTTATTTCTCTAATTCAAAGTATTTTTTTTTATTTAATGAATAGACATTTCAATTAAATTTAAAATCTTTTGTGTTGGTAGCAGCCGCCATACAAACTTTTGATGGTAAAAATGGTCCATCTGAAAAAAAATCATTATTTTGGTAAAAATTTGATGTGCTAATAGCGAATATTGCTCCTTTTCAACACCACTAGTCTACCACTAGTGCAAGTTAGTGATGTAAGGGTTCGAAAGGCTTTAATAATTCGCATAGCTAACTATCCAAAGGAGGATTAAGACGCTTTTTAAAATATTTAATAGATTCAGGCATTACTTTGCAGAAGTTAATACAAATTTACTTTACGTGCTTCCGTAACCAATAAGTTCATTCTAATTATATTCAATAAGTTACTTCTAATAATATTTAATTGTATATCAAAATATCGTAGATCAGTTTAGAAACTTCATTTATAACCATTTCTTCAGATTCGCAAAACTTAATAAATGTAAACTAATGTGTTGATTAATTTATTGATATTTTGAGATTTAAAATAGCGCCATTGGCTACGTTTCCTCTTCATTTGACGGTGATGACTGAAAATCAGTGTTTTGCTCTCTGTCTGAGCAATCTTATCACTGAGTTATTACCTTTTTGTGTCACTGCGGTACAATTATGTTTTTGCCAGTGTTTCTTTATGTGAATGTTTTGTTTTGTGCCTCAGTTATACAAATAAAGTTATTATCTATCTATCTATCTATCTACATTTTAGTAATTTTAGTTACACAAGTTTAGCTGTTAAGGTAACACACCTTTGTATAGCTTCCAATTCCATTATGGCACCTAATTTCTCTTACCTTGACATTTTTTATAGTTGGCTCCTCAATTGATAGTCAATTCTTAGGGCAGCACTATGATAATTTAACTTATCTGAGTGGGAATAGAATGCTGTATTTATGGGAAAAGAGTGGTTTACTTTGCATCTAGACTAACATTTAGTATTTATTATTTTTGATTCTAGCATGTCATTTATATATATATAATTAAATAAAATATCCAAATACAAACCTATTTCAAACCAACAAGTTGAAGGAACGCCACTATTTGCTCGAGCTGAAACTAATGCCTCTCTTATGGCAAATGTCAATGACACTGCCATACACATCGGTGGTTCCCCTATGGCTGTATAAATAATTTATATCTTAAAACATATCCAAAGTATTATAATTTATATTTAATTTAAAAAAAAGTCGTGTTAGTTAACACTTATAACTCAAAATCTACTACTGTAATAATCTCGCAGAAATTTTGCATACACATAGTATTATTTTTGATTTTTTTCAAAAAAATGTGAAGCATAAAGCACTGTTCTCGAGGAAAGTTTACGCGGGAGAAGCCGCTGGCAAAAGATAGTATTTAAAAAAAGAAAAAATCAAAAAGGAAGATACCTTTAGAACCGAAAATAACTTTATCTGTATAAGAATTTTTTCGAAAATAAATTCTGAAATCAAATGGTATGTCTCTAGCCTGAGGCACATAATAATTCCAAGTTCTATCAGTCAATAACTCTCCTGTTGTATTATTGTAGACTAAATATTCTGTTAGCCAGTAGCCGACTCCCATGATAAATGCGCCTTCCACCTATGTAGATAATTAGATATATTTTTTAATAACCATATACAATTATAAAATAAATACAAAAAATTCATTTATAAACTTACCTGTCCAACATCAATTTTAGGACTTACACTTTGACCAGCGTCTTCCAATAAATCAACTCGTAAAATTTCAGTTTCACCTGTTAATATATCTACTTCAACTTCAGATAATGTTACACCATACACATTATAGTAGTGTAATTCTGGGGCAACAAACCCATGGGATTGCAAATCAATATTAGACTCAAAAGCCTTTTGAACAACTTCAGTCCAAGTTGCGTCTTGCATTTCAGTTATAATGGGATTTAACCTTTCTAGAAGTTGCTGGCATGCTCTACATACACCAACAATAATGTTTTGACTTGTGATGCTACCTCCTGATGTAGAGCAGTTTGGAGCTACAATCGTGTTGCTTGCTTTAACTTGAATTTTATCAAGAGGGATATTTAATAAATAGGCGCAAACTTGTGCAGCTTTTGTGTTAATACCTTGTCCCATTTCAATACCTCCATGTGTTATGGCGACCGAGCCATCTCCGTGAAAAACAGACAAATTGATATCAAAATATCGTGGTTCATCATGAACCCAGCGGAGAAAAGAAAATCGCAGCCCTCGCTTCTTCCATCTATTTGCTGCGTTAAACTTATCAACATTCATTCGTCTTTCATTGTAATCCGAGTTAAGTTTAAGAGTTTCATACATTTCTTTTATTGATCCATGTGTTTCATAATCTAAGTTTGATAAACGTACTTTGACTGGGTCTTGTGATATTTCATAAGAAATACGTTCCATAATTTTTTCTACCATAGCTATCGTTTCTAATGTTGCTGTAATCAATTTAAGTTTTTTAGTTCTATTTTCATCATACCTCTATTACTTTTATTTAAATTTATCAATAATGATTTATTTGTGAAAAAAAAAATTAAAACACCTGAAAGATTTTATTTTGTTTCTTTGAAATTGCCACTCAATCTCTAAAACTACTAGTTATTTTTTATTGCATGTAATAACCAAATTTTTAAAGATGAATAGTAGTTAGTACATATACTTTATGGGTAGAAGAAACCGAAGAGTATTTGTTTGATATTATTTAATTAAAAACTTCTTACAGGGAGAACGGCACCATGTATTTTTCGCAGTATCAGTAGTAACATTAAAGCATTTAAAGTTCCAAGTAGATCCATTGTAGCAGGTATTATAGATTTTTGCACCTAATATTGCTATTTTTTCATTAACAGCATATCCGTTGTCTTCAAATATATTGAAATCCATATACTGTATAACTCCTTCTTTATTTATCCCAACCTGTTGGTTTATATTATAATTATTATTTAAGATATCAAGCTCCATCAAAATAAAGTCATACCTTAGTACTTTTAAACATATCTGTCATCAAATCTGCACAACGGTTAGAAAGAAACCAGGAAATTTCTATGATGTCCTGAATAATCAGAGTCATGGTATTACAAAAACAAAATTACCTCAAAATCGGCAGAACAAGGAAACCTTTTTCCTATAGCTCTCATAGTTTTTGTCATACACTGAACAACACGACACGGTCTATTTAGTTTATATGCTACTAAACTGCAAGCGACAGCTACTTGAGTAGCACGAGTTATCTTTATTCCAAAAGCACCTCCCAGTCGCCTTACAAAGACATCCACCCTAAAAAGGTTATTTAAATGGGTTACGGTTAAAAAGCAATCTGGCATTAGCTGTAAAATTTTGTTACTTAGTATAAAAGTTAACTTTTCAGCTAACTTTAGATTTGAGATGTGAACATAGAAACGAAATAACCCTAAAACAATGAAATCAAATTTAAGAAAAATATATGTATATGTATATATTTTTATTTTTATTTACTTTTTCTTACATTATTATTTGGCTCACGCCTCGTTTTTTCTCCCTGATTACTAAATCAAAGTTTTTTTTTTGAATATTTTTTACGGCTATGGAATCTAGTCCTTTAAGGCCTTTCTTGAATTTATTAATCTTCTTAAGTCAGTCGAGTCAAAAATTCAAGTCAATAGTCAAGTCCAGTCAAGTAAGTCTAGTCTGAGTCAGATGGCTAAGTGAAGCGGTGGAAAAATTTCACTTAGCTATATCATGGAGATTTTGATGACAAAGATAAAAAGTCACGTAATCGACACTGTATCACTTCCCAACACTCACGCTTGTTCACGAACACTTTGCGAATAATAATCCACCAATATTATGCACACTTTGCGAATAATAATCCACCAATATTATGCACAAACACTCGAAAAAACCTAAGTTTTGGAAATTAAATACAGCGCGGACATAGCGTCAGTTTACTTTCCCTCCAAAAACTCCCTAAATCAAAGTAGTAGTAGCCCAAAGATATTTGACTATGGTAGCAACCGGGAAATCAGTTTTTTTAAATTAGAGATAAAAAAAAACAACAACACATGTACAAACCTATGTTGATCTATATTTAAAGCTCTTGAAATCATTATTTGCACTGCGTCCATCCACTGTGTAGTGGTATGTACTTCGAGGGAATCTTCAATCGGACGCGTAAAGCATGCTAAATTTTCCATAGGAAAATGATACTGCCCATAGATTGCCTCACTGTGTTGAATAATATTATCTAAATCTTTTCCTTTTTCATTTGCATCATTTGATTTAAATAATTTTAATCTATTTGGATCTTTTTTAGCATTTTCTATTTTAATCTCAGGCATTTTAATGTTAGAATAGCTCACTTCAACTAATTTCGCTGCTCTATCAGCTATCGTTTGTGATTCAGCTACTATAATTGCTAAAGGTTGATTATAATATTTTACTTGTCCACTGCATAAAATTTCTTCATTTATGCTCATTGTTGGATCATCTGAAGGTGTAAATGAATTCAAACCTGGTATATCTTTTGCAGTATAAAAAGCTATGACTTCTGGTATATTCTGAAATTAATACTACATATTTATGTAAAAATATTTATATAAACATCCAAATAAGTGCTACTTTATCGTTGACAAATAACTTACTAAAGCCTTTTCAGGGTGAAATGAAACTATTTTTCCAAGTGGTACAGTACTAAGAACAAAAGCTGCATGAACTTCATCGGGTATAACTGGTTCATCATAAGTATATATTGCTTCTCCAGAACATTGAATCTGTTAAAAAATGTATAACAACTACTTATAATATTAAAGTAATTAGCTCTTGCTATAACAATGTTTTTCAATTTTATGCTTTCGTATTGACTTTTGTTTTAAAAAAATAAAATGATTACAAACAAACTATTGTGAAAAACTTGCCAAAGCGTCAGTTTTTAAAACTGGTTGAGTCAAGGGCCATAATTCTGGTTTAGTGTCGTACAGCTGACTTCCTTTGGAGACAGTCCTTGATTCACGAAGTTCTATTTTACCAGATCGATAATAACTGTTTAATTTATCTTCTGGACATAATGATAGCAATCCCTGTAAACAAAAAAGGGCTTGATTTTATAAGAAGATTTTACAATCAAATGTAAATGTTTGCATTACAAAACGTGACTAAAAGTCTTTTATTTTCATATCAAGTGATATTAGTCACTAGCAGAATTGTACAGTCTTAATTTTAATGGTTGTGTTCCAGTTACTTACGGTTACCTCGGTTCTTAGAAAATAGTGTAATTACGATAAAATCCATGATAAATCGTTGAATATACTATATATAACACCCAGATACGTAGGCGAACATTATTAAAAACACAATAGATTTTTAATTGTTAAACAAACAAAATTGGAATGAAAAGCAAGCTAAAAGTTATTTAGTTACCTTATAAAAAAGAGCTAAAGCCAATTGTTTTCTGTAAGCAGTTGAGGGCTCTGGTGGGTTTTCTTTTACTTTCAATTCAGTTTTCAAAAGCTCTAATGATAATTGTAATGTTTCATTATCGAACAAATATTTTCCTACTAAACAATTTTCAGTCGCTCTTGCTCTTGAAAAATTTGGAGAAAGCCCCCCAAATACTATTTTTGCTGACATTACTTTATTATCATTTTTATATTTATAGCAAAAACCAGCGTTTACGATTGCATGTGCATTTTGAGATCGTGGCATTATCTGAAAATAGTATTGGTGCCATTGCATTTATAATATTAGTATAGATGATATGAATTCCATTTATATCGATTTAAAGTCATACAACAGCCCTACGATTATTGAAATTGCCATGATATCAGTCTGAAAATTCAATCAAGATATAACACCAAAAATGGCTGTAACTTATATGATTTTGAATCATAGAAAATAAACAATTATATTCTGAGATAACGAATTATAAAAATACAACTAAACTGAGACGGATGCTGTAAGTGATTTCTTTTAAATGTTCTGGTAAATAAAATATTATTTAGTCTCACCTTATATGTAACAACTTTGCAGTTATTATTCAATGGTGGCAACAAAACATTAAAAATAAGATTACCTCTCATATCTGTTTTGAGGAACTTTGGCATGCATACTTTTTGCGAGGAAATTCCACCACAGTTTACTGAAGAAATAGAAAATACTTTATTGTTTACTTATAAAATTAACAAAAGCATAAATATATATATAGAAGAGATATGTTACTTACGAATAGTTATGTATGCACCAACCGTTTCAAGTAACAAATAAATGTCTGAAGGAAACTCATTGTGATGATATTTAATCATTAAATTACCGGCTATGGTTCCCAGCTGTGAATAATAAATGTATATAATCTCAATATAGATTATTATATAAATTAGTAGTCCAGTCAATTTTTTAATTAGAAAGAAATATATCAAAAATCGTCGGTAATGAAAGGTCAGTGTGTTTCCTCGACTTACATTCCTAACAGCAATATGAGCAACTTGTTGTAAATGACGTTCGAATGCTTCCAGATATCTAAATTCTTCAGTCCTTGACATAATTTTACATATATCTATAAGTTCTGTTAGTGTTGTTCCGGCTCCAATTATAAGATTTTGGTCTAACATGTACCCTTTTAATGCAGGTACTCCACTGATATCAATTAAAAGTTGAGGATATTCAAATATTGGATACGCACCTAGAAAAAATTTAATTAATTCTAGAAATAACAAAAAAAAATGTATGGCTTAACCTAAATTAATTGTTATGGTTTAACTAGTTATCTGAAAATAAATGATATTATTTGTAGAAAATCTGCTAAATCATTAGAATTTATCGATTTGTAAAGTTTAAAATAACTTATGGTTACGAGTACGTACACTATAAAATAATTTAATTTGTCATATACTTTTTCTGCAGTTGTAAGCAGTTACCTACCTATACCGACCAATCAGTAGCAATCAGTAGGTATTTGTGAATGTGGTAAAAAGAAAAAATATATATTTTATGATTTTATAATACATAGATAAATCATTAAAACAGCAAAAAAAAGTAAATGGAAGGTATTAAACTCTACCAACCTTTTGCCGTATTGCCAGCAATCAGCATATAAGAAACATTGCCTCTTTTATTAATTACATCAAAAATTTCACCCACGTCTTTTGGCCTCATCCACTTTTTCCCATCTTTCAATGTAAATCCTGTTACATTATTTTCTATGACGTCATTTTTTGTAACAACGTACCAATCTTCAGTGTCTTTATTGATTTTTTTCTTGATATTGTTTACCTTGCTTTTGCAAATGAAAAGATCTTCAATATCAGGTATATTGTCAGGTTCGGGAGCATCTTTAGCGAACTTTTTAAACGCTTCCAGTATTGGCCTATAACCAGTACATCTGCAGATATTGCTTCCAAAAGATCTTTCTATTTCAAGCATTGTCAGATCTTTTTTGCTTTGAAGTAAACTAGAATATAAGTACCAGGATTCAAATATTAATATAGACCTTATTTGTCTAAGGATATAAAAGTCGGACTATGAAAAGAAATAAATAAATTAAAACATTGAGCTACAGAGCCCTTAGATTAGCAAGTTATAGTTGTTTTCTAAAGAGTAAAATATCTGAAGGCATCACGCACAATAGATTATTCGTGACATAACCACTAATTAAATCAGTATTTAAATCAACACTAGATATAGTCAGGTCTGATTGAATTGTAAAAATAGATTCAATCTATGATGGTATCAATCTACGGTAATATCTATTGATTAATATTATCAGTATGATAAAATCACTTCTAGGGCCAATTAAATTCTAGAGTTTCTTGGTGTATGTCTTACGATCAAGTATTATTTGTTAACTTACCAATATAATGCCATAACCCAACCCGGGCTACAATATCCACACTGAGATCCATTGTTTTCAGCCAGGGCTTTTTGTATAGGATTGTATCCATCTCGCCTATTGCCTACTTTTTCTATAGTAGTAATCTCCCAATTGTGGCAAGAGGTCACGGAAACCAGACACTGACAGACATTTAAATATCATCATAAATAAATATGTCTTCAACAGTAGAGACAACTCGCAGTCATGAGAAAATGAGAAAATTTAGATGTTAATAAGAAATTAGTATTTTTTATCTTACCGTGTTCACAGACATAATATCAGCATCAGGTGTTTTTCGTACTGCCACTATGCAAGCACCGCAGCCTCCTTGGCGGCACATGAACTTGGTTCCTTTAAGACCAGCTTTGTCTCTAACGTAGTCCAACAAAGTCTCGTCTGATGACACATCTCCACCCACTAGAACGTTGATTTTATTTTTAAGGTTAAAACACCAAAAATAAATAAATTTCATGCATTTTTTAATATTTTTTTTATTTATTTCAAATTTATGTACGTACACAAGAAATATACAAAAGAAAAATCATAGATAGATTTTACGATAAAGATATTGCAAATCATTCATTATAGCCCATATACCTGCAGTCTCGACAAACTATCACCAAAATACTTGTTTAGTGCGAGCCGTACGCACCTTCATATAGCTGCGTATTCTCCCGTTGCATCGGTACGGAGAATGCTGAG
Source organism: Apomyelois bistriatella (assembly GCA_947044815.1). NCBI lineage: Eukaryota > Metazoa > Arthropoda > Insecta > Lepidoptera > Pyralidae > Apomyelois > Apomyelois bistriatella. The sequence goes on from OX345703.1 coordinate 8,040,637, forward strand.
CATTTTTTTCTTTTTAATTAGATTTTCTGTTTTTGACATAATATATTTTATATTGTTTTTGAAAGTACCTACACTGCGATATTAAGTACAAAATCTTGCTCTTTATCATTTTGTTACCACTTAATATTCGCCCTTTGTCACGTATGCAGGTTTCTATTTTTGAGGAACTCTTATTGGCAATCAGTAGCTTATTGTGTATAATTTATATCGACTGTTGGTATCATTAAAAATTCGGATTCCCCAAGGACGATAATTGACGACAAGCAGGCAGACGGTTTTGCAGACGGTTACAAAAATAATGCCAGAGGTATCTATAATGAGTTGCTTTTAATCGGGCCGCTTTCTATCATTTTTCAAACAGCACTGTGCACTTGTTTAAATTATTCGTTTACACACGTTTGATTATTAAAATACTGTGTACACCAAAATAAATAAATAAAGTAATGATTTCACATTTTTTGTGAAATAATAAACTAAATCAAACGCGGTCCGCGCGGCGGTCTAGTGGAAAAGGGTTCGATTTACATGGGAAATATACTTTGTTTAGATTTTTCCTGTTTGGATACGATCTCGTATGACAGGGTTGATTAACCTGGTTGTCTGATTGTCACGTTAAGCCCTCGATCACGGCTGCCATCTGCTACTTGTTAAAGGAACCACGTCAGAGGACGGATAGGTGGTCCTAGAGAACTCTGACACCAGGGTGTGCATGGTTGATTGACGGTATTGTTGGTGATACGGTCAATCAACCATGCACACCCTGGTGTCAGAGTTCTCTAGGACCACCTATCCGAAATGATGATTTAACTCCACAATTTATAATTTTTTAAGATTAATTATTAATTACCTAATTTTATTTAAAGTAGATATTCTTAAAAGACATACATACCTACATATCAAGCCTGTCTTCCGCAAGGTTTGATTTTTACATACCTCCTTCGCTTCCTCCACACCCATAACTCTAGTCATACACGCTCAATGATTTCAGGTATACTAATGTCTTCCTTTTTTGAAATCATTATAATTTACTTGATTTATAACAATCGTTTTCATTATAAATCGTACGTCCTCATAAGATTTTATAATAAACTAGTGACCCGCCCCGGCTTCACATGGGCATAAAAACCTTCCTCTTGAATTACTCTATCTATTAAAAAACCGCATCAAAATCCGTTGCGTATGTAGTTTTAATGATTAAAAGCATACAAAGTGACATAGAGACAGAGAAAGCGACTTTGTTCTATACTATGTAGTGATATAATAAGTCACGTAGTAACATTGATAAAATATAATAATGTAACTTACCTGCATATTCTTTCCCGTTGATTTTGAATCGTATGCAATTCACGTCAGCCATCGTTTGCAGTAATAATGCAAATGCATCTATTATTTAAACACCTACATAAATATATGTGATCAATGATTACGAAGTTATAACTAAAATCAATTGTAGCTCCTTAAATCAAAATCAAATCAAAAATACTTTATTGTGAAACACAGGTGAAAAATTGGATTATGTAACAGAAATGGTTGTACCACTGTGATCTGCCCAAAAAGGACGTACAATAAATAATAATTATTATTAACACATGCAAACTAATATTTGTTACTAATTTATTCAATTAAGGTATATAAAACAAATAATATCGTTTATTCATATCATTATTTATCTAATTCCCAGGCATGCAAATTGTCATTTAAATATTCGTTCATTACATAATAACATTTGTTTGTCAATATTTTTTTTTTAATTACGTTTAAAAGGCAGTGGCTCTAACTGTTTAAAATTATTTGGCAATTTATTATAAATGACCTTTATATATTTATATATCCATACTAATATTATAAATGCAAAAGTCTGTCTGTCTGTCACCTCTTCACGGCTAAACGGCTGGACCGATTGTGATGAAATTTGGTAGGGATGTAGTTAATGACCTGAGGTCAAACATAGGCTACTTTTGGACGCGATATAACCGAGTCCCACGCGGGGCGGAGCCGCGGAAAACAGCTAGTATGGTATAAAGAAAAGAGGTTTTTTTTTTTTCAAATATTTATTTAGGTACCACAAAATTCAATAAAATTTAAAGTCTTTTGTATTTGTTTCCGATAGCATGCATATTTTTTCTGTGGTGAATGGCCCATCTGTAAAAGAAAAAATAGTGATTTTTTCGATCAAAGTTTTATCGTATGTATATGGTGTAAATTGTTCGCTGTTACGGTTGATTTTTATGATGATTTTGAACAGCTAGTATAATCTAACTGTGTTGGCTACTCAAAACCTAAATCATATTCCTATGGGTCTGGTTCCAGTAAAAAGAAGAATAGAATAGAATAGAATAGAATAGAAAAACTCTTTATTGCACCAAACAAATGTATACATAATTTTGTTAAAAACTAGGTAAGGTACAAAGGTACAAAGTCGGACGGCAGTTGGTCTTAAAAATCTTCTAAATCATCAGAGTTTGCCACAATAATAAGAAGCTAATTCATTCTGTATTTTTATTTAATACTTGCATTATTCGTGTCAAAGCCTACCCTATTATTGTTTGTAGTTGTAATATTGACTTACCCATAAAAAACCACTCTGTTGTAGGTATCCCTGAATCCAGACGAGCTGCTGAGATTGCTTCTCTAATAGCTAAGGCTACAACAACTGACAAACATAAAGGAGGCTCTCCAGTTGCTAAAAGAATATAAATAAATTCTTATAAACGAATTTACCTATAATAGATTTCCATCAATGTAACATAGATAAAAACAAATACTTTTATGTTAGCATAAATGAAAACAGAAATAATTTTAATTTTTTTTTACAACTATAGCTTCACCCGTGGCTGTGCCCGCGATTTTCCTACGGGAACAGTGTTTTTTTCTCGGCATGAAAGGTATTCTTTGTCCTTCTCAATACTATCAAATATGTATATGCGAATATCAGTAAGATTGGTGCATAAAATAAGGCGTGAAAGCGTAACAAATAAACAAACTCACTTTCGCATTTATACTATTTACTAGCTAACCCGGCGAACTCCGTACCACCTGAACGCACTTTTCGTACCTTTTAAACGTTCCCTGAACTTCCGCAAATATTTCAAGACCAAAATTAACCAAATCGGCCCAGCCATTCTCGAGTTTTAAACTAACGAACAGCAATTGATTTTTATATATAAGAAGAAGAAGATTAGTTAGGATAGGAAGGATTATTTCAATAAATCAATTTAAACAGGTAAACCTTTAGAGCCAAGAAGAATTTCATTGCTAAATGATTTTTTTCTTAAGTAAATTCTGAAATCTTGTGGTATATCTCTGGCTTGAGGTACGTAATAGTTCCAAGTGCGGTCCGTTTGAATGTTTCCAGAATTAGCATCATAGACTAGCTTTTCACTGGTCCAATATCCTTGACCCATCATAAAAGCACCTTCTACCTGTAATAAAATAATTTATCTAATATCGTTGTAATAATCGACGTAGGCATTATATTCTTTTATTTATCCATTCAAATTGTCTGCAAGATCTTGCAGAAGCTGTTATAAGATTTTTCTTTTAAACAAAAATCAACTAGATCAGTGAAAATTGTTCACTATACAAAGGTAGTGATAAATCAAAAGTATTGTCTCACCAATATTACTCACCTGACCTATATCAATTTCAGGATTGACACTACGCCCTACATCTTGTAGAATATCTACTCTTCGTATTTCGGATTCTCCTGTTAATACATCGACTTCCACTTCAGCAAAAGCTACTCCATATATATTGTAATTTTGTGTATCACTCATACGGACAAAACCATGAACTTGTAAATCTACTTCAGCAGTATACGCTGCTTGAATTAATTGTTCCCAAGTAGGATCATTCAATGTAGCTCTAATCGGTTCCAATCTACTAAGTAATTGTTCACAACATCTTTGTACTCCTATGCTGACGTTTGAAGTTGTAAGACTTCCTCCTGATATAAAACTATTTGGGGCAATAATCGTGTTGTTACCTTTGACTTGTATTTTATTTATATTAATTTTCAGAAGATAAGCACATATTTGAACAGCTAGAGTATTAACGCCTTGTCCCATGTCTACACCGCCATGTGTTATGACTACTGTTCCGTCGCCATGGTAAACGGATATGTTAACATCTAAGAATTGACCACCAACAGGAGTCCATCTACAAAAGGAGGTTCTTAAACCTCTTTTCTTCCATCTATTTTCTTTGTTGAATTTTTGTACTTTTAATTTCCTGTCGTCATAATCAGAATTGTTTTTCAAGGTTTCAAACATATCTTTCAGATCATTGCTATTCTGAGTATCTAAATTAGCTAATCGTACTTCAACGGAATCTAATGATAACGTATATGCAATATGTTCCATGAGTAATTCAGCCATCGATACAGCTTCAAATGTACCTGTTGAATATTGTGAAATTAGATTACTTTCACAATTTAATGTTTAAAGCAACGATTTTATTCATTTGACAGAACACATTACCAATATGGCAACTCTGAGTTACGTCGTAATACATATTTTAATATATCATAAAAAAGAATCTAGAACTAAATTACCCACCTGGAGCACGACAAAAAGTGTTTTTTGCCAAATCAGTTCTGACATCAAACCCATTAAAATTCCATCTTTCCTTGTTATAGCAATTGTAATACAGATCAGCTCCAAGTAAAGAAAGGGTTTCATTATATGTATAACCATTTCCTTCATATGTTTTGTAATTAATATACTGTATCTCGCCAGTAGAATTGACTCCAACCTAATTGGTATCAAACATTAATTTGAAAACAAACAAATTAACAGTAAATATTTTACATCAATATTTAAAAATTAGTTATTAGCTAATTTTGGCTGTGGATGGGCTAGGAATAATCTATTTTTCATCAAAAGAATAACAGAAAAATTAAATTTCCCAATAATTCAATAAAATAAAATGTATGTACTTTTACAAATAATATACTACTTTACATACCTCATACTCGTTTAAACAATTATATCTTTTACCAACGGATTTCATATTGGTGGTCAATGACTGTATGAACCGACATGGTCTGTTTAATTTTTGTACTACGAGACTACTTGCAATCGCGCCTTGAATAGAGCGAGAAATCTTTAAACCATATGCACCACCTAATCGTCGAACATATACATCAATTCTGAAAAAAAAATCAATATTTAATATCATATTTTCAATATTTATTTATTTATATATAATTATAATTTTTATAAAAGAAATATAATTTGTAGAAAGATATTTATATCAATTTATGCTATATTATAACAATAAAAAGAAATAATAAAATGGACCCTGGGTTCCAAGGCAACCGGCTGAGAATGTGACCGAGGATAAAGAAAAATAAAAATAAGTAATAACAGCTTTTTTTTGGTCAAGCTGGCAGCAATATTTTAAATAATCCTATCTATTTGTAAGTAGAACCTAAATGATTCATAATTATATGATTGCATGAACAACTAACGAAACTGCTGTTCTTAGTTTTTTTCTATGTGGAAGGATAAAAACTTCAAAAAATTACAAAACAAATAATAACGTACCTGTTTTCTTCAATTTTTAGAGCTCTAGATATCATTAACTGCGTCCCATCTAGCCATTGTGTAGCGGAATGAACTTCTAAACCTTGTTCAGTAGGCCGAGTCACACAGACTAAAGTTTCCATGCACATGTGATACTGGTCGAGTATATAGTTAGCTCCCTTTAATACCTTCTTCACGTCAGCGCCACATTTTGTTGCCATATCAGTTTTAAATGATTGTAGTCTTTTTTGATCTTCTTTAGCTGTTCTAAGATCGATAACAGGTTTTTTTGTTCCACTATATTTAATATTAACAAGTTTAGCTGCTTTATCAGCAAGTTCTCGAGATTCGGCCACTATAATTCCTAAGGCCTGATTATAATACTTTACTTCACCATCGCAAAGTATTTCTTCGTTGCTTGAAAACAATACAGACTCAGATGGTGTAAAGGAATTTAATCCAGGAATATCTTTTGCCGTATAAAATGCCAAAACGCCGGGTGTGTTCTGAAAAAAAGAAGCACCAAGATACACGATTTTTTATAAACTAAGATGTAAAAATCGTATCGACTTATGTCGTAGTGTGCATTTTAAATATATTTTTTATCAAAAATAAAATACTAAAAATACCAAAGCTTCTTTAGGATCAATATTTTCTATTTTCCCATTAGAAACAGTAGTAAGAACGAACGCAGCAAAAACCTCTCTAGGGAAGGAAGGCAAGTCTTCCGTATACTCGGCTTCTCCTGAACACTGAATCTGAAAGATATTAGAAAATTTTAGTACCAAAATAAGAATTGATCTGAAAAACCGTTGCAGCTAATTGGTTTATCTTAATAATCACAATATTGGATTGGAGATATGAAACTTACCAAAGCTTCGATTTTTGGCATCGGTTTATTAAGAGGCCACAACGCTGGATTAGTGTCAAATATTTGCCTGGCATCCGACACCGGGCGCGTTTCGTGCAACTTTACTGCACCCGATTTATATTGCGTGCTAAGTGAATTTTCCGGATAGATTGTTAGTAAACTCTGTAATTTAAAGTCATTATTTTTTTGTAGTAATAAAATTAATATGTATCTATAAATTTATTATTCATATTATCACCATCATTGGCCTCTGATTTTCAGCCCGAGACTAATTTACAGTCCGGTTGAAAATCTATGACAAAGGCTAATGATGGTGATAGTAATTATAATACTTATGGGTAATAAATCTATGACGGAGACCAATGTTGGTAATAATAATTGTGATTTGAATAATAAATTTTTAAAAGTCCCTAGATAGATGCATCCTATTGATGGTATAGTGACAGTCGTTATTGAAAATGTAGAAAAAATACATTTAGACACTTTTCATTTAATAGTTATATTTTTCTATGTAACCGACACTTTTGAAACAACAGTTTTGAAACAACGGTTTTCAATTATTTTTGTTCTCTTACCAACTGCAACAGAATTCGAACAGCAATAGTATCTCAACATAAGTTAAAAAACCAATTAACACATATCCCGTTAACTTAACTGTCAAATCAATTCTTCTTGCGATAGGGAACTTTGCTTGTTTTTAGGAATAGTTTACAATATACTTAGATGACACTACCAACTTACTTTATAAAAGAGCCCAAGAGCCAATTTCTTTCTATACGCTGCTGATGGTTCTGGTGGCATTTCAGTCACTACCAAATCTTTATCTAAGACATTGAGAGCTGCTTGTAATGTCTCGTTCGTAAACAAAGACCTTCCAAGTAAATATCTCTCAGTCTGATACGCTCTCAAAAATGATGGAGATAACCCGCCAAATGCTAGCCTTGCTTGTACAACTTGACTGTTGCTTTTAAATTTGTAGAAGAATCCAGCGTTCACTATAGCATGCGCGTTTTGTGATCTAGGCATGATCTGAAAGAAGCAAAATAATAATGGTATTTATTTGTCGTCACTCGCTCATCTGAAGTGGTGTTTCTAGCTTAGGATGATGGTTGGCATTATAACATGACTAGGGAATTAACTTTAGGCTTTAAATTTACAACAACTCTCTCTAGCTCTGTTCAACTAGTAACTAATTTCACTAACAGCTTTTCCAAGGAGGCAGTATGACGTCAGACGAGCGCCTGTTTATAAAAATAATCAGAATTCTTATAAATGTCTAAAATAGCTAGCTCCTATATCTCATAATAGCGACAAATTCTAGAAGAGTTGATGGTTCCCGGGGTTCAAAGTCCTACAGACTTGGAAGTAAAAGGGATAAAAATTAGATGATAAGTCACTCGCTCACTCATGAATCTCAAAGTAGTCACTTACTTTAAACGTAACTATATGACATGTTGTGTTGTTCAATGGTGGCAAAAGTGCATTCAAAATTACTTTTGACCTCATATTTGTTTTAAGAAATTGCTCCATGGATACTATTTGTAGCGTACCCCATCTATTTACTGAAAAAAAAGATTTTTTTAATTATTCCAATGCAGCGTTTTGTCAATCAACTACTGTGTATTCCAAGTTAAGAAAACAGTGTCATATACATAATCAAAATATATTACACTAGCCATGATATAATACAGGCCTATATCAGACCTATATTTTTCTAACTCTCTTAATATAGTGTGTTATATAAAAAACAAGAACCTTACTGCGGTGCAAAGTTAGTACATTTTATCCCTAATAACATCTAGCCCCATATTTTAATACTTCACTAGACATGTTCCTGTCAAAAAAATGTCGTCGGGTGAAATTAATGTAAGTGGTAAAATTTTGATGATAGTAATTAATAACGATCACTTATTTATTGAGATGTTACATTATGTTACATTTATTATTGACTTAATGCTACAATTACAAAGTGAATGTGTCATTTACTTACAAAGTGTCAACTGCGCACCGACAGTCTGCAGTAAAAGGAAAATATCAGACGGAAATTCATTGTGTTGGTGCTTAATCATTAAATTACCCGCCATGGAGCCCAACTGAAAGTAATTGAAATAATATCTAAATTAACAATTTTGGGTTAGAATAGGTTGATTCTGGAGTAGAATATCGTTTGCGTGTGTAAGACATTACAATCCTGTTAGATGGTTTGACAACCGTTCGATGTTACAAGAAGACGCTGGAAGTGATCCCCGCTTCTACTGGTCATCTATGGGGAATCATGTTGTCTTGACTGTAGTGTCATTGTGGCCCAAGTGATGAGAATATAACTTATAATTAACATAAATAAGTAGTTACGGCCAACGTAGATCAAAACGTACATATTACATCTTTATTGAGAGTACTAACTTAATATCTTGTCGATAGTCTTTTAGAAGTTGTAGAAACAATGTCCAGTGTACCTACATACTCTTATTAAAGCATAAAAGCCCACGGATTTCAATTAAACTATGGTCGCAATACAACTCCCACCCTTAGTATGGTTAAATGAAAAAGCAAGAACATAATTTGTCTCAACGAAAGTAGAAGATTTTTTTTGTTTGGTGTAAAGGCAAAAATACTTACATTTCTTACAGGTATATGAGCAACTAACTGAAGATGGTCATAAAACTGTTTTAGATAAGAAAAGTATTCATCTTGGCTTTTAATTTGGAATATATTTAGAAGTTCCGTCAAGGTATTTCCGGCACCAATAATCAAATTTTGATCGATGATATAACCTTTTAACTGCGGTACATTACTCACGTCTATCAATACCCGTGGATATTCGTCGATAGGATATGCTCCTAAAAGGAAATATTTATTTATTACAAGCAGTGTCTCTTTATCATCGTGATACTTTAAAAGTTATTTGCAATGAAGTACATAATTAAACTGTTGAATTTTACTAATGAGATTAAAAACTTTTACACCATTAATAGTATCATTTTATGTATTTAAAGACAAAAATTGATCAAGGACTACGTTGGACTGTCTACCTACTAAAAAAACAAAAACCAAACTACCTTTAGCCGTATTTCCTGATACCAACATGTACGAGTCGTCTCCTGTTATTGTCAATACTCTAAAAATGTCGTGGATAGTTGAGATTGTAAACCAGAGTCTGCCATCTTTTAATTTAATGAAAATATTGTTTACAATGTCAACTTCGTCTTTCGAAACCAAACACCATTCGTCTTCATCGCAATCTTTTTCTTTATTGCATTTTTTCCCAGTCTTATGGCAAACGGATAAATCTTCTATGTCAGGTATTTTGTCTGGAGAATCTTTGGCGAATGTTTTGAAAGCTTCAAGTATGGGTCTGTAGCCAGTACATCTACATAGGTTACTTCCAAAGGATTTTTCTATTTCAAGCATTGTTAGTTCCTTTTTCGTTTGAAGAAGACTAAAAAGTAAAAAATGTATTTATAATTGTAATTGGCTTTTTACCTTACTTGTAGATCATGAATTCATGTTTTTTTTACTGTAGCTGTTTATATATTACTATTTATTTATTGTTTAAAATAAGTATATTATAAAAAATAGATGTAATTTAGCTTCTTTAAAAAACAAAAAGAAATAAATATTTATTACTTCAAACAAGTTTATTTCCTGATTTTATTTTTCCTTTGTTTATATTTTACACTATTACTATCACTTAAGTAATATAATGTTACCTGTACATTGCCATCACCCACCCAGGAGTGCAGTACCCACACTGAGTACCATTGTACTGCGCCAATTTTTTTTGCACCGGATGGTAACCTTCCAATTTGTTGCCTACTTTCTCGATAGTCGTGATCTCCCAACCCTGGCAGGATGTCACCGAGACTAAACACTGTAATTGTCATTTGATAATTACTTGGTGTCACGCCAGCTGTTTCGCAATTAGCAATTTCCACGAAGGTTAATGGTGATAATTTTTGGTGTGTTAGTAGTACCTATCCTACTAAGTTGTCTAGGGGCTTAGCCAAAGTTGTCGCTTTGGATTCAAATATAAGTACATTCGGTTCTTGTTGAAATTTATTAGCTTTTTAAAATTGTGATGTAGACTTGGCCCCTAGTAGTCTTTGAGTTGGAAAAAGTGTCTAAACTCATAGATGTCTGTAATTAACATCTATCAGCAGGAATGTCATTCGTGTTTTTGACCTTGATAATCTTTTTATGTTTATTGGGATTTTTGAACTTGAAAGATATGTCTCTTTAAAGATATATGCTATTACACAACGAAACCCATATTATGTATAATTGTATTTTTATTAACTGCAATAATGATACATAGTCGCACTAACCCTTTACATCAAAAAACACAAATTCATAGCAGAAGTATTTACAATAGAAAGCAAAACAGACTAAGTAACATAAACATTCAGTTTCAATAAAAAAAAAAAACGTGTTTTTTTTTTTTCAAAAATTTACACATTCAATACCTTTCACAAGTTTTACACATGGATTACTCACTGAGTTGACTGCAACCGGCTGACCACCTGGGGACTTGACAGCTGAAACAATGCAAGCCCCGCAGCCCCCTTCTCTGCACATGTATTTGGTACCTCGTAACTCGAGGACATTGCGAAGGTAGTCCACCAGAGTCAACGTTGAACTCACTTCACATCCAACTAGAATCACAAAACATAATCACTAAGCTTTCTGATTGATACTATGTACAAGAGGCAAATAAGAGAATAATAAGTCTATAACTTGATCCTCTATCCGACTCGTCCAATAAAAGTATTCCCAAGGAGAATTTGATGTCAGGCAGGTGGTTGGCCAAAGGACCATCAGAATAATTACTTGTTATGATAATGACTCTAGCGTGATAATTGTTAAGTCAGAAAGTAGAGAGATGTATTGAGAAATCTATAAGCAGATCTTGAAGACCATGCATGCAAAATTAAACATACATGCATATAATCACGTCTTCATCCCATACGGGGTAGACAGAGTCTAGAGCCATAAGACCTTAGGCCACGTTTAGCATAATGGAAGATGAAACAGGAAATCAATAGTGATGGGTTGATATTGCTAGCCGCATCGCCTATGTCATAATTTCCCCATTCGGCGATTCCCTCAGATGACTTTTACGGCTTGCAAAATTATATGAATATAATTTTCTATCGGGAAGCATAAGGCTTCCCACATACAGATATGAATGATATTAGATTCGCCCTCGGGCCTTAGAAACAGAATTATATTACCCAAACGCGTAAGAAGTGAAAGGCAACTACAAACCTATTTCGTACATGCTTTGCTATATATTAAAGTATCAAATAAACAAATTAGGTAATCAGTGATTGTAGCCACCTCTCTTTGAAACAAGTATCAAGATTATTAAAGAAATAACCAATGAATTTAGTCCCAGTGTCACACGCAAAACTAATCTCTCGACTACCAGGAATCCAGGTACAATAAAAAAAAAAACTGTTGTTATGCGGTATCTGGGTACAGCGTGGTTGTCAAGGGTTTAGGGCAAATCCAATGATATATTATTACTAGCTGTTCCCCGCGGCTTCGCCCCGCGTGGGACTCTGTTATATCGCGCCCAAAAGTAGCCTATGTTTGACCTCAGGTCGTTAACTACATCCCTACCAATTTCATCACAATCGGTCCAGCAGTTAAGCCGTGAAGAGGTGACAGACAGACAGACAGACAGACAGACTTTCGCATTTATAATATTAGTATGGATATGGATATGGATGTTGATTAATCAGAGCAAAAAACATAACCTTTTTCCGTGGCGCCGCTGATTAAGTAATAAGACTACATTGTTATAAATATTTAGTTATTGTATACAGGAATTGATGATATGATATTAAGATTGTTAACAAATATAATTTATCTACTTAATCTATTTAATGATTTTTTAATGTAGCATATTTTCTGGCTATAAATTAAACATTATTTATGTGCGGTCAATTAACCTAGATTTTTCTTGTTCATCATCGGTCCCTCACTGCTGAGGATCATGATCACATATGTGTTCACGATGTTAACCTAGATAAAATAATAATTGGTTTTGTGACAACTGCAGTCAAAATAAATCCAATGCTCTATCATAGATAAAATCTGTCTTAAAATAATATGGATTTTCGGGTTTATCTTGCCACGTAACTACTGAACTAAGATAGATTATAGGGTCCCTTGTACCACCTTTCAAAAGCCAAGAGCAGTAGTCATTGAAGGATTAGAGATCTGCTAGTGGGAATTTACAAGTTTCGGGAATTTTTCCTTTGTAAATTTATAAAAATATTCCCAACTTTTTTAAAAAACTTTGGAAATAATACCAAAATTCCCGGAAACAGTATATCAGTAACGAGAATCATTAAAGTTAGGCATCTAATAATAATAAATAGGCCCAATTTTCTGACATGCGATTAGCAAAACCTGGGTTTCGGAGCATATAGCTTAAAATGCAACTTATGCATTACAGGAAATGGTTATGATGAGAAGAGAGAAAAATATTCCCTCTGTCATAAAAGTATGATAATCAATTTAAATATTATACATTTGTTTACAATGTTAAAAAATATTGTTTTAATAAAAAGCAATGTCATCATACATGAGCTAAATATAATTTTATAGGTAAGTGACTAATCTAAATCATTTTAGGTTTTCTGTGAATTGATGAGACAAAACAAATAATGTGCAGGTATTTATTATTCGATAAACAAGATTCTATTATGGACGTTTATGTAGATATTTGTCTATGTATGTTTTATTTTATTTTTTACTCTACCAGTCGAACTTGAGATTTCCTTGTATAAGACTGTTATTTTATTTATCTTATTAATCAGCAGCTAAAACAAAATATCCTAATAAAAAGCCTTACACAAAGAAACAAAACCTTTGTTATTTAGAAGAAAAAAAAAAACAAAATATCCAAAAATAATAAAGCAGTATTTTTAACCGTCTGTTTAAAAAAATTCGTTCCTGATTATTAAAACAAGTCACAAAAAAAAAAAAAGAAAAAAAGGATAACATACCAGAACAAACGGTCCCATTGACTTTGAACGTGACTCTGTCAACATCGGGAACGTCCATGTCTTCACAACTTTTCCGCAACACAAAGACTGACAGACTGATCTTTGAAATGTTTTTACCGAAATACCGAACGGGTTTTTATTCTTAAAGAACCCAGTAGACTGGCACAAAGATTGATAAGCCCGACAAACTCAACCTGACAGCTTGAGGAATATATTTAATCATTTAATATATTAGTTGCTGCTTACGGCGTCGCACAAGTGGTACTCCGTATATCGTGCCAAAGCGGAGCTTAGATTTCTTGAGACAAACATACAAATTTACCTACAGATATATTTACTCTATAAGTATGATAATTTATGACTTGACACCTTAATCAATTCCAATGAAATTTATTCAGATATGGAAAAAAGGAATATAATCATTTAGATCTAAAGTTTGACGGCACTAATTGGAAGAAAGAAAGTGGTGTAATCTTCGGCCTGGTAGGTACCACATAGCACAAAATGAAATTTTATTTTTATCTTAACTTTTTACCAGCTACTTCCGTGTGTTCCTTGTCAAACGTAACTTAAGGAGAGAGTAAATGAATAACAAAACCAGAAAATACATAAGTAATTTATTTTATATTTCTTAAAAGTTCTAAATTCCTTATTCAGTGGCTAATTTTAATACATAATGTATGTAACTAATTTAAATTTAATTCAAATTAATTCTTATAAACTTCGAAACATAAACCGGAAGACAAATAATGTAATTACTGATAGGTAATTTCGGAAAGTAGGTATATAATGCTTTGTTTTCTTTGAATTTTACTAAGATGTTTATTTGTACCTTGTATCCTTAGTACATCCACTTAGTTACTTATTCATTATACAAAAGGGCATTCTGTTGACTCGTCATTGTCTAGCTCAAATTATAAATGTAGGTAAGGTTTATTTATTTTCCATAGACTGATTTACTATAGACTCCTTTTTAAAAGTCGTTTAAATACTTATCCATTCCCTGGCAGACCTTAGTTAATATGGACTCAGGTAAATCTGCCAATAAAACTAATTGATGGAAAACAAAAGCGTGTAAATAATAAGACCCACGAATTTCCTTTAACGAATTATTTAAACGTCATAATGTAGCTGAGCAATTGAGCGAGGAGAGGATGAGTGAGCAGGATGGATGCCTTACGCAATAATGATGAATGTAAAAAAACTGATTCAAAAGCAAGTAGAATTCACGCTCCAAAGTTCAGCAATGCCGGGTGTTACTACATGTATTTTCCTGGCATAAGTGGGATAAATCGGTGCCATTTGTACCATTAATGGTACTGACTAATGGTACAGAGGGTCCGGCGGGTCCTTACCAACAGACTTGACAGATACCCTTCTTGTTCCGAGTTGGGCCCAACTCATCATCATCACCATTTCGTATAGACGTGATATAATTGACTGACGTTTCCTGGTATTATAGTTCTGAACGACCCAAATATATATTGTTTCTAAAATTTTTGTGTGGAAAAAAAAATCCCGAAAAAAAAATTACTCAGTAAACTTGATGTAAATACCTCTGCTCTAAATAATTTGTGAGTGAATTAAAAATTAGAGCATAAAAAATGCACATACATTAACAACACGTGTGAGATCATACTTGTAGCCGGTTTTAACTTATCTAACATTTCTGTTTCGGTCATTGACACAAGTTGAATATGCTTATAAATAATATTTTTTAATTTTTATGTTGATCTCATGATGGTGAAACAAATTCACCAAGAACCCTACTCCCAACTTTGTTTTTGCCACAAATGTTTGTATTGTATGCTAGTTTAAAAGAGGCAAATTATTAATATACTACCTATTCCCAGCGGTTTTAGTGTGTATGTATCTACTATATCTTATAACCTTACAAGAATCAAGTTATCATATACTTACAGATAAAAATGATATCCAGCCAGTGGTTCTAAAGTTATCAGCGTTCAAACAAACAAACCCTTCAGCTTTTTTATATTAGTACTAGCGACCCGACCCGGCTTCGTATGGGCATAAAAACCTTCCTCTTAAATCACTATCTATTAAAAAAACCGCATCAAAATCCGGTAGTTTTAAATATTTAAGCATACATTGGGATATAAGGACAGAGCAAGCGACTTTATTTTATACCATGTAGTTAAGTGATATTAATAGTGATTGATAGATGTGGTGATCGCGCTACAATTTCAATCGGGTTGGTTTTATGTGGTTATGACAGTATATTAAGTTGCCAAATTTGTTTGGCATAATAAAATTAGTGTCATAAAAAAATTCTGATTTAAATCTTTATTAATATTTCTTGAATTGGAATTAACGAGTTAGTGCACTGGCACAGACAGAGGACCATGGACTCTAGTCAATGCTCGATTTGTGAGAAAACTGAAAAAGATTAGAGAGAACACTGAAAATAGTTACGTAACAAACATGAAAATAAAGACGGTGTGTTGGTATCAGCTGTCTATTATTTATTTGCATTGTAATAAAAAGATAATACCCTGACTCGTTTTTCAGTGATAAGAAAATAATGTACTTCATTAGAACATTTAGGTACATTAAATACCTTATCGGACAAATTTAAAACTTAACAGTATAAAACCAGTTTTGGGTAGGTAGATAATTTTCTATTTCTCAATTTAACTAATTTTGGGTAAAATAGGCTCAGCCTAATTTATAAGACAAAAAATTTTGTTCAGTGCATCAGGTACACAGAAATCATAGTCGAATAACAGTAGAAAATTGCACGTTGGTAGAGTCACATGACAATTTAAATGAAGAGATGGTATTTTGTTTTCGAAATAAATAAATAAAATATCTGAAAGTTGAAGAAGTTATTCCAAAAAAAATGCTTTAAGTACCATTCTAGAGCTGACTGAATGCAATTTGCCTGTGATGTTGAATACCGGGCAAAGGAAAAAGAAAACAGACAGACGGACGACCAAGTGATCTTATAAGGGTTTCGTTTTTCACTTTTGAGGTACGGATTCCTAAAAGGAAAAACATTGCCTTCAAAAGGCTTCAATGTAATACAGCTAATACAAGATCACTCTATAAAAGGTTTTTCGGGTCAATACTTATCTACTTACATACTCACTTTTGAACTAAAACAAAATAAAACAAAAGAAAACTACCTATACCTATATAGATAGATAAAAACTTTATTGTACCAATCAGAGAAATAACTGAAGTAAAACACTTATATAACTGTGAACAAAGAAAGGCTTATTGTGTAGTATATATTTTAATACAGTCCAGATCACAGAGGTCCAGATGAAGACTGGACCCTTACCTTATGGTAGTAAAAACCAATTCGCAAGGAGTGTTAATTAGATTGAAGTGAACACCTTTTCAGTATCACCTTCAATATGTTATTTATTTAACTTTCATTTATGTTCTTAAACAAAGTTTAATGTCATGCATTTATTTGAGTAAATATACCTACCTCTGTATGTATATTTACTCAAATGCTCCTATTATAATTATAATTCAGTGCGGTGCTTTCCCACCCTTGCCTTGTTTTAGTAGGTAGGTTTATAAGACTAGCTAAACTAGGCTAGACATAAAACTATTGGAATTACTATTAAGACAAGACGATTGCCTGACATCCTTTGATGTACTTACTGCTTTTGGTGACATCAATAGACTTAAGAAAATTTAGGTCTCTTTATGTCCCTTAATCGCAAAATAAAATAAAATCAAAAACATCCGACATCAAAATTACAAAATTTTAATTATTAAGTCAGATACTATAACGCCTGTGAATTTGCAAACGCAACTGATATTTGACTCTGTTTAAAGTCAATTTTCTTGTAAAATCCAAAAGGCGCTTTATTTATAGCAAAATGTGCAAATCTGCGTTTATAAAATCATAGACAGAGTACCTACTCTTCGAAACCATCCTCTCTTGTCATCACATCGTCTTTAATAAATATTTTTGAAAGTCCAACCGATGTTGTTGGTCTACTTATGGCTAAGCTGCGAATGGACCTTGAGGACTAAACACTTCGCACCAAGTAATGTTCAGGCAGTCTTGCTTCAAAAATATCTGTGGGTGAGTAAGGGGAGTAGGAGGAGAAATAAGTTCAAAAAGACCCAAAGGCCATCTCGCTCTACAAATTTTAATATACCACATAGGTAGATATCTAATTAAAATTTTAGTTATTAGTATTAACCACTATTTTCTTCAAAGGTTCAAGTTCAGTACTTACCAATATCAGGTTGGCAATATCTTAAGCCAATTTGTGATATGACTCACTGACCAGCGTTCTGATAACCTACTCAATAAATGTCAGCACCTACTAACACAGCTACGTTTAGACCTTTCCATTCTATAATCATAGGGTCTAGGTAGTCCGAGAATTGATACCTGTTTTAAAAGGGCTCTATTTGTCATTGGGAAATCAATGTAATCTTATAGGTAGGTTTGTTTAGTTTCTACGAATTGAGCAGTAAGATGTAAAATTATTTAAATAAAATACATTTTTAGTTCGAATGACAAAATTACTTGCATAATATGAGTAACTAACTTAGGATTAAATACGAGTGTACAGTGGGCTACATACCTCTAGATATGTACCCAGATAAGGTGTAAAAAAGAGTAACTGAGTAAGTAAAGTTACTCTTACCCCTTATCTGGTATACATATCTATGTGGTTCACTGTATTTATAGCAGTAGAAATTTTATTCTTATAATTAAACTAGCGACCCGCCCTGGCTTCGCATGGGCATAAAACCTTCCTCTTGAATCACTATCTATTAAAAAAAAACCGCATCAAAATCCGTTGCGTCGTTTTAAAGATTTAAGCTTACAAAGGAACATAGGGACAGCAAAAGTGACTTTGTTTTATATTATGTAGTGAAGATTGGTAATTGAAATATATTTTAGTGATTAGTCTGCCTTTGGGTTTTATTTTTATTAGTTTATCATTTTTTTATGAGTCGCCGTCTGCCTTCTTTACCCTAATTGGGAATACCTTTGTAAGTGTAATTTTCTACCTGATGGTAAGAAGTACAAAGAAATGTAGAACGCTCTGTCCCTTACTGGTCTTTTATGGCATTCAGGTAAAGAAAGGGGAAAATGATAGCTGCCATGCACAAGATTGGCTTTAATTATTTTTTTATTATTATTATATTTTAAACTATGTAAATTGTTCTCCCAATGCAATTCCAAATTATAGGACATACTATCAATCTCTGCATTGTGTTATGAACGGCAGTTTACCTTGTTCATCGTATTTCTACCCGGTTGCGCCTCAGCTGTTTGCTTCGACATCCAGGGTTCTATTTCCTCCTGTTTTTTTTTCTCCACATCACCTACACTTCGACATCTAAACGGTCGCTTGTCTGACGTTACCAATATTTCATAGCAATTAATTTCAAGAGGCACTTTGCTTCAATATTTTTAGTTTTCTTGTAACAAATGGTAAACTCAATTTTTTTATGTAAAGATACTTATATGGTTAGGGTATTGAATGTACAACTTAGATTTCTCCTATATCATATGTGGTTGTTAACGGTAGTTTAATTATTTGGTCGTCAAAGTCACTCTTTTTAGCTACAAATGTAGATGTAGAGTTTATGAAGTTAAGCCTTGTAGAGTAAGGGCGTGTTGAGTTAAAAGCCTGGCTCTACATAAGATCCTTAGAGCAAAGTGAAATCTGTCAGTCATAACTTTTTGAAATTGTTTATTATGTGTATATAGGAAACATTTTACATCAAAATGTTTCTGGTGGGATTCTTTTTCCTTTTTCTATCCTTAACATAACATGATAAATTATGTAAAAACACACTAAACAAGTAAACAGAGCAAAGAAGGCATTTCATATAGACTTCACCGCAGAACAAAGCTTGTGATATACTATTTCCGGTTTTCAATACCAATTTGCACCAACATCCTGTTCTACTTTTACCACAAAGTTTTTCCTCAATTAGAATAATACGACTCTATGAAACTAATCATCTTACATTGCCGTTTTGAAAGCTGTATTTTTAAATGATTCTTTACAAAAGCGGCAATGAAATCGCATATAGGACTAAGTACAATTTGTAACTATTTTAAGTACTAAGGGCATTAGATCTGTAAGGTGATTCCCATACTAATTCGGTTTCCGTAGATGTAGTAAATTGTAGTATCATCCTCTGAGACCCTTTGTCAGCAAGTCTTCATTTGAATTTGCAGGTATTTTAGGGCTTAGGAAATCCTTGGTACTATTACAAGTATAGTATTCTATAATCTGTGGTACTATGTTCTTACGTAACCTTGTGTTTATAAGTACTGCTATAATTTAATATATAAAAAAAAAAATTCTATTATGTCAAAATTACTTACCACTAACTAGAATCCTACGAAAATGCTAGTTGAAGAAAAAAATATTATATTCCTAGAATTATAAATAAATAAAAATCTTTCTTAGAAACTGATGAGAAATAAGATCCTTGTAATTTAATTGTTAGTTGAGAAAGGACCTAAGGCTCTTACAGACATCCTCAAATAAGAGCCAATCAATTATTCATGATTTCCTTTAATTGCTTTGTTAAATCCGTGACTGCCTTTTGTTTTCAATGTTCGCATGGTACAAAGGTTATTGGTACGTATTGATTGACCTTAAATATATGGGCATATTGATTGGTACCTCATATAACACTTTTAATTTATTGTATTTATAGGTCTTTGGTAACAAACAAATACGTCATATTTACCCTAATAAATTTTATATTATCTCTAGCTCTATATGAATTTGAGAGAACCTAGACAGCTTCGTTCCAGAATTTCAGATCATATCTTGATTATAATCAAATATGATGTTTTTTTTTTTATAATAAGCTTAAAATAATTTCAAAAGCAGACAGCGACTGCATTAGGGATTTTGTATGACAACTAAGTAGAGCGCCCCGACTGGTAGTAAAGAAATTAAGATATTCTATTCTATTATTACCAGAGAATTTGGAATCACGCGCGGGATTCCACGTAATTTATTTTTAATTTATGATTTTTACATTTTCACTAAGCATTATCATTGCGCGGTATCTCTCTCATCTCTTGTAGAGGGTCAGGTAAATAAAGACCTTAGAAAAGAAACGCTTGGCGGAAATTGACACTAAACCTATGTGTACACATTCATAAAATTGAAATAATAAATAAAAATAATAAATATATGCGGACAAATAACACAAATTGAGCTAACCTCAAAGTAATTGAATGAAATTAATATTATAAATGAATTAATAAATTAATGAATGAAATTTTATTTTCATTTATAATATTAATTCTGCCGTGCAAAAGGGTTTAGTCTATCGAGCCATATAAGAGCCCATGAAAAACCAAAATATCTAACTTTTATCCAGGGTCGCTGCCATCAAAATCGATCCTAAGGACTATATAAGTATATATAGGGTCAGGTAGGACACATTCTTACAGACATAAAAAAGTTTCATATTACTTTGATGCCGAACAAATCCCTCTGCAATTTGGGTTTACATTGCGTCGACTTGGAAATAAATGCTATCAATTTTATTTTGTCTATCCTCAAGATAATCGATACAGGAGCCTTTCAGCCGTGGTTCAGCACTTCAGATTTGGTGGAATCCTCCGTTGAGCAATTCAATCAAGTCAGGTTTGGACGTGATTGATTCGTCGTATATTTGATACGGATATGATACATTTTACTGAAATACGTAAGTTAATTTGTAGAATTTGGTCGGACGAACTTTAATCTTTTGAAGAAATAAAATCTAATAAGTTTTATTTTAAAGCAAAAATTTTTTATTATAATTTTTTAAAATAAAGCAGACGTAATAAGTGTAACACAAAGTAAGAAAACAAAGTGGAGGAAACCTACACCGCATAGGTACTGAGCTGAACCCACATTTAAATTGAATAAACTAATGAAAATGTAGAATTTTTATTATTTTATTCAATTATTATTACTATCATAGTTAGTTTTTATCTTTGTCACTAGATGGCGCTGTAAAAACTATACAACTCGGTATGGTTTGTAGCGTCTTAAGAGTACAAAATAGAACATATTCATTGTTACGGTTGCCATCAGGAGGGTCTTAACTGACTCGACTGAACAGCGGGTGATGAAATAGGATATGAATTTCTTTGATTCCACTCCGCTCGCTTGCACTTCAACTATCGCAGAAGTGTCGAATATCTGACGCTGTTTTTGGCCACTTTTTAACCTCCATTACCTCCATAGCATATAAATTTAAATTAACAAACTTTTCTTTATGCCCATTTTATTGAAATGTAATATGATTAGTTTGTCCCTTTATTTTTTTATTGCTTATATTAATTATGTTTATTTATTCCTAATTCATGTATAGAGATTTTTTTATATATTATTTATTAAATGCATACTATGACGTAAATGTACAAAGACGCAAAAAATCTTCTTGAATAAAACTCGATAACTGTCATATCCATTCAGATCGTCCGTAGGTCCGTATCAACAGAATGTAATTACATTTTAACAGATTAATAACCTTACTGATATGATACGAAATATTCAGCAAGTAGGTAATAGCAGAGACTTAGTAATAAGTTGTACAAATAGTAATAGCTATCAATTGATTTATTACTTTGGATAGTGTGTCCCAGGGTCCCATTTCCATTAAGTAAATGTAGATAATTAAGTACCCACTAAAATCACTATATTGAATAAGATGATTAGAATATCTGATGTGTTGTCTAAGTAATAAGTTTGCTATCTCTCTTCTTACCAGATAAGTTTCTGGTTGTGTGCATAATCTCAAATATAAAACTGTAAAATGTTTGCGAGATCAATTGTTTAACATGATCACAAGAACTATATATTATATAAAACAAATAAGTAATTATAAAACATTTATAACTATGATAAATTGATCTGAAATAAAAACGTCACCTTATTAAGTTGGCTTATTTATGTATCTTTATATCTATATCTTATATCTATATATATAAAAGAATGATCTATATATATAAAAAGAAAGTCGTGTTAGTTACTCCATTTATAACTCAAGAACGGCTGAACCGATTTAGCTGAAAATTGTCAGGGAGGCAGTTTAGAGCCAGGAGATGGACATAGGATACTTTTTATCCCGGGAAAAAGATCCCGAGGGAAGTTCACGCGGGCGAAGCCGCGGGCAAAAGCTAGTATATATATAAAAGAAAGTCGTGTTAGTTACTCCACTTATAACCCAGGAACGGCTGAACCGATTTAGCTGAAAATTGTCAGGGAGGTAGTTTAGAGCCAGGAGAAGGACATAGGATACTTTTTATCCCGGGAAAAAGATCCCGAGGGAAGTTCACGCGGGCGAAGCCGTGGGCAAAAGCTAGTTTTATAATAAATAATAGAATAAAAATTTCTCAAAGAGAGACAGAGATTATCTCTCATCGTAAACACATCATCATTTAGATTTTATTGAAAATTAAACTGTACTACTTAACATAGTAGCACTTGTCTTAGCTAATAAATAAAAATGCTGTGTAGGTACAATGGCAGCTTATCACTGGAGCATTTTCTTTCAGGCAACCTATTATTAGATTAATAGAATAATGATTATGATATCCAAATATTCAAACCTGAATGATTATGCGACTATCTTCAAATTACTCAATATATGATTAAAAATTTCACGAGAGTGTAGTGAATTTATATTTTCTTTGACCGAGCGTATTTCCCGGTTTTTATCCTTAGCTTACGCTTCGGAAACCAGGGTACGCTATTAATCATGGTCCTAATTTGACGAAACTGGTTATTATAATGGAGCGACTGCCATCTGACCTCCGTTACCCTTTTTACAGCGAAACCAGACCCACAGCAACATGATCCGAGTGTGTTAGTGGCCAACACTGTCAGATTTTTCAGGCTGCCTTAAGGCATCTATCATAGCCTAACGACTGCCATCTAGCGATAACAACCGGAACCAACGGCTTAACGTGCTTTCCAAAGCACGGAGGAGCCCAAGATAGAAATGCCACTAATGGCGACCAATCCAAGTAAGTTCGCGCATTCGCTGTGGCCGTCGCTTGACGCGCACTATCGTTTCGATAACGCGCGCCACGCTATGCTACCGAGCTCTGAGGGATACAAAACACATTTCTAAGTTTTTATCGAAACAAAGCAAGGTTGCGTAATAACAAAAACTGAATGACCAGTGAACTTGACACTCAATGCGGCCAAGACTCGCGCCGCGGCGTCCACTGCTCTGATTCATATCATGATTTATTGTGTGATTTACGCTCGAATAGTCTATTTTTTCTATTTCATTTGTTTTACTAATGGTTTAATTCGCAAAGTTTAGCGCCTCAAACTTAATTTTGTTGAGATTGTGTTTTGTTTTAGTATTTTAATGTCATTATATTTTAATAATGGACGAAAAAAGAACATTGATAAGTATTTCAATCATATAAGTTTTGTTTTTTGCAATTAGATAATGCAATGATGTGCAAAATAAGTTTTTTAAAGGATTTGAATTGATTGTCTTCATATCACATAGACCCTGATACTATGTATACAGCCAAGAGAATTTAAAAAAAAATTCTTACAAACTTTTGATTGGGGTTTTACTGACAAGGACGAACAAAAGGGGCTTTGTAATACATAACATTATATACATATACACTACTAGCTTTTGCACGCGGCTCCGCCCGCGTGCGCCTCGGTTATATCGCGCCCGAAAGTAGGCTATGTTTGACTCCTAGTGCATAACTATATCCATACCAAATTTCATCAAAATCGGTCCAGCAGTTTAGCCGTGAAGAGGTGACAGACAGACAGACTTTCGCATTTATAATTTTAACTAGCTGTTGCCCGCGGCTCCACCCGCGTGGGACTCGGTTATATCGCGCCCAAAAGTAGCCTATGTTTGACCTCAGGTCGTTAACTACATCCCTACCAAATTTCATCACAATCGGTCCAGCAGTTTAGCCGTGAAGAGGTGACAGACAGACAGACAGACAGACAGACAGAAAGACAGACAGACAGACAGACTTTCGCATTTATAATATTAGTATGGATGGATATTAGTATGGATATGGATATGGATGTATAAATGTAAAGAATATAAAGAATACATTGGTACAGTGGGCTACATAGAAAGTGTAAGTGTTGGCAATATAGTAAGTTGGTAAAGCTATACCTTACTTGTGAACTGTTCGATGCGTGCATATTCTCATTAGAACAAAGCTCGTACGTCGATGATTCACGCGACGTAACTAGGGCGTTAGTTAATTAACAAACGTAAAAGTATATTACACAATCATAGGCACTACATCACTGATAAAAAAGTTGTCACAGAAAAATATTATTGAAAAATAGAGGTCTCAATTTACTAGTACCTCTATGATTTTTGTTTTGGAAAATTATTTTTTATTTATTTTACTTTAATAGAATATATTCATCAGATTTTGACTCTACTTTGGAGGAGCTTAATAGCCTATCTGGCCACGATCATGCCTCTCATTATACGGGGAGAGCCTATTGGTTTTGGTCGACTCTAGAATAGAATAGAAATTTATTCAGACATTCATCACACATAGGTACAAATCAACATAGGTCAAAGATAACAAAGAAATATACATAAAATGTGACAAATATCTCAATATATGGCGGGTCAGTATTACAGATTCTAGTAACATTTATATCTTGAACTTCTCCGTACGATTAAAGGTACATTAAGCCATTGGTTCTGGCCGCTAATAATGTGTTAGATGCCTTTTAAAAACCTTAAAATTTTGTCAAAAATGGTTACGAAAGTTCGAGAAGAACGTTTCTGTAGATGTAGGGTTTAATTTGTGTTGTCAAAGAAAATTTTGTTGGACTAAAGCTAGTCAAATATGTGTTGAGTTAAAGGAATGAGTAGATGAACTATTGTTTTTTTTTTTTAGGAATTGGATTCAAGTAGACAATAGTCGAAATTTGGAATGACACACGCGATTTCTTGCGGACTCCAAGCTTTTAAGTCTGAACAAATACAACTTTCGATGCAGCCAGGATGAGTAGAAAGACTACGATGATGAATTTATCTACATAAAGACGATATGTAGTTAAAAACAATGTTGCTAAATATGTTCTCACTAAGTCTGATTTCCATCAGTTAAAGCTAATACGTTATAGCGTTAAATAACGAATTGTTATCATAATTGTATCTTTAATAATTGAATTGCTTGCCAAAGGGTGTCTATTAAACGCAAACCCGGATGGCACAATAACTATGACTAAGTAATGAATAGTACTAATAGTTAGTAGGTGTGGTAGTTAGGTGTGTTATATTTATGTCATTAAAATGTCTTGTCATCGCCTCGTTCTTGAACAGATCATGGGAACTAATGGTTATTATTTAAAATGCGTGTGAATATATTTACATCAAAGTAGGTCAGTTTAAATATTTTTTTATGAAATTTTGGAACACTTAAGATGATCATTCGGAAAGACGTACAATATACTTTTACTTCTATACTTTTCGGTATAAGTCGTAGTCCCACGCAGACATAGCCACGGGGGAAAGCAGGTTGAAATATATTAAAACAAAAAAATTTATGTTATAACACGAGCGTAACTAAAAGCTGTATATTCTGAAGTACCTACCTAATTAATGCTAAAATATCTGCGTATAAGTAATATTTTTTTAACTTCTGAGAAAGCTGACATGCTTTTGTGAAGCGGTTACCGTAGCCTGCAAAATCTACTAACACGAGCGCGTTTATGACCTTGAACTTATACCTCTTTTTTTCAAGTCAGTCATTTAAATATTACAACTTACTCATAATACATCAAAACAAACCTCATTACTAAATTGATAAAAAATACAACATTAAAAGCGATAAAGGAACTAGATCAATTTTATTGAAATTGTACAATACAGACGTTTTTGTTACGCACTATAGTGGCCTACAAAAAATGTGAAATCCGAAGCAGTGTGCGAGTCGCACTAGCATATAGATTTATGGTTCCGTGCATATTTGAGGAAATATTGTTAGGAAAATAGAGTAATACTTATGTGCAATAAAGGGTTTTGTATTGTACTGTACTAAACTTTCTTGTATAGTGTTGAAAAAACTTATGTAAGATTTGGCTTTGTTATTCAATGTTTCTAAGAAATTTGAAATAAACTTATCTTGATTATTACTTATGTATTTCTTCTTTAATAGTTATTTAAAAATCAACTTACATATAGTTAATAATAAAAGCTGAAATCAGCTTAGTATATGTACATTAGATATGTTATGTAGTTTTTTAAGAATTTATTATTTTTTAATTACTTACGTACTTTTTATACCTACTATAAACAATTTTGTATTTTGCAATATTTTTAATAAATAAATCATTTACGATGTAATGCAGTGCATATGTCACGGGGAATGCTTTTTTTAATCATACTTAAAATAAACATCAATTTTACTCACATTAGTCGTGGAGAAATTTTTAAAACGTATTTGTAACAAGAAGTTTACATAGTTAAATTGAATATTCTTATTAGATTTTTCTAACACCTGTGGAAATGAAAGGGTTTCATACTAAGAGCGAAAATTTTGATGTGAAACAGGATGTGGAACCCTAAAAATGAATCAGTACGTTCCCACAGACTGCACGTCGTAATCAAATAACCACAGATCTGTGAATCGACGTGTCAAGGGCAAGGTGAGTATTTAATAAGATCAGTTGTGCGTGCAAAATGTACGGCCATTGATCACGCAAGTTAAGCAGTTAGCAGCTTGGTCGTTTTATGATGGGTCATGTTACATTCAAGAAATTGATTTTCAAAAATCTTAAAAACATCTCGATATATCTTCCTATTGAACAAAGATTGGAAAACAGAGTTGTATTAAAATAAACTAATTGGCATAGCCGTTAGCAAAAACATGGTTAAAAGAGTCATTAAACCTATGTAGTAATAAGGTTCTGCCGGACGCAGACAGAAATAATATAACATGAACACGTAGAGCAATTACTTATGTTAAGTATGTATAGCTTAAATATTTTCTCTGTACTATTTTCCCCCAATGCAAAAAGTCTAATCTACCTTTCAAAGTATACGACTTACATATTGTCAATCTTTACGTTTGCATGCTGTTATAATGGCTAAATAGGCTTGTCCAAAATATTATTTTACCATCTTTGTTAAACCTTATTTAAAGCAAATAAATTATTTTTAATTTGAATAGAAACATAAGCCTTAAATATTATAAAAAATTAGGAAAGTTAATTAGGCTCTAAAGCAACCTACTTGAGATACAACCTAGATAAGACAGAGTTTAGTAATAAGTACAAAATTAAGGAAAATTAAAGTTTTTTTTTTTATCAAAAAAATATTGAGTTTGTACAAAATTTAGAAATTCACATAAGCGGGATATATTGCTTTTGCAATTTCTTCCAGCCAACCTTACATCATTTTATCACTTTTTTGACATCATTAGCAAGTTTAAAGGCAATGAATTTCCTATTTCCCCGTGCCTGTTTTATTATCATGAGTATCATAGTACTTAAACTCAAGTGACGTACTACCTACCTACACACCGTGAAACGACGACCTATAAAAACTTTATATTTTTAAAACCACTTACGTCCCCTTTATAGACAATCTAGAAAACGGTAATACATTTCATTTATTTTTTTATTTGTTTCAAGGTTTGTTACAGGCCATTAAATCTATTCCGATGTTTGTTAGTAACTAATTAGCTGAAATTAATTATTTTGGTATTTCATTTCGAATAGTGAGTGGTGAATAAGTCCTCAAAACTGTAATGTGATGTAAATGTAAGCAGGTCAATTTCATTGGCGTTTTTATTTACGAGTATTTAACAGTGTTTTATAAACTTACTAGCTGTTCCCCGCGGCTTCGCCCCGCGTGGGACTCGGTTATATCGCGCCCAAAAGTAGCCTATGTTTGACCTCAGGTCGTTAACTACATCCCTACCAAATTTCATCACAATCGGTCCAGCAGTTTAGCCCTGAAGAGGTGACAGACAGACAGACAGACAGACAGACAGACAGACTTTCGCATTTATAATATTAGTATGGATGCCCGAATACTCAATCGCTACTTAATTTTGAGAGCTGCTCAAGTATCATGCTGTCGCGCTGAACGACAGCGATATGACAGTAACAAACGTAAGCAAAATAAATGAGTAAAAAATTATCATAATTGTGTGATAAGAAACAAGCTGGGACCCTCAGTGTCACCACTTGTTACTTGTATTACTATTAATTTTTTTTAAATATTCAGCTACATAAATACAAAATACTTACATATTTTTTTATCAATAAGTTGGCAGTTGAGGAAACGTGTATTACGTTTAATAATATGGGCAAAAATATGGGCTGGCTTATTCACTAAGTATTTCTTTCTATTTGCACCTCTATTTAACTGTTCAATTTTACCATAAATATCTTTAAAACCATTGCTTGCTTGAAGCTCCAATTTTTCTTTTCCTTTTTAATATTATAATTGCTAGTAAAATTCGATATATTTAAAAAAAACATTAAGATTATAAGATCGACTGGTTAAAAAAATGCCAATCCTTATTAAATAACTAATGTTAATAAAAAGGAAGTAAAATAATAATTGAGAAGTTTTTTTGTACAATTTATTGTATTGTTAAAAAAAGAAACTGTAAACTTTATGGAGTATTGTTTTTTCTTCACGCTCTAACGACTGAACGGAATCTGTTAGAATTTAGAACATTACACGAATTAAGCTGGATACAGAATTTTTTATAGGACACTTTCTATTAAAAAATAGTCACGAGGGCACATGTTGGTACCAATCTATAGCAGGTAGGTGAGTATGTCTACACTTTTATCTCTGCAGGATTTGAGCAGTGATTTATCGGACGATTTTCGATGTGGCGCGGCGCAGCGCAGTAGGCTTAGGCTCTGCCAGTGCGATTATATGAGAATATGCAATAAAAGTTATTTTTATGTTAAACTCCATGAAGATATATGTGTTACTTTTTTTTGTTCTGCAAGTAAATCATACTCATTCATACCATTGGCGACCAGAAAATAATGTGCGACACTAAATTCAACACGAAACACCATAACATAAGGTTCTACAATGCATTACCGGCATCGGAGACGATAACTAGGTGAACACTAGCGCCACCGTCATTTAAAAATCATTATTCACTGAAAACACAAGTTATCAAAAATCCGTGTTATATAATTAAGGTTCTTGATCTAAAGTTTATATTAAACATATTAATTTATTTAATTATAATTCCCTATAGTTACGAATTGCAATATTGCTTAAAACGGCCACTTTAAGCAGTTTTGCAATTTATAACTATAAGAAACTATAATTTAATATGTTTAAAATAAACTTCAGATCCAGAACCTTAATTACATAACAGGGATTTTTGATAACTTGTGTTTTCAGTAAATAATGATTTTTAACTGATGGTGGCGCTAGTATTCGCCGAGGTATCGTCTTAATCAATCTATACTACGAAAGTTATTATTTTTATAACCGTCCGCCTACTTGAAGCGCTATCATTCAGAACTCAAAAGTCATTTAGTCACCTCTCTATTGTTAGTTTAGAAACCAAGACTAATATATAAATGGTAGTTACTTAAATTTATGTTTCTTATTGTATTTGTATTTTAGCTTGTACTATTAAAACTCAGTACCATGAGGAAGTGTCGGTTAACATACCTAATACCACATAGACTGTCAAAGTTGCCGAAACGAGTTGGATGAGGAAAGCCACAAGATCAAGAGGAATAACATAGTACACTGCTAAATGCCTACACTCAGCATTGAGTGACGACGGGTTAATAAAGAAAACACGGCAAAATGGTCATAAGAGTTTAGCTTCAAACAATACAAGCCCTAAAATTAAAAAAAAACTAAGCTCTATATCCATATCCATACTAATATTATAAATGCGAAAGTCTGTCTGTTTGTCTGTCACCTCTTTACGGCTAAACTGCTGAACCGATTGTGATGAAATTTGGTAGGGATGTAGTTAACGACCTGAGGTCAAACATAGGCTACTTTTGGGCGCGATATAACCGACTCCCACGCGGGGCGAAGCCGCGGGCAACAGCTAGTAACTCTATAAAGATCTGATAAAATAATAATCTACAAAGTATGTTGCTCGGCCGTTACGTTGTCGTCACATGTTAAGGTGAACAAAAAATACTTCTACAAATGCGACTCACGCTTGGCCTTTTTGAAAACTGATTTATCGGACGATTGCCGGTTCCATTCAGCCGGCACGCCGGCGTGTGGCTATGTGATATTCGCAATGCATCGAGGCTTAGTGACAGTTGGATTTTTTAGGTGTCCAATGATAAAAACTGGTGTGATATACGAGTATTTGTTTCAAAAACACTAACAATACTGAGCTTTTTTCAATTTGATATTCCACATTGGTTAGTGCCAGAACTAGCTGCTAATTTGGGCTTTGTTTTGGGAAGATTTTGGGGAATCAGTTCTTAGCCAAAGTCTCTTGACTGCCCACTTTTTAAATACTAGCTTACCGAGTCATTTTATGTTTTGTGGTTTCCAGCTTATGTTTTCAGCTTAGACGCATTTACCCATTCACATCTAAGGTCTCTAATCATGGTAAGATAATAAGAGCACCAATCCCGCTCCTATAACTGAGACCCAGCCTGAAGCGTAATAAGTCGCGGTCGCGGATGCAAATTTATTTCCTAAATGTATGATGTTCAGACTTAGGTACCTATATCACCCACTATAATATGAATACCAATTAAACCTACTACTATAACCAGAGACCATACATATCTACCTTAGATCATATAGTCTCATCTACAACGTTTGCCATGTAAAAGTAGAAGACAGTGTTATATTGTTCAACATAAAAAGTCACACACTAAAAGGGGCGTATTGTGGGAATACACTTATGACGTGATGTTACCGGTCGCTAAATCCACACCACTCACTTTTATTTCGTACATGTAGTAAAAGTAAAACTCATTACTATCACTAAATTAAAACTCATTTCCTGTTGTAATTCTCCTGGTGTCGAGTACCTACATTTTATCAACCTCGGGCTCTAAAGCCAAACTTGGAATGCAACCAAAAAAAATGCTTATAATGATAACGAGAAAATATTGAGTATTTTTATATTATAGACTTATTCTTTCACCAAAATAAAATGTTCAGGCAATAAACTGAACGTGAAAAGTTAAACTTACCAACTCTTTTCGCTAGACTACCTTCTTACAGTCATGAGTCGAAAATAAAAAAGAAGAAAAGAAATTGTTTCGCAACACGAAGCACGGAGCTGGGGTAAGTTGGGAAAAATTACGCAAAACTTAAGTCTTTGGTCTTTGTATTCGATCTCCGCGCCCGCGATAAACATACGATCACGTTCAGCCGCTTCTTGAGATTCGCTCGATTTTTTGTTGTTTTCCTTTTGGACCCAACTGTTATAAGCGTTGATCCTAATATTATAAAAATTTTCTTTGATTTTTCTAACAAGTTGTTTCTTAAGTTTTTTTTTTTGACGTGACAACGTCTTAAATTAGGTTGCGGCTGGGAGTCACTTATGAAAAAGTGTAACGCTCGGTAACGTTACGATGAGTCACCGAACGAGAGAGAGGCCCGCCGAATGCCTTGCGTCTCTCTCCCACTCAACTATGATCGGTCTGCCGCGCGCGGCAGATTATATTCATATCAATAAATATTCTACCGAGAAAAAGACGTTGTCACGTAAAATCTTCGCCCGTAAAACCGACTTTACAGGCAACCATTTTTTTTATTGACGTGACAACGTCTTAAATTAGGTTGCGGCTGGGAGTCACTTATGAAAAAGTGTAACGCTCGGTAACGTTACGATGCGCTCACAATGAAAGCGAGTGAGAGGCACGCGTCCCCTAAGAGCGAGAGAGACAGACTCAAAGTCGTTGTCACGTAAAACTTTCGCCCGTTTACCGACTTTACAGGCAACCAATTTTTTTATATTTTTATTTGAAAATTAAAATATTGATTTACAAATTTGATGCTTAAAATATATTTGAAACACATATAAAACTACATAATGTAACATTGTTATATTTTATTTATAAAATATTTAGCAAACATGTCTATAATATTCATATATTAATCTCATATGTAATATCATATTAAATTATTATCCCTTAATATATTATATCAAGCAAAAACAGAGTTTTTATTGAATTCATTATAATCCATGATGTGAGTATTGCCCATAAATATTATTTAATTGACCATAACTGATTCTCTAAGGTTAATTAAATAATATTTCACTAAAGTTCTATAGTTTCAAAGGAATGAGCATTATTTCTTCATCACTATTTTGATCGCAACAACTAGAAGTGACAATCTAAAAATTCAGTTTTGGGCTATTTTAAAAACAACAAAGTATTATTTATAGGCATTATATACGAGTATCAGGCATTATCTTACTCGCTATGGCAAGTTATGGAAAAGGAATCTTATTATCCATGCCATAATATTTATTGCCAAAGTAAGCCAATTAAATAATTGACTCATTTTACTTCGAAATACGCAAACTAAAATTAATTGATGCATTTAAAAAAATATGGCTACACTAAACTCAAATGGATTAAATTATGCCATATTGTCAATAATACGGTGTAATGGCACACAAGTTAAATAAATAACAAAAATAATTTATTTCATTTCATCTTATTTTCATAAACATTAATTATTTAAAATCAAACTGAAATCAGCTAAAATTACAACATTGTAATTGATAACTAAGTTTTTAAACTTACAGATAATATAAAATCAACAAGAATAAATTCGTAGAAGAATAACAAAATAGAATATATTATATGGCACTAAAACAATAAATGACGTCGATATTTGGCATCATGCAATGTAAAAAAAGGTTTTGTTTAAATAAAGAGAATGTAATAATAATGATAAAAAAAAAATGGTTGCCTGTAAAGTCGGTTTTACGGGCGAAGATTTTACGTGACAACGTCTTTTTTTATCGTAATCTCAAAATCATTTGGAATTATTAAAATGTCACGTTTATGTTTCTCTTGCATGTTCGCCGTCTAACAAGTATAGCAGGCAATAGGCAAGCAAAAAATATCTGTGTCGTTCTTTATACAGCACCAAAGGGAACATGCAACTTTCGCATTCATCGTATAGTTATATCCCTCTTATCTTTTTTCGATTTTCTTGCGCGATATTTTAGACAAGACACTTTTCTAATAACACGTTTGGGTTCCGGAATTAGGGATTCGCGTGGCATTTTCCTTGTCCCGTTTTATTAGTCAACTGGGGTATGCTAATACGGGCTTCTGCGTATATTAGCAATTTTAGTAATCTTGTAGGCTGCCTTCAGAAGAGAAAATTTTGTTTTTCGTGAAGTCATATTTTCTTTTTCAACTAGATATTTATACAAACATTCTACGAGTTCCTGCTGGAGATTATATTGGGCACTCTCTTTTAATGTTAAATGTAGTAAAAGTTGAGAAGGAAAAAAAAAACACATGGTTAAGGATAAACAAAGTCTAAATTTCTGATGACTTGAATTCCACTTACAAAATTATTCGCGAAGAATGTCTTATTTTTATGTTTTAACACAAAAAAGAGAAATGTGTACAGTTCTGTGGTACTTCATGTAGAAAAAAAACACATCGCCTAATTTTCATCCAATCAGGCTCTACTTTTAAAAAGTAAAGCCTGGTTGAACTGCAAAAATGATTCATTTCAATATTTTAAAAGGCAGTTCTCAAGTTGTAGTTTAGATTTATGGAGCCTGGGTTCAGTAAAAAAAATCCCTTTATACCGAATCTCAGAAATGGTGTCCGAGTTGGTTATTTGGTCGGATTGGAAAACGGAGAATAGATCTTGAAAAAAGCTATCAAAACCAATATAAATCAAAACTATATAAACAAAAAGCTAATTTTCCCGTTTAAAAGAAATATCAAAAACTTGTTTATACCCAAAGATTCGAAATTATCATTCGTAGTTGTAAGATAAACAAACAAAGAAATACCTACTCAAAGTGTGAAAATAATAGCTACTGTTGTATAGAAATAATTGGGGCGGCCTCGGTAAGGACGATGATAGAAAATAATGAGCGTATAGAAGCGTAACTTAATTGAGTCTATAATTTAAATTTACTCATTTTCATAAGGTGTGCATTACACGGCCAACTGACTATGCAAACCCTGGTATCAATGCTTTTGTATTTTTTAATTAACTATCTCTGACGTGATTCCTGTAACGATCACCAGATGGCAGCTGGCTTAGCCTTCACAGTTAAAGTTAAACATTTCAAAATATTTTTTTGTGTAATATAATCATCGTGTTAATGATGCCATACAATCTTAAGGGGCTGGAAATTAATTAGCATTTAAATTATTTAACTGACTGAAAAGCAGACATGGCATAATATCTAACGAACTAAGCAATATTTGTGGTTGCTTGTAAACAACTTAAAACTGCTGAATTTGACATAAATAGGCTAAATAGTTCTTTCGCGTTTTAAATTAGTCCCCTAGTAAAAAAATTAATAAAGCGTTTTAAAATAAATTACGTTTGTAAAGAAAATTAAAACTAACATTATATGAAGTGAAGTTTTAATTCTAACCTATATTTATTTTGTAAATACTGTGCGCACACGAGGTTTTTGTGGGAACAACCTTACGTTCGTGTCATAGAAGTAAGGTTTCGGACAAAAAAAAACTATTTGTACCTTTTTGTAACTGCAGTCTTTAAAAAATAACACAGTTTCGTAATTTGTAAACGACGGTTAATTGTATGAAGATATTCCATTCATTTAAAAATAATGGGTGCATCAAGAGCCTCATATTAAAATTATGTATAATTGTTTTGGGTTTATGTCTGTAACATTACCATTTTCGAGAGATTGTACAACGCTTCGTATCTTATCAAATTTCATTGGATTAAATTTATAGAAAATGTTAATGAAATAAATGTGAATTTACCGAAACATTGGTCATTCCCAATACATAGATACATTTCAAATAATAGAGGATTAATAAAATTCGAGATGGCCTAATGAACCATAAGTTATTTCACATTTGAACGACTTTTTCTCTACGTTCTTAATATAAATATTTAGCAATTGCTTACATTCAGGGCTCAATCTAATTTTCTGATAAGTACGTTACAACAGTACAATAACGATGAGTTCAGCTCATGCTGTAACAATTGCACAACATGAACTCGAAATGCCTAAGCTTGAACTGTATCTTCTAATAAGATCTACCAATTAATACAATGCAGGTAGAATGCAATAAGGCACACACATTTGAACGAAGCACCCTTTTATGGTTTGTAAACAATTTTGTTGAAATCGTCTCCAATTTTAACGCAAATTTTGCGAAGTTCATTTAACCAAGACATGTAATCATGAAAATCTAATTTTAACACCCAAATGAATGTCAATTTTAGTTATAATTACCTTTTAGAACGTTTATTTACTCTCTGATTTGGAAAACCATCTAGATGTGTAAACAGAACGAAGTTTTACTTTAAAATTTGACTTTAAATAAAAGGATTTTCTGTGCACATGGAAATGGTTTTATCTACAAATACAAGTCAGACTATTTACAGTTGCTTAACATGCACGATCCTTACAAACACAGATTTTCAACAGTATAATCTTTATCCCAATCAATCTATTTCCTTTATTGACATTTATTAATCAAAATACCGAATCGGCTATTAATTTTGGTGACTTGATGACTTGATGACTTGCAGACTGGCTATGTCACAGTAAAAGACAAACATCAAATGGGTAATCCTGTTCTACTAATAGGATATCCTAGACCGAATCCCAGGACAAACACTTCAGACTGACAACGCAATTACCACCGTTATAAATTGCTCCTAACTTGCAGTCAGCCTAGCCTCTGTCTTTGTGTTATTGTCAAACTGCATTTCAGCTATACCAAAGAGTTACCGTGTTTTCTTCTATTACTACCCTAAAAATCCTCTAGTGCGCCTATACAAATTGTTGTATACTTTTATTGTTATTATATTTGTTTTGTAATTATTTGTTTGAATAATTAATAAATTTTCAATTTATAAGATTTTATGATTATTTGTTTCAAATCTATCAGTATTTATGAATTTAATTTATCAGGTTGTTGGGTCAATCAAAGAAAATAAGTACCGAAAGCAGAATTCTCTGAATAATCGAACCGATAGGTCTTTCTCACTGGTCTTCATATTGATTGGTTTGAATCTGTCTAAATATAAATATACCTATCTTCCCTCTAAAGTAGAACCATCTGGTAAAAGGATGCTCATGCAAAGTTAGGGTTTTCAGTTAGGATCATAAAATTAACTTATTCCTTTTTTAAATAAAATGTTTATAAACAAAACTCCAAAACAATCATAAAAAGAAAAGCCATTAAGTATAGTTTTAGCAAAAAATTTAATAAGCAAAGCGGCAACTTTTATAATAAGTTTTAAACAGCGTGATAAAAGTGTTGAAACTAAAACTATATTTTCGAGACCCGTCGTAAACCGAAGTTATAAGAATTTCACTCTGGACTCTGGGTGCT
Organism: Apomyelois bistriatella; assembly: GCA_947044815.1. NCBI lineage: Eukaryota > Metazoa > Arthropoda > Insecta > Lepidoptera > Pyralidae > Apomyelois > Apomyelois bistriatella. Next base: position 8,077,562 of record OX345703.1, read on the forward strand.
TTAAAGCCATAAAGCACACACAGTAAAACCCAGTCACTAAACAGCCATATTGACGTGAAGCTTTATTGTGGATTTTCCTGGGCATTTTTGTATTCTAAAAACATACAAAAACTGAGAAAAATAACTGGAATGAAACTAAAATAAAACTGATTGTTGCTACTAGCATGTAAGATCACGTGAACAGATGCATCAAAAAGGCATGTTCTTTAACGCCTCTTCTATTTCTGTCATCTCTTCTTCTTCGATGCCTCTTTTATTTGATGTACAAAAGATAAAGGAATATAAGCTGGGATCGGAAGACGTAACCCAACCAACCTCTTTTTTTTAATCATGTTTGGTGCAACTAAACCATATGAATAGACGACTCCCTCTTGTAGATCTCAAAAATAGAATCGGATAAAATAAAAGTAAGTATACCTATAGGTAATTTTATTTTTACTTCTTTTCGTCTGGTCTCAATTAACTTATTATTCCGTCTGACTTGTTTCGAATTTCACCATTAGCACTCTCAAGGAGTTGAAGACAAGTAGGTGGACGGCATAAGAATAAATGCGGATCTAAGAGAAAAGGTGGGTTCCGGGCATCAAAACCATATAGTAGGCTATAGAGTCTACTAATGGTACCATAGGGTTAAATTGTGCTTAATCTGACTGACTAAGACGATGATGATGTTTTGCTTGCTTGCTTACGTGATACCTAGTCATGTCCAAAATTCAAACTATTTTTATTATCTTTCTAGACTTAGATGTTAACCGAGTTACTTTTACATTTATACAAAATACCTATTATTTTTTCATCTCTGATCTAGAGTCCTAAGGTAGATCACAAAGACCTCCTTAGTACTAAACCCTATTAAACTATCTCAAGTTGGGATCTTAACAAATCTTAAAACTTGTTATTCTCGCTAGCCGCAACAGCTTATTTATATCTAAAAATATATTCAGTAAAATTATAAAGTTATCGCGTTTATTGCTGGCTTTCAGTCTAGACTACTACTTGTCCTGTGAATCTTAAAGTAATCTGGGCAGAATGGAATATATTATATTGTAGCAGTAACCCTAGGTTGAATTAGTCATCATTATTTCGAATATTCTTATTTATGAAATAATCGGGTGATTCAAGCCTCCAATATTCTAGCTAAACTGCAAACATTAAAGTATGATTTCCATGGGAAACAGCGAGTTCCGTAGAGTGCCAAAAATGCTAGAGGATCCAAGACACCCCATACACAATGACACCGCTGCCTCTCAACGCCTCAAAAGCAAAAAAAGCTTCCTGCAGACTGTCCGTCCTACACGAATAGACGCATCTAAAGCTAGGATGAGCTCATGGCTGAAGAGATGCACCTCCTCGTTCTTTGCCTGCAGAAAAACTGCCACTTGGCCACGATATGACTTTGCCAACATGGAAATGTCTAAATAGACTTAGAGCCCGAGTTGGTCGTAGCAAGGATAACCTGGCCAGGTGGTCTTTCATAAATGATGAAGATACCACCTGCTAGTGTGGTGCGTCCATCCAGACGATAGACCACCTTTTGACATGCCCGGCGTGATACCGGCGGCCCGATACCTGCACGCTGGAGAATCCATACTAGTCCATACTAATATTATAAATGCGAAAGTCTGCTTGTCTGCCTGTCTGTCTGTCACCTCTTCACGGCTAAACTGCTGAACCGATTATGATGATATTTGGTAGGGATGTAGTTAACGACCTGAGGTCAAACATAGGCTACTTTTGGGCGCGATATAACCGAGTCCCACGCGGGGCGAAGCCGCGGGGAACAGCTAGTTTATATATAAGGCTACAGAGAACGCTGTAAGGGTGACTCAATTTTGGGCATCCAAGGGTATATAAGGTGAAGTCCGACACGCTAAGAAAAAGAAAATGAGAAACACCTAAAACATGGGACTATAGGGGCAGTGGCATTAATTAGTGATTACTCATTGAATTAAGCAATCGCCGTATGACGCCTAATATATATATTTTTAATCTGTGCCGATAACCTGAAAGTACCAGCACGAACTGAGACGGATATGCATAAAAATAACAAAGAAAATATAGTATTGTCGTGGGAAATGAACTCGTAACCTTTGTTTTTTTATAAAACCTCCAAACGTAGGTCAAACTTTTATATATTTTTTAGTAAATAAGTTAATAACAATGAGGGACAAATATTTTTATGAAACTTTATTATCACAATTCAAGAGTAAAAATAATATAGCTACTAAATCCATATTAGTATATTTTTAAAAATATCTTCAGTTACAATAAATGTTAGTTTGTTAGTTAGGTTTAAGACCATGTTGATTAGTAGACAATTAAATATATTAAAAGTATGTGGACAAATTTTATTTGCCCACTATTTCATTCGATAGAAGATCAGCAGTCCAAATAAACGAATAGTCAAGTAGATAATATCTAAAATATTATAATAAATATCATGGCAATTCTTTGGGGCAGCAATTAGACAAGGAAACATAAAATATTAATCTTCCAATTAAAATAAATATCAAAAGCTTATTATATTACAAAATGTCGACTTTATACTTTAATGTTGTGAGGGTTTACCCTTTATCGTACAAACCTCAAATACAAAAAGTGCTTAAATAATATTTATTTATTTAACCTTTATTGTACAAAATACAAAATAAAATAAAGTACAATAGGCGGACTTGATGCTAAAAACATTATCCAACAGTCAACCTTTTTAATCTACTCCTACAATTCTCTTTGTATCTCCTCTACAATCTTCTTCCATTTTGCTTGAAGATGTTTACTTGCCTTCTTATCCTCTTTGGGTCCTCCTATATATAGACAAATCTTTCACCCTTTCTGGGACTTCATCAGGTCCTTTAGTAAAAACACTTCCATTCAAGTACTATTGCGGTTTTCTTTATCAATGCCTAAAACTAATTGCTTCTCATAGGCTTCTTACTCGTAATTCAATCTGCATACCTCTCTTATATTTATGTTTATAAATATTATAATATAAAAACCTTTTTATTACACCACTGAAGATACTAATTGAAATAGTAAGTAGTCACCTCAAATTCCTTGTATTAATGAATTTCCTAACTCCTTCGGCCACCCCAACGGCCAGCGTATCCTTGACAATAAAAAAATCAAAATAATTGGATCTTTACGTCTAGGGCAGTGAGTATATAAGGTGCCTGCGCCGGAGTTGGTTATCAGTCAGTCAGTGCTCAGTGCTGTGGAACAACCAAACTTACCTGCAACATGAAATTCTTGGTAAGGATTTGTGTTGAAAATTGATTTTTCAACTAATGCCAAAGTGTATTTATTTTATTTAATATAAATATTTTACTTAAAAAAACAAACTAAAAAGATAAATATTTTTTTACTTTTAAAATGATTTATTTTACTTGAGCCTAAAAAGTGATATTAACATAAAAAGTACTTATTAAAACATGTTTTAAAAATATAAAATTTATATTCCATTTTGTGTATGTAGTATCTTAATGTTTCAGTCATAACTTAGTAATATATTACAGAATAACTAAATGATATATCTAATAAGACTCGAAAATGTTAAACCTGTAATATTAAAACCTCATTTTCAAGACAGTTTCGTTGCGAATTTATTAATAACAGAAAATTGCACAGGCTAACTCAAATTATCCTGGCCATAACTAATAAATCATGACTTAGCCAAGACAAGTTAAAAAGAGCCCAGATTATTTCTAGAGCATGTGGTAGAAAATATCTGTGCAACATTAGCTATTACATATGTATGGTCGTTATAATGGAGACTGGATTGAAAGCAGGAGTGGAATAATGTAACTTCATTCACGTGAATAATGCCACTTGGGAGCCCAGATTGTGGTTGAAAGGTTAAAAGGAATAATATATGAAACATCTAGGAAACTAGTTAGTTTCTTGAATCTTTGACAAATGTTTAGACAAATGTTTGACAAATTTTGATTATTCAATATGTTGAAAAAGTTTTGTGCTAGACATGATAATGACAAAAAATTTAGCACAAATATGTAAGCTATCAAATAAAATTGCTTATCAAATTAAATTTTTTGAGCCTACCTATATGCCTCGTATTATACGAGGGTAAGTCTACGGACAAAAGTAATTGAAATATTATTTTGTGATCTTCATTTTTCGTAAAACACCTATCATTATTAATTGATATATGTAAATAGATATTTTATTTATTGTCTATGTTCATTTACAGTTTATTTAAGCAATTGATACGCCGAAAGTTTAATATTATTAAATAGTCATGTCAATGTCCTTCTCTTATATCTTAAAAATATATATCTATATATATATATACTTATTTTGTTAAAAATGTAGAAATACCATAGTCTCCCCACGGTCTCCATGGTTTTATAGTTGATCTATTACAAAATCTGTATAATAACTCAAATTATACAATTTCCTATGTCAAGAAATATACCACTTGACGCTGACATTATAATTATGTATACTAAACCAAAACAGGATATGAACTTCCTGTCATTCAAAAATCTTTGAAATGAAATAAAAAATAATAATAATAAAAGCCTATTTAGGAATACATAAAATAAAACAAATAAAATTATATAAAGTACAGTAAAAAAAAATCGGTATAAAGTTTTCTCAAATTCCATTTTCTACATTATACTTTACTTAAATTATTTACGAAATAGGTAGTCAGTAATTTTTATTAAAACTATAGATTTCTTGAATAAGCCATCATGTTATTAGACAATTATCCTCTTTATGACTCATAGACGACAATAATGACTTTATTCTATAACTGTACCCGTAGCTTAATAATTTCTTTTGAGTCATATAGGAAGTCTGAAATTGCACCTCCCTTTGTTTCCCAAGTTTCTATTATCCATGTTCGCCGGCTGATATTGCCACATGGCTAACAGCTGGTACAATGGACAATGTCCTGGAAATTAGTTGGGGTATCCTTGGGCTAATTAAAACAAACACGAAACTTCGTAACCTGATATGAGTGGGTGCTACTTACAAGTTAGGGATTCCATATCGAAGTTGCTTTTGAACTAAGAAAATAAGCAAAATAGTTTTGTTCAGTTAATACTCCGATCATAAGTTTAAACCCTTCGTTGACTATTAATATCAATACTAAGTTATTATCTATTCTATATATAGGTACTAGTTAAATCTGAGTGATTTTTCCTTAGGTGTATTTGGTCTATATTTTATTTGTATCCTTTGCTAATTATATTTAATCAAAGTTTACATATATGATAAGCTTCTATACTTTACTTTGAATATTATTTATATATATATACAATATACATATATTCTCTTATGGCCCTAGGCTCTGTCTACCCCGCATGGGACAAAGACGTGATTATATGTATGTATGTATGTACATATATTATAATAGACATACAAGTATTTGCTTTGATCAATTATTTAGTGACATTGCTTATCTTTTTTGTCTTTTTCCACAGATTGTCGTCGCCCTTGCCGCTGTTGCGGTCGCCGCTGAAGAGGCCAAGAAAACCGAAAAGCGTGGCTTAGCTGGTCTTGGCTATGGCGGTTTGGGCTATGGAGGCCATGGGCTGGGCTATGATGGCTTAGGATACGCCGGCGGACTTGGCGGTTACCACGGCGGTTTGGGATATGGTGGATATGGTATGTTATTTTTCTTATGGATAATTTTCTTTCGGCTGAACGTAGTATCTTATTAGCTCATACACTTTTTTTATTACGTAAAATATTCATTCAAATTGACAAATAGTGTACAATGACTCAGAATATAATTAACCATATCAAATATACCTCATATGTTCTGAGGTTAAAAACGTGGTGTGATAATACTACTGAATCCGTCTATATAATAGCGTTTTCGGTTCCGGCACCGTGAATAGTAATATTATTTTATGATTAATAAAGCAAACATGGTGTTCAGTTCATGTAATAAACCCAAGTGTACCTTATAATTCTCTGTTCTAAACATTACTAAATTAATTGAAAATAGGGTTGTCGATGTTTTAATTTTATCGATAATTTTAATTCTCTATTCTAAAGTACCTATCGAATGCTTTCATATTTTAGTTTTTTACTTGGAATAGTTACTTTTTATTTTGTCTTCACTAAAGGCTAGGCAAATAAATTTAAAAGGTACATCTCAAAAATAAATAAAGGCATTATATTTTTGAGATGTACCTTTTGAATTTAAATATAAGGTTGACAAAATATTTGAGCCTTTATATTTATGCCAGCTTTTCTTTGTCAGATATTAAATTAGGCGTAATAAAAAAACGTGAATTGACAGTCATCTTTATGGATTTATTCTTCTTTACGAATTTTCTTTATCTCTATTTATCATTTTACAAAACAAATAATAATGCTATCATTTTTAAGATTCGAGATTTGAATCGATAATCTTTGTAGAGCATTAAGAATTTGTTATTTGCTCAAAATATCGACAAAGCAATCTATCGTATAGTGCATCCCTTCTTGGAAGTAGTTACACGTGCCTGCAAATAGTATTGGAGCATTCCCGACTATCTCCGTTTCACTGCGCTTACAACAAAGTGGTGCCTTAACCTGATTTATCGATGCCATTACTTACCCTTACAGCTCTATTTCTAATTAGAACGTGCAAAAAATACATGAATTTTACCCATTTCAAGACATTTTATTGTATCGCTTGTGATTAAAAATTTATAGTAGGTACGTACATCGAACGAAAAAGGACTACGCTCGATTCAATTAAAAATAGGGTTGATTTTTTTTTAAAGAAAATGAGTTTCTATTCGTTTATACATTTTTTGTGTTACCTTGATATTCCAAACTAATTCCGATTTTAACTTTTTTTTGTTGAAGAGTATTTACCTTATTAATTAAAGTAGTAGATATGTCCAACAATATGAAATAAAGATTTTTTCTTACATATTCCTTAGTTCTTTGCTTGCTCCGCACATGGACTAGTATTTAAAACAAACCATACTACATTTAGTACGGTGATAGTGTTTTAAATACTAATACCATCTTCACAGCCACTGTTTCTCGGAGGATTAACACCTACGATCATTAATCACTGGTTTATAGATAAATGGTTAATAAGTAGTTTTCTTTAAAAAAAAAAATTATCGAATGTTGTGTTTGTCGGATTCATGATCTCATAAGTAGCCAACGATAGAGCAACTAACGTAGCGACATACTGGTCAAAACTAATTAAGGACATAAATTATTTAGAAAAACAAGAGGAAGAATTAATGAAATGAGAATTCCATAAACCCGAAATTTTACTAATGGGTACTTTTTATACATCGTAATAACTCCAATCCTCCATTGATGTCTTTTATCTTTTATCATAAAATATAGACTAGTGATCAAAGGCATAATACTTAATAACTATTCTGAGTTTTGTAAGAAAATAGCTTTAAAGTGCTTTCATCTCAAAATTAATCGTCGAAATGTCAAAATCATTGAAACATCAATGGTATCAGCTATTATTTATATAATTTGGAAGTTTCTGCTAAAGAGTAAATAATTGGCGTTGTTTTAAAGATCACTCGTATTTCAAACGGCCAAAGATGGCTTTTGATTAAGAAATCGTTTCATTGGTCGGACACATCATAAGGTTTAACACTGAGAAAACGTTTGAAGAAAGAACTTATCATTTTATGAATTCAAAGCTTTAAATTCCTAGTTCTATCTAAATCCTTGATTTATTGTCCAGTTTTTATAAACAGACTATTATAGGTACAACTGCTAGTATAGCCCCTTGTAATAAGGATATGTCCAGGCTGTAGTTACAGATCATTCCACGCTGTAGTGACAAGTCATTAACTTTCAATAATATTTTGCTCCAGTATTTTTCGCGGTTGCATGGATCTTCGTAGTATGTTATTCATTTACCAATAATTACTTCTATTAACTGAACCTTAAAATTTATAGTAGTGAACAAAAGATACGATAAACTAGCATCAGTGGTGCAATAAAACGGCAGTTAAGTGCACGGAGAGCAAATCGTTCCGGGAGATTAATACTAAGGGCGACATAGACTTGCCACTAGGACTCACTACGTTGAGGTTGTACATTTATATATATCTAAATAATTGATAATAATTTCAACAAATATTACTTACAACCTCAAAATTGAAAACAGTTGGAGGGATGTACCAGGTATCCCTAAAACGATTAAGTATGAAAAGACCTCCAAAGAGCCGACTGGCAAAAGGTGACGCAAAATAGGGAGAAGTAGAGAACTCTTGTGTCAGAGGCCAGGATCCATTTTGGATCATCGTAGTAAGTAAGTAGTACTACTACCTGAAAAACATTTATATAAAGCGACAGTGAAAGTGATACATTTATATATTTGCAGTAATTAATTAGATATGATGTTTATTTAGCGTCTATGTTATATAAAAAAATAATACGACTTTGATAACGGACGATTTTATTAAAGGATGCTAATTGTCTGCATTTGTAGTTCAGCTTTTCAATAAGCCGAAAATATTCAAATGTAGTAATGTGTATCCATTTCCAAAATATCTCGTTTGCTACGATCCTAAGCGAAATGAAATGGTTGTTCCAACGCTCATTACCTCCTCAACCTAGGGTTTGGTGCATTGGATGACGGCTTTGGGTTCCGTAATCGCTGCACCGGCTCTAATGACATGAATGTTATGTTCCCATTCCACAAATAGTTTTTAGTTATAACCATAAATTCTTCATTCATTTCATATGATTTATGAATGAATCCGATGGTTTTTTCAATTTTGTAAAAATTTTCTACCATAGTGATCTTTATTCCTATTGCTATCTGAATGCAAGGGGTCATTTTGAAAGATCCATAAATGTCAGAATTAATTTTACATTATATTTAGGAGTATATTGCGAGAAACAGCGAAATCATTAAATAAACTGAATAAAATTTAATCCACAAAAACATGCTTATAATCAAAATATTCGTGTCAACTATGCAGCTAATAATTGTGTACATTATTTAACGTCATTAGTATATCCCATACACCTACTTATAGCTAAGCTTAGAAATACAATCAACTTTGACATTCGTTGTGGGAAAATTAGATAATCAGCAAGCGATCAATCAACTCTAGTACAAACACAAAATGATCGTAAGGACAATCTTGACAATAATGATTAAGATAATAATCTATGTCATCACATAGGAAACAGGTAAGCAGGTAGTCGTAGATATTGGTAAGAAATAAGTACACCGTACATAATTACCGTTGCTACAATGACCATTACACAATGTCACAAGGTGTAATGACACACGTGGGAAACAAAGGATCCTTGGCACACAATCTAACGTCTGTCATTGTCCACTTTTAACTATTTTGATTATACAATTTGTAGTTATTTCCGATAATGCTCTGGCTGAGTAATAAGATCCAACAACGGCAGGGTGAGTGCAAAGCAACTAGAGATTTCTTATTAATTTATACAAGCTACTGCTAAAGAGAAGTTTTTTGTGTATCTACCACAATTTTGTGTCAAATTTTTCTACTAAAAAAAAAGGGAAGTGTAGTTACATTAAATTAGATAGATTGCATTTATTTGATGACATAGCAAAGTTGACTCTATTTTGACCCATTCAGTAAGCTTTTATGTATATTTTTCTTGCCCTATTCTATGAAGATATAAATATATTTTTCTTATAGATTGACATTGCACCAGCAATGATTTACGAAAAAATTTGTAAATTTTAGGAATTTTCTTGAATATACTTCCGATTGCACTACATAATCGTTAATATTAAATCCATTAAATTTTTTTTATATTTTCTAACATCTGAATTTTATTGAATGGCCGAAAACACCAGACAAATTATTCAAAACTTTTCATTAACAAAATTATCTTGTAACCTTCACATTGAGCATTCGATTTATAATTCGCCACGGTATTTGTTCACAAAAAATCCAATGTTATTGTGCAAGAAACGATAACCCTTCCTTCCCTGTCCAATTGAGTTATAATATTGTTTGTCATTGAATATCTGAAGGCGACAAAAACTCCCTGGCCAATCTATTCTCCGATGTTATGAATAATCACTTTAGCAAGTTCAGCAAAGTTCGAGGTTCTCTTTGATATTCTGTGTTGAATTATCTGGTTTTGTGAACTATTCCTTGTAATATTAATGTTACCAAATTTAAGTTGTAGCTAAATTGATATCTTTACATACATATTAGTTGAATGAGAAAAAAATCTTTGATATTGCTGGAATTTTAAAAATAAGTAAGTACCTATGTAATTTATAGACCAATTTTTAAATACTATACATATAAGCATTCATTAAGTCATACTGTTAAAAGACAGTGACTAGCGCGTTTAAGTTTTAATTTATGACTAATACAGAACCTACCTTCTAGTGCGAATGTCTTCTATCAAACAAAATATGACTATAAACGTCGATTCATAACTGCTAAAGCTTGTGTTGAACCCATAGACGTACAAAATCGCGCGCGTTCTAAAAAAATTTTCTTGAATCTATGGTTGAACCTTTGATGGATAGGCGCAAGTATGTAACTAAAAATAGACTATTAGGTACCCTAGTCATACAAAATTTGAAAACATGATTTTCATTTGTTTTTCAGCTGCTCCGGTAGCTGTCAGCAAAGTAGCGTACACTACCGCCCACGGCCTTGGTGGCTACGGAGGCTACGGCGGCTATGGCTACAGCGGACTTGGCGGATATGGCGGTTATTCTGGCCTCGGTAAGTGTGAAACGAATTTTCAGCGATAGAAACAATTGAGCACCAATTTCTGCTTTGTTTACAGACGTTAGTGTATAAAGTAAACGTTCTATAATATGCAAATGGGTCCGGGTAAATTACCTTTTTCCCATCTAATGGAATCTAGGGATAATCTAATGGGACTACGCAAAAAGGTGGTTAGATTATTCATAGTAAAGAGCTGAAATATAGAGATTAAACTGCAACCTATATTCACATATTTTGCTTTGTAATTCATACATTTGTTTTTATGCCTTGTCTTGCCGCGACTTGTTCGTAGAATTCATACAATCGATTCGAGTTTTTGCAGAAGCACCAAAGTCTTCGCCAATGGGCCTGTATATTATCCTATAATATTAAACGGGCAATAAATTTATTTGTACTCGCATTTTCGAAAGCGGCTCTAACGATTTCTTTGAAATTTTAAACATAAATTCTTACATAGTCTAAAAGATAATCTAGCTAGGTTCCATGTCTTGGAAAATTCATTTTACCCATTTTTTCACGCAAAAAAATTTTCTGCATAAAAGAGCGAAGCTCGATCTGAGGTACTGAATTTATATCTATCACCATTTTTTTAGAAACATACATAATACGCAAGAAAATAATAATTATTCTATCGGTAATTTCGATGGATTTATTGATTAAAACATATTCTACAGTGGATCGCATTAACCCCACAAAATCTACTGTTCTATGTGGCTTACTGTAACTACTTACATAACGTACTTACACTATATAAATTACACCGCATTTTTCTGTGGCCTTCAAACCGAAACAATGACTTTTGAATGTGGGAATATACGATTTCTCATAATCTTTTCGACAATGTTAAGGACATAGGAAGTCCATTGTTTTTTTAAATTTAGTTATCAGAATGATTTATACTATAATGATCGAAAGTTTTTACTTAATTTGTATTATTACACTTTCCTATATCGTTACGAAGATGAAGGATATCGGTATCTTAAATTATCAAATGTACAATAGCGATCTTAGATTTCATGAAATGGTTAACCCAAAACGTCTAACAGAATACAGACTGTAAGGTGTAATTCCTCAGGGTAATATAGCAAAACAGGATCACTCAATCTGTAGATATGCAATCATCCAAGAAACTATTTTATTTACAAAATTTTTATTTACTAAATTAATAGACATGGAGCTATAAGTTATGGAAACCCTGGCATAGCAAATTCGTATACCATTTGAGACTTTAGGTTCCTACAAATTCAAACGCCAATATGTCCCATAAGCCACTAACTGCAACAGTAACCTAGTTCAAACTAATTTATATCTTCAAATCTGCCTGAATCTGATAACCCAAGCCGAACCATTCGCGGAATTGTACAAGATATCAGACCTCTTAATCTCATGCATAATTTCGTGCTATCTGCTCTCTTGTTCGAAACCAATTATAATAAAGACAATAGTATTCTTTTAGATCTGATCAAATTTGCGACGAACATAAAACCACGAAAAGTTTCTCACTACGAAGTTGTCAAGAGAATCGATAAAAGGTTTAAAAAGTATTATTTGTAACTTTTAGCGTGGCCGGAATTGAAAAATTTTAATGAAAAATTGGTTTGGTTTGCTTGTCAATTATGTAATAATTTATTTACTTGTATATCATAATACATAAAAGTTAGGAGTCGAAAGTGAAAAGAGAAATATTGACTTGACCCCTTTTGGGCCTCCTCCTACGAGACAAGGGTTTATTCCAAGGGGTTATAATGATTTTAACCAACACATTTTTGTCATCATTAAAATGCATTTATTTGTTCATCGCCTAATGGCTCTTAATTTAAGTACATGTAATAATATTTATGTAATTAACAGGCGGATATGGCGGACACGGTTACTACGCTGCCCCAGCTGTAAGCTATTCCAACCAAATCGGCTACGGCGGTGCGTACGGTGGCTACGGACACGGTCTCGGTGGCTACGGAGGCTACGGCGGACTCGGCTACTACGGACATCACTAAACTAAAAAAGTCGCGCCCCCAAAATTGTGTTCACTTTTTAAATACTCAATTATCTTGGGGTACATCCCACTGCCATTTTTAATTTTCAAAATTGGCTTTTTATATTGGTTGTGATAAAGGATACCCTTACTTTATTTTATAGAGTATTTTGTACAACAAATCGTATGCTACTGAGTCTATGTAAATATAAAGATATATTAAAAAACAAACCCATTTTGATTATTTATTTTTAAAAAATCACATGTATCTTCTGTATTCATCAAACACGAATCATACGTACCTACATTCCAATATTTTTGCAACAAATTTCCATGGATTTATCAAATAACTAACCTTGTAGATGGAAAATAAATTTTATCAGGATTCCCATAACACCATTAACATACGTACCCTTGATATATAATCCAAGGGCGTAATATAAATTGATCATATAGGCACGCGGCGCACCCTACGAGGTACAAGTGCGATCCAGTTACCCATTCTTTACGTTTGGGGATGATATATTGATTTCAATGCAATACATCATTATTACACAAAGAATTTTGCAAAGGAATACATTTGAACAGCAAAAAATAAACTTACTGAAAATACCCTCATGAATATTAATTCAATCAAATTAACCTAACTTATTTTTTACATAGACAAATTTTACCTTCTTACTGCTATAGGGCAATGTTGGTTTTATAAACTTAATTGTAATGAATTTGGCCGGAGTATACAAAAGTTACCTATATTAATTATGTAATTATCTGAATAATCATCAATCTATATATTTACAATATTATATATATATATATAAAATATAAAAGAAAGTCGTGTTAGTTACACTATTCATAACTCAAGAACGGCTGAACTGTGGCTGGAAATTGATGGGGTGGTAGCTAAGAACCAGGAGAGGACATAGGGTAACTTTCATCCCGGGAAAAGCATTGTTGCCTAGGGAGTTAAACGCGGGCGAAGCCGCGGTATAAAACTAGTACTATATGAATAAAAACAAAACTTAAACTGAATTTGTACATAGAAGTCTAGGTAATATTATTTATTAAAGATTTTAAATACATATTAGGTATCTACTTATAAAAGTCCTTAAAGCATTCAAAGGACCTCTTCAGACGCAGCTTCTTTGAACCCAGACAACATAATATTGTGCGTATTCATCTTGATATTTTGAGAATCACTGACCTTTTGATGTAATCCTTTCAGTGGATTCAGATTCATTCAGACATATCAACGCTGTAATGTTACCTTTACCATTTATACATATTGAGATGTCTATATTAAATAGTACAAGTTAGAAGTGCTTCCTACTTTATTTTATTTGAGAACATTAAATATCAAACTCGACGAAAACAAAATAGAAAAGACTCATTAACGGCCTATTTCAGTGTATGGAATTTACCTTACTATCCGCAAGAGGCGCTGTACAGGTATGTTAGTATTATAATATATTCTGTGGTTTTTCATATAAAATTACTAACGTCGCGCAACAGAATACAGAATCTCGAGGTAGAGCCTTGTATCGGTTCATTTTAACATTAAGAAATAAGGTGAAACGAAGCGACACAATGTCAAACTTGTGTTTTCAATGAATAATGATTTTTATTTGATGGTGGTGCTAGTGTTCACTGAGGTATCACCTTAATATTATCTTGTTCAAATGAGTACCGACATTAGGTACCAGGCATTCAATTATTAGATTGAAAATTAACGATCGCAATCATTACGAGAATATTAAAAAAAAATATAAAATAAGTAGGTACCTACATACTTTGGTATACTTTTTTATGATTTACCTTTGCTACTCTGGTTTTACTTCGCTCTCGCACCTCCGTGCGCAAGGCAAACTCACATTAGCATAAATGAATTATTGACACCATGCAAAATAAGCGGCTGCTGAAGAAAAAAATGTATTATTCACAAATGTAAGTCCCCCAAGTTTAGGGTAAAACCGGGATAAATGGTGTGTGAGGCAGCGTGAGTTTCAAGCGCCTTTCAAAGATGTCAGTTTTCTTTTTACGTATAGCACGCACATTTTGCTATTAATATTCTGCTATACCTATTTTATCGTGTTTTTGACATCTTGTGTAGCACGAGAAGTATTGTAACCATAGACATAGGAAATCGCGCGCGGTCTCTACAGCATTTTTTTATCTATGATTGTAGCGTATGGCTAAAAAATTAATTTCTGACAAAAAATAAAAATAAAGCTACTTATTTTGGTATAAGTACTTTCCTGTTTTTGACTAGTTTGTAGTTACACATAGGTACCCCTTACTTACTTACAATATTTTACAATAATGTATTAAATAGTGTGTCTCACATTTATTTACTTAGTTTAATTATCATTATAGAGGCTCAACACAATTGGCAGGTAAACAGCTTAAGCATGTTTATTCAGCACTCCTGGTTGACTCTCGGTTTGTTAGTTAACAAACAATTAAATAAAGCACTCGTGTATTAGGCATATTAATCACTAAAGGTAGTAAACATATAATATAATTGAGTTTTTCTTTTTTTTCGTGTCAAAACAAGTGACTTTAACGGCTTTATCTGGCGCCACATACAGGGTTTTATATCAATTTTCCACGGGAACAGTTCCCAAGATGAAAGGTATCCTATGTCCTTTTCAATGCTTCTTTCTATGTGTTTGCGAAATTACAGAAAGATTGGTGCAGTAGATAGGACGCTAAAGCATAACAAACAAACAAACTCACTTTCACTATTAGTAAAGATTATAAAAAGTTGCTTTTAGTGTCAAAGTACCTATGTTTGCTAAAGGATTTTGAAGTAGTTTTTAATAAATTCTTTTAGGATCGTATACCTACAGCTCATACAAAACTCATATTTAACGAGGCGTCTCATTGTGAAACTCATGTTACATGTACATACAAAGTAAATCTGAAAATGCAATATTGATTTTACAAAGAAGCTGTTATCATGCCTTTTACAAACCCACATTCGTCGAAAATGAGCGGGAAACTAGCGGACACATGGAAAAAGAAGCAAAGGGAACGCGATTATCGTCGTTGAACAAAATGAAAGGATAACAGTGCTCCCGCATTTAGTGAATCAACAAGGCATACATATTGCATTTACATAGTCCTCAAACAAATAAAAAATTTGGAATTAAAGTACAATAGTAACTAGATATTTTTACTCGAGTGGTTTTTTGAGTAATCATAGACAAGGCTGGTATTGTTTGTAATATAGGTTGTAATATAGAAATAAAGGTAGAGATGAGGTAGAGTCAGGTAAGTAAAAATACTAATTTTGAACTGTATTGCAAAGATATTTAAAAATAAAATTTCCTGTAACGAGCCAAATGAATTTAACATTTTATAAAAATATAGTGAATACGCTTTCGCCGCCCCTGGCAGACATGACAACTATTACAAAAAAAAACAAGCAAATACACGCAGATGAGTTGCCTGAACATTTTCCCAGGCGTTAGTAAAAACGCGAGATTTTTTAATTAAACATGTATGCATTCTAACCACCCTGAATTGGATTTTGCTGGCAAATTGCTTTGCTGGCTTTCCTTACTTTGTTTGGTGTTAAGCTATTCAAACACATTTGAGAAAGCTTTCATTGAAAGGAATTGAATACCCATAGAGACAGGTGAAGTTCGAAAAACAAAATAATAAACACCACAGTTTTAGGCACCTACTGATTAGAAAAAAAGAAACACAGTGATTTATGTACTTACTTAACTGAAACGTCGAACGTATACAAACTGTAAGCATCATAGAATTAGGTAGATACCTACCTACTGCATGCGTCCCAATTTTATGCGTTTTTTATTGCGTTTAAAGGTTATGTCACAAAACAAACTGAGACATCAGTGCATTAAAAATTCTAATACAGATAATCTTCTGTCATGTCACGAAAGAGGAAAACAATTATAGATATTGTATCGCGTCTTGTCAAAGCTGCGAAATCAGATTTCATATATCAATTTTATGCCCCATTTCCGTCGACGGCGACGATGTTCGACATCTTTGAATTATTTATCTTAGTACAACCCTATCGTGTGGCTGTCGCTTTAACGCTCCAAATGACAACCCCTAGCAGAAGTACCTACTTACTTACTTATTTACAGATGTTATTTTTATATCTACACGTCTTGTAAACCAAGTAGGTACTTAGGTAGTCATATTTTATTTAATGATCAAGCCTATTCTTTGATGGTAAACATAGACTACAGATTTCCACTTGCATTCACCAGTCTCGTTATAAATGCACGCTTGATGATTTCAACTACTACCTACTACTTATATCTCCCTTTTTCAAGAGGCCTACGATTTGGTCGCAGTCTATTAAATGCCTATGTTAAGTGAACATACATCAATATCAATTTGAAGGAGCCACGGAAGAGACTATAAATGTGCAACAGTAATTTTTTTGGCAGAACCCAAAATACTAAGTTAAAGAATGATGGCGGAATTTTTACGAATAAAAAAAAAAAATACGGATGAGTTGATTTTTTTTTTACAACATCATAAGAGTCCCAGAAATACATTTCTGTAAATAAAATATTTTTAAACCCCCGGGAAAAAAACTAGATTTTTATTATAAATTATGTTACCAGAACTTAAATATGGCAATGTAGAAAGTGAAACATTCGCATAGAGCCACGACTTACAACTGCCAATGTCACTGTCATTCAAACTGACTTGAACTCTGTAGATTGCGGTCTACATAAAGAAAGTGCAAAGCAATAAATATATTGACTTTCCTAATATCCTAACCTAGTACTCTACTATAATCAATTAAATCAACTGTCAATGTCGATTTGACAATGCTAGCAACTGTCAGAGTGACATGATGTTTCAGTTCAGTTGTGGTTGGGTGGGTTTTGTTTTAAATATGGCGATGGAAAATGAAACAAAAGGACGACTTTTAAAAAACGGAATAATTAAAAAACCCCGGGGTTTATAATTATTTAGTGGTGGTAAACGTGTAATTAGTTAAGTGTTCTTGCTAATGCGATTTGTTTCAAGTTATCTATATTTTTTGTTTTTTTTCGTACAAACGATGTATGGGGCTTCGCCAGGATTCTTTAAGTTTTCCTCATTATAATGACAAAATGCAAGCAAAATGAACCCATTGTCTCAGAGTCCAAAAAGTCAAATTTGTTTTATTACCTACCTCAAAAAAAAGAACTAAGAAAACCGAAATTTGTGCAAACATTTCTCATTTCTATCTTGAAAAAATATTTTTATTCAAATTTAATTTATATGTTGCTTCGTTTTTATGTGTTCGCAACGTACTGAACTGATAAAGATGTAATTTGATATTTTGATAGACAGCTTTACCCTTATAAGTCATTATGCCGCAATTTATTGCGAAATTTACACCAATACCCAAGGTGCAACACTACCTGACTAATTTAACTTAGCTAATCTATATAAATATTAACTAAAATTAAGCTCATATAACTTGGAAGTTAGATAAGAAATGGGTTGCCTAAAATTCCTATTCTGCATGAGGAATTAATAGGAAATACAATACAATTGAAACCCTTTGTTTTTCTTGTGTAATGTACACAATATTTTTTGTTATACATTGTATTTATTATATAACATGTGCCTACAACGTGTTTTATTTAATTGTAATATTTACAATGATAAATAGATTGTAAAAAGTAAAGCACAAAAGATATTTATACCAGATAATCTTTTGAAATCCATATCCATACTAATATTATAAATGCGAAAGTCTGTCTGTCTGTCTGTCATCTCTTCACGGCTAAACTGCTGGACCGACTGTGATGAAATGTAGTTGTACTTTTAACGACCTGAGGTCAAACATAGGCTACTTTTGGGCGCGATATAACCGAGTCCCACGCGGGGCGAAGCCGCGGGGAACAGCTAGTTAGAAATAAACAAACTGTAGTGCGGAATAGATTATTAAACTAATAGATATCAAATATTACTAAGCAGGGAGAAATATTATCTGTAGAAGTCAGAGTAGGTTATAATAGCGCTTGTGAAGGGAACTCGACTGCCATAACCTTTGCCTAATTTAAATTCTCTTAAAATGCCCAAAATGTCCTGGAAATGGGCAGATAGTACCCGACAATGGCGATAAACCTACCGTGCTGACTACTGGTCTGCAAAAACACTTGTCGTATTTTTAATTAATTTTCATACGATGTTGTCACGGGCTAAAAGGGTTCATATGGGGTAAGGGTGATAAATTTCCGGGTCACCTTTATTTAGTCACTAGTAAAATATAAGGGGAGCAAAGGTAGGTTTCAATTGAAGCTACAGTTTCATTGCTGCGACAAATACAAGTTTTTTTTAATACAATTGGTATATAAACAAAAATTTGCGCTCGTAAGTATGTCACTAGCACGCTGACAACTTAGATGTTGCACCAAAGCAGTTAGCATTTTCACTGGCATATACCTATTTATATTACCGTATTTATATTTGATACAAGCTAAATCGCGCGGTTTCAACCTATTTCATTTATTATTTATAACATACCCTAAGAATCAGACTATTATATTACTACATAAATTTGATATTTCTACAAACTGACAAACTTACAAACACTTCCTTTTAATATAATATGTAAGTATTGATACGTCTATCATTAATTTATTAATAAGGCAAAAGAAACACTCCTTTGTCTATTGATAACTTCCTTATCTTTTTATAACCATAGAATAACAAAATCCTGGTCTTTAAGTTAAAATTATTAAATTTACGTTAATACTGAAACTGCTGAAAAATTAGTAAAATTATTAATATTTACTTAACTAGTTGTCAAATATTTCTGGCTGTTCAGCTATTTTGTTACTTGTTTAATTTTAGCCATTTAATATGTCAAATATTACTAGTTCTGTTACATTTTAGTTTTACATTCTAGTTAACTAAATTAACATCGAGATTAATATTGTAAATTGGCGGTTCTTCCAGTTGTAATCTTAGGACAAATATTAGCCAAATTAAACACGAACAATTCATAAAAGTTATTTAACTATCTAAATATCCCCATCTAGCAAAACACCGAATGAAGTAGAAGTTTAGAAAATGTTATTATAACATAAGGCCTTTTACATACATATAAAAAAAGTTGTCTTCTGCGCACGATTCAAAATTCTTTGTTGTGTCCTAAGTTAAGTCGAGTTCTTGTTCGTCCCGCCTGTTAGGAAATACTTTATGGAATGTTTAAAAAAAAAACATGTTCTTTTTCTTCTTGCAAATACTAATCAAGCATAGATTTAAAAGGGCGCGATTTCGTTATTCTATGCTATAGCGAAATTTTAAAAACAGACTAAGTCCTCAAATTCGAAACAGGCAATCGGTCAATTTTTATAACAATATAGAGTCTATGTTTATTTATGAAAACCGTGATGGTCAACAATTTTAACCATCAAGGCCTGAGGTTCTATTTTTGAAACTTATGAGTAACTCAAATTCTGTGAATCGATGGATTAGATTAAAATAGAATTACTTATAAAAATAGTAGATTTTAAAAAAAGGATAGAACCTCTTAGTAGTCTTTTGATTTTAATTTAATAACAACTAGAAGGTAGCCGGGACTGCAGAACGGAATCATCATTTAAATAATTTTAGTTTTTATTTTAAAATACTAGCTAACATTGAGGTGTTTTAAAGCAACAATCTCCTATCAAACTGAATATAACTTGTGCAAATTAGTGTTTTGTTTAATTCAAACCTTAGATTTTAAGTATACGCCTTATCTACTAATAGATCACGGCGGTAATTTACTTCAATAAGACGAAAATTTAAAAAAAGAAAACTACCTATTTATATTTCGTCGATTACGAGTCTCCAAATATCTTCATATCTCAAGAACTCTGAAATCTGGTCTCAGTATACCTATTTCTTCGAGGCAGATCCCGATCCTGACTGCCACATCCAGTATTGTAACTTTGACACCGTATTTTATGATCGTAATATTTTATTCTCTCCTAACAAGTCTTATGTTACGGAAGCAACCCTTCGAACGCATCCCAAAATTGGTGACATGGCAACCTAATCTAATTTTATCAAACTGCGGGAAATTTTCTGAACGAGAATTGAATACAGATAAACGAACAAACAAACATGTGAAGGGGATCTAATAAATCTTGTTTACGAGGGTTAAAAATATAGCGTTGCAAAAATCATCAATTCCGAAACAGGAGGGATGTATGGCAATCTATACGTCCTTTTTTATAGAAAAACAAAAAAAAAACGCTTTAACTCTGCGTGGTTATTTATCTGATAGAGCCTAGCTAGTTCATATATAAGCTATCTCACTGCCAAAGAAAGTCATTACTACCTGACAATCTTTCCTTTTTTTTTCTTATGTTTTGACGTGACAACGTCTTATAAATTGGTTTGTTGGGTGACACTTCAAGAAACTGCGTTACGCTCCGCTCACGTTATGCGCTCACAATGAGAGCGAGTGAGAGGCACGCGTCCCTTCCAGTCGTTGTCACGTAAAACTTTCGCCCGTATACCGACTTTACAGGCAACCAATTTTTTTTTTAAACTTATTTACAGACATTATCACAGATTAATAACAAACTAAGATTGCGTAGTGAGCCAAAGTAAGTCATGACCTTCAAAAATAAGGATTTCTACTCGGACTGTTCTGTCGTCGTTTTGTCAGTTAAATAAATTTGAATAAAAAAGATATACTTGGGTAATAATTTATTTCGAAAAATTTAATTTCGTAACTGTAATATAAATAATTTATATAAAACGTTCTAATTAAAAATAGTCTAATTTCGTAGCTTGTTACGAAAATATTGATAGGTTAAAATAATTTAGATTTTATGTATATTTATTGAGCATTTTATGAGTATTTTAAGAAGATACTCCGCTGGGTCATCGACCCAAAGAGGTCTTAGTTTCCAAAAAGACAGAGGACCAGTATTTCTGCGCGATGACTGTGGGGGCTTAGCCAAAGTCACAATTTCAACACGTTAACGAATGTCAACAAGAACAAAATGTACGGGATTGACCGTGCTAACTAAATCACGTGGTCAATCGTATACCAATCCCATACATTTTATTCTTATCGACTTTCGTTAACGTTTTGAAATTGAGGCTTTGGCTAAGCCCCCAGTTCTCACATCTCACGCAGCTCAGCCTGCACTTCATCGCCCTGGCGATCTGAGAAGCACCCGTAGCCAAGAGACAATTTCAAAACGCTAACTAATGTCGACAAGAACAAAATGTATGGGATTGACATAAGCTGATCAATCTTATGTCAATTCTATACATTTTGTTCTTGTCGACATTAGTTAGCGTTTTGCGATTATGACTTTGGCTAAGGACGCAGATACGCTTACTTATTAAGTAAGATTGTTCATAACCAGAGATATAACAATTACCGACCACAAGTGAACCAGTGCGGAGACGAGATCCAGAACAAAGCTAATTTAGCGGTCGCCTGCACCCCTTGTTATTTATTACGGTGCTATTGCATCCCGCAATATTTGCGAGTCATACACTGAAGCGGGTAAAGGTGCTCTATTAGCATATTTATTACTTACTTCCTCTGATACAACCCTTTGAGGGTTGACTTGGCTGTTAATATCACCATGGATTTTCTTAAACTTATAATGTTTTAATAATATCACTACTAGGTACTATTTATACTAATATGACATAAAGTTTTAGGCAACGAAAAGAAATTTTATACTCCGAACTATTGAACAGTTTTCAAATAATCAGCTAATGTTAAATAGGAATTCGTATGAAATATAAATCATGACATCATTATATTTCTAAGTCAAATACTTATATACCTAAAGTATTAATATAAATGTAATGACGTCATTTCACATTAACAATATTAGAATTAAAGATTAAATATAATAATAATAATATGTTGGACTTTAATAATATTACCTAGTTCATTTAATTTATTTGTATTTTTATTTTAATAAATAATTGTATGGGTATCCATAATTATATTTTGATTCAACAGTTAAAATGAGTTTCTTATTACTATTTATACTTAGAAGTACTATTGCTAAATAATAGAATATTTTTTTATTAAGAATCTAGTTATTATACCCTCGACTACCGTGAATTAACACTAAATAGGATAACTATTTGTTATGCGGTACTCGGGTACCGCCCGGTCGTGAGAGATTAATACGTAATTGCACTTTAATTACTATTATAATAAGCCTAGTATATAAATATATTCTTCTTCTTTCTCATACCGGTGTCACCCATAGTTGGGTATAGGCCTGTTCTTGTATTCTCCAGTTTAATTGGTCTCCTGTTGGATGCATCCATGTTTTGATTTTATTTATATTGGAGGCCCACCCTATTGGTGGTTTCTCACACATAAATAATTAACTGAATCTAAAAGCATAATTTTATTATCAAAAAAAAAAAATTCTTGTGTATTATACCATCCACAGTTTGAACCTGGGAGAAGCCACTTCTTGTTCAAGGAAAATGCAATATGCGCGACAAGTAAGCAAAAGAGCAATTTTCTTTACTCACGAATAAAGTACCTATATCACATTTTAAATAGAAAAAAATAATATAAGTACTTATTAAGATGATACCTCGGTGAACACTAGAGGGCCACCATCATTTAAAAATAATTGTTCATTGAAAACACAAGTTATCAAAAATCCGTCTTATGTAATTAAGGTTCTGGATATGATATGGTTACAAATTGCAATATTGCTTAAAACGGCCACTTTTAACAGTTTTGCAATTTGTAACTATAATTTAATAATTAAATATGTTTTATGTCATCGATTAAAGAATTTGCCTTAGAGCCGCGCGCGATTGATAATTCTATGTTGTATGTCAATGATTATAATTGACAATACACAATTTCATTTCAAGATGAGTGTTCTATAGAGCAATCTATCGTTAATAGGTAAGTAGTCAAATTTCAATTGATATTGGACCGGCCACCTGACTTTATAATTTTAATGATTGCCTTGATGATAAAATATTATGCTATATTATTGTTTTATCAAAATAGGATGTAATAATGGCGATATTGACGTCGATGTCCGGTTTTACAAATCTTATCCAATAATGGTTGTATGTCAAAATATATGTAATACAATGATACTATTACAAATCACCTGTACTTGTGAGTACAATACCCTGATAGAAAATGTTAACAAGTTTCTCTAACTCGATATTAACATACCATATTGTCAACATGTCAATACAATCAGATTGACATAATGATGCAACGGCCTGTTGACATGTGATATTGTAATTGATTGACAAATATATCAGCTTATGGAATTAATAAGCTAAATGGTAAGATCATTGCTTGTTTGTAATAACTAATGCACAAAATAAACAAAAGTACATTTATACAAGGTAAATGCAACGGTGGATGATGACGACCTCCGTGGCGTAATGGTTAACATGCCTGACCGCTACTCTGGAGGTCTCGGGTTCGATCCCCGCTCAGGTCAAGATGAAAAATTATCTTTTTCTGATTGGCTTGGGTCTTGGATGTTTATCTATATAAGTATTTGTTATAAAATATAGTATCGACGAGTTAGTATTCCATAACACAAGTCTTGAACTTACTTTGGGACAAACTTGATCTGTGTGACTTGTCCCTATATATTTATTTATTTACTTATCCATTGATAGATCTCTTCCAGCGAACCGGTAGCAGGTATTACTATACTATTAACAGAGTCACTACTTATAAAAAAAAAAAAATTCCAATGTGTTCATTTCGAATATGTTTTTGAAAATTATAGATTTAAAAAAGACTTAATATATACCGCGCATGATTTCGTAATACGTTAAGAATGAAGAACTTTTAATTTCTAAATATCCAACTAATATTGTAAATGGGAAAGTGAGTTTGTTTGTTACGCTTTTACGCATTATCTACTAAACCAATCTTCCTGAAATTTCGCATACACATAGTTAGAAGTATTGAGAAGGACATAGAGTACCTTTCATCCCGGGAAAAAACACTGCTTCACAGAGAATTTCACGCGGGCGAAATCTAGTAAAATATTCAGGAAATGTGTTTTTTTCCAGATATTACAATGTAGCGACTATTGCCTGGACTCCGTTACCCTTTTAACAAGGAAACCAAACCAGTAAAATCGAACATCTGGTTGAATACGTGTCCACCAAAATAGCCAACATTACTAATCAGCAGCAGTAAGTATAATTAAGTAAAATACTTACATGCGCAATAAAAAAAAAGATAGAAAGACAAATAATTTTTATCAAATTTTCCTGTTTATTTTCATTTTTTGTTTAATGCAAGTACCACAAGTTGCAAAATATTTTAGCTAAATATTACAGGTCGAGTTTTAGAAGAGAATTTACGTGCGGCCAAATTCCCTGAACGCCCTGACCTGACAATCTTGCGGTTTTGTAACAACCACATGACACATGCGATGTAAGCACTGATCTGTATTAAAATAAATACGCAGGATATAATATGTTTGAATTAAAATTAATGTCTAATTTTAAGTCTACTAACTGATTTAGACCATATGGGATGTTAAGATAAATATTTAATTTTGAATAATGTTGCATCAACTGTGAGTAATTTAAAAAAAAAGTATCAATATATGAAAAAGAGATTAACCCCCTATTAAAAAACGTTTGCTCAGACCATTTCAACTAACATATGTTTTGTCTTACCGACATTTCACGTGAAAGAACGAGACGAAACACATCTTAGTTAAAATGGGCTTAACAAACTTTTCTTAACCCCCGTAGGGTAAGTGTTTTGTACGCTTTGAGAATACCACATACATTATCATTTCTCTGTGAAATCGACCAATGAAAATATAATTGTATAAGTAGCTATTTATCGATTAATTATTGAGTCAATTTTGACTAGTGTGATTATATCACGCCAAAAAGTAGCCTATGTTTGACTGGTCCTTTATCATATCCATACCAAATTTTATCAGAATCGGTTCAGCGGTCAAGCCGTGAAAGCGTAAAAGACAGACAGTCACATAGACTTTCGCATAGTTTATATCAGTGACAGCTTAACACTGTGGTTGGGTTGAGGCAATATTCACAAAATCATCACTAGATCAAAATTGTTTTAGACTTGTTGTTTACACAATTTGAATATTTCAACATATTACTTAAAATAAAAAGTTGATCACGCTTCCTTTCAGCTATAACAGAACATGTTTGAAATACAATAAAACTACATTTCAACTCACTGGCACTTATAAATGTATGGTGATAGTCATAAATCATTACATATTACATTTTAGTGTGCGTAGAAATTATTTGTTTCTTTTTTTATTAGCTATATAAACGTATTAAAATTTTGATTAAGTATTTTGAACCTTTACTCGGCACCTACAATTTCAAAATAAACACAGATTGAAAAAAATTGCTTAGAATTTCATATATCTATGAAAATAAATGATTCTTATTCTTGACAAAAATATGAGTGAAATAGATGAAATAGATGCAGTTGTTTCTCAAATTAAGGCGTGGCCAAGGGATAAAAGGTTTCATTTTAGACTCTCATTAATAAAAATGACAAATCGGAACACTTTTGTGTGTCAGCGTATTTGTCGGTCAAAGCCAAAATTTATATATATATTAAGATAGATATGTAATGCTAAAATCAAATTTTACATTTTAAAATTAGAATAAAAAATATTAGTATTAAACGCGTATCATTTGTACCTCACCAAGTCGTTAGAAAATTATAATTATTTGTGTATTATACTTTAGGCTAAATATGTAATGCGTATTCGTAATTTACTTTTAAAGTTATTTAGATATTGACATAAGCAGCATACGTACAGGAACATAAATTACATACTAGTTTACGTCTGACATTTGTTAATAATAAATCAGCCTGTATTAACGTCTGATCCATATTATCCATCCCTCCATCTATTTTGGTACAAAATGACCAGATATCAGGAGCGCACTTATACCGCCTCCGTTGTATCTGTAAAATACATGAATACAGAATTATAACTCTATGTAATGGTAAAGTAAAAATAAAGGTCAGTATAAAACATTGTGTGGGTCCCAAGGATACGGCTCGTTTAGAGGTGTTTGTGTACCGTTGGTGAGCACCAAACGTTGTGTGTCATAGTAGCCTTCATAGATTTATACCAAATTTTATTGACGTTAAGACTTGTTAAGTTTAGTTTGATCTTAACTGCATCAAAACATGATAAGAGCTAGTACTAGTAAAGAAGTAGCTTGAATGCAGTAAAGGGTTTTATTAATAACCCTTGTAAATTCATTGAGTGTACTACAAAGCACTCACAGCATTATTTACCCACAAAAATACTTTTCCTAAACACGACTTTACTTCTAAATGAATGATTGTTTTTACTTTTAGAATATGTTAGCTTCTTATGAGTTAGTGAGTGACTGACCACCTTAAACCTATATTGTCCCACTGCTGGGCAAAGGTCTTCTCCCCCCTCCAAAGCATTAGTTTTTCTTTTCATAGATTTTATATTTTATTCCATAAAAACATTCCAAAGTTAACTACCCTGTCTTTGTGTAGTTATGCCTTCGTTTTATTATTTTTCAAAATAAACTATTTTATTTTTATTCTGTAGTCTCTTTATTTTGTTATTACGGACTGACCGCGGCCTTCGTAAAAGCTATTCGAGCGTAAACCCAATTATCGATTCACGATCAAGTGCTTATGCTGTGCCCACACTTCGGTCGAGTATTGCTTGGTTAAACGTGACCATAGATTACAGTTTTATCTTTATGCTAGGGTAAAGGCACGCTTCTGACACATATGCCTTATGATGTGGTCAAGCGTGAGGTAAAATATATATTTTATTTTTCAGTTTTACTATCCTGTTCTAGTTCTTCGCCGTGGTGTTTTGAATAAAGTTATGAGGGTACGTAAGTTATTAAATTTGTTACCAATTGTTTTTTTTTTTTACTGAGAAGCAACTCAGAAATAAACGAATAAGATGAAAAAGTTTATGACCTTACTAGGCGAAAGATATGAATTATAATTCCAACGATCTTCCAGTATGGATCTGTAGCCAACGATCCATTATTCGTGTTTTCCTTCCATTAGAAACATAAGATAATGTGTCAAGAATATTTATATTTTTTTTACTACAGGTCACCTGCCTGACGTCAACGCTCTTTAGAAAAGTTTAAGACATTGTATCAATAATATTAAATTTGTCTTTATGTTGTACCTGGCCGCCTGACTGATGTCAGTACGCTTTTTGGAAAAGCTGTTGTTTGTGGAATCCGCCACCATCTGACACCTTCTGTTTGTCCCATACCTTATACGAACATGAACCAGAAACTTTTATCTAACATTCTATGGTGTTCTTAATGACAGGAATTTATTGTATTGAAATATTTTGTAAGTCGCATAATCCGATAAGTATATATCGGATTATTCGACTTACAAAACTACTTAAAAAAATCGAATGAATTATTTTATGTATATACATATAATAATTCATTTGATTTTTTTATTTCATTAAAAATTTGGCATGCCCTCATCTTAGCGCTTTCTCGGTTATTTGTCTTGTCTGTGATGTGACTTGGTCCTCTTTAAAGAGACGTTAGAAGTCTTCAAAATCGGTGAACATGTACGAAAGAGGCGTGTTCATATGCGTGTATATATTTTCAGCTAGTGTTGTACAAGATCTACTTTCCGACCTTATATTTTGGCAATATTTATGACTAGTTTATACACATGTATTAGTAAAACGTTCGTTGACTGCGACTAAGTTACGAAATAGTAAGATAAGGATATGTGGAGGTTATCAATCTTGCGGTTCTGAAGGGTCTACTTAGATCTTAACTACGTACTGCGTTGCGCCTTGGCGTGTGTTATGTGTGTAATAAGTTTAATGAGTAGGGTTAGTATACTTCTCAGAGTAAAAGAGATGTGTTCCAAATCTTTTGAAAAAAATGGCCAGGTTACTGCAGTATTGAGTATGTGAAGATTAACTTAAAGGTAAAAATATAAACTAAGTGGTAGGTATAATATGTATAAATTTATAAACAATTTTGTAATAGTTGTGACAAGTTAGTGGTTTTATTTATAAGAGTTTAAATCATTGTAAAATACTTCAAATTTTCTTTTGTTCTGCAAAAAAAAAAATTCTTCTTTTTTTTAGCCCTTTTTCTGTCAAGTAACTGGTGTATGTCTCCTTCAGACTCCGCCAATTCTCTCTATCCTGTTTTTTATATATAATTTTATAATTATAATTTATACTAGTGGACCCTGCCGTTTTACTTTCCTGAACTTCCACTTATGTTTCAATGGCCAGTTTGAGTAAAAATTTCATGCAGTTTGTATCAAATTCAAGAAGTTGCACTTATACAATACTAGCTTTTGCCCGCGGCTTCGCCCGCGTGAACTTCCCTCGGTGTCATGTATCAGTTCCCTCTATGTTCTTTTTCCTAGTTTCAAGCTACCTCCCCACCAATTTTCAGTCAAATCAGTTTAGCCATTCTTGAGTTATAAATAGTGTAACTAACACGACTTTCTTTTATATAGATTGAACACTATTGAAGAAAACGGATTTTATTTGGTTTTTCTAACCATACTTTGCACGTAGTACCCCATCAGGCATTTCCTTAAGGTGTGCCATGCCATGCACCTTTGTATGTTAAGCATGTTGCAATAACACATGCGAAATATCACTCGGTCTCAATTGAGATCTAAACGAGTGACCCCAGACCTTTCGGACCTGGTTAACTGGTTCAATATAGCCAATATGTGCACTGGAGTGAGAATTTAATAAGATCGCGTAATATACATGTGAGAACTGATTCTATCAAAGCTTTTCGTTATAATGACGGTTTGCAACGTGCACGTGACACTCCTAGTGTTGCAGATGTCCTTGGGCTAAGGTGACTGCTTACCATCAGGTAGGCCGTATGCTTATTTGCCTTTTAAATTGTAAAAAAAAATGAAAAAATATTCAGGCGTTAAGTTTTGGTCGTATTGTTATGATTACAATAAATAAAAATATTTTAAATAAAATCACAAAAATGTTTGAGCACTTTGTTTAGAAATTTTAAGCACCCTTAATCGTATAAATTTAAAAAAAAACACTAGGCTTTTTTTTAAATTTATACGATTAAGGAGACGTAGCCCAAAATATAAACACTATAACTGTATATAAATGTAGTTACTTCAGAGAAAAGTATGAGTTAAATGGTAATATCCCAAGAAAGGATCTCTTACAGACAACCAGCGAATGACGGAAAATAATACATGAGAAAATTATTAAAAGCTAAACTGCTAAAAATTTAAACTGCTAAGAAAAAAATAATATATTTAAACATTTCCAAAAAAGTATCTTGCTGATTTTGTCCCTTGAAGTGGCTCTTCTGTTTTCTCACTAATTACTAAAAAAGCCCTAGTTATTTACTTAAAACCCTACATCTGTTGCATACTACTATCAAAAAAGTTATAGACAAAAAGTGCTCTCTACGAATAGATGTTTCAGTCAGCTGTGCTTTCTGCATGTAGTCATATCGTACAAGCGTGTTTCTGTTAAGGTTCCACACTCATTAATTCGCAATAATTGTATCTAATAATGGGCGAAATTTATCGATGGCTGGTTTATCCAAAACCTTCGTTTTCGCAAACTTCCTCGTAAAAAAAACGGCAAGTGCTGAAATATTTGGCTGATTAGGGCGTTATCACACTGGATTGAGATAAGCATCTTAATGTTTATTAAAAATAGGTGTTGTTATGATTATAT
The DNA here is from genome assembly GCA_947044815.1 of Apomyelois bistriatella. Taxonomy (NCBI): domain Eukaryota; kingdom Metazoa; phylum Arthropoda; class Insecta; order Lepidoptera; family Pyralidae; genus Apomyelois; species Apomyelois bistriatella. The sequence continues at coordinate 8,107,951 of OX345703.1, forward strand.
AGCCATTTTATCTCTTGGTAAAGTATATCTATAGGTATATCGGACTGTAAAGTTGAGTCGTTCAATGGATCATAATTTTTAGATATAAGAAAAGCTATTTACTAACTATATATTAAAGAAACTAAAATCTTTTGAGTTATTAATGTAAGTAACGTATATATGGGTCTGATGGCTCTAGGCTCTGTCTAATCCGTATGGGGTAAAAACGTGATAATATGTATGTAATAATATATTTTTTTAATATGGTTAAGACGAAATGTAAAAATTTTATGTACCTAAATAAGTATAAAAGATTGCGGTTTGATTTATTTTGACATTATTTTTTTATTTTATATAGAACTAGCTGTTCCCCGCGGCTTCACCCCGCGTGGGACTCTGTTATATCGCGCCCAAAAGTAGCCTATGTTTGACCTCAGGTCGTTAACTACATATTTACCCTACCAAATTTCATCACAATCGATCCAGCAGTTTAGCCGTGAAGAGGTGACAGACAGACAGACAGACTTTCGCATTTATAATATTAGTATGGATGGATTAAGATATATCCTATTGAAAGACTTCCAGGTCTCGTCATACTTTATCCTTACAGCGATACCTGGGACGAACCACCGGCCGTTTTCATTTTTGCGTAGGAAGAGGTGGCGCAGCGTAAAGAAAAAGCTTGGCATGACATGTGATAATGACATAATGGTCCAGTGGTTAAGACGTTTGCCTGTAGACCCGGGGGTCGTGGGTTCGAATCCCACGGGAAGCATATTTTGTTTAGTTGTTTCCACTTTGGTTAGGACATTTCAGGCTTGAATCACCTGATTGTCTGACAATAAAGATGATTCCGTGCACGTTAAGCCGTTGGCCCCCGCTGCCATCTGGTAGTCGTTAAAGGAACCACGTCAGAGGCCGAGAGGCGGTACCGAAGAACTTTGACACCAGGGTGTGCATGGTCGATAGACCGCGACGCCTACTCGAAATGATGATGATAATGCAAAGAACCGGGTGAAAACCAACCCTTACAGAAAACAGTTATAATTTTATGAGCGATAAGCCCTCCGTAGACTGTTTTACGAGCCAACTTGGAATGCCCACATGTGGGAACCGAACTACGAACATTGCCCAATTAAATGGAATTAAACTACCGCTTTTTATTGCTTTCGGACGCGCTGCGGAAAATCCAATTGTTCTGGTTGATACATTGAATTTTGATACTTTATTAATACAAGCACTTCTGTTTATATATAAAGACACATAAACAAAATAAAGTGCTTCTCCATAATAGAGACAGTAATAAAAATTCCGATGGACACGTTTATACTAACTCATTTTATGAAACTTTAAATACTTATTCGAGTACAATTAGGTTAGATTGTAATTATTATACTTAAGCGGATTTAATTTATATTTTGCATATTGAAAAAATCTTTTTAAATAGGGTTGCTCTACGCATTTTCATTTAAATTTGCTTAGAAACCGAGGTCCGAAGTAACTAAGCTGCTTACTTCTCATTATCATCGAAGCTTGACTTCCGTCGTATTCTCAGCTATCATTTTAGAGCCTAGAGTACGCTTCATATATACAGACATCTCATTTAACAGGACAGCTGCAAGTTAACGTTTAAAATATTATACTTAATGAATAAAATTACCTACATACTAATGCAACACGTGCAATAAGGAAAAGCGGGGCGTAGCTCGTCATTTCTACGTTCTCGTAATAACCATATCAAGCGACCCTGAGTAAATATTAATTACAGAGTCTACCAAAAAATTAATTTGAGCTTTAATAAAGCACTTATATAGTAGTTTGAAAGAGGGTATAAACAGCAGTTAACGGGTAGTAATAACAGAATCAGTTATTTATATTGCCATAATACAAGTATAAACGGTCTAGTGTACTTTGTACACTGTCTTACTAAGTATGTGATTTTCTCTATACTATTGTTTAACTAAGAAAAAATCCTACACGTAAGTAGCCAGCGTGACTTTTATAAAATATAAATTTTAATTTGGCGTATAATATTTAATATTTAAAACCAGAAATGTCAGGTATACAGAGAGGATACTCAATAGTCGGCAAAAATATGGTTGTAAATAATCATGATGTTAATATGGTACATTGCAGGTGTTCTGATTGTCAGATAGGTAATAAAAAAATATTCTATCAAGAAGCCGCTGGTCTTTTCTGCCGAGTGTTCGTGCAAGAAACGACGTCAGACATCAAGAAGTAAGTCGGACTGGGTCAATTGGCCTAATTAGACGACATGATTGAAGTAGTATCAAAAATCATTTGACTGAGCAATTTAGAGTGGGTAATTCTGCTTGTTATATGAACAACTAACTCTGTGTTAAGAAAGTTATCTTAACTCATGTGACCGCACTTTTAAACGTCAAGCCTGTACTTTGTCATACATACATACGTTTAAAGAAAAATTACATTCTGCTGGCGTCATTTGTAGCACTAATGATATGACTCGCACACTTATGACAAGCCTTTTTAAATGATATGAAGAAACTTGAATTTTGCAGAAAAAACATCACAGAAATCATAATTTAAAATTAGGCTAGCCGTTGATTGCGTCTGCATATATTACCTACCCGAGATAATAAAATCCTAGAGTTAACCGAGTCTGTAATGCTGAATATATATTTTTTTTATTGAACATTGATAGATAGATAGATATACTCTTTATTGTACCATTATCATACAAATTATACATGTTGAATACAAATACAAACAATGTGTACAAAGGCGGACTTATCGCTGATGCAATTTCTTCCAGCCAACCTTAGGGTGGATAGGAACAACATTGATATGTTTTATAATTCTGGCTCTCTAAAACTCTGCCATCTGGGAGGCTCTAACACAACAAGGCGTAGAGAGAGAATACATAGAACTTCTATATAATGTTTACTCTAGGAGTTCGACAAAAATAAGACTAGAAAGGGATGGACAGGAGTTCAATATCAAAAAAGGCGTAAGACAAGGCGACCCACTATCTCCTAAAATATTTTCAGCTGTCCTCGAAATGGTTTTCAGAAAAATAAACTGGGAAAGCAAGGGAATAAAAATAGACGGAGAATACTTAAGCCATTTAAGATTTGCCGACGACATCGCTATATTCGCAGAGGACGCTATACAGCTGGAAATAATGATCAATGATCTAGCAAGAGAAAGTGGAAAGGTAGGCCTATTCCTTAACGCATCTAAAACAAAAATTATAACCAACAGCGTAGAAAGAATAATTAATGTCAGCGGAGAAAATATAGAGTACGTGACAGAGTATATATATCTGGGTCAATCTATTTCATTCATCGATCAGACAGAAACAGAAATAAACAGACGAATAGCAAATGCTTGGAAAAAATACTGGAGTCTGAAAGAGATAATGAAGAATATGGATATAAGTATAAATATTAAATGTAAATTATATGATATGGTAATCCTACCTTGTCAGAGCTATGGTTGTCAAACTTGGTCTCTACGCAAAAAAGATGAAAATAAGCTAACTATACACCAAAGGAAAATGGAAAGGAGTATGCTGGGTATCAGATTATCCGACAAAATTAGAAATTCAGACATTAGGAAAAATCAACAATATCGGACGTACTCGAAAAAATTAGAAGTTTGAAATGGAAATGGGCAGGACATGTCTGTAGAATGGCGAAAGATAGATGGGCAAGGAAAGTAACAGAATGGATACCGAGAGAGGGAAAGAGACGCCGAGGTAGACCAAAGAAAAGATGGGAAGATGTATTCAAGGAAAAATGTGGACCAGGGTGGAGAAGACAAGCCAGAGACAGAGAGAACTGGAGGAAGCTGGGGGAGGCCTACGCCAGAGAGGCGACTGTCACTAATTTAAATTAAAATTATATTGATATATAATGCATGCATTGAGGTAATAAATAATAAGATGAATTAATTAATTAAATAACTTATTGAAATTAATATATACAAATTAATTGCAATCTAATACATATTTAAATTGCTCAAATATTAATAGTGCATGAAATAATAAATAAAAAATATTTTTATTAATTTACTGTTAAATCCTATTATATTGAAAAATTGTGATAGAATAAAGGCTATTTTTATTTTTATTTTTTATTTTATTTTATTTTATTTTATTTATGTTTTATAATTACAATAATTTTGTAACCAAACACTGAAAAAAATACTTACTTATACACAATCATACATAACTCTTTGCAATATGTAACCAAACCTTTTGTCTTTTTTTATTTAAATAATTTTTGTAAAATCGGGATAACTTCATTAATATCTTGCCAAACTTTAATTATTTCTCAAGTAGCCGAAGCAGTGAGGTAAAACATTTTTTTCAATGAATATACCACGGCTTACATGATGGTAAGTGCTTACCGTAGCAGCATTGAGGCCTGCAAATACAGGAGTGACGTGCGCATTACCTATTCTTATATTTTGTATTAAATATTGAATTAATAGTCACGAACCATGCTTTTTATATTGTAAGGAGTCATTTAAATACGTAAATATATTACAAACACACTTACTAAATTTTAAATGAAATAGTCACCAGCGGTGTCAAAGATAAGATGGTTAATCATAATTCATAATCGAGAAATTAGATTTATTCGAAAAGAGACAAGGTAGACTTGCGACTTAAATAGTGGTAAAATTATTTTTAAAAAATCGTCACACAAATGTTACAAATCCATCTATAAACTACACATCTGTGCTACACATCTTTTCTTGTAGCTACGAAATGTTTTACGCAAAAGTGACTATCTATGCCTACCTGCAATGTCTCCTTTCTCAGTTAAACCACAGATTACATTCTGTGGAATCTGATTCGATTTCGATAAAAGACCTATGATTGATAGTTTGGTTTGGAGTAGAATAAAAATTCTTTCTGCCACAATTTTGCTAAAAACTTCTTGATTATGCAATTAATTTTAAGTTTTATATTAATTTTATTTTTGTCATGTACTACACTCAAAACAAATATTGCAAACAAACGTTGAACCTAATGTACAAGGGTGCTACTTATTATTACTTCCAACAAACCCGCAAAAGCATCAGAATCTTTAAAAAACAGGCAGTTGGCAATTTTTAAGTTTTTTATGTCAAAGGCTAAATAAGACAACACTTTTAAGACTGGATTCATTCATTTATTCAATAAGGATCATCAATTAGGAAAATTCAGAGACAATAACAATAAATAACTCTAAAATACAAGCAATATTATACTGCTATTTTTAGTACGTGAAACTCGACAAATTTCTAGCTCACTGTTAAAACTTTACTAGTTAAAGTGTAATAAGTTTTCAGTCTGATTCATTAAAAGTATCTCGTCTGCCTTGTCTTGAATACCAGCCTCAAAATTGACACAGATTAAGATCAAAATGTAATTAATCTACATTACAAGTCAGCCAATTAACAGATTTTGATTGACACCGTATCTCGTACACTATCGTATCATAAACCATCTCATCTTTCATTTCATAATCTTTAATTGCATTTTCTATGTCAAATTCGTAATTATTAAATGTGAAATGTAATTCGATTTGATTAGGTAAACATTCACTCCAAATTAACAAAATTATGTTGTAATTTACAATTATGTATATTACATTTTTATTAACAAATTAGTATTATTGACATAAACATATGTCACTTTTACATCTATATTAATATTATAAAGAGGAAAGATTTGTATGTATGTCTGTAATGATTAACTCAAAAACTACTATGCCGATTTCAAAAATTCTTTCACCATTCGAATGCTACAATCACCCTAAGTGACATAGGCTATGTCACCCTAGCTTCGTACCACGGTCGAAGCTAGGGTGGACTACTGGTATATCATAAGTTACCAGATTATATCACTGGATGAATGCACAGTAAATGTATATTTGAATGAATTTCAGGATTATGTATTTTATGATCTAAATACATACTAGACTATAAAGATAATGCGAGTTTTGTATATTCTGCCTTAAACTTCTATTACTGATTCGTGATACAATACTAGATTTTCATTATTTTAATTTTCACTAAAATTAGATGGGCTGAAATATTTCATTTAAAAAAACTTTAACATATCTCTATTTATCTTTTCTTTATTCTTTTTCTTTAATATATTATGTAAAAAAATCACTCATAAATTGTTTAATAGAGTTTAAAAAAATTCCAAAATATATTTTCTCAACATTAATATGCTTTCTCAAAATTTCAAATTATAATATATTATCCCCAACATATTATTGAATATTAACAAATTATTTACTAGCGACCTGCTCCAGCTTCGCATGGGCATCAAAATCTTCCTCTTGAATCACTCTATCTATTAATAAAAACCGTATCAAAATCCGTTGCGTAGTTTTAAAGATTTAAGCATACATAGGGATATAGGAACAGAGAAAGCGTCTTTGTTTTATACTATATAGTGATTATAATATATAAAAACCTTACATATTATTTATTACCTTTTTATACTGTTTTAATGAAATTCAACTTAAAAAGGTTAAAGCGATTCCTCGTACAATCCTCATTTCGTTTCACTGTGGCTTTATCTGAAGCGAAAAGTACAATATTCGGTCGAACACTTCAATCATACTACCGTTCTATCCTATGAATATTTTTGCGTAACATATGATGCGTTGGAAAAATAACACACTATGAGTTACGCTCAGGCACCCAATTTTAACCGGAAAATATAAAGCCTGATCCTGAATATAGTAAATATTACGAACGGATTGTGAATTTTGATATAATTTTCTCCCTTACCAAATGTTTTATATATTCTGTCCGTATTTTATCTTGCTTAGATGAATTTTCATAAATTTTAATATTCTTATTATTTTTCTTGTTTATAAAAATTCAGACATTAACATTCTGTACACAAACTTTAAAATAATTATAATAACATCTGCACAAAATTAGTGTTATATATTTTTTGTGTGGGCAGATAATACTTGTAGAACAGAACTCTAATTATCAATAAACAGGTAAGTAAAACAAAAACGAAGTGAGATTATAACATCCTCAATTTCAATTTACTATTTTGTAACATAATTACATATTACGATAGCATAAAATTAGCAGTACATTATTTTATAACGTTTTAGATAAAGTTCAGTGAAAGTTGGTCTGGTTTTGTCGTCATATACTTATTTAGAAGAATGGTTTCACACTGACGCGATTTGTAAGTTGCGGCTAGCAACTTTGTATTTTTATGTGTATTTACAATATAAATAAGTAAAAAAGGAATTGTGAAAAGTCCACTACTTAAGTAAAGTCTGAGAAATAAGAAAGAAATGCTATATAAATTATAAATATGTGGATATAAAGCGTGGATGAGCAGAGGTTTATTTTAAATAACGCATAATACGTTATCGTTATCGTAGAAAAACCATTTTCTTTACAATATGAACTAAGTTCAAAAATTTTTCTAACTTAAAAAAAATATCGTGTGTCTACACTGATGTTAAAGTTTAATTGGGTATAAAAAAATTCAACAATATTTAAGTTTTAAGCATAAAATCTTGTGACATATCATTGCGAGTTTAAAAACGTTGGTGTGAACGTCGAACTAAAATGTAGCGTACTCGTATGTTCTAGTCTCGACAGTTTTGAATACGATTACATAATTAATGGCATCCAGTTTGCACATGTGGAATATTACTTGCTCTAATATTATTTGTAAGTATATCGTGAGAAATGTATCATTTTATAGTCTAATTGACCCTTTTTGGTAAGTTTATTAATGAAATTATGGCGACATAAGCCCTTTGATTACATTAATACTGCGTCACTTCCGACCCAAAATTTGATTTAATTGATTTATATATCATTTTTCTATGTCAGTTAAATGACAGTAATTAGTTTTTATACGACATTTCAAACATAATTATCAATAATAAAACCAATAACCTTATTATTTTTAGGTGAAACTTTACACACACAAAAATAAACGAAACCTGTATTAAGTACAAAAAACAAGATATCAAAAGAAATTAGTAATGGATCACTACTAGAGCCTTGAAATTATCCTCATAAATTCCTAAAAGAAGCTTACTTTATATATATATATATATATATAAATGATCTATTCTTACCCGTTTACATTCAATTGTAATTTCAATTAAGTAAGTATATCAATCTAGTGAAAAAAATTACAAATAGAAATTAACAATCGCTTTTTAATTTCATTTTAAAATAATATATGTTTTGTTCCTTTCTCTCTTATCTATATATTTAATGTGAAATAACTAGACAAAACACATCTTAGTTAAAATGGGCTTAACATACGTTTGTTAAATTTTATGGATTAGGGTAGCAGTATATTAAAGTTTCCTTATTCATTCATTTAAATAGAATTTCGTCAAATAAATCATCCAATCAGTATTGACACATCAATATCAATCCTACCAATGAAGACTGAAGACTTATTTTCGTATTTATAAAACGTAGGTTAAAAAGCTGTATTATCAAGATATCCACACAATGTGTTCAGAAGTATTCATTCGAGTAGGATCTCGGTAAAATAAACCCTTTATCAACCTATTGACACAATAACGTCAATCCTTCATAACCACTAGTGATGTACGAAATTGAGTTACCGTCTCTCACCAGACTCGTTCCGTATGGTCGAATTGTAAATCCGACCGCTCGTTACATCGCCGTCTGCCTTTCAAAAGTTTGAACATAGAATAAGACATTGCAGAAATTCTAAAAACTGGCCGCATGAATAATTTTAACTTTATTAACAAATATTGAAGGTAAATATTGAAATATAAATTTTGTCGACATATTTTTATGTTTCACATGCAATTATTATATTAAAATTTTAGGATAAGACTAGGCGAAAAATTAAGTCAGTGGTATGATCTACGTACTTACTCAGCTTTATAAAAAATACAATAGAATAAAAAGAGTACTGTAGTGATGGTGCGACCACATTTATGTAACTGTGTTGTAAAATACTAGTAAGTGTTAGTTTATCTCATGTCTCTCTTTTGCAAAAAGAAGATAACATTCTAAATTTAGTTTGCAACGTGTAACGTGTATTACTTAATCCATATACCAATTATTATTTCGTTTGTCTTGCCTGATTGATTTATATATAGAAATTTCTTAGTCAAAGTAGGAGGATAAAAAGAATAGGGTAAAAAGCTGGCTAAAGGTATCTAATCATAATATCTCTATACTTTTAAAAGATTAACATACGAGGAAGCTTGCTACCATAATTATTTTATCATCTAAAATTGCAATTTATACCAGTATCCAGCCATTTGAACTGAGTTCATAATAGCCTGATTTACTTTTAAAGCTTTACATACTTTCAAATAAGCTTTCTATCAGTAAATAACATCACATTGTTTTGTTATACTACACCTATATTTAACGGTTATCAGATAATGAGTAACAGTAACCTATCCGATAAACGGTTAAAACGAAAATCTTGAAAGACTCCGGTCTTCCCTAAGGTTTGTTCCCAAAATATTTTCTACATTAGTTTTTGCCTCTTCGTTGTCTTTAGCAAACCTCTTGACAGCAAACAATATCCATTAATAGTAAACTTTTTTGCAGGACTGGAATCCTATATGTCGGTATATAAACAAGAATAAACTCACTTACGTATACTTAGTAAGTATTTACTGATTTGCTCATCAAATTCGCTAGCATTTTCTCGGTTTCATTCCTACTATGCCATATTGTTGGTTGCCAAAGATCTGGGATGATATCGAGAAAATGCTGAGACAATGATAAAGGCTCGGTGTTTGCCAAATCATTTACAACCAGCGCACTATTCCCAAATGACTCTTTCCTACATGGCTGATTTCTCCGACGAATACGTCAGGAATGTAGGTAGGTTTTAAAACAATGCTATTTTTGAATATACGCTTAGGTAAGTTTTTAAATAAAAATAAAATCAGCGTATTTTAACAGACACAGATTTTAAAAGCAATTCACATAAGGAATAACCTTAAAAACGTTATAATGAAAGAGATACATATAGAAAGCTGCTAAAGTTAGTTATTTAGGGGCAACCCAAAGGCGATCAACACGTCAATTTCTAAAATTTCACGAACGGCTGAGCAATTTGAATATCGACCACAAATCACTGAGCTTGCACTATAAAAATGCAAAACATGCAGAACTAGCCCAAATGTAACAACTTTACGTCACCGATGCCCTTGTTTCCACAAAGGAAATCAAATTGAGTAATAGTGACATCTCACATTATTGAGCAGAAACATAATGGGAGCGTCAGTGAAATATTGACTCCCATGTGTCACTTGATGTTTTTCTTGCAAAGAATATTTACTTATTTATATTATGTGATATATGAAATAGTAGTAACGATGTATCAACTAGATGCAAATAAGGATAAAACGACGTATTAGTTTCGAATCCATTCCAAACCATAGCGACTCTACTGTCTTGTTCTGCATGCCCAGCCACCTGCCTGCTCGGGGACTTTTATACGAAGCCACCTACAACGCCTTTTCAGTGCCGGAGTTTTGGACCTTACAAATATAAATCAGCCAGAGTCGAGTCGCTAAGAACAAGAAGTCTTAAGTATGTAGTATAAGTAAACAGATGTGTTTAAGCGATACTGAATTTCAAGTTATACTCGCTTAAGTAAAATTCATAACATAGGTTTCCATTTACATTGATGACATTATGATATATTATGTATAGGGTCAGGAGTACGAGCTTGATATGTAAGTATGCAAGTACATCCAAGTTTAAACCTTATTACATTGACATAGAACCAATGGTCAAACATTAATAATGCTTGTACGTACATATATATGACGCTGTCCGATGTATCTTGCCACATCCTGGGGTCTTCCATCAATCAATCAGATCAGCTTGGTTTGTCCTACGATAGCCTCTGGAGACACCGAAATCCGGCATTAGAATTAGTTCCCAGTCAATGTCATGCCTGTGAGAAAAAACACTTTTCCGAAGATTTCTCTAACGAATGCAATTTTATACAGTAACTAACTGTTCCCCGCAGTTTCACTCGCCCTTGGTGTGTATGTACTATAGCCTATAACCGTACCCAAGAATCAGGCTATAATATTCAGAAAGATTTCTTCAAACTGCTGGATTTAAAGTTATAAAAGTTCATAAATTTTTAAATCCATATTTAAAAATAAAAGTAACAAAAGCTTAAGTTTCATACCATGGACCAAAACGATTTCAGTTTTGATTTAGTTGGTAATTAAATTAAACTATTTTATACGGTTTTCTTTCGCGTTTATTGCTTACTTATTTATACCTAACGTTTCAAGCACTTTACAGGGCTCATGGTCGCAGGCAGACTGAGTTGGCATTCGTCTGTGTCATTTGTTTCTGATGTCACAAGAATACAAAACCATAGAAAAAACATAAGAAATCATTAGTTGGTAATGATAAGTTACTCCTAAACCTGAAAATACTGTCTACCAATAATTCTATAGGTACTCCGCTCAAGTTGGCTCAAGTAAAAAAAGTCTCTATTATTCTAGAGCAGGGTCAAATGATTTCACGATTTATTTTACAAGTCCGCAGACCCGTCCAATGCAAGTTATTGAGGTGACAGTTTTTAAAATGTGCGAGATTCGAGCATCATGCCACCGCAGAGATGCGCTGTTACTACAAGTGGCAAAGTGGTTTCGTAAGGTTCTAAATTATGTCAGTTGACAGCACGATATATGTGAATAATTCATGTTTCAAGTCCACATTAAAGTATTACTTTCAGTAAAATTTAGGCGGTTTCCAAAAACTCTGACCATAGTGTGCATGGTGAATTGACTGCGTCGTAAATTTTGAATTGTAACATTATAGTTCTTGCACTTACTGTTGCATGAGACTTTCTCAACATCACCTAGTAGTAGGTAGTTTAGTTAACTGAAATTAAATAATAATTTTAAGAGATTAAAAAAAATTAAAAAGCACGATACCTAAATAAGCTCTGTTCAAAAATTCAAGAGTCCTTGGTAATCGATAAGCAAAGTGTGCCAAAACCACTGAACCTTGAAAGTTTACGGATAAAAAGCGGAGCAGAAGTTCCCGATATCCGAGCCGTTACAGTGAAGTTCGTGTTCTCCAAGTGTCTATATATCACTTAACTCATATTTGAGCCAATAGTTTAGACCCATAGAAGTATATTTTTTAAATCTATGTGTAGACCCCATTTTTACTAGGACATCATATCTTTTAACACAAATAGTTTGGCAATCAAAATTGCAGCTGACATTCATGAAAGGAGCACAGAAGAAATTTGAGGTTGCAACTCACACGCCTTGTGGAATAAAACTCCGTGCAAGCAGGAATACAACAACGCAAGTTTTATACCCGATAGGATTTCGTCTATCAGCAGTAGTGTAACGCATTTATTTATTTTTAGAATAAATTCTTAATTCTTTATTTACATTTGTAAATTCCTTAAAAAAACTTTAGCTATTTCGTTATCTATATGTATCTTGGTCACTAGGATATTGAAAGTTGTTTCATAATGAAACACTAAACTTTTAACTATAAATATATTGCGTCACAGTCTTTGACTTATCTTGCGGTGTAACTAGATTTGAGGTACACGATGATTGCCTTTCTTTTTGTTTAGTCAAATATTAACACGCTGGTAAGGACTAGTTAGATGATGATATAGTAGATTACAATGTATTTAATGTGAGAGATATCTTTAGAGTATGCCAAATTCACTAAAATATATATATATTATAAGTGCATTTGGCATACTCTAAGTTCTATATATATATATATACTAGCTGTTCCCCGCGGCTTCGCCCGCGTGGGACTCGGTTATATCGCGCCCAAAAGTAGCCTATGTTTGACCTCAGGTCGTTAACTACATCTCTACCAAATTTCATCCCAATCGGACCATCCGTTTAGCCGTGAAGAGGTGACAGACAGACAGACAGACAGACAGACAGACAGACAGACAGACTTTCGCATTTATAATATTAGTATGGATTAAATTTATAATAGCGCTATATTTTCCAATTAGCAAGTACTTATTAACCAATAAATAAGGCTTATTTATTAGAAATTGTGATAAAAAGAAAATAGTATTAATAAATAAATGACAATGATTTTTCTGTACTCAACAGCAGGAAAACGGAAGTTTTGTATGACAACAAAACTTTTTTTAATTTCTTTTTTTTGGTGTTTGTGCCTATTGTCACAGACAGAAATTTCTTTCTTTATAATTTTATTATAAAAATAAAAAATACTTACTTTATTTTTATGAATTTGATCTAAGATTTAGCATACATTTGGAAATAATGAAAATTGGAACTAGTCAGAAGGTGCAACGAGAACATTTCTATTTCAAAGAGATCCGAATTCAGAAGCTGTTGTAAGGATTCTACTGAGGCGGAAGAAGTTCCACAGATTTAGGTGAATTCGCAAATAGGATTACCTTTGTTGTGATTTAATTTCACGATGTTGATTTTTAGCGACCAGTGATTTAATGATTACAATTGACTGGAACGCAATGATTTCAACAAAGGATTGTCACAACAAAAAATTTAGTACACAGGTTAAATGGGTTTTCACTTTTTGCCTACTTAAGGCACTGACGGATTTTGATGCGGTTTTTTTTAATAGATAGAGTGATTCAAGAGGAAGGTTTTTATGACCATGCAAAGCCGAAGCGGGTCGCTAGTATATTATAGTGATGTATTTCACACAAATAATTTATTTTTCTTTCAAAATTCTCACAACTTATTAGCAGTAATAAAAACATTTTTGAGATGTCAAGAAATAAACTAAGACTTGTTATTAGAATTATAATTTCCCAACTCGGAAATCTAGCAAAGACCTAATTACTCGTGGTGACCGGCACTTACCTGAGTCAAGTCAATTAGGAGAGTACCTACTGGCGCGACAGACAAGCGGCCAGTATATGTTTGGCGAACTTTGGCATGAGGCAACAGCTGCTACATATGGCCCAGTAGTCTGAATTACTTGCATTGGACATGAAAAATAGAGTTATTCCTCAAACAATCCACTTATAACTTTACATCTCTATCTCATCTCAGCCATGATGAATCTTCAGCTTGTCGCCTCGGAGCCCAAAGTTCAGCTTTCTTGCTCTTTAACAAATATAATGTAATCGTTATGAATTATTATTACATAAAAGGATAACTAATAATACATTGCCTTTATTTAATATTTAATGCATAGTTTTCATCATTTTAGCAGTTCTCTTCTGTATACGATCCAGATATAATATATCCGCATTTAATCCAATATTCATCAATAATTGAAATAATAATATAATGTATCGTAATTAGTACTTACTAAGTTAAAAAAATCAAAATATCTTTTTTTTTAATTAAAAAAAAACTATCAATATGATAACAATAATACCATCATTGAGTCTACTATCAAATCACACTTAATTTTTTAATTTTTATTGATCTTAATTTACCAAAACACATCGACACGGCTAAAGCACCCTTCAAGTGACATGACAAGACGATATAAGCCCCTTCTCACACTACATCTCTCACATTCAAGTTTGTGTGCGCGAGAGTGTGTACCGTGGTCGTGGACCACAGACAATATCAGTGGCGGTGATAGTGAACATGAAGTTAACGGTTAGTTTTCAATAAGTGTGATGAGTGATAAAAATCTGTATTAGATTTTGTGACAAAAAGACTTCGAGCTTCACGGCTCCCGTACCATACGTTGCGTTCCCCTTTATCAAAGTACTAGCCCAATTGGCATATTCAATTTATAAGTGTGTAATCTGTACACAAATTATTTGCTGTTTTGTTCTTTTTTTTATTTGGTAGTGTCATCATTACAGTATGGTGATAGTTAAGTTTTGTATGTAGGTGTGCAGAAACTTGTGTGTATATTTCCCTCCGCAAAGAAAAAAAACCGCCTTATCAATTGGAATAGTAATGTATCACTCTATTACTCCTATCCGGTATGAAAGCCGTATTGCTCGAAGCAAAATCATGATATCTGATAAAAATTTGGAATAAGAAATAAAAGAAAAATGAGTGGTAGGAAAACTTTTTTGTAACGCTGCTGAGTCGAAATAATACTCAGATTAACCTAACATAATTGTTGGTTAATGAGTAGGAACACTCCTTAAATAACCTTATCCCTCGACTATCGTGAATACAAAATTAAAAAAAATCTATTGTTCTAATAAGAAATTTTCTTATTAAAAATTATTTTTTCCGAGTGTCACAGGCTAAACATTCGTGTAGAATCAAGCTTCTGTCAAGTATACAACTTTTAATCATTTAAAGTGTCATCCGAGGCATAAGGCAGGCCTATTGCAGTGACCAATTCAAGACATGGTAAAACCGGTATTGCTTAACATAGTGTTACTATGATACAAGTACTACTTATATCTCTTTTAATTTAAACAAATAATAACTTTTAATTCAAAGTACTCAAGAGCACCGTTGTTTCTATTAGTGAGACATTTTTTAATATTAAATTAAATACCGTTAAAAACAAATACTTTTAAGTGTAATTTTTTACCTATGAAGGTATTATCTTCTCGATGTAGATACTTAACCTTAATACAAATGACAGGTAGCAATACTTCTACTAGTGGCTGCAAGCCACGCCGCAGAACAGCATAGAGGAAGACATAACGCGAGGGACACCCTGAACACAGAGAAGAGGGAGTTAGAAGGAAATGGGAATGTAGACAAGAGAGCGCCTTCGTTATCTACCGGTAAGTAGAAATTACAAACTAAGCAATCTCTTCCAGTCAATCTTTGGGTAGTGGAGAGTGAAAAGATTTAGATAAGGGTGGGTACAGCAGACATATAAGTAGTTGACAGATGTTATAAATATACCTATTTACATATTACATGAAATTACCTTAAACGTTAGACTTTAATTAAACATACCAGGCACTTTATTGTAAAAGAGAATTAAATATTTATTTATTGACAAAAACATACAGCAAATGGGGTAATAAGTGTTATGTTGGCCACTAACACCTTCGATGTGTAAGTAAACAATAAAAATATATTGTAGATACTACAATAATTTTTGTTTGAAAACAATATTACGTGAATCCGTGATTTCCGTTCGCAAAAATTTATTTTATTTTGCTGGAAGAATATAGTCTCAAAAAGCAAGAAAATAACTAATTAATACCTATTCGTTTGCGGCGGCGCTTGCGCATCGCTGATGCACTTTTAAAAGCCGAGCGCTCCCACGGGCATATGGCTAGCTTAATTGTTAAGCTGCATACACAACTAATGAAGAAATCTATTCACTAATTTATTCTCACATGTTTCAATTATATATTCTTAAAAACAGTATTATTCTTTTCGAGCTATTTATGTTGTTTAAACTTTGTACATAATAACTTCCTTCTGCTAATCTCTCATCTTAGCGATTTCTTAGCCGCGTTTTCACCTGTTCATTGCTTAGACCAGGATCGGCTTTCCTGATTTCTGCAGCTAATACGACAGTCGTAACCGCAATGACTTAATAATAGCTAAGGATATTCACACATATAACTTAATTTGGGTGTTCGACATTGATGGATCGACAGACGTATTCAGCCATTTAGAGCGTATCCTTTGTACATTTAACATGAACGGATCCCAAAGGCTAGACTTGGAAATTTTGGTGAGAACGTCTTTTGTTCCCTTGATGGCGTTTGAACTAGCAATTAACTATGGAATCGGTATAATTACATCAGATTTTAATCAAGCCATAATTAAATAAATGAAATTCACGACCTATTAGAATCTATTAGTGATCTAAAATTGTACATGGGCTAGAGGAAACGAAAATTAATTTCTTTGAGATATATCGTAAATCCTTTATAAACGTTGGAATATTTCTAAAAAAAGTACTTAGTCTTAATGATACGCCTTCATTTGAAAATTCTTCATACCAAATTTGGTCTTAATCGGTCTACGCTTGGAAGCAAAACAAACTCACACTTGTATTATTCATATTATTTGATAGGAAGTTAGGATTATATTTAAAGCATATTTTGTTCGTTTGTTATTATAAGGCCTGTCACAGAACAATATTTGTGTATAATCATATCGTTTGTTGTTCTAACTAAAGGTAACGCACGCACTGAGAATATAAACCAAATTCTTTACGACATACAAGCACGAATTGATTTTAGATAATGTAACAAATAACTTCGATACAATTTTCATACTTATAGCAAATTTTCGGTGTTGTTATGGCAATGGTTGAGACAATTTGTAATTGTTTATAGTTTTTATCGGTATTTTGTATTTATATTGACTTACTTTCGTAGTATATCACAATCCCACCATATTTTTTTTTATAACTTCAGGTACATGCGTTTTTCGTGTTATTCTTGGTACTACTTAATAAATTTTATAGTAAATTAAATTTAGCAAATAAAGATAAGTAAATTAATTTCAAATTTATCAAGATACGAGTATAATTTTTATCGCATTGTTTCAGTGGCCCCATCTCCTACACCTGGGATTGAATATGCTGAATCCAAAGAATCACAGCAGGATAAATCACCGGCACAAGTATGTAACTTCTTTTTTTTTCAACAAAATTACTAAATATCCGCCATTTTGAATTAAGAGAATCAGCCAATTTGCCATACCAGCTTGATTTCTTCTTGTAACCTTTGACAAGCTCGATGGGGTAATAATGGTTAACA
Source organism: Apomyelois bistriatella (assembly GCA_947044815.1). Lineage (NCBI taxonomy): Eukaryota > Metazoa > Arthropoda > Insecta > Lepidoptera > Pyralidae > Apomyelois > Apomyelois bistriatella. The sequence continues at coordinate 8,125,592 of OX345703.1, forward strand.
TGCCTGACCGCTACTCAGGTCCTTCTTTTACAAAATTACTAACTTTCATATTGTGTTAAGTAACTCTATTGTTTTTTTTTTATACATTGAATTACTCTGTTCTCATATTTTTTATAATAATTTGTTTATACCTCTCTATTTAATGTGATAATTTGATGAAAGATTTTTTAAGAATAAGATTTTTCTTTCAATTTTCCTCAATGAGTGATTTAAAGATTAAATATGAATTCCATGCAGTTATTCTGAAGATTTAGTGTAGATACCTTATAACTTTCGCTTAATTGCTGAGCCATTTAACAAGTGTAAAAAGTAAAAAAAAGAAGAATAATTCAGAAGTCATGACATCACAATCACAAAAGCGTAGGAGCTTATGCATGAGCGAAGCTTTGAGGCTTGTCGATTTGTTTGAATGTCACAGAACAAAGCGTCAACGTCAGCGCATGACGTACCTCGACTTATGAGACAAGTTTGACTCCAAAGAAATTTAATATAAAAGTTGTTAGACGCCTCAACTCTCCCGATAAATTTTTGTTTCGAAAAATTTTTTACGCTGCTACTCCACGTCTCAGTTTTATTTTGTTTTTCTTGTTAAAATATAGATTTGCCTTCGTCAACAGGAGACTTGTACCACAGATTTATTTTTTTGACTACATCATTACTGAAAAAGTTGTTTACTTACAAAGTTCTAAAAGTTTTTAAAGTTTATTAAGTTATATAGATATAAGTTGTATTATTAACAAACTACATTTAATATATTTATTACTATAAAGAAACTCAAATTGTAAATATTACAACTACTTTTTGTTACCTATTCTTATAAAAGTTTAATTTTTATAGGAACTAATAAAATATTGAATTTAAGAAAAAGAAATTTCATTAAATAAATTCTTGTTAGAGATTTTGTTATTAAAATAACGTTGTCCAGGATGTGACCTTATCTATGATTGGTCGCAGCTACTATAGTGACGAAAGTGTTGATTCGATTGCCTCCAGGTAGCTTGGAAAATCTAATAAAAGGTAAGCTCTTAACATTATTAAACAATTAAATAAAAATATCAGATTTATGCTAAAAATAAATCAGTAGTTCTGTATTATCTGTGCCAACGGTAAATTAAAACAAAGTCCTATTTAATCTCATCCTAATTTTAATTAAAACGTACTATATTAATTTTCATTTAACTTTTCCGGAAACGGATGTGTACTTCCAATTTCAAGATGGCGATTAATTGTGAGGGTATCCTACCCTTTGTAGGTACTTATCGTACCCTTACAAGACTTAGGAGGGTCTTTTATGATAAATGGCTCGATAACTGCACGTATTATATTCAATTCTCTTGTTAAAACAAATTTCTTTGTGTTAATCTCCAAAAAAGTTGCATCCAGTCATTGGACCATATTGATTACTTTATTACTTATATTCAAGACAATTTTACACAAAATTGTCCCGATAGCAGTACGAAATATTTTTTTTTATTTCACTAGCTTTACAATACTTAAAAAATACATATGTTGTAAAATATTTTTTGTTATAGAAATTTAAAATATTTTATACCGATACCACTTTCTATGATATTTCTATATACATTTAACAGCTGTTCTCTTAACAGTGGCACTTGGAAGCGACTCCATATAATAAGTTATGTAAAAATATTATGTTTCATTACCTATTTGAAAGATTGACCTACATTCTGACGCCAGAAAACCATCATTCACAATTTTAATACACTCAGTGACACTCGTGCAATTAAAACAAAATTAAATCTAAGTTACAATAGAAATATTGACATAGAGAGACATAGAGATTGACATACAAAAATAAATATATTCAACTCCAACACCATTATTGCATCTTTTTTGACTTTTCCACAGTCTGCTAAAATATAACTGCTTTAATGTAATAACATGGCGTGAAATCCATACTTCCATACTAATATTATAAATGCGAAAGTCTGTCTGTCTGTCTGTCACCTCTTCACGGCTAAACTGCTGGACCGATTGTGATGAAATTTGGTAGGGATGTAGTTAAAGACCTGAGGTCTAACATAGGATACTTTTGGGCGCGATATAACCAAGTCCCACTCGGGGCGAAGCCGCGGGGAACAGCCAGTGTTTTTATATATGAAAAAGTTTTTAAATTATATAAAACCTTTGTTTATATAGGTATTTTCAGTGGAAAATGTAATACTGGAATAATGTAATTTCGCACCTTTCGAAACTTTTGGACAATATTTATCTAACTTTGGCGGGGTGGAAAATTTTCGTATTTGAATTCAGTTTTAATATGAGTACGAGCTGACGCCATTTTACATGCACGTAGTTCGCATTGTAAATCAAAATTTATAAAACTAAACTAGTGCTCAGGAAGTTTATGTTTTCGTGTAAAAAGGAGTAAAATTTTCTAAGAAGTAAAAATATCCACATTTGGGATCCTAAAATTTATCTTAGTGGACGGATAGGACTATTATTGATAGGACATTCAACTCCGAGTTTTATTCGTAGCTGTTCTTTCGCACCCATAAACACAAGTTTAAAAAAAAACAACAATTGTTAAGCTATGGAAACTGGATTTCGCGGCCATCAAGCCGCCCGCTATGAAAAACAAGAAACAGTTTCTGTTCTTAGCTGATTATTTCATTAGCAAAGTATTTACGCATCACGCAAAACAAAGCTATCACATAATGATCATCATTTATTCACTTCCTACTTACAAATATGTATGACAGTCGTTAACACGTTAAAAGGCATATAACCATGGATTTCAACAGTACTATGCTAAAAAAGTCTTTAAAGTACTTTTTTTTAAATCAGCGAGCAGAATTAAAGAAGCGAGGAAGATCTTCGGATCGTAGAAAGTAAACATCTTAAGTCTCTATTAATACCTAGACCTATGGGAAGCAGGCGTCATAGTATTGGTATGTATGTAAGTCAACTACTGTTATAATGAAAGAGATGGCCGTATTTCGCAAATCATGACATATTAATTAAGTTATGTTTCGTATTATTAGTGCCATGTAAGTACTTAATCTGATTCTTCTTTTTCTTCTTATCGTGTCGACTTTCACCTTACTCCTGGATGTTTCTTTTTCATAATTATGAAATTGTCATCCTACTTCAATACTGCGCACTGAACTTTAAGATTTCTTGCATTAAATCTCCAAAAATATCTCTTTTTTCTGCATTCGGTTATGTAGATTCATATCTTTTGTTTATGAATTGCAGGCGAGCTAATCTTATATGCTCGCTCGCAGCGCAAAGGAATAACAGCCTTATTTAAAATGAACGCCAAAGCACTCACGCGCACCGGTTCGTCTAGTTCATTCGGACACATGTGAAGTCATAATATGTGAAAGTTTCACGGCGCACCCAAATCAGAACTGTATCATTCAAGTCATGAATATATGAATAGATAACGCATTAGTTTGCTAATAAATGTTACGACAGTCTACGAAAGAGTGCAATATTAGATGTTAAAATTGTCTTCACAAATGTGGATCAATCACATTAATCTAGTTTTGATATTTTGAGCTTAGTGACAATTCATGTAGAAGCTAGTTTTATTTGTTAATTTTTATTAAATTATCATTACCAATAAAACTATTTTTTTATAAATTGTTAAATGGTTGGGTGACTTGTGTGTGTGTTTTTGTTTTAAATGAAACAAAACAAATTTATTTTTAAAAATAGTATTTCTTCGCAAATATAAATTATTAATAAGTGTTAGGGGCTTCCATAAGCTACGGTAATCACTTCCCATTATTTGAGGCCTGTTTAAAATTAATGATATAAAAATAGGAGATACATTTTACAATCGAAAGACGATTTTTAAATAATCTAAATGATCTCTAAATACCTTAATCAATTTACGTACATAATTAATCTACATTCTGTAACATATCACCTAATTGTCACACTAACATAGATATAATTCAATGGTGTTTCACTGACATGTCGATCTGGTTTGTCCGCGAGAAGTTCGCAATTCTGCCATATAAGAGTTATATAATGAGGATGTGATTCAATGAACCCGTTCGAGGACCAACCGGTCGTCGATGAAAGTGAATTTATTTTTATAATGGACTACCAATCAGAATCATACAAAAACATGAAAGACATTTATTACGTTTATGAGGTACAAAATAGTTTCTTTATTATTTACGTATTAATTTAATAAATGTATCTACTTATTAAAGCTATATTATCACACATACATAATGTTACCGGGAAAATGTTAAGTTAGTTGAAATTAAATATCAATGTAATAAATACTGGTTTCAATAATTATTCTGACTGATTTCAAAGAAAGATCTGCTTGTCCATCTTTTCACAATATCACAATTCAAACTTATATTATCAAGAGGAAAGATCTGTATGTATGTTATTTGTTTGTAACGAATAAACTCAAAAACCAATTTCAATAATTCTTTCAACATTATAATGCTAAGTAACAGGTTATAGTATATCCACATACGGGCGAGTAAACCGCGAACATTGTCGTCGAAGCATAACACAGATTAAGCTATCACCAAGTTAATTATTTATAAATTATAGGATTAGTACAATCTCATTGATGTTATTACGTAATAATAATGATACAACGTGAACTTTAAAACTAAAACAAGCAATGCAGCAAAATTCCTAATACTGTCGATTCTACTATAACTGAAAAGGGTAAATATGTAACAAGCACAGCAAGTAATTATCGTTTCCAAACATCATAAAATTATACCTCTATAATAATAACAACAATAACAAAGATACAATTCAAATCCATTCCTAATTTGCCAATCTAAGGAATGCCTTCGCCCTTCACTCTAACTAGGCCCTTTAATGATTTCAACAAATTCATCAGGCCTAGCATTCCGTCGGCTAAAAGGGGCTTTAATTTCTCGAGGGTTCAGGTTTGCACCCAGTGACAAATTCAGAAGGCGGATCGGTGTGTTCTTTTTTACCCTACATTATTGACTCTCTCGTAAATACGGTAGCTTTGCAACATTTAAGTTATAAATAAAATAAAATAAAAAATAAATATTTCTTTACGTATTAACCCATATTACGAATAATTAGTAAATTGTTGTCATTATACTTATATAAATAAAATAATAAAAGATAAAATTATTAACAACAAGTAAATTATATCCTCAGCTGATTTGTTAGCTAGGGAAGAGCTTGTTTAGCCTTTATAGATATCTGTTCATTCAAATAATAGAATTGATGATCAAGTCTCTAATATGTTTCTTGGATTCAGTAGCTTTCGTTTATTTTTTTTATTAGGTAATTTGTTATTTATTTGCATTATTATAACTCTACATAAAATTCTCCCTCCATGCAAGAAATTTTGCTCCAATTATTATATGCGTTCTGTTTATTATTATTATATTATAATAACGTATGCCTAAGTATCGAGAGAGTAGAAGAGATTGATTTGAAGTATCAAAGTGGGGCAAAGCATTGAGTCTAGCAGGAATCACCATCAGACCGCCTGAGGCATTTCCACGGCTCTAGTCATTAAGGCATACTACAATGCGCAACGATTAATTTTTAAATTGTTCTCGGTGTTTTATTTATAGTTTTTGGCATTCGTTATATCATATAATAACTTTTTTATATTTTCCACAATGGTAAATTTCTGTGGAATGAAATAGTCTTTTATACTTAAAACAATAAAGGATATATTTATAGTTGTTACTTTTTAGAGGCTGCTTCTGATGAGTTATAAGATGAATTTAATATAGTTAGTTACATTCGTTTATTAAGCAAAAACCCAAAGGTATTTTAAAATTTGTAAAATGAAGTATTGAAAAGATAGTTAACAAATTTCAAGGACCATTTCATATTGTGATGACGGCTTTTATTCATAAACGGCGTATTGCTAATTAATAACGCAGTGAAGGCCCACTTTTAGCTTTATGTTTATACAGGGTGCTGAGATAACAATCTGAAGTGTATTTGAAAAACGTAACATTTAAATAAATGGGCCATTTGAGCTGTAGGGTAGCGGTCCAACGACGCAAGCTTCGTTATTATGTGGCTCAATAATGATGGTATTCACTGAAAGGATCTACATACATTTTTTATTCATTCATTTATTATCAATCCAGTGTTTTTCCGGTCGCATGTCAAGAGCTTTAATGCATTGTCGTGTTATTTCCTTTTCATGATATTATGACCGTTCACCTGACCTTAACCCTCTTCAAGTTTTTGCTGTTTGGTGGAATCGCACAGATTTACAAGAAAATAACACCTTTTACGACATCTTTGGGAAGATAAGGAGTGCATGGCCTTTTTTAAGCTAGACACCACACGGTTGCATTAAGTACTGTTTACACGGCACATTTTTAAGCATTACAGTTAAATACATTTTTCATTTTATTTTTATTTTATTAAAAGCTATATAATAAATAGCTCAATCAATAAAACACTCTCTATTGAAGGTTCAAACTTTTATTAAATTTCGAATTTTTTCATTCGACAATTTTAGTAAATTAAACTCACCGATTTTGAGTCACAGGTTTCAAAAATAGGACTCCAGATAAACTACATATAGAGATAAATGATTGCTAGCATACAGACGTAGTTTTCATACTATAAGGTACTTAATTATCTCTCTTCGCGTACATGTGCAAAACGGTTTTAATTAATTCTGTCTCGAGCTTCCTACTCAATCCATAAATTTTAGAATGCATACATACTATACAACGCTAATGGTTTTACAAGACCTATTTTGATATACCTATTCATCTTTTTTTCGTAATTCAGGGAACCAATTTTAATTAAGTTTAGTAAAAAAATTAATACTCTCATAATTGGTTTTTCCATGTTTTGGGCTTGGTGAAAAATTTCTTGAGCAATAAATAGGTAATATGAAATAATCCATTTCGTCTTTTTGCTAGGGTTGGTGATTATATTAATTCTCTCGTATGAACCTTGATATTAACATTTATTTAATTAATATTTTCATTTTTTTAAAAAAACTTGCTACAAGATACAAATGAAACTCATTTCACGAAACCACAGGTTTGTAAAGAAATACGGCTATATTCATATCATGCTTTTAACTTTCCGGTTAAAAATAAAATAAAAATGTCATGCTTAAATATAAATTTACAGAAGTAGGTACAAATAAGGGTTTATAAGCAATCATAATTAAGTGTGTACGTAGGACAATAATGGCAAAACCGCATGAAAGAATCTTATTCCAAATCCAATCATCAATTCACGACCCTCTCCTGCGAGACATACGTCATATTATTGGCCAACGGACAAAAGAAAATTCTTTATTGTAGAAATTTTGAATTTTCTGCCATGCAATTTGCAAGACGTCGGATATCACTCAAGCACTCGTGTGAAACTTCCTAAGATTACCTCATAATCCGGGCGCGTTAGGCGTCTCGTCCCACCGAGCCATAAACCCGGCCCGGTTATACGAATTAATGATAAAACGGAAGTATGTATAATTGGTACTTTACAAATAATATTAAAAATTACGCCTAAGTACTGCCAGGTACATTAGCAGAGAAATAAAAAGCTAGAATATTATGTACGCAGCGCCATTTAAAAAATATTTTTACACTTCTCTTTTGTTACAATATGCTTCATACTTAGTCATTTCAACAGTATTAAAATTAACATCAAAATATTAAAACAAAGTTTTTTGATAATTCCAATTCTGGTTTCTCGAGATTCATTTGTTATATGACTGGCCGCCAGCCTGATGGCATAAGGATTAATACCTTAATTGGAATAAGGTAATAAATCCTCATGCTGCTTTTTGTCTGTTAACTCTTAGTCTTCCATTTTCGACATCTACAGGTAGGTGGTAGATATTAGTAAGTATAAGTATTCTTTATCTGGATCACATCCACACGGGTTAACGTGCAATGTATAATTCTGTTCTTACTATATTTTGCACCGGTTATTACGGCCCATAGAAAGAAATCCCCCATTTCGTCGCGAATTCGCCCCGAATCGGCGGCAACTTTACAACTGAGGGGACGATTTGGGCCTCCATTGTGGACTTATAAGAGCTTTAAACGGTTCTCTAGTGTGTTATAGGCTTTATGGCACTCTTTGAATATATATTAAATTATATTCGACCTGTGCTGACATAGGTGGCATTTTCTAATACATAAAAACTGTCGCATGTAATGTAGTAATGGTGAGAAAGTGTAAAATCAATATTACTTTGAAACTTTACGCAAAAAATTGCTGGCAATAGATCTAATTGTAAGGAATTTACATACTGTGATGACCCTACTTAAGAAAGTGGAATAAGGTAAAGGAAAAGAAAAAGATTTTTAAATATCCAATCAGATTTGTTCTCTTATAATACGAGTAGGGAAAAATATTTTTTTTTTTTTTTAATATATCCGAATTACTATTAAACGTTGGCGAACCCGCATAACACAATAACTTAGGTAGGTACATAAATATAAACTGTATGAAATGAACATTGTTCACGGTTTCAACGGTTTGTTTGCTTTTATTATATAGATACATTTATGTAATATCGAGATGGTGTATGGAAACCACGCCTTTTCATATATTCTTGTATTTACTAAATTAATGTAGAAATAAATATATAATGAATTTGGTGGTGAATATGAATTGGCAATGGTGAATTTAAATCAACTGCAAATATTTTAAGGGCAGATTCAGACCACTAAACTGAACTAAAAAATTGCCCTTAAAATATTTGCAGTTGATTTGTGTTCACCTTGTATAGAAATCATTAAATACATGGGTGCTGCTTATTTGAAAAGAAATCGATTTCAGCAGACCCAAGGGAACTTACGAAATGAGAAAAAATGGATCATCATCATCATCATTTTGTGGAGGTGTCATGGTCAAACGACCATGCACACCCCGATGTCACAGTTTTTCGGAACTGCCTCCCGGCCTCTGACATGGTTCCTTTAACGACTACCAGATGGCAGTTGGGACCCGGGACCAACGACCTAATGTGCTTTCCGAAGCACGGAATCATCTTTATTATCAGACATTCAGGTGATTCCAGCGAACAATGTCCTACTTGCGAAAGTAGTAATAAAAAAAAATGTAAATATTTAGCTACATAAAAAGACAATACTTATATTCATTCAAAAATGAAAATTACCTGTGAAAATGCATTAACACGTAAGATTAATATGGGAAAACGTATTTTTGTTAGACTTACCCTAAGTGGAAAGTCACTTTCGCGCAATTGGAACACAAATCACGGCTCAGAGAGATGGAATATCTATAGTCTTTACTTTTAATTTCTATGCAAAAAAAAAATATTTTATTTGTTATGTAAATAAAGTTAGCAATGTCATTTGGTTAGAACTTGTAAACCAATGTAGGCTTTCGGCTTGATGAAAATTTGTATTAATAGTCCGGTCAAATTAGACCAAAAAATTAGTAAACCCACGACAAATTCAGGGGAAGCTGAAAATTCTTACAATTGTTTAAATCATAATTATAAACATTGTCTTAAAAGTCCCAATCGATCCCATGTAAGGAAAAAATTTTAGCGGGGTAAAAAGGTCCAAAAAATGGGTTTTTCGCGATTTTCTTGAAAACGGTGAGTTTTATCGCAAAATTACCTCAGACATAATTTGTAGATCAGGAAATTTCCTATAAAAAAGGTATTTATAATTTTTTTCTTAAAAGCCACCGCTTCTGAGATATAACGATGCAAAAAATTGCAAGCGTCATAAACGCACACGTTTCCACGCCACCTCTGAGGTAGTGTACTTAGCGCAAGTATATGGGCGCGCGCTTACAAGTTGCAATTTTTTGCATCGTTATATCTCAGAAGCGGTGGCTTTTAAGAAAAAAATTATTAATACTTTTTTTTATAGGAAATTTCCTGATCTACAAATTATGTCTGAGGTAAATTTGCGATAAACTTACCGTTTTCAAGAAAATCGCGAAAATCCCATTTTTTTGACCTTTTTACCCCGCTAAATTTTTTTCCTTACATGGGATCGATTGGGACTTTTAAGACAATGTTTATAATTATGATTTAAACAATTGTAAGAATTTTCAGCTTCCCCTGAATTTGTCGTGGGTCAAATGTCTAATTTGACCGGACTATAAACTACACTTTTAAAAAATTAACTTTTTATTTTTTTATTAATTTCTGTTTGATTAATAAATTTTATTAAAAAAAACATACACATAGCATTTGAGTTTATTAATATGTTAAAAAAAAATACTTTAATATACATTTTATTGATATATAGGTAAGGATGGTTTATAAAGTAAAAAAAAAGAAATTGCCAGTCATCGCCAGTCTACACATACGGCTCCCACCACAAGCATGTCTGCAGAAAGATTTTCCGCCTGAAAATAAAAACGGTGGTACTTAATATACGGAAACTGTAAAAAGCTCTGTCCACTTGCATTTACATTTGGATAGATAAGGAAAATTTGCAAATTACATCTATTAAAGCGGAAAAGCTATTTTTTGCTAATCATTTTAGGTGCTTGTTAAGGTAATTACTTGAATAGTTTCGTGTCTTTTCTAATAAATGAGAAAGATTATCTAAGGGGAAAATGTACGACAGAGAAGTACGAAAAAGAAATCCTAATAAAATCGTATCGGAAAAAATGTACTTACTGAATAAAAAAAGGAAACCTACCGATAAGATGTGTTGAAGACCGGGCGAAGTTGAGTAAAAAAGTAGGAAAGCGGACCCTGGGCTTCGAGATAATCAGCTGAGGATGCAATAAGGAAAGCGCTAAGATAAAAAAGAAGAAGAAGAAATAACGACACAAAAATTTTTGGTATCAATTTTACGCATCATTTTAAGGGACGCAAGATCCCAAAAATGCCAACATTGCAAAAGTACATTAAAGAAAGCCGTATTGAATTTTTATCACAAGCAGTCCGAGGCATTTCACAAATTATTTTGCCTCAGTAAATTTCTCTCGAAGTCTCCGTGACACATTCCTTGGTCCCTGGAATAATATTATGACACTAATCGCCTTATCTACGCCCGGGAGTCGGGAACGAGCACCCTCTTCCACCCACGTACGACCTTCGGAAATGGACTTCTAGGTAGCTTCCTTTTGATACTAAAACCACTCTTTATAACATTAACTAGTGCTGCTGTCACACGAAGTTCCGTTTCACTATAACTATACTTAGAAGTTATCTTTTTGCTATAGAATCTATATTTCAAAGCCCAAAGATAACTTCTAGGTATAGTTAGTAGTATGAACGCGTGAAACCTTCCAGTAAAACTAGTATTTGAATAATTTAAAGAACAAATCTTTTTCGGCTATTTGGTAAGCTTTATACTTAGAGCCATTTTATTTTGTGTTTATTTTATGTACCTTTTGAAGCAGAAAATGTAACTAAAGTTTCGAGAAAACTACCGCCTATTCTCTAACGGTGTCTAATTTTACGGACTATAATCTTGGCTCATATTATGGCAACCCTTTATAAGTGGTCACGTTTACAATGGGTTCGTAGTGATGTACATAGTTGGATGAAATTGTCCTACATGTAAACATAAATGTTGAGTAACTTTTAAGAGACCTTCAAACTTTGTCGGTCCTACATCATGATTGTAGAGGATACTGCAATTTACTATGAATTTGTGTTATCTGTGGGAGATTAAATGGTTGATGAGTTTAATTCATACAAGTGAATATTTAGATAAAATTAAACATTATTATTACCACTAGCTGTTGCGCGGGGCTCCGCTTCCTATGTGTTATTCCAGGGCCTAAGCAATCTCCATTTCAGCCAAATCGGTTCAGCCGTTTTCTTGTGAAAGAGTAACAAATATTCTTATAAACTTTCGCGTTTATAATATTAATAGGTAGGTAGTTTAATACTTTAATATCTTTATTAATTAAATTTCGAAATTAATTTATTGAGATAAACCTAATTAATGTTCTAGATTAATTAGTTTACTGCCCAAATATTTTGAACTATTTTCTAAAAAGCTGTTATAGAAGAGTCGGCGACTTCCAATTATTTTAACTTGCCCCTAAATTCTTAGACATTAGATTATTTTATTATACTAGACTAAAAAGAAAGTACCTCAAAACTATATTTTATGCCTCCAGGTGGAATGAAAGAAGATTTTTTTATGTAATCTGTACTCATCTAAACTTTCGTAATAACTTTTCTTTCGGCGCGTTTTCCTTAACTTGTTTCGGACAGGTGCCCCCAACATCAACCGCATAGTCGCATTAATGTCACACAAGCATCGCATTTACAACAACGCTTCATTAATCAAAAAAAAAAAACAAAAAAAAGACAAAAAAGAAATATAATCCCTGTGGCGACAACAGCTGAAAGGGTTTTCTCTATATTTAAATAAAATAAAGCATTAATGTATGAAACACGGTTTTAAATTATCTTTGTTTGAGAATTTCAGGAGTTCATAATAACACACATTAGAGAATAAAAGTATCTAAGCCAATATCTACTAACAGATTAACAAATCTACTGTGTATAAATAACGCTAACAAAGGTACGGTGAAAAATCAATTATATTGTTTTTGAACTATAGTTTTTTTTTTTCACAGCAAGTGTACGCGACGCCTGTGCCCCAAATCGCCAAAATATCTGACGTGCTGACTGGACAGGGACCCGCGTTCCAGGCTGCCATCGCTAGTCATCTCTACTCGCCAATATCTGTCTACCAGCCTAGGGTGAGTTATGAACTGTGAAATGAACCTTTATTTTTAGCGAGCGTAATATTTTCTATACGTGGAAAAGCTTCCGAACTGTGCATATGTGACTTTTGACTGATAAATATTATTTAGGTAAATTAATTTTAAAGAGGTGCCAAATAATATTATTATAGGTTTAAATATTTGATTTAATTAATTGTGTCCTCGTCCTTATTAATAATCATTCAATTAACATATAAGAGAAGGCGAACATCTAATAATCGCACGTAAAAGGCGACCAAGATATTTTATTTTTTACCTCTGTCCGACTATTGACATCCATCAATAAAAGCTTTCCCAAGGATGGTGAATGACGGCCGAAATTCATGATTTGAAAGAAATATTAAATTAAATTGTCTGGTTTCCTCTGATGTTGCTGTTTATAAGGTAAAACATCAGACGTCATTTTTGGCTTAGACTTAGGCTATAATTGAAAAGATATGAATTCACAATGAAAAAAGTACATGCTATATAGATAATACTATTTTGAGTTTTGTGAATATGTGTTTCCGAACTAATATAATAGCTGCTCCATGCTGGTCTGGGAGAAAAAGAAAAACATAGAATGTACCAGCTGCTTCTCCTCCCGCGCAAGCCGTAAAAGTCGACTGAGGGAATCGCCGATGGGGATATCATGACATAGACGATGCGGCTAGCAACCCATCACTATTGATTTCCTGTTTCAACTGTCATCATGCTAAACGTGGTCTAAGGTCTTAAGGCCCTAGGCTCTGTCTACCCCGTATGGGATAAAGACGTGACTATATGTATGTATGTATGAATTTGTACTAATATTATAAAGCTAAAGAGTTTGTTTGTTTGAACGCTTATATGTTTAGAACTATTATTATTAGAAAAAATATTTTTAAATATATAGCCTGATTCTCGGAGAGAGTTATGGGCTTTAGTTCGCACACACTACGTGCGAGTAAAACCACTGGGATTAGCTAGACATGTAAATAAGTAAGTGCTTATACAAAATGAAAAATATATTTACTTTTGTAACTTAACTTTATAATTTTGTTCCACAGCTAGGAGCGCCGACTACATACGAAATATCGCAACCAATCCAATCTCAACTAGCGTATTCAGAGCACATAAAAGCTTACCAACAACAACCAAATGCCATACAAGTGGCTACTCCTGCCCCACAACTAAAAGTATTACCTAACTACCAACAAGCTTACCAACAGCCAATATTGGTGCAGCCTCAGCATCTAGCGCATCCTCAGCCTCTACCTCAACCCCAACAGTTCTTACAGCAAATACCTCAAAATTATCAAGCGCCCCAATTTCAAATAATCAGACCCGTTCAGTACCTTCAAGGTCCTCCAGTAGCTTATCCTGCTCCACCTCCAACCCTATATTTTAGGAACCAGATACAACTTCCGTATCTTCAAGCTCCTCAGCACTTAATTCCAGTTCAAATTCCACAACATCAGCAAGGGATAGTTTACGCTCAATACAATGACAATCAGAATCTGCAAGTTTCTAAACAACCTCAGCAAAACATTCAGGAGCAGCAGCAGCCTCAACAACAGCAAATCGTTGTAAAGGAGCAGGAACCCCAGCAGCAACAACAGGTACTTTGAAACATTTTGTCAACAACAGTTTCAATCTCTTGTAATGGCCCTTGTAGACTGCTCTTGATTTCTTCAAGGTTTAAAAATACTTTGAACGTCTTAGAAGCGCCGCACCTACATAATAATACAATTATATTAAAAACAACGATAACGTTACAAGTTTTTACTGGCTTGGTTTCATTAAAGGGACTAAAGTAAGTTCTACTTTAGTCCCTTTATAGTTAACAGCTATGATATTGATCTAGAGTTGGAGTATTCATAAATATCTACTCGTATAAGTACAAAAATAAGCCGATGACTAAGAAATATCAATAGGGGAAGTTTTACCCAAATATATTCAGCTCCATGCAATTAGGACTAACACACTTCAGTTACTTACACAAAACAAAAAGTTCTAGCGGTGTTTAATTGAGGTACCTAGATATTAATAAAAAATAACATCAATATTATATTTGATGTAAAAATAAACAATGGAAAACTGGCGTAAATCTTAAAATCATCATAAAATTAGTAGTAGTTGAAAATTTGTTTGTATTTATCTAAAAATTCAACCACCTACTTTTATGATATAACCACAGAACAGCTAAATTATCCAAATATATTTACAGTTCTGTGGAAAATATAGTATGAGAACTTATAGTATTTATGTTTTCTTTGAACTGGTATTTCAATCTTTTTTCATGTATGTTTTTTCTATGGTGCAATAAAGTGTTTTAGGAACTAACTTTATTACTTATTAACATATTCATTTAAAACTTTTTCAGAAACCCATCGTCCAAATTCAAAGCTACAGTCAACCTCAAGGAGCTGTCAGCTACGCAAGTTTCTCACAAAGCCAGCCTCTGCCAACATACCAACCAAAACAGCAAGCCCAACAATTGCAACAATCTCGCATATCCTTGCAGTTCAGAGCTCAACCACTAAACACACAAGTCAAACCTGATGGAGATGAAAATCTAGCTGCTTCGTCATCTAAATCTTTAAGACCTATTTCATACTTCAGGCCAGGAGCGACTCTTCAGTTACAGCCTGTGCAACCTCAAGTGCTTCCTCAACAACCGCTTCTGATAGCAAACCCTGGCTTTGTGGCTCCAACATTGAACGCGGCGTCACCAACATTCCCCCCTGTACAATATTTCGGCAAGCACGCGCAAAGAATATTTGCTAGATATAGCCAACAACCACAACAATAACGTTAATTATTTAAAACATGAAAACATCGGTGATTTAATATCGAATCACAATAGATAAGTTGTTTAGCCTAAACAAATATTCATGCGTTTTAATTAAATGCGTTGCCGTCACAGAATGGTAGCTACTTAATTGATTTTTGACTCATTATTTCTGTGCTGTCATATCAATGAATAAATCCTTTTTTTAACATTATTATGCGGAATTCTTATCATATCTACATGAGAATAAAAATGAACGATATTATATGACGAAATCGAAACAAATTTAGCCTAAGTATAGTTGATTTAATGTAAGTAATCGAAGTTATGAAGGTGCTGCGTATTATAATACCTAACTGTGATGCCATATGAATCTACTTTTGTAAGAAATTTTACCAATAAATTTTAAGATATACCTACTTACGATTTTTCTTTTTCTTTAATCCTTACTCAAGAACCTATACAAAACTACTGATAATGCTTCACAAGTACAAATATAATTTGTCAGAGATAACTTTTTCGACTTGCTAAGAAGTATTCGGGACCTGCAATGTCGGGGCCATTGCAGGTCCCGCATAAAGAAAAGCAATGGACTGTATATAGTTATTATTTGAAAGGTATAATGTACGTCGCGCAGCCGGGATGAGCCGATGGTGCCCGAACAGAGGAGAATCTTCATATTGCTCTACAAATAGACATGGTTTAGCTCTTACCTTTTATAATCACCGTCATGAAGTCTGTAAATTACTTATCACAATATATTTTTTCGATTTGACTCGCTGACGAGAGAAAATAATAAAAGTTAAAAATATTTATCGTAACATTAAGAAGAATTCTTGATTAATTAGATACATAAAGGAAAGCTTACTTTTTCAATTTTAAGAGATCTTGGTAATTAATACTAAACATAATTAAGAACTGTCAACAACGCAAAATCCAAACAACATCCAGAACGTCTTAACACATTGATAAGAAAACATGAATGATTATAATTGTAAGGGATTTTCCTGGACTGTTTTCGTTAATACATATGAGCCACAAAAGTTCGGATCCTTAATATCGCCTAAAGGCAACGAAGAAGCAGCTTAACTTAATGTGCTCCGGGATCCCCATGTGAGTGTAACGACTTCATTAGTGCCTTGTTTATGTGCTATTGTAACTATTAACACTCAAGATTATCTGCTAGTGTAGGAGGTAATAATTATATATTTTTATTTGTAGAAGCACAGAATAGAAAAAGTACTAACGTAGCAGAACAAACATAACGCTACAAGCGCACGCCTAGTGCATCCTGAACTCAATCAAACATGTAAGAGGAAATCACTTTGAGTGACAGATTATTATGACGTTATTCAAATTCAAATATTTCTTTATTTCCGTCATCAACAAGTACAACCAGCCAGCAGTAGGTATTTAATTTCTGAAAAACAAGCTGCGTTCTTTGAGTGAGGGCACACATTATTAGGACATTGTGGATCACCTGCGATACCTAGATTTCAAAACACTATTACGGTGCAGTTGCAGTACTCCATAGTTTTTTTTTTATGTAACCAATTACTAGCGATTGACCATATTCCCACTTGATTGTAGGTGCAGATGTGGTCTAAGATAAAGCTCGCTGGTTCATTAATAGCCTATTCACTCTGGTCTTATAAAGGCCTGGGTTATAAGTGTCCGGAAATATGTCAGCCGGTAGAGAATTCCACTCCTTCGCCGTACGCATTATAAACGAAGAGGCATAGAGGCGCGTACGAACTATTGGTATTTTAACCACATACGGATGAAGTCTACTACCATGCTTGGTTGTTCGGTGACGAAACTGAGATGGTGAGTCTTAGCATTAATAAAACCAACTGTAAGTATACAATGTATAAATAGAGCACCTATAAAAGTCTTTGGTAAGGTAAGAGCGATTCAAGATTCATTTATTTCTTTAGAATATTATATTACGTTGTTATTAATAGACACAATATACAAACATTTTACAGGTGTCTTAATCTAGTTCATAAGTTATGGGCCTTAAGGGCTGCATATGTCTGGCACGTAAGGCACAGTACTTTTCAAATTTATGGATTTATGCTCGGTCTTCCTGTCAGTCGCTGGTCCTTGTTACTTTATGTAAAATTAAAACAGTACAACAGTATCACTCAGGGCTAACCATCTCAACTCTGTTAAACAACATCTGTTAATAAGCTAACATCAAACTTTTTATTTATTTAACTTCATAACACGCGGGCTTAAAGCCGTTGGCTCGTTTTATAACTACACTTAGTATTAACTATAGGAACTAGATTAAGACACAGTAAATAGTTTATGACACTTATTTTTATTTAAACCGAAAGCTGCCAGATTTGTGTATTTGTAAATATTGGCCAGAAAGGTTTCTTCTGTGAGCTTTTATAGCCTTTCCGAAATACGACAATACACAATAAGTTCATCATAGTTGCAAGAATTCTATTTCTATTCTATTCTGTCTATACTGGAAATCGCTACATACATCTCTTTCATAAGAATTCTCAAAGTTATACGATTGCGATTCTCGCAAATCTTTTAAAGGAAGTCAGGTTTATGATAAATGTACCTAACTTAAAATACGAGTATTTAAGATTGTTTTCTCCTATTTTATCTCCTGTAACTAGGTACTCACTCTCATGCCAGTGTAGCTACAGGATGAATTCGTAAATTATACACAACTTCAAATATGTCGACCTTGGAACTTTTTTCTATTTTGTACTGTATGGACCTCAATACCAACTCGTTAAGAACCTGGCATTTTATAATCTGTGCCTATATACATATAACAGTAATTTAAGTTAATATAAGATCTATTAAAGGCAAAGAAACTGGAATGCATTATTGCTATTAAAGTTTTATCCAAAAAGATATTCTTCTCTGCACCACTGGTTGGTTGACTGGTAGAAAAAGCCTATGGCTTTAAGTCCGTCATTTACACTTCTATATAATGAAGTTAAATAAATAAAAATATATGTCCTAGATAGCAATTTAATAAGTAGGTATGTAATTATAAATACATGCGATCGATGCATTAGTAGGTACCTATCCCAAAACAAAATTTAAACTTTATAGGTACATCATTCTGTGAGTTATTCATAACTAAAACTATTTAACTAATAATTACTGATCAAAACATCATTCAAATTAATTATATTAATGCCCTGAGATGATGGGTAATGTCTACCTATCAAGAGCAATTAAGATGATAATTGAGTTACATGATTTAAGGGCAATGCGGGGTGGAGACAGTACCCCTGGGACCGAAGTCTCCAAACCCGAATAGCGGTCGGACCTCTAATCAAAGATCTGATAAACTCAGTACAGAAAATAGGGAATTGCTGTATAAGCGACGTACATTTTTAGGTATTCTAAATATAAATATTATTTTTTAAAGAAGTATAATTTGGGAAGTTGGGAGTGGTTCAAAATTGATCCACCATGAACCATTAACATCATGATCGATTGAGCACCCTAATTTTGAAAGAACATTTTTCATTTGTAAATATGTTATAAAAAATCATGATTTTTCTGTATCTCCCAATTGTTGAATGGTAGAAAATGCTGTTAGACTTAAGTCCGCCAATTGTTTAAGTATTTACTCGTATTACTTATTGAACAATAAAGATTCAATAAATACTTCTAACGTTAAATACTCTCAATGTTTTCGAAGTAAGTACTCGTACTTATTGCAGTTTCTTTAGTTTTAAATCCCGTGACCGAATGCGAATGGGACGGTATGCGTCAAACCCGATTTTATTAAGTATGACATATTATACAAGAGACATTCGTATCTGTAAAGGAAATTGACCGAACGTAATAAGTGAGTAAACCAAATTATCCCAAAACCCCACTAGGTTCCAATACTCAAATAAATCAGTATCTTCAACTTTATTTACAGAAGAAAACTTTATATTTGAGGTTCTTACTGTAACTAATAATAGAAATGCTTTAGTTTCAATGTATCTCACGTTGAAATTAATTTTATAGAAGTTGATGCACCTTTAACTAAAAAGTCCTGGTAGAGCACAATAAATTGTATTACTTATAATCATACTTTTAGATTCCGACAATATAATGTTGAAACCGGGTATATATGAAAACCTATGCTGGATTCCCATTTCATATAGATTTTCGTAGTGTTTTCCATACTTGCCAGTTGCATTATTTACTGGCTAGAACTATGTTATCTTTGTGAGAGATTTTACCACATCCATGTGTAATTCGGAGTGGCCAAAATTAAACCCAATTAGTTAAATATCTTTCTGATGATGAATTAATCCCACTTAATTCGAAAAAAAAAAACATTTCGTCATGTTAGAGATCTGATTATTTCGGTCAAATATTTAAAATAAGGTTAACTTAACATATAAAATTGTAAACCTTCAACTTCTATATAATTTTATGATTTAACAATACCCCTTTCATTTCCTTTCATTGATAAGGTTGACACCTAATTGTATAATTCTAAGTCATTTAAACAGAACAATAACTAATTATATCTTAAAAATAAATCTGTAATAATGAAGTAGTAAATTTAAACAGAGCTTTAAAAGCCCGTTCTGTTATTATCATATCATTTTAATGGTAATTGTACGCAACCCGTGTCTCCAAAACAATAGAGCCAAGACAATGTGTACCCCTCTTTATGGCACATGTCACATATAGTGTATTTAGGTTAATTAAGAACCATGGTAGTCGTGCTAATTTTAGTTATAAAGTCGCCAAGTACTATTTGACTATTTAAACTAGTGCCTATGCTTGTGAATAAACAGCTAATTTAACTTGTGATTTACCAAAGGTAGACCTCAATAACTCGTGCAAAGGTGTCTGCTTGAGTATCTCATTCTCACCAATATCTGCCGCATTGCATTAATGTTGTGTTTAGGTTCAAAGGGTGAAAAAGAGGTATTGGGTACTTATATTACGGAACCGCAATATTTGCTTAGATCATTCCAAAATATACATGTTTCTGGCGTAATGCTGATGTATAGTTTGTAAAACTCCAGTGAAAACTTTGCATTCCAAATTATACGCGGGTCTGCTGGAAGAAATTTCTATAGAAATAATCTTTTATTGAAATTAATTACAAAAATGGAAAAACAAAATCTTTTTTCACATCATCATCATTTCAGCCGCAGGGCGTCCACTGCTGGACGTAGGCCTCCCCCAAGGATTTCCAGAACGACCGGTTGGAAGCGGCCTGCATCCAGCGTCCGCCTGCGACCTTCTTTAGGTCATCTGATTTTTTCACAACTAGTTACCAAACGGTGAAACAAATATCTTTTATAGTAACTGGTTACAAAAAGTTACAAAAATTTAAAAAATAATTCTTCTTTCACAACTAGTTACAAAATAGCGAAAGAAATTTTATAATCTGTGCCTATATACATATAACAGTAATTTAAGTTAATATAAGATCTATTAAAGGCAAAGAAACTGGAATGCATTATTGCTATTAAAGTTTTATCCAAAAAGATATTCTTCTCTGCACCACTGGTTGGTTGACTGGTAGAAAAAGCCTATGGCTTTAAGTCCGTCATTTACACTTCTATATAATGAAGTTAAATAAATAAAAATATATGTCCTAGATAGCAATTTAATAAGTAGGTATGTAATTATAAATACATGCGATCGATGCATTAGTAGGTACCTATCCCAAAACAAAATTTAAACTTAATAGGTACATCATTCTGTGAGTTATTCATAACTAAAACTATTTAACTAATTATTACTGATCAAAACATCATTCAAATTAATTATATTAATGCCCTGAGATGATGGGTAATGTCTATCTATCAAGAGCAATTAAGATGATAATTGAGTTACATGATTTAAGGGCAATGCGGGGTGGAGACAGTACCCCTGGGACCGAAGTCTCCAAACCCGAATAGCGGTCGGACCTCCAATCAAAGATCTGATAAACTCAGTACAGAAAATAGGGAATTGCTGTATAAGCGACGTACATTTTTAGGTATTCTAAATATAAATATTATTTTTTAAAGAAGTATAATTTGGGAAGTTGGGAGTGGTTCAAAATTGATCCACCATGAACCATTAACATCATGATCGATTGAGCACCCTAATTTTGAAAGAACATTTTTCATTTGTAAATATGTCATAGAAAATCATGATTTTTCTGTATCTCCCAATTGTTGAATGGTAGAAAATGCTGTTAGTCTTAAGTCCGCCAATTGTTTAAGTATTTACTCGTATTACTTATTGAACAATAAAGATTCAATAAATACATAAAACGTTAAATACTCTCAATGTTTTCGAAGTAAGTACTCGTACTTATTGCAGTTTCTTTAGTTTTAAATCCACATTTACTCGATTTTATTAAGCATGACATATTATACAAGAGACATTCGTATCTGTAAAGGAAATTGACCGAACGTAATAAGTGAGTAAACCAAATTATCCCAAAACCCTACTAGGTTCCAATACTCAAATAAATCAGTATCTTCAACTTTATTTACTGAAGAAAACTTTATATTTGAGGTTCTTACTGTAACTAATAATAGAAATGCTTCAAGAGTTACGTTGAAACGAATTTTATAGATTTTGATGCACCTTTTAACTAGAAAGTCGTGGTGGTCCTCAATAAATTATATTACTATTATAATCGTACTTTTAGATTCCGATAATATAATGTTGGAAACGGGTGTTTATGAAAACCTATGCTGGATGCCCTTTTCATAGTGTTTTCCATACTCGCCGCGCCTGACGTTTCTTGGCGAGCTCAGTTGCATTACTTATTTACTGGCTAGAACTCTGTTATCTTTGTGAGAGTTGAGCTTAGAATTTATACCAGGAGGTGGATTTTACCTTCGAATTCGGAGTGGCCAAAATTAAACCCAATTAGTCTTTCTGATGATGAATTAATCCCACATAATTCGAAAAAAAAAACATTTCGTCATGATAGAGATCTGATTATTTCGGTCAAATATTTAAAATAAGGTTAACTTAACATATAAAATTGTAAACCTTCAACTTCTATATAATTTTATGATTTAACAATACCCCTTTCATTTCCTTTCATTGATAAGGTTGACACCTAATTGTATAATTCTAAGTCATTTAAACAGAACAATAACTAATTATATCTTAAAAATAAATCTGTAATAATGAAGTAGTAAATTTAAACCGAGCTTTAAAAGCCCGTTCTGTTATTATCATATCATTTTAATGGTAATTGTACGCAACCCGTGTCTCCAAAACAATAGAGCCAAGACAATGTGTACCCCTCTTTATGGCACATGTCACATATAGTGTATTTAGGTTAATTAAGAACCATGGTAGTCGTGCTAATTTTAGTCACAAAGTCGCCGAGTACTATTTGACTATTTAAACTAGTGCCGTGCTTGTGAATAAACAGCTAATTTAATTTGTGATTTACCAAAGGTAGACCTCAATAACTCGTGCAAAGGTGTCTGCTTGAGTATCTCATTCTCACCAATATCTGCCGCATTGCATTAATGTTGTGTTTAGGTTCAAAGGGTGAAAGAGAGGTATTGGGTACTTATATTACGGAACCGCAATATTTGCTTAGATCATTCCAAAATATACATGTTTCTGGCGTAATGCTGATGTATAGTTTGTAAAACTCCAGTGAAAACTTTGCATTCCAAATTATACGCGGGTCTGCTGGAAGAAATTTCTATAGAAATAATCTTTTATTGAAATTAATTACAAAAATGGAAAAACAAAATCTTTTTTCACATCATCATCATCATCATTTCAGCCGCAGGGCGTCCACTGCTGGACGTAGGCCTCCCCCAAGGATTTCCAGAACGACCGGTTGGAAGCGGCCTGCATCCAGCGTCCGCCTGCGACCTTCTTTAGGTCATCTGATTTTTTCACAACTAGTTACCAAACGGCGAAACAAATTTCTTTTATAGTAACTGGTTACAAAAAGTTACAAAAATTTAAAAAATAATTCTTCTTTCACAACTAGTTACAAAATAGCGAAAGAAAAATCTTCTCTTGTAACTGGTTAGGTAAATTCAGTTAACAAAGTGGACGAAGGGGAAATAAGTAGCACTTTTGTACTAAACTTCCTAATTTTAAGTTTCCTATGTTTGTGTTTGAGTGTGTACATGAATTAAATAAATAAATAAATACGCGAAAATTTTCATACCCTGACGTAATAGCCTTGTATAAAACGTAAATGCGCGAGCTAGTAGCACACTAGTCACCCTCAAAGTATCTCATAAGTAAGCATATATCTTTCACGGGCCGTATGCCTGACTGCCAAGGTAGGTATAAAAATAATAAATTGGTGGGCTGATCACTTAGCTGAATGAAATAGCATACTCGTACTGTAGATTTTTTTTTAAAAGACATTTTTGTATAATTATTTGATTTCGGGTAAAGAATAGACCACTTTCTTTTCTAGTGGATGTCGATAAATCCAATCGCAGAAGTCCGAATTTACACATGTAGGTTTAGGTGGGTTCCAAAGAAGGATAAAATTAATTATTGTCAAAAGTATCGCGTCTGCGTTGCAAAAAGGATCATACATTGACCTTGCCATATTCTAAGTCGGTCATAGATACTTTCGCCTCGATCAAGAAAAATGTGGACAATGATTTATTAAAAATT
Organism: Apomyelois bistriatella; assembly: GCA_947044815.1. Classification (NCBI taxonomy): domain Eukaryota; kingdom Metazoa; phylum Arthropoda; class Insecta; order Lepidoptera; family Pyralidae; genus Apomyelois; species Apomyelois bistriatella. The sequence goes on from OX345703.1 coordinate 8,149,635, forward strand.
TGATCATTTGCATACAAAAATGATATTTAATGATAGATATTTCAAATGAATACTAGTGGTTTTTGGCTAAAATATTCCTATTTCTGTGTGTATTTTAGGATATAATTGAGGGAATAAAATACATATGAGTAAATCTCAATAAAATTATTATTCTGGACTGACAGTTGGATTATTTCTAAAAATTTATAAAAATGTTAGGTATAATCTAGATTATACATTTTTATAAATTTTACCTAGATACTCAAGTTATCAATAAACATTCTAAACAAATACAGCTGTCAGTCAGTAACAGAAAATTATTTCTTCGGGTGTCTTGAGAAGTGATTGAATGATAATACCTCTAGGTTTTAATTTGTCTGATGGCAGATTGAAATAAAACCGCTGATCCTATACCACGTTACTCGAAAGTTAATAATAAATTATTACCTATTTGAATAAATCACTTTACATTTAATGTTATTTCAGTGCAAGTAGATTTATCGAAATGAAAATAAGTTTCTCTTTAAAATGTTATCATAAATCTATGGATCTTATCAAAGTTCAAAAAAGGTAAACCATGGCTCATTTTGAACTATACCAATATATAACTACAATACCTGAAAGTACTTATAAGGAAAACTTCCTCTTAGAGTATTTTTTGCAGATATTGTGTCAAAATAGACCAAGATGGGTGAAAGACAAACTTTTTGGATAGTCTAACGAAAAATCTCAGGCCACGAGGTACGAGTTTGCAGCGCACTAGACACCCTTAAAGTATTAGAGCATGTAGAAAATAAACTACGGAGACCACGTGACCATCTTTCGTGAAGATCTATGACCATTTACGGAGTTTCTTACTCCATCAGTAGGTAGAGTCCTTGTTGTTTTATAGTTAAAACCGTAAAATCAAAAAATAAATAAAAAAATAAGTCGTACATAATTATAACAAATTTGCAGCCAGTATCATTATTACAATTTTTTTATCAACTCTATGGCAGGCTGGGCATACTTAGCCTTAAACTATTTGGTTTATTTCGGCGTTTTTTGAATTGGTGCGATAAGGTTTTAGTCCTTTATTTGTCCCTTATTCGATTTTTGCAACATTCAAGAGAAGATTGAAAGTAGAGAACAGCCAGAACACCTCTTAAGCTGGAAATCATGCGGCTATGGGCAATAAGAGATAAGAATAAAAAAATCTGTGGACCTCTCCAATGTCAAAGGAGCCTTCTATGTAAACATCCAAATATGAAAATGTAAGGTACAACAACGATTAGCCGACCGTAGCGACCCTTTATTCCGCAAGGTTTGGGTTAGGGCACAAACGTGGTTCCGTAGTCAGCATTATGTTAATCTTACGCGTATGTAAATCGGTCGGCCTTCCTTTCAACTCTATTCGACCTTGCCGGTCTTGGTCCGGTTTAATTTTTGACTAGATATCTAGGTCATAATCCTTCATACCTTGGTATTACTAGCCTTAGTTAAGATTCTATTGAATAAAAAAAGTTGCATCAAAGTTATACTTAACAGATGGTGCAGATTTTACATTTAAGTATTTCGTCATTCCACATTTCTAATATCAGCATTTACCTAAAGATATCATCATAAGTATAGGCGTACCAGGGAATTATAACTAGGTACTTTCTTAAGAAGATCGAACCAGCACCGTCAAATCTAGAACCATGATTATAACGTGCCCTGGATTCTGACCTTTCAAAGCGGAAACAGAGAGGGTGTAACTTAAAAGAACGCTTGAATTATAATGTAGTCATCGAAATCCTTGTTCTTATTATACGAAAAAGAGGTAGCTCAAAAAAGTGAATAAAGCTTGGATACATGCATCCAAGCTTTCGTTCACATTAAATCCACAAGTTCAACATTTAATTTGATAGTTCCTGGACTATTGCATTACAATAACATCACCATCAGTATATTGTGTCAGTGACATTTAACAGTTAATTTACCGCTTCATAAAATATAGCATTCGACGATTCCCGAACGAGTAAAGTTGAAATATGGCCGGATGTGAACCGGAATGAATCCAAAAAGTGTATGCATTATTTTCAATAACCACTGCATCGCTCCATTCCACGCGTGCAGTGCCGGTTTGAATTTCCTCTTTCATTGAATACGAAATAAGGACAGGGATCACCAGATTGGAAAACGAATGTTTCCTGAGCATGATCCAAATATTGAAACTTAGAACGTTTATCGTTGTAATGGTTTACTTCATCTAGCTGTCTATGATCTAGAGCTTTTGCATTATGATCTCGAAATCATGTGCTCGTATCAAACAATTTATTTAAAATGTATAGACGGTGGGCTCAACTTGTGCTCTGTTTTAGTGTTTGTAAAAAAATCGGTTGTCTGTAAAGTCAGTTTACTGACGATAGTTGAACGTGACAACGTCATAAGAAATTCGCTTGCACTTCAAGCCTTAAATGGAACGCCTCAGAGAGAGGTAACGCCGCATTGCGTCATGTTTTTTCGTGCGTGCAGCCGGCTCCATCGAATTATAAGACATTGTCACGTCAAAAAAGCGAATTGGGGAACTTGGTTAGGCCAATGCAGGCGTGAATCACCTGATAATAAAGATGATTCCATGCGTCGGAAGGCATGTTAAGTCGTTGTTCCTGGCTGCCATCTTATAGTCGTTAAAGGAATTTAAATGATGATGATGACTTAATATTATCGCACATGTTTAACTGGTGGCGGATTCTACCAGCTAAACTATTCTCAAGGACAGTTGACTTCAGGCTTGAGTTGAATTTTTTAATTAGGGAGATAGGACATATAATCTCAAGCTTAATTATGAAGTCCGAAGCCAAACAACAATGATATCATGTAACTATTAAAAAACCTAAATCTGGCATAAAAATAACTTTTATGCCAGACTAAGACCATATGAACTCGGAGTGAGAATGTATGGTAAGTAGTCGATACAATCGAATACAGATTTTGTTGTTCAAGGAAACAGCATTCAACGCCCTAACTTGGCCTTTATCAAGACGTTACGTGCATTTATTGCGTCTTTGTGGAGCTTGTGCATGGCAAAATTTAAGATTGATTTTAATTGTTTAACTTTATTTTTTGTAGATAATATTTAATACATGTATAAGTACTAGGTATATACGTTTTGATGATTTTTTGGTGTGTCTTTATCAATTTATGTAATTGAATATTTTTATACCGAGGATATTCAGGTAGGAAACACAACTGACACATAACAACAGTTTTTTCTATTGTGTCTGGGTGTCTCACGGCTGTCTGGATTCCACGAGTCAAATAAAAAAAAGTGAAATAAATGATTCGTATACATAAAACTTTTTACTACCCATACAAAGAGAAATAAAAGCACACATAGGCTTCACACTCGTAAAGTAATATTTTATTACATTTATTTTCATACATTTTGATCTTTAAGTTTTTTTTATTGCCATCAAAAGTAGGTATCAATTTTAAACATTAATATTTATTTTTTATCTAATGAATAATACTAGCATAATTTCCTTGCTGCAGATTTTTGGAGAAATTTTAAATTTGGATTCTAATTTTGACTAAGTGATACTTTATTTTGACATGTACAACTTTCACATTGAAATAAATTTATAAGTCGTTAATTATTTGGCCTCCAAAACAGTAAGGTGCCGACTGTCTCGTGTAAATCTTGAGTGCAGTCAAAGATAAACAGTTGAAGGTGTCACTCACCAAAGTTATGTTACTGTAGAGATTTTCTTTGGTATAGATTCCTAAAACGTGTCATGTATATTTACGAATGTGTGTGATTGTTTTATGAATTTCACGGTGAGTGTTATTACTGACTTTTTAATTATTATATAAATTAATGGAGTGTTTTCATATCTGACAGCCAATGTAACAAAGTTTAGAGATCTAACAGTAATACCTATTATAACCACTACTGGAAATTTGAATCATACTTTATTTTCTTTGAAACATTAATATCCATCAAGGCCCATGGCATAGAAACGACACAAATGAGACGTGGTTTCACACTAATAACATCCCGAGGGATCTATCCACAAAAAGTCACGGAGGTGACGAAAATATATGGACGTAACTGTTGTTATTCCTTTGCAAAAAACGTATTTTATCTATAACCTTTGCAGCTTAATTGTTAATGTTTATCTATGTCTTTGTATTTACTAGGTATTTTACAATTAAGGTTCATAAAATAACTGTATAAATAGTGTTCCGTCTCCGTTTTGAGAATTGACTCATGATTTTCGTAAGAGGCGGCTAAGGGAATAACAGAGGTCTCAATTTACTTGATTCTGTCTGTCTAGAGGCCGGTTCCACCAACAACAGCTTACGAAAGTTTGACTTCAAACGGGCGAACAATTACAAAAATAATGCGAAATTTTATTTTATACCTGATGGGAAATGAACATAGAGGATACATACAGCATACAGGGATTCCAACCCAATAGAATGCATTGAAGAAAAGCTAGGATAATATTACCGTAGATGAATTAATGTACCATTATCAAAATAAAACAATGTGTTTTAGAGATTGTATACATATTCCTACTGTTATTGCTACACATGCTAACTCTGATCTCTTTAAACAGTGACCTGCGTAAGAATCAATCGTTGTCCCTATTTCGGTCACCTGGTTAGATAACATTGTGACACGCGTTGAGTGTTTATTGTTTAATTAAAATATTTAGTTAATTTAAACAGGATTCTATTTTATCTAATACACACACGTATTTTAGACCCCAAATGCAAAATGAATAGCGTTATAGATAGGTTTAAGTTATGTAAAATATTTTTTACAGATTTGTTAAGCGCATTAGGCCCTTTAAAGATCATCATCGTATTATTATAGGCTTATCATTTACATTTCAAAATTAGTTTCGGATTTGTATCGAGATTCTCTAGGTCAAACAATTTGTAGACAAGTAAGTGCCAATGTTTCGTCTTAATTTGCAATATTTGGAAACGTAAAAAAGGTTTTACCTATAAATATAACAACATATCGGAACCCTGCATCATAAATGTCCAAATTAAATCGAGATATTGCCTCCTTGCACCGGCAATGTAAATACATAAAGTTCGCACACAGGTATCGCCGATAATTAGTGCAATTTGTAATGCCTTAGTTGCTTGGAGACAAAAATCGTCAGGTATCAAAGATTTACGTAGCGCTGAGTAGGATAAGGGCAGTGAACCACGGGGATCCCGCAGTAATACAGCTTGATTGCATATGCATATGGCTCGCGTTTGCGTAAGATTATCGCCAAGGTAACTTTGGTACCCAATTTAGTATGGTTTAAAATCACATTCTATTGCATTTAAATTATAAAATTTACTTACTTATATAATCTATAGCTGAACGATAATGATGGTATGCGACATTTGAAAAAATGATTGATAAAATACAGTCGAAAATTGAACATTAAGTAATCACTGTTTACTTTTTTATCGAACTAATGACTTTGAACTTTGATACTTAAAACGTTATTTTGATAAAACTGATCAAATAAAATCACAGTATACCTACTGTGTGTTTTATTGGCTAAATATCTGCAAAATATTTTTGTAGCTATCAAAGCAATGTTTTTAAAAATAAAAGTTCTGAGTCACTATTGGGGGATTATTTTTAAGAATGCATACTTTATTTAATTTTAATGTTATAAAATAGGATCATCTATTTTAATTAGGTAGTTTTATCCAATGTTTAAATATGTTTCAAAGTTTAAAAAGACGTTAGGTAATTAAGTTATTCTTATAAACAAAGTCCCAAACCGAAACCTAATGAATCTCTTTTGACAGTTTGATGTATAAATCATCACATCAGCCGTTGCCTTATTTAAGGATTTTAATAGGATTTTGGCTTCAGAATCCTTCTTTCTACAATTTAATTTTTCTGATAAACCAGTTAGATTCAAAAACTTAGAAAAAACGCTTCTGGTGAATTTATTCTATGAGACTGTCAACATCATTATTTTTGTTTAAATAATATTAATATAAATTGCGTACGCCACTATTTTGAATAGATAACACTTATCTGGTATCCTTAATAAATACGGACATACAAGACTAAGAGTCAGTCGTTAATTATATCCTAAGTTGATTACATATCACCACAAACAAATATGTTTATTTTGGCTATTTTGCTTGTCGGCATTGTTTTGCTGTATTTGTACAATGTAAAAAAATTCGACTATTGGAAAAAAAGAGGAGTGAAATTTAATAAGCCCGTGATTTTCTTCGGAACTCTAGTTGACGTATATCTACAGAGGAAAAGTGTTACGCAAATTTCTGCAGAAACGTATTTCCAGTACCCGAATGAGAAAATGGTGGGGATGTTTTGGGCAACGAAACCTGGGCTAATCATTAGGGACCCAGAAATTATCAAAAGTATTTTACTAACAGATTTCTACTACTTCTACAAACGTGGGATTGTACCGGGTAGAACCCTAGAACCAATACTTCGCAATCTATTCTTCGCAGAAGGTGACCTATGGCGTTTGTTGAGGCAAAGGTTAACTCCTGCTTTTACAAGCGGCAAATTAAAGGCAATGTTTCCACTAATCACTGAAAGAGCCGAAAAATTACGAACTCGCACGCTAAAAGCCGCTCTCAACGGACAAGCAATAGATGCTCGAGATCTTATGGCTAGGTACACTACAGATTTTATCGGAGCATGTGGATTTGGAATTGATGCTGACTCTTTGAATGATGAAGACTCTGACTTTAGAAAACTTGGAGTTGACATATTTCATTTTGGATTAAGAGAAAATCTCATATTGATAGTAAAAGATATTTTTCCAGAATACACCGACAATCTTAAATTTTTTGGACATCTCGAAGATAAAATAATTGATCTTGTAATCGATATTCAAAAGCAGAGACATTATCAACCAACTAAAAGAAATGATTTTATTGATTTAATGCTAGAATGTAAGCAAAAAGGAAAGATGATCGGAGATTCTATAGAGAACTTTGATAAAAGTGGATCACCGAAAGAAGCCCAAGTAGATTTAGATGATGTATTAATAGCTGCACAAGTATTTGTTTTCTTTGCTGCAGGATTTGAAACATCTTCATCGGCTACTAGTTACACGTTGCACCAGTTAGCATATCACCCGATTGTTCAGAAGAAAGTCCAAGAAGAAATTGATAGAATATTGACTAAATATGACGATAAATTATGCTACGATGCCATAAAGGAAATGAAATATTTAGAATGGACATTTAAGGAAACATTAAGGGTATTCCCATCTCTTGGTTATTTAGTAAGAACATCTGTTAAGCCGTACACTTTTAAAGATTTAAATATATCTATAGATAAAGAAGTAACAATTATAATCCCTGTGCAAGCTCTTCATAACGACCCACAGTATTGGAACAATCCAGAAGAATTTAGGCCTGAGAGATTTCATCCCGACGAATTTAATGGTGTGACCAAATCTATTTACCTGCCATTTGGCGAAGGCCCACGAGCATGTATAGGTAATTTTTGTGATTTTTTTATGAGATAAACATCTTCTAACAAAATTTTAAGCCTCAAATTCTAAATTTAATTTTTTATACGTATTAGCAATAATAAGGCTTAATTTTTTAAATAAATAACTGTAAATAAAATAGTTTACTAGTAAACTAAAGGAGTGTAATACACTGCTGAAATGATAAATATTTTTAGACCTTCGTCATACCATCATCATTTTAGCTGTTTTATACCACTGTAGCCTTCCTCTGTTATAGCTTCAACATTAAAATCTTATTGTTAATTATGTATTAATAATATTATATTTTAACTAAAAAATATATTTTCAATAGGTGAACGTCTTGGTCTGATGCAATCATTGGCAGGCCTAGCTGCAGTGCTTTCTCGTTTCTCCGTAGAACCAGCATCAGAATCCAAAAGGCACCCATCAGTGGAAACCAGAGCAGATATTGTTCAAGCTATCGATGGTGGATTACCGCTTATTTTTCGTGAAAGGAAGAAATAAATGATTTTTATCAAAGTATTTTTGAATTGTTTTTTTTCTTTTTTGTTCTTTTTCTAAATATGTTAAAGAAAAAATATACACTTAACCAAATTAATATAAACTTAAAATTTTAAAGATAACCTCTTTATGCCAATGTCATATTATTTCCATTATCTTAAAGTTCAATATCTAACTATGTCATGGTAGTTTTCATCATCGTCACGTCATATTTTCAATAATTTCCACCAACATTCAAATAAGATTATTTTTCCAATTCCAGATGATTTTAAAACTAGCAGTCCTGTTCACATTTACTCATATTCAGGGACTTGAAGGCATTCTCCAAAACCATGGCATCGAGACGAACCAGAAGATACATGCCCATACTCATCCAATAGTGATTCCCAGTCATGGAACCAAACCATCAATTTTTACCTCTTCGCATGTCAACAATATCCAAATATTACCAAACAAACCAACTAATATGAGAAGGAATAAGGGTATAAATTTACCTGTAGCTTTTCAAATATCACATCAGTTTCTAGTTCCAAATCTTCATGTAATACCAATACATTCCAGTCTACAGCATCATCATGTGCCTCAGGTAAAGTGATAAGAACAAACTTATACAATATACCTTCTTACGTCAGCTTTCAGTGTAGTTCCCAACTACTTATATAAGGAGAACCCTTTTTTGGCTTTGGAAAAAATATTAGGTATGGGATAAAGCGTACCGATAATGAATGATCATAAACATATTACAAGTACACTAAAATGTCGATAACTAAATATTGTGTGTTTTTTTTTTAATTATGATCAATAATTTGTCTTAATAGATGACTTTTCAGAGCTTATGACTATGTACTTTTGAAAATATATAATTATAGGCAATATAGAAAATAATAGTTGTGATTTTACATCGATACCTAAATTTAATTTCCTTTTTTCAGGATAATACAAGGATGCAATTTTATACCCAATATCCTTCAGCTAATGCCACTCATCATACTCAATTAGTTCCAATTCTGATACCGTACCCATATCACAACCAATTCGTTCCAGTCCATGATCTAACTGTTATACCATTACATGGACCTGTTCATAGTGAACACAAAGCGCAGTTTCGAATGATGGAGAAAAAAAAAAATGATGAAGAACCAATGAACAGATTTAGAACATTTTATGGTGGTTTTGGTACTGGACTATTCTTTGGCGGACACGGTGCGGGTCATGGGTTTTACTCTTATGGCTGAATGTGATCTCAGTATAAATACGACCATTATAGGTAAAATTTATTAATGTATAAACAGAAGTTCTGCAAGTTTAAAATTTACGCTAATAATACGACAGTATCTCTATATGTCTCTCTTATATCTACTATGTAGTACTAAAATTACCTAATAGACTTTCAATTTGTAATTGCGATTTAACAGTCATTTAAGCATTTTTAAACATAAGTATATATTGAATGACTGATTTTTAAGTGCCATGTGTATATATATTATTAAAGGTGGATGAAATATAAAGTAATTTAGTCTTTGATCGCACAGAAAATGAGTTGTTAATATCTGTCAAATGTATAATGTGCCACATAGAAAAGTATACTTTACTACCTGAGGTGTAACTTTACCTTTATATAATGGTATTTTATTTCTCTATGTAGCTTATCTCTAAACCATAGCATGGAATTAGGAAGTCTAGCGTCTCCACACAGTTCTTAATTTTATGCTGATTTAAAATTTTCGTTCTCTTACAATCATTTTCAAACCATTTTGTAGAACCTACGTCTCATTTTACGGGGCGAGTTTATTTTGTTTAAAGTGTAAAACCACAGAATTTAGAAATATTAACAAGAAGTAGCGTAGCGCACGAAAACCGTGTCACTGGTTTGGCTTGCAAGCCAAAGTTGCACACAGAAAAAGTGGGTGGGGAATTTGCTTCATTTATTGCCACTGTTGTTAGTCGATAATATTAGGTGGCTTTGTTGTAACCTACTTAATACATTTCTAATAAGGTGTAGTGTGGTTTACTGTATGAATTGAAGGTAAGAAGAGAGAATACGCTGCCACACTGATCCTGGAACTAAATCCGCGTCAAAACATTTATATTAGCTTAATTTCTCTGTTCTGTGTGTAAAACAAATCATATTTTAGTTTAAAAATCTTATAGATGTACCTATGTAACAAAATGGATTTTTCATACACAATTTTTATTGTTTATGATAGCTTAGCTGCAGCATTGATTATAGAATGCTATCTGTAGATATACCTATATACCTACCTAGGTAAGACGATTTTGCAATCTTTAGTTCATTGATTAATATTATTGATTGTTGATTTATGATATAAACGAACTCAAGTATTTACGTATATTTATTTTTACTACTTATATGGTTATTACTTCACCTACTGCTTTTTCGCCCAAAGGATTAGCATAGCTATCCAGAGGGGGAACGCAGCCAGCGTACCTTGCTACCATGCTTCACGGGAAAGAGCACGAAGTTTAGGAATATTAGTTTTTTTTTTGTATAAAAAACTCTATAAATATTAGTCTAAGTTTTAGTTTAATTGATAATGTTTATTTATTTAAGTACATACATACATAATATCATCACTCCTATCTCCCGCAGGGTTAGACAGAGACTCAAGATATCAATTGGATACGAACCTTACAGAACTTCCTCGCTTTCTCCACACTCATAACACTCGTCATACTCGCTCGCCGATTTCGGGTACCTACTCCTAATGTCTTCCTTTTTCAAGAGGTTTAGTCGCCAGTAGTCTATGTTGTTCGAGGCCGACCCTGACCGATTTTCCCAGCACAGCTAACTTGGCTTTGTATAGGATATACCCAGTCTCCTTATCCATATACCATTACCTATCTGCAGTTTTGAACTTTTCTCAGTTTCGGCATTGCCTCGATTTTGTTGTCTACTGAACCAATTTTTACTGGACGTTGGTATAAAATTTAAATATCCAATTTTTAGTAGATATCTCAGCATACAGTTAGTCATATTGTCCGAAATACATACAAATAGCGATGTAGGTAATATTTTATGTATGAGTTAACATTTCGTTTTCACCGTTATCGTGTGAGGGCCATTACTCAGTAGACAGTTGACAAATGTAGAGTTGTCCAATGCACAGATAACTCGTGACTAACAAATCGCCTTATAAACTAAAAAGTGTGTGCTAAAATATAGGCAACGTCTAGTAGGTTTATTTTTTTTTAATAATTTTTAAAGCTATGTCATGGTATTATTTTACCTTTAATCAAAATTGGTCGAGTAAAAATATCACTTTAAATTTTTTATCGATTTATTTGTCTGTCAGACACTGTTGTTTGTGATGAGCACATATAAAAAACACTGAAATTTTAGTAGTATTAATATTTAGGATTTAACGTAGAGTTGGCATTTTTGGCATATTTGTGGTATTATACGTCGAAATCAAGCTTCATCATTCATATACATGTATCGATTATTATAGATAGTGTGATTGTTGATAATTTTGAAACTACAAATCAGTACTTAAATTGTTATGTTGCTACCGTGTCCCTTATTTTTATATATGTATTGATTAAAACTAGTTTGTTTGTTTATAATAATTTTATTGCACAAATAAACAAAAGATTTTTTTTTTATTTAATTTGGAATAGATTGCATACAAGATTTTATCTTTAGCTAGTTGTTAAGAAGTTTAACTAACTAAAAAGTTTTAAAACTAGGTTTTGTACGTTGAGATATGAAATAACTGCGGCTTGAGTTGGCAGTAAAATTTCATATAAGAAATATTACCTAATCAATATTTACAATGCTTAAACTAAACGTTTAGAATCAACTGCCCTCAAAGTACATTATTGGACAGGAAATTTCACTTTTTGTAACAGCCAGAGAATAAACATAATTTCTGAACAGTAAGTACTGTCTGTCTCATCTCATCAGTTGTTCTCAGTTTAAAGAAAACCAAGAAGCGCTACAGTCGTACATACAAATATTGTGAATCTTTGAATTCAAGAATACTGATAAAAAAAATGAGGTAAGTCACTTTAATTTTCAAAAAATATTCAAAAAAAAAAATATTTTTATCCCAAACGGAGATACCCAAAAATATTACTAGTAACTATATAGTCAGTAACAAAATAAGTATGTATTTGTACAGTTACAATCGAAAATATATTTTTATTGCATGTCGGTACAACTTTTTTGTAACAAAATAAAACTTATTTAATGATTATATTAATTTCAATATAAATTTTAATACCTTCTTTTACCTTCTGTGGCAGGATTCTCTTGACAACGTTCATCGGATTTGTGGGATATATTCAATGCAGTTCGTACTCTCTTGATCCCGATGGTAAGTATTTTTTCTTTTAGTTGGAAGTTTGTAAATGAAGAAATTAGTAAAATCAAACATATTGAGCTTATAGTACAACGTTAAGACAAAATTAAAATTAGCTATTATTGTACACTACAAATAAAATAAATATAAAAAAATAAATTAAAATAATATTGTAAAAACAACACGTAATTAAGGCATTTATCGGCAAGAGCAAGATCATTAATTAAGTTAATTTATAGTCTTCGATCATTGGTCAACGCAGAGAATATAGATTTATTTAACATCAATAACCATTAATTCTTATCTTGTCTACGCTTATCATATCACACACACCTGTTCTTATGTTCAATATTGAGGTAAAATCTGAGTGAGGGTGCCGGTGTCATTTCAAAGGATACTATCCTTTATTTCTTCCTTTATACATCATAATTATAGACGACTATATATGTGTCACTTATAACTTGAAAGGGTAGTAGACAGGTAGTTATATTAGTTTCTAATAATTAAATTCATATTCAATAAAAGGGTTGACATCGTACATGAAAATATACCTAATACTTACCAAATTTTATTATTTCAAAGATAATATTAAGGTTTAGGATACATACCTAATACAGACTAAACTCTGAGAGATGTCCAGATATCAAACACCTAACAAAGACTTACTCATACGTTTTACGAGTGAAGCAAACCTCCTTGGGCCCTGATTTTGGGCAATACTCTACTTGAAGGCAACCCAGGCCGAATCGTGTTCGCGGTTACCAAGTGACGCCACTATTGCCTTGGTCAAAAGTCTCGTTTGTTCACGCACAGGTTTTACTTAAGAACTGGCAAAAACAATGAAAATTGAAATTTCGAAAATCAAACATCGATGACAATTTAAATTATAATTTAATCGATATTGTGCATCTTGCCAATTCTGGTCCACTGTTTGTGTTCCCTTACATCTGCCAACAACCATAGAACTCAATTAAAGGTGTAATATTTATATTAAACCTATAAAGTGATAGACAGAATGAAAAAATCTACACTGCGTTCAGGGTTTTGGTATATTAACCATTGACAGAAAGCAGCTAGGCTAAAATGAGATTGGGCGGATCACTTATACTTCTGGAAATAGAGGCTGAAATCTAGCTGAATAATTGACTACTTACCTGGGTCCCATCTGATGGAAAAAGGATGAAAGAAAGACGAGACTAGATGTTCATGACCATAGAGTGTTCAATATGGATCGTAGAGAATAGCAGAAGTCAGGGACGCATGAAAAAAGGAGAAGGCTCTGCCCAGCAGTGATTCTTGGCTGGTTAAAAAATATGCCCGACAGATTATTATGTACCCGATGTGATTGGGCAATGACAATTTGCATTGGGCCATATGGCATATGACAATTTGCATTGGGCTATAACAATATACTCGTATCATGGTTGTTTGTAGGCGTCGATTTTAAAATACTTTGGAAGACACAAAATCTTTTATTTTCTTTATTAATGAATACGTTCTTTACTACTTGACTAGGTTGCGAACGATAATCAGCGATCAAATTTTTATAGGATATATCGTAAGTGATGATCTCGGACGAGCATACAAGATAATGTATCACGCCCGCAAATGGAATGATGCGAGACTGGTATGCCTCGATGATGGTGGAAAATTAGCTGTGCCTAAAACAGAGGTTTGTATTTAAGTAGCATAGATTTAAAAAAAAAATGCCATAGAGACCGCGGTAGATTTCCTTATTCTATGGTATTTGGTGTGCATGAGATATAGTACTTACTGGCAAAAGAAGGGAATCTGAAGGCTAAGATTATATTTCGCATAGAGTCAATCAGGACTCGGAAACCCTGGTTAGAATAAAAAACCAGCTCGTTTTCTGTTCATACATTTTTACAGTGACCGCTAGCATTAACGGTTCGGCTCAACCGGTATTTCCCCAAAAATAACGGTTTTAACCAGGAGTTTATGATCCTAAAATTGATCTCTATACCTATTTACCAGTATAAAGACCGATATTTTCGGGTCTTTAAAAAACCGGTTCCAAGCCATTTTTGTCCCCTAATAGTAATATGTTTTATCCATTCACAACCAATCAGTCTAACTTTAATACTTCATGGATAAACATACTTACTTGCGTAATAAACGTACTTGAGCCTGTGCTCAAAGTGCCCTTAACTAATACTTTATCTAATTAATTATTTCAGGAAGAGTTCCGATTCATACAGCAGTTAGTCCGCAAGATGAAGTATGCGGACGTCACGGGCATTGAAACCGACCTACCTTTGATATCGTGGTTGGGAATCAATAATCTGGCCGACTATACAGTTTGGGTAAATGTTGATGGTAAGAACACTATACTTACTAGTAATTTTAAGTGTTACACTATGCCGGCAACATTGCCAGTGGGTCTTTCCCGCAGGATATCTGGCTAACAAAAGAAACAAATCCATTGGTATCTATCATACTATTATTATAAATGCGAAAGTCTGACTGTCTGTTACACTTTCACTGCTAAACCGCTGCTGGACCGATTTTTATGAAATTTGGTTTGGATATAGTTAATGATCATGGTTCAAATTCTATTAACTAGGTATTAGTATAAAACGATGCTCCCAATAATACCCCATTGCATAGTGTGTAAGAGCCATTGCAATCTGGCTAGATGGCACTAATATCGCTAGATAACAGTTACAAAGGCTGTGTCAGATTCCTTCAGATAGCCTGAAAAATCTGGCTGCTACTAACACACCCGAATCATAATCTTTTCTAGAAAAAATATTAAAAATGAACTCTAGGCTCTTAAGCGTAGGCTAAGTATGTATCGGAGAAACACGGGTCGGGTGATAGGTGTTAGGTACCTAACAGACTCGCTGGCCACGCGACAATAAATAGGACAAACAATCATACACCAGGGAAGTATTAGCTTATTTTTAATTTTTCAGGTGAAAACATAAAGGACACCAAATTTCATAAATGGGCCGGAAACAACGGACAAACCTTCAGGTAATTATCGATCAAACCTTAATTACCCAACTGTGCCAGGAGGAGGGTTATATTATTTGATAGTATGTTTGGCATGCTCTGCAGCCTGAACGGTTCGATGGATTTTAGCTAGATTCGTGTATGTTGTGAAAGTAACACTGGGTATATGTGTGTATCAAAATAAAAAAAATATATGGCGGATTTTTGGCGCTAAATTCAAATTTAGCATTCAAATTTATGGTATTTATATGCAATCGGATATTTGTCCTTTAAAAATTTACTTGTTTTATTAAATCTAGTTTCTCTATCTAATTTAGTCTCTTCACTTTGCTCTCACTCAATAAATACTTTTTTGTTCTACAGCAGCAGCAACTCTGAACCACGGTGTGCCGGTATAGACGCGATGAATTACGGTCTTCGAGACTTCTGGTGTCATCGCGCACAGCCGTACATTTGTGAAAGGACTTTGGCTTAAACATTTTTTTTTTAAATATCTCTACGTTCCACTTCTGGGCAAAAACTTGTTCTCTTTTCTTAATCTTTTGATATTCATCATCATCATCGTCATTTTATCCGCAGGCTATCAAATGTTGACATGGGCTTCCCCCAATAATTTCTAAAATGACCGGTTGAAAGCGGCTGCATCCTGCGACCTTTTTCAGTTCATCTGACCATCTGGTCGGTGGGTGTCCGATGCTGCGCTTTCCGGTGCGTGGTCGCCTTTCAAAAACCTTTCCGCCCCATCGGCCATCGATTCGTCGCGCTATGTTTGATATTCCCTTTTGACCTTATTGAACACTTTTCCTATTGCTGGTTTTCTTATTTCCATACGGTTCTGTCTCCCATAAACTGGGACCCAGGTAGACCTAAGTTTTATATTAATTTTAGAAGTATTTTGAAAGTAACCTACCTTAGTATTTGAAGTCATATAACATGGAATCAACTTAAGCCGCTTTCTCCTGGATTATGTTAAAATTCCAATATAAATGTTAAAGTCAAATATTCGCCAAGCGGCCCAATAAAACTTGGGAAGATTACGACTGAAGTTTTTAATTCAATCCAAAATGTATTGCATGACGAATAAAATTTGAGCAACTGTATCTTTTGTTTTATTCATTCAGTTATCATTAGAATATGAATAAGAAAATTGCTACGGTATCCCTGAACCGAATAAACACAATCAAAAAAGTTTGTAAGAAGAGTTCGTATGTGGCACAGAAAGTTCAATTTGCTTACATAGGTGTTTCCACCATCATGTGCTATGTATGCAGTTATGCTACGAAGATGTAGCTAGGAAACTATGTAACCGTTTCCACTGATAGGTATTAAGCTGTATGGTGAGTAAGATGTGCTGTGCTATGAAGATGCGCTATCTACCAGACACTCGCTACACCACTCGCGTCGCAACCATCCACAGCCCGCATCTGGGTATAGCACGCATCCTTCCATATTTAAAAAAAACAGCTTAGTTGAATCCGTTATGACTGTTGCATATCAAATGTATCTAAGTATACGCAGCATAGCACTTCTCGAAGTAGGCACCATAATAGTTTAGTGTTTTTGTCATGTTTGTTTACCTATCGCTAGAAGGCAGTCATTAGGCTAGTTATGGTATCTCAGATGACTTTATGCAGTCTGAAAAATCTGACTTTGTTGACCACTAATACACCCGGGTCAGGTTTGCGGTTTCCCTGTATATATACCTACCTACTTACTTACCTAATGTTACGGAGGTCAGACGTCAATTGCTCCATTGTAATAACCAAAGTAAGTAGGTACCTAATAATAGTATCTTCTCCCTAGTCTGGCGTAGGTACACTCTGTAATCTGTGCAAAAATATAAGGTAAGTACCTACCTACATCACAGATTACAGAGAGAGTAAGCCATCTATAGTTTCAAATAGTAAGACGTCAAAAAAATCAAAAAAATCAAAAATCAAAATTGTTTATTTCGGTAAATAGCACAGTTACAATAGATAGTAGTTACCTAATCAACCTGTCAACGTTAAGCTCAACACAACTTCTGGCTACTTGTTTGAGTGTCTTAAAACTTGTTGATTGATGCAGATTTGTGGGAGTCGAATTGAAAAGGCTCTTGCTGTCACAAAATTCTCTTTTGCCGCTACTTTACTTACTAAGTAATTCTGTGACTTTACATAAGTTAAACCGTCACTGCGCGCCATCTAGTCACTATGATATTAGGTACTAATTATCAACACACGATAAACGAGAAACGAGCCGCTGAAGCCACGTCACAGTAGTGTCTCGGTGGCGATATAGTTTGCAATATTTACAAAAGATGGCGCTGAGACACTACTAGATGTTTTTCGTTTTTAAAATCGTAGTTAGATGGCAGTATAAAAGATTTTGAAAACTATTATTTCATCAATGAGACGCACATGTGCGTGTCACATCATGACATGGCGATCTGCCAATGGATGATGATGAATCAAGGTGATGAATGAATGAATACCAAAGAATTTATATACAACACTAGAATGCTTACGAATAACAATAATTGCAAAAAACAACATTCAAAATTAATCCTTATTACTCTACTGCAAAGTTGATTTTCCTTTAAAGCCTACATACAAATACCTAATGTTCCCGAAATAACACCTAAAGTTTGTAGGTGTCCCTTTTCCTCTTGAATATTATACAACTTACTAGAATGAGATAGGTACCTACAAACTTTAGGTGTTAGTTCGGGAACGGCTTTTGTCCTCCGTAAGCATTCTAGTGTTATATATAAATTCTTTGATGAATACCAAACAAAAATGTCAATCTATTAAAGTCACTCCGTTAAAATAAAATAAAATAAAAAACTACAAAACTAATCTTGTCAATGTCAATTGTCAAGTCAAATTAGTCAAACGTTTCTGTACCTAAATAACCTTATTTAGTTGTTTTCGTTCGTATGTATTTTATAGAAATTACGAATATCCCTGATATAAGATAAAAAATTGATTGATATCCATACAAACAATGTATGTTACCGGCTAAAGTTCAACTACGATAGCTATTTAATGACCTACTAGTTACTTAACCTGTACTGTGTATTTTGCTATTTTATTTCAGAATGAACTTTTTAAGAAGAGGCCTATCACTGCTATCGATGAGTTTAAAGAATGTACAACAGAAAGGTATTTTACAATTTGTATCTAATCTTATATTGGGTCATAGAAGTCAGACGGCAGAACCAGTACCGCCAAATCAGGGCTATGATTAAGAAAAGTGTAGCCTGGGCTTTAAAGCATGAGCTGAAGATGCGAACAGGAAACAGGCTCGTACGAAGAAGGAAAACCTTGTACCTACTTATGTGTTTTGAAGAAGTTCTATATTCAGTGAATTCCTATTTTCTGGGATACTTTACCAAGTTTATTTTCCAACTTTCTGTCCGAGGTGATAGTAACACAAGAATAAAATTCTTATTTTATGACTGTGACTTGTAAGAAACACAGGGAAAATAGCTTTAGTAGTAGTTTACACACATGATATTATATGTAGCCTGTAGTTTTAAAAAATTTGGTAGGTAATAAATTTTGCATTTTCATACAATAGTAGGTATTAGAGTAGTGCATTTGAACTAACACTGGAATAAAAGAGTACTTATACATTTTTAATTTATTATTTTCAGCTATCATAAATATGCCTATCACCATCACAAGTCCTATCACCATGACACCTCCACAAGTGATGTACCCTACAGGACTGCTGTCTCGAGCCATGGCTTCCCTCGCTCAGATGCATAGAACCGGGCCACATGTGAAAAAGAGAAAGTCAAGAAATCCACTCAATGGAAACCCCTTTGCAAAGGTTTAACTTTTTTAAATTGTCTGTTTGTGGACTAGGTTTAAAACTTAGTTTGTTCCACATCTTTTTTACATAGTTTTTATTTTTCGCCACCTAGACAGAGTACGTCAACCTTATGGGGAAACTTAAGCATGTAGAAACATGGAAGAAAATTGGTTGAATTCTCATGTTTCTTAAAAAAAATTTATAATTACTTAGTTCATTTATTTCATTCTTCTTTTATATTAAGTGTGTAATTCTCAGATTAGTTTTAGATTTTTTAAGGTATTTAAAGGCATTTAACAATTATCATGTAGTGATAGCAGTAAAGACAAATGGCTTGACAAAGTAGCTTTATGTTTCTGAACGAATTTATGCCACTAGTGGCATACCATACACCAAATCACATATTTTTTGATCATATAATGTTAATTTACATTATTCAAGTTCTAGGTGCGAGATGCCAAGGTAGACTTTGTTCAACAAATTCCTAGGTATTTTGTTTTTAAACCTTATTAATGGAATGTGAAGATTCCAGGAAAATGGTTTAAAAAAATACGACAAAACTACCGACTAAACAGACACATTTGCTATGATAACATTTGAGTATTTTGATCCCAAAAGGAGGAGCTGGCTGAGAGATTACATTAATGGAGTTAGTAATAAACAAACTTACAAACACTTCCCCTGTATAATATTAGTATAGATACATGTTAAGCAAGTAAATTAATATTTATCTGTATAATTTTTTAGGGTGTTGTACTCAAAACTTTAATCAAAAAGCCTAAGAAGCCAAATTCAGCGAACAGAAAATGTGTATTGGTGCGGTTATCAAACGGGAAGGAAATGGTAGCCTATGTTCCTGGCATCGGGCATAACTTACAGGAGCACAACATTGTTCTCGTTAGAGTCGGCAGGTACATATCTTTATTTTATTCACATCTATATGTTATAGCTTCTATCAATCAGGTAGATTCGTACTCCTTTACAAAATCAAACACGAAATCTGGCACCATGTCTCAAAATAATTTTGTTATGATTATATTGTTTTATTCCAGTACACCAACTAATTTTGGATGTCTTATTAAACTTTTGTTTATAGTGTACAAAAAAGTTATTAAAAACAAACAAACTTAAAACATAACATGTCAACACATTTCAGCACACTAAGTGGCTGAGAGTGAAATGAAACAATTTCATGATGTTGACTACAGTTAGTGGCATCACTTTCAAAGCGGCTATCATCCGCATCACACCCTGGTGTCAGAGTTCTTCAGAACCACATCTCAGCCTCGTACATGGCTCTTTTAACAACTACCAGATGGCAGCTGCTTACCAACGGCTTAACATGTCTTCCAAGAACGGAATCATCTTTATCAGACAATCAGGTGATTCACGTCTGCAATCTTCATCATCATTTCAGCCGCAAGCTGTCCACTGCTGGACATAGGCCTCCCCCAAGGATTTCCAGAACGATCAGTTGGAAGCGGCCTGCATCCAGTGTTTGCCTGCGACCTTCTTTAGGTCATCTAACCATCTGGTCGGTGGATGTCCGACGCTGCGCTTGCCGGTGCGTGGTCGCCATTCGAGAACCTTTCTGCCCCATGGCCATCGGTTCGTCGCGCTATGTCAACGCCAACGCCTGCAATGTCTTAACCAAACTGGAAACCACTAAACAAAGTATGCTTCCCATGGGCATCGAACCTACGACCCCCAGTACTACAAGCAAACGCCTTAACGGCTGGACCACTGAGGCAGCGGCGATCAAGCTTCTTCTTCATCCGAGCGTGTTTCCTGGTTGCATCTCTAGCTTATGCTTCAGAGTCCATTTTGCTAGTTGGGAGGGTACGCCTTTTTTAATCATCAAGCTACCTTAAGGCATCTGATATAGCCTAACGACTGCCATCTATCAATAACAGCCAGAACCAAGGGCTTAGCGTATAGCTTAGCTTCTGAAGCGCGAAGAAGCTAAGAACGGGCACGACGATCATGCATCTACCCAATAATGATTGAAGCCTAAAAGGCTATAATCTTTATAATAGATAACTTAATAGTACCTACTAACATACAGAAGTCTCACTCCGCAAAATCGTTCAAATCAAAAAAAGGACTGTTCATGCAACGAAATATGGTCTAATTCAGTTCACTTACATACTTTATTTAGTTGTTTCCAGTGTGTTTATGACATTGTAGGCTTGAATCACCTGACTGTCTGATAATAAAGATGATTCCGTGCTTCGGAAGGCACGTTAAGCCGCTGTTCCCGGCTGCCATCTCATAGTCGTTAAAGGAACCACGTCAGAGGCCGAGAGGCGGTTCCGAAGAACTTTGACACCAGGGTGTGCAAGGTCGATTGACCGTGTCACTTACATTAAGTCACCACAATTTGTTTCAGGTTAAAGGACTGTCCCGGCGTGAAACTGAAATGTGTACGTGGTAAATACGACTTATCTCATGTAGTGAAACAGAAAGTTTAATTATTAAGTTATAAATTTATGTTACGTTTATTGGTTTTCAAATTATACAAAAGTAGTTTAAGTAGCAACGCTTTTTATTCAACTGTTACTATCCTATTTAGAATGTCAAGTAGAAAATTAAATGATCTATGCGTATTCTAGGTGTACGTTAGATTTATGCGCTGTTGCAACACTGTTAGTATCTTGTATGTACGTTAAATAAACCGTGAGAGATAAAACAGAGATTATATGACACGATGACTGAATAATAAGCGACCTCATGGGTACGACAGCAGGTGCGATTCAAGCAGCAGCATACTGGACTTCCTAAATTATTTATGTCATCGACACGAAAAAGAAGAAGACCAAAAGAGAGCTTTATAACTCTATAACACTATGGCATAAGGGTTCGATTGATCTTATAAACTCTACTTGCATACTTGGTCTCAAAGTCGTCTCTTACGCTAGTGGAAATTCCGCCCACGAACAAAGGTGTTGTGGAATCAATCATGCCTCGGTTTTCCCCAAGGACTACAACAACATCGGGTTTTTAATAAGGCTGAACAGATTTCTCAGTGGTCGGCAACGCACATGTCACACCCTGTGTTGCAAACGTCCATGGGCTGCAGTCAAGGAGAATTAGAAATCTGGTCCCTTACTACCATCTCTAAAAACCATACAAGATCCAGTGAGTAAGCGAGACAGCGCAATACATGCAGTAAGGCGACATCTCCTTTACTCACTGGATCTTGCATGGTTTTAAGAGATGTTAGTAGGCCACCAGATGTGTAGTCTCCTGAGCTCCGGCGATCATTCTCATCAGGAGGACCGCGTGCCAGCTGGCCTACTAGGTATATATATATTGGTACCTATAAAGAAATGCAAAACAATTTCAAATCCAAGTAGAATACGGTATTATGTATTGATTTACTATGGGCTCCCATTGCCTACAAAAAATAAAATCGTTCTATTTTATGCTAATAGATGGTGCTACAAGAAGAAAGGAGCTCGATAGCTCAGCAAGATGTGCGCTTTCGTAACAATAGTTACGAAACGTTAGGGCGAGTCAACCGACGACGGCGAGTGCGTCGTTTGACGCGACTCATTTTTGTTGTACTTGGAATGGTCGCCAGTTCAGTCCAATTAAGTTACTTACACTAGGTACCTACTGTTTTTTTTTAAGAATACTTGTATGCCCATGGAAACTAGTCCTTTAAAGCCTTTCTTGAATTTATTAATCTTCTTCAGTCCTACTTAAGTCAGTCAAGTCAAAAAGTTAAGTCAGTAGTCTAGTCCAGTCAAGTATGTAAGTCTAGTCAGTCAGATGGCTAAGTGAAGCGGTGGATAAATTTCACTTAGCTATAACATGGAGATTTTGGTGATAAAGATAAAAGGTCACGTAATCGGCACTGTACCACTTCCCAACACTCACGCTTGTTAACGAACACTTTGCGAATAATAATCTGCCAATATTATGCACAAATACTCGAAAAAACCTAAGTTTTGGAAATTAAATACAGCGCGGACATAGTGATAGTTTCTTTCCCTCCAAAAACTCGGTACCTACTGATACTACTACGGTTGATGCTGCCTTATGTCAATTTACCTACTATCTAGAAATTCCTGAATACTGTATATATAATAATAAGTATCGTCATCCTTCCACAAATTGATTACTTAAATTAATTATTTTCTTAATTGAAATAAATTATCAAATATTAAAAAGACTGAATGAACTGAACTGAGGTCAAAATATATGTACGTAGGTAGCGTTATCAAATAGGGTAGGTACCTAAATGCCAACTTTTAGTGCACTGGTAATAATTATAGAACCTAAGTAATCTGTGACAATACGTATTATTTTTGGCTAGTATGGCCTAAAATAAATATATTTTATTTATTTATAGTTCTTATTTTGCTGTCGGTTTCAAACTCCGTGAATCACTTAATCCGGGTCCACACGGAAGGGTTCACAAAAGACTCGACATCACCATCACTAGCAAATATTGACCACCAGAAATTTCACACTAATTTCTATCTTAATACAAGTGACAGATGGTTTTAAATTCGAATTTCTAACTCCTACTTTCAAGCATGAGAATAACAGCATAATAAAATTGTACCCCTACAAATGTTAGAGGCAAAAAGTGACATATTGATAGAGCATTCAGTATGAGATTTTTTAATCGTAGACTAGCGACTGCGTTAGAGATTTTGTAAGACCTTTACAGCGCGGCGGATAGTATAACTAGGAATTTCCATACAAAATCCTAACGCAGTCGCGCTAGCGTCTGCATTTATAAAATTTCATACTAGGGTACCTAGTCCATTCCGTTCAGGATTGTCTTGTAATTATAATTTTTATAAGTAGGTATTTCTTCTTACAATAAGTATTTATATTGCAAAAGAGAACATTGAATATTGCAGAACAAGATTCTTATCTATCTATCTATTTATTTATGAACATTGTTCTTGACGATGTTGTGATTTCCATGTCTCTCTGTCTTCAGCCATCTTTTGCATCTCTACACTACACGAATTCTGCCTTCTCTTTTATTCGGTCTTGTATGCAACTTTTCTGACTTTTTTCTACAAGATTCTTGTATTTAGAACTTCATTTTGTAGGTACTTACTTACATTTAATATTTTGACTTTTTCTGACTTAATATTTTGAACTGCTGTCACATTTTTCTAAAAATGTTTATGAGTAAGACGAAACTCAGGAACAATACTTATTTAATGTAGTTTGTAAAAATCAACATAAAACTATTTTTTTTTTACTTATTCACAATGTAGGTATATGTACTAATAGAATAGAATACCTAGTTGTTGCTATGTACCTATGGTTGCATGGCGTTACGTGATAGGGGAGAACCCTTTTTGCACTGACTCAATTACAGTTACCCTCGCTACGGTAGAAGGGAGAATTTAACACGAGGCTATAAATAATAATATTATGTCCATAGGAATAAGTTAACAGATTGTTGTTATTTGTTTCAAATATCATGTTAGATTTTCAAAAACGCTCTAAAATGTTTTTGTAATATCCCTAGCCTGTACTTCCTACGTTAGTACTAATTATTATATATCTGTGCCTACACTGTATTTTATCAAAGTATCAAATGTTAAAACCGATTTCAGCCGGTCCGAAAAACTTTTATGTCAGCGTAAAGAGTGGCGCGACACCGGCCGACAAAAAACGAACTTATTACGCTGACATAAAGGTTTTTCTGGCTGAAGCCGATTCCATAAATAAATGTGGGGACTCCCTTATGCGACGGAAAAAAAACAACGTTTATAACTTGCGTGTTGGGACCGCCTTATTTTAATGTGTTGAGTTGCACAATGATGTGATTGGACGTCGCGTCTCGACTTGCCCCGTTGTTGCGCAAAGGTCAGTCTGCTATTGGCGGCATTGACGATGCAGCTATACCTACCCCTATCTATCTACCATGTCCTCTTAGATATGCATTTTCAAAAATAAATTTATGTTTGGTAGTATTCCTAGTAAATATAATAGGTAATAGTAATAAATAAATAGTAGGCTGATATTTATTTATTAGTTTGATATTTTAAAAACTTAATTGTTCCATAAGTAAAACAATTCCAAAATAGAGCATTCTCTACCAGTCTGTGTCATGTCTTATGAATTAGGTAGGTATACCCAGTTGTTGTAAATAAAAAGTTATTGATTTTATTATTTTAATTTTCATTAAAACGGGAGCTTCCTATTCTGGGGTGTCGCGAAGTGGGGGCCTATAATGGCCAAACCCGATGATTTTTGAACTGGTCTCCAACTTTGGGAGAAGTTTTTACTGAAACTTATTGTCTTTTTTTTCAGTATAATTATTATGACCACTATTGCTAAATTAAATAAGAAGGAAGGTTTTACTTACTACGTACCTATGAGCTCTAAGTTTATCGGTTAGTAAAATGCAAGTTCGCACGTAGAGTCCATGCTTACCATTACCATTGGTCTCCATCACAAATAAGAACTATAAGAGTAGGTAGGTACCTAAGTATAAAAACAATAATTTGGATTTAATTAAGAAAATCCTACAAATCGTCATGTATTTTAGAAAAATATAGTATACTAGCTGTTCCCCGCGGCTCCGCCCGCGTGGGACTCGGTTATATCGCGCCCAAAAGTAGCCTGTTTGACCTCAGGTCGTTAACTACATCCCTACCAATTTTCATCACAATCGGTCCATCCGTTTAGCCGTGAAGAGGTGACAGACAGACAGACTTTCGCATTTATAATATTAGTATGGACTAGCGACATGCCCCGGCTTCGCATGGGCATAAAAACCTTCCTCTTGGATCACTATTTATTAAAAAAACCGCATCAAAATCCGTTGCGTAGTTTTAAAGATTGAAGCATATATGCTTCATTTGTATACAGAGGGACATAGGGGCAGAGAAAGCGACTTTGTTATTAACTATGTAGCGATAGTAATTTAATGGTACACTACTAAGTCTAGTACAGTGGTATGAGGTAGGTAAGTAGGTAGGCAGTAGGTATAACCTATTAACTTTAAATACCTGAAAGTGGAAGGATTCTGATGCTGCGTAACTATAAATCCTAAACTAGAAAGTTGTAAAACAAAGCATTATACTTTATTTATAGAAGTATTATAAAAGTCTTGTGATATCTTTGTAGTTTTTTACTTTTGTGAAAGAAGCTAATATATGACTTTATAAAAATAACCATATAGAGTTCAACTATAAGTATATATTATTTCATACCATAACGTCATTAAGTTCTAACGGAAGATCAGCGCGGCAACATGCGCCGGCATGGACTACGAACTAAGAAAAAATTAGTATTATTTTGCAAAAGGGTTTTCGAAGAATGTTTACGCTTATTATTGTCATGTCGGTGAAACTATTGCTTTGCTTACATTTTACCGTTGCTTATGAAATAGCATTGCTTTGTTTGGTTAGCGACCCTTTCTCTAAATACTTGCAAAAAATATTGCGAAAAGTCAAATTTGCATAATGCATTTCGTCGTCATTTTGAATGGCATTTTTTTTTATAGAGAAAGCGTCGATTTTTTTCTACACAGCTTTGTGGTTTCCGTGTGATCTATGATTTTATCTTGGAACGGACGGATTGTGTTGTGTAACTAATCGGAATTTCATTTAAAAATTTCTATTGTTTTTAACTCCCAACGCATCAAGAGTTGTTCTACTTATAAGTTTTACTTGCTTATAAAAATACTAGGTACAAAAGTCCGCGCTATGTAGATCCGTGATAGGAGTACCTAAGTACCTAGTTATAGTATGGTAACTAAGATATTTAATACAAAATGTCCTTACGCAGTCGCTAGCGTCTCTACGTTTATATTTTGTATATTTCATTTTACCTAGAGACTCTGATTATAGGTACCTACCATACAATGTAATGCTTCCGTTACGTACAATATGCAATTGACAAATATCGCATGTGCTAGGCGCCTTATTGTCACCTCCAGGATTATTGGATACTTTAGCCTACACCCTATCAAATTTATCTGCATTCAAAACTGTTACTTTAATTCCAGTATAATAAGGTACACAAGAGCGAAAAGCTTATTGACATTGTGGAAGCGTGACGGATGTGTTTACCAAAGGGCTAAGTGAATTGAATATACCGCTAGGTTTGGGTGTCCGTAAAAGGAAGGTGTTTTCGCAATGCTGTGAAGGGTTTGCGATTAGATTCGCATAAAGGTGCTGTTGTGTAAGTGGATAGCGGGAAACGACAGAGCCTGCTGTGAATGATTGAAGGGATTTTTGGGGCATTTGTGTGGTCCGATGTGCAAAGTTATCCGTTAGTTTTAAACAAGTAAATAAGGTTTTACATTGTATCACAATTTTTATTCAAAGATTGTTAGATATCTGGGACTAATAACAGTTCATGTTTTCAAGGCACATAATTGTCTTCCTTATCAGAATAATATTTTTTTTTTTTTGCAGCTACAAGGATAACTTTCTTAGCATCACTTGTTGGTTGGCTAAGTTCGCCATTACACATATTTTGTAATAAAGTAAAAAAAAAAATTCAACACATTTTGTAATAAAGTTTAATAAAAAATATATATTTTCAACAGATATTTTCCAGCCTGCAATAACCTAACCATAATGTGGGTACTTTTGCTTAACGTGGGTTTTTACCACACGACCTTCCGGTTAGCCCTGAAGTGATCTAAGTATAATCTAGTTGTCAGATTATTGCATCGTCATCTAAGATACCTAAGTAAATCTGCATTAAAGCTACTTAAATACTTTAAATTATATACCTACGTAAAATAGCTTCATCGAAAACGAAGATTATTAGTAATGTGGATATTGTAGTAAAAGATAAAAAAAGTTTGTAAGATCTTCATCACAATACTTTTCTCATCAATCTATCTTCTCATAATCTAGCATTGCACAACCATTCGCTCATATCATTATAAGCACTATTTGCATGTTAACTTATGCTTCGTACGACAGGATTTATAAGTCAGACCAGGCTAAAACTTTTCTTCAATGTCAGATGTTTAAATATGCCAGCCCAGTGCAGGCCACCTTAATGGTATTTTTTGCTCTATCTTTTCTTTGTATTATAATGTGTTCGTCTCCATCAAGTCGTATACATAACAAAATGCGGCAGAGACTGGACACCGATAGCAATTACGCCATGGTTTGGATTCTGGCGCAGCGTCAACTGTCCGACATCATCAGAAAATTCCCATTTCTTTCACTACTATCCTCTGCCGATCCCTACCTGAAATCTGTTATGTGATTTCCTTGAAGTGGTCTTCATGAAAGTCACCCTATCCTTATGGGTAGGTTGTACCCAAGTTCTTCACGTCTTTTTTTCATAGCGACGTTCTTGCGCTTTTGCTGCAATTTCTTCTGAGTTAGTCTGGCAATGCCAACAACGAATAATAAAATCTAAAGGGATAATTTTAGTTTCCAAAATTTTTGATCTTGTTATTTGCAATATCCAAAACGTATTGTTAGTTGCTTATTTTGACAATTGCTAGAAAGAAATCCTTAACAATACGAACGTTGTGAAATTTGCTGATAGAGTTATTCTTACACAAATATGACTTACAACGATTCTGGGAACTTACAATGCTGCCGTGGCTCAACTCTTGCCCATTGTCGCTTAAGACTTGAGAGTGCCTTTCTTTGTTGAAGAAGAAAAAATAATTTTGGAACCGTTGGCCTGTCATCTGCGGACAATGCCCACTATTAGCGGATTACAACTAGCAAAAAGTGTCGAGCAAGCAATGGTGGTCTAAGATAAAGGCGAAAAGTGTAAATTTATCACTACATCATTTCAACCTCGAGGTCGAAGATCTTAGTTTTAAAGCACCGTGGTATTTTGGGGAGGAGACCCATCTCTCTTGATTAAATAGAACAATAGGCAACATACTCTTATGACTTTATGTTATCATAATATATCATATCATGTAATTCATACGAGTATGTTTTGTAGATGTAAGATCATGTTTTGTAGATGTAAGATCACACCGATTATTGTTAGCGTAAAGGAGATTTATCCTTGGTTAGGGTTTGTGGTATAAGTTGAAATGTTGGCGGTAGAGTGGCGGCAATTTTATAAACCTATGATCTATAACCGCTTACTCTTAACCGCTTCTCGCTAATATCTTGTACCTACCGCACCACGGAAATTTCTTGCGTTACGACAGATGCAAATTCCGTCCCCGGAATACTCATGGGACTGGGACGGTGACGTTTCAGCATCAGTGGCCATGTCGTTCCCAAACAATAACATGCCGGACAATGTATGGACGTGACGTCCGCTAATCTTCGGGAAGCAAAAACTCAGTTGCGTTTGTTATCTTAGTTGCTTAAATCATAACTTTTCCAATGAAGTCACTTCTAAGAATAATTTTCGAGCAACCCTTCGGAGAATGTAAGTTTTTTTTTATTTGACTTCTGTGATTAGGTAGAATAAAAAACTACACAAGAAATTTTTTAAGTTAATTGCTTCTGCGTTTACAATTTTTTATAAGTATTATTTCAAAGTTGACCAATATAAAGTATCTACCTAATATCAAGTTAGTTCGATTTAACATTTTTATGACCGGCCTCTTGCCTAGCCTAATAAAGTCGCTCTTTGGGAATATTATTAGGCGGTGCGTCACCGCGCCCGGGACCAGACGTGTGGGTCGAAGAGATTTTCTATAAATGTATATACAGGGTTCATTTAAATCAACTGCAAATATTTTAAGGGCAGATTCAGACCACTAAACTGAACAACTTTTCCAAATAAACATATCGAAATATGAAATTTTATTTTTCACTCTCCATACTAAACTAGATAAGCTGATTCTCAATTTGTATGGGAGGTCAAAAAAAATTATCGTATTTCGACATAAGTTTATTTAGGAAAGTTGTTCAGTTTAGTGGTCTGAATCTGCCCTTAAAATTTTTGCAATTTATTTGAGTCCACCTTATATAGCATCTTGCAGATCAGTTGCTGGAACTGTGCTTTGTTGAAGATCAACGTCAGTTTCATCAAACCTCTCGGTGACGTCATTTTAAATATTTGCAGTTGATTTAAATTAACCCTGTATAAACACTGATTAAGTATATCGGGATTCCACCTGTTGTATTCCAAAGTAGTCGTAGTAGGGCTCTCAAACTCGGGAATCGGTAAAATTAAAATTTCTTTAGACATAACTATATTCTCGGAAACTGACGTGGTAGCCTACTCGCAATCAATATTCCGCAAATTTTTATTTTTTGGTTTTAGTAGTTTTGTTCCTACATTTCTAGCAACTTCCTAAATTTTCATTTAGGCGAGCCTTAGCCTGGTGGCAAGGATATTAAAAGCACACTTCACAGCAGTGTTAATCAGTAGATTAAATAGATAATTATTGGTACCTATAAGTTTTGTAGTACCTACCTATAGTGTACCAAACAACTGTTAAAAACAGTGACGCGCACATATAAAAGTAATATGTAATACCTAAGAAACCTAGACTTATTCAACAAGATGATGTTTCAATTGAAACTTTTGAAAACATAATCCCACCAAAAACATAAATGTAAAAAACGAGAGCCAAGTTCAATACAAAAATTATGCTTGGCGGTGAGCTTCGCCGCAAAAAGAATGGCGATCTAAATGAGTGCCAAGTTCTATGCAAAATCGAAATATGTTTTTATAGCAACAAAATAACATTATGAACAAGTATTAAACTCTATTTCTTTGCTTTATTAGATACCTATAACAATTGCTGTTATTTAAAAATGTGAGATCTTGAAGTAGGTCAGATTTGACTTGGCCAGTTTTTAACACAATTAAAATGTTGAATAACTTTATAAAATGACTTATGTAATGAAAACTGGCCAAGTCAAATCTGACCTACTTCAAGATCTCACATTTTTAAATAACAGCAATTGTTATAGGTATCTAATAAAGCAAAGAAATAGAGTTTAATACTTGTTCATAATGTTATTTTGTTGCTATAAAAACATATTTCGATTTTGCATAGAACTTGGCACTCATTTAGATCGCCATTCTTTTTGCGGCGAAGCTCACCGCCAAGCATAATTTTTGTATTGAACTTGGCTCTCGTTTTTTACATTTATGTTTTTGGTGGGATATCATTTCTTTTTGTAAAGAAAACTAGGCAAGTATTCCTATTTAATGTTATTTTTTGCGTGACAAATTAACCTAAAAGAGCTACAAACAAATGAGGTTTTGAAAGAAACGATTTACGTAATATTAAATAACTCACAAATGCCGTTAAAGTACAATACTAAAAAGGAATAATTTATATCTGGACTATTCCAGCTATAACTCAAATAAATTTAGTCGAACGACGCAGCATTAAACGCAATCTAATAGGTGGGTTTCCGCTAAACAACCGGGCATAACGAGGACGCTGGCGCGAATGAGCGCCGCTAAAAGCATACTTCGGTTCGTTCGCATTTTAAGTCGTATAGTGCTGTGAGCCGCGCACAAGTGCAAGGCGCGAGCGAGTTCAAGCAGCATTCTTAGACTAGTCAATACATACATATATCGGTACCAATAAGACTTCGCTATTGCCTTGACCTTGGTATACATAC
The DNA here is from genome assembly GCA_947044815.1 of Apomyelois bistriatella. NCBI lineage: Eukaryota > Metazoa > Arthropoda > Insecta > Lepidoptera > Pyralidae > Apomyelois > Apomyelois bistriatella. The sequence goes on from OX345703.1 coordinate 8,181,204, forward strand.
ACATTGGAGTTTCTTTTAGGGTACAAAGAGTTCGAACTAACAAATTTATACCTTAAAATATTATTTCTTATTTTCAAAAGAAATCAGAGAAACGAACCTTGGGCACTGATATTTGTTAATTTAGTGAGCCGTGGACTATAAGATAACTACTATGCAGGTATAAACCAACCGACCCGCTAAATTTTAAGTAAATCGCTACCGCTTATAATTTTGTACCATAAGTCAGAGCGTGACGCTGATTGGCTGGTGTGCTGCCGCGCGCCGCTGACGACACACCGTTGTTGGCCGGTTGTTTAGCGCGTAGGTATTACAAGTTTTTTGTATGGGGACACCACTTATTTTTTGACTTTTTTTTATTTTTTGATTTTTTCCTACGCTTACACACAATTTCCGAGCTGGATTCCAAATTTCATCCTTCTAGGTCATCTGGAAGTAGGTTAGGTTTAGGTACTATAAGTCAGTCAGTCAGTGCTAAAATTTACAACTTTTTGACCTTCATATCTTTATAACCGTTTGAGCTAGCTTCATGAAATTTGGGCTTCTACATGTCCTGATGGATCTTATTAAACACACTTAGTTTTATGTGTTTACATTAAAGAGGTTTCGAGTTATAGAAGGGTCAAAAGTGGCACCAAGTGGTTCGTGTAATATTACACTCGGCGCTGGCTAGCCAGTTCCTTTGCTTGAACTTGGCTTGACACGCTGCCGCGTGTCTAGATGATAATGGTGATTTGGTCAAGACTATTTCCGCTCTATACTTAAAATTTCCGTTTTAGGGTTGTTCTCACAAAAACTCATGCTAATAATTAATCAGGCGCATGACACTTTGTCCATCCAGATCACATCATTATCAGAAACCAGCCAGGCGACTGCAACGCAACTGTCACCAGACTATTCATTTCGACTATTATGTCCGATACTTCCGGACAGACGGACAATTAGACAACTCTTTACTTTATTTAACGATGTCACGGTGGTCTGATCTTGTCGTTTGAAAGGATTACTGGTCAAAATGAATACTGTATTATATTTTTTCTATGATTACTTACCTTATAATCAAAATTTAAAAAAAAATTGCCTGGCTATACTTATTATTAAAGTAATTAGACTAAAGTAAAGAGTACACATTAAAGGACAAAATAAACAAATATATGAACAAAATTACCTGAAAAGTTTCTGAAGTAGGTAAGCCTTAAGTTCTAACAATTATTCCGGGCCGGCGCATGTTGCCGCGCTGATCTTCCGTTAGAACTTAATGACGTTATGGTATGAAATAATATATACTTATAGTTGAACTCTATATGGTTATTTTTATAAAGTCATATATTAGCTTCTTTCACAAAAGTAAACAACTACAAAGATATCACAAGACTTTTATAATACTTCTATAAATAAAATATAAAAAAAAAAAAAAAAAAAAAACATCTATGGATACGTCGAATAATTAGTTAATTAGGCGCTAAATGAGATATAAAATGAATCGTACTCGCGGTTGTTTATCCCCATCACATAAAGGTTTACTCCACTATGTTCACCTGAGTGGTTTTAATAATATTAATAATAATTTATCAAAAATTATAGACTGGCTTAGTAATAATAATTTGAAAATTAATTTAAATAAAACATTAATTATGCACTTTAATCAAAGAATTGACAACAAACCGGATGCTGACATTCACTATCAAAATAATATTCTTAATGTAGTAAATAAGACGAAATTCTTAGGCATAATCATTGACAAAAGTCTCAATTGGAAACCACACACGGAAGAATTATTTAAAAGACTAAACAAATCTTCGTTTGCTCTTTATAGAATCTCCTCAGTACTTAATGAGACAGCAATTCTGACAGCGTACCATGGGCTAGTATCTTCAGTACTGAGATATGGGATTATATTTTGGGGCAACTCAACTAATAAAATCCAAATATTTAAAGCCCAGAAGCGTTGCATAAGAGCAATGTTTGGACTAAAACCGACAGATAGCTGCCAATCATATTTCCGTAAATTTAATTTATTGACTGCACCTTCGCTTTATATCTTTGAGGTTAGTGTATTTGTAAAATCTACTCCTCGTCTCTTTACAAGACTAGCTGATGCCAATAATAGAATTAGAAGAGATCCTACTACATTGCTGATGCCAAAGTACAAAACGAAGCTTATGAGTAACAGTATCTATAGCATGGCACCAAAAGTGTTTAATAAACTGCCTCGGAATTTGAAAGAATTACCCCTAAATAAATTTAAAGCTCATCTGAAAGAGTTGTTGGTATCTAAATGTTATTATGACTTGCATGAATTCTTTTCTAACAAAATGTTGTTTGTGACTTTGAAGGACAGCTGATCTAAATTCTGTAAGATTAACTAGTAACTCAACCTTACAAAGAATTTATACAAAATACACCACAATTCATTAATTTTTGGAGTGATTTAGATCTTTAGTTGCAGGATTTCTATTGTTTATTTAGCATTATACATAAATATACTAAATCGTAATTGTACAACTTTTGTTTTGGTTTTGAATGAATAATGGTTCTGTATCTGATGATCAATAAGATGACGTGGCCATTGTGCCTACTAATTCTTGTATGCCATAGAGGTTAAGCATGTTTGTTTCCTACTTAATTATGTTTATAAGACCTTACTGTACAACATGTTTACAAGAAATAAATGATTATGATTATGATAGGTGAAAAAGTGGAATCTTTATTGGCCTTATTTCACCGTATTACCTAGGCGATTTCACTCAGGTAGGTAAAAGATATCTCTATATCTTCCACCTCTATGCGAAAAGAGAGCAGCCGTGAGATTGGGGGCGCAGCTGTGTTTAATTTAAGCACTGTTTTTCTTTCTGCAATACTGTTTAGTTATTATTATTATAACTGTAAGGTCTTGATATTATAAGGTAATAAAAAAAAGTCACGGCTAACCTGGTTGAATAATTCCAAGATGATACTCGTACAAGGACACGAAAGATTCCACTCCACCTACCTATTTACCCAGGTAACAAAGTGGAACAAACCAACACCAATTTGAGCGGTGGTGTTTTCTATCATAATACCTACTAACTGGACAGTATCGCCGCAACAGTCAATACAAGTGTTTCGTTATGCGCGACTCCAACAAGTCTCAATTGAAACTATCAAGTTCACATCTAAATTTAAATTGTACCTATCTTTGGCCATTTCGGGTGATGTGTTCAGTGCGCAGATAACCGTCTATTCGTTATAATGCCAGTGAGAGATAATGAGTTTCTCTTTTAAATTAATAATTATTAGCGCTAATAATGAATTTGAACAATGCGTACCTATTATGAACGGCCGTGCTATGACAGTTGAAGACAATATTCAAGTCTTTAAAGTAGATAGGTAGTAAGTAGGATGACTTATTTGTGTATTAAGAAGATAAAAAACGTAGTGTACATCATCGTAAGTTGTTTTTTTTTTTCTTGCATTTGTATCTTTGTCAACAATCGATACTTGTCGGGCTAATATGTAGTCCAAATAATGTTGGAATTCACCTTTGAACTAGATTAGTAGGTATAAGCTGATTTTTTATATGCGAGCGGGTCTGGTAATGCCGAGCGAATTCAAAAACAAAAAAATAGTTGCTCAACTCGTTATTATGATCGTACATTCACAATCTTAAAAACAATGATTGAATATCTAAATTTAAAGTATGATTCTAGTACCATATGCAACTGATTTGATCAATTCTATACCAAATTTTTACTGTCTGCTATACTATTTATGGCTAACTATACTGAGCCAGTGTTAATTGACATCCCTTCTTTTCATTCCAGATGACATAACAAAATAGATCGGAATACATATGGAACATTTATTCTTAAGTAATATAACCTTAGATAATATAAATGTAGCAAAGCCCAAGAAGAATCCATGGGATATGGAAGAACACTCCACTACCATATATTACTTAAAAGTGGCTTGGATTTCTGGAATCACAATATCATGTATCAGCCTCCTTGTGCAGATGTGTCTTTTGGTGATCATACCACGCTGCAGGAAGTTTGACGAAAAAGTCTTAACGCATATGACTGCAACGAGAATAGTGAATACATTATGTGAATATTATTTTCTCAACGATCCACCACGTAGCTCTGGCGGAGAAAAAATTATTTTAGACGCATGTCTTGTTACAGGATTTTGCACAGACTTTGTACTGGTATTATGGATGTTCGTGTTTACCAAAAATTTGCACGACAAAGTGATTGCAGGATTCATAATTGATAAATGGAACTTTTTGGTAATTACTTTCCTCATCTGGTTCGTAAGTTTACCAGTTGGTTTAGTTTTTCTTGTACTCGCAAAGCACTTTATAATTTATTTATTATATTACTTCCGCGCATATTACTGTATAAAGTTTATAATACTTTTAATTAATATTCTATTTTTTATTAGAATTTTGTTTGTAGCAAAAATTAAAGGTAATAATAATGCAGGTAGAAATCTTAAAGATATTATTAAAACAACCGTAGTAGCCTTTATTTTTGTCTTAACTAATGTTTTGCAAGTATTAATTACAGATCTGTGTGTTGTATTTTTTGGTGCAAACAAAATATTGACTATGTCTTCGAGTGTATTGAATTCTTTTCATGTTATTCTTATAATGGTTATATATGTTATATTAATAAGAGCAAAATTACATAGCCCTATTATTAGGCATATATCTACAACGTTGTCACGTTCACAGATTATATGAAAGTGTCGTTTTGAAATAATATGAATAATAATACTAATGTTACATATCTTAATTATTGTAAGCATATTTTGCAAAAATAGGTAATAAGCTACTAGATAAATAACTAAAAATAAACCTTTTGTAATACTTACCTAATGATTTTGTAATATTATTATGGAAGTCGTCGTGAAAAAGTATAAATCATATGTTTTACATACGGCGTCATGATTTTACAAGCGCTCGCTATTTTGCATACAAGACACAAGTTGCCTTTCAACAAAATTAGATTTTTTCCTCTTCTTGGTGGAATTATTTCATTTTCCATATGTGAAAAGACTGGCGGAAGTTACAAGACCATAGAAGATTTATTAAAGATACTTAATAGATAGCTGTCACAGTTTGATAATTATCACATCAAGTATTATTCCAAATCATTGCCACATGGTCAGCGTGTGCGCAAACAAAACAATCCTTTGACAGGTAGTGACGGATGTGATACCAACACACGCCAAAAAACACCCGAAAATTTAAGTAATATTGCATATTTTCTACAGTTTTCCTAATTCGCGTGCCAAATGTTTATGATAGCCGATTGGGTGTAAGATTACATAATTGTTCGTGATTTTGGAATTCGCTAATAACCAGGGTACTTACAAAAAGCAAAAACAGGCTAAAACCGGACTAATTAACTCTGTTTGACCCAAAGTTTGAATGTTGTTAGACAAATCTTTTAGCCTGGGATGGAAACCGTGGTAACGATTTCGAACCTGGTAAAGTTTTTGCCAAAAAACGAAACCCACTCCAATTACTTACCTAAAAAGGTTGAAATAATAAATAAATTGTTATTTATGCTTCATATTTTTTTTATCATTTAGGCAAAAGCAAGGAAGAAGCTTCTCCATGTGGCGCATCATTAAACTCCACGTCCGGCGCATCCTGGGCGAAAACTGATAGCTATCTTTCCACCATGACATATAGAGATGACAGAGATGACCACTCACCGCGGCCGGTTGTAAAATATCAGCCAAAACTCTACTCAGCTTTCTAAACCAGGGGTGGCACGTGTATGAAATATTTTTGTATCCCTTTTGAAAAAAAAACGAATTTAGGGTTTTATTATCATATTATAGTAAAATATCCGAACTATCCAAACAACAGCACCGTTTGGGGATCGAACAATGTGAAGATGACTTCCGAGTGGTCTGCAATAACTAATTACGAGTTTCGGGGTAAAAAAAATCCATACAAAACAGAAGATTGTAAAATATATTGCCTTCGAAGTATCCGGGAACTGATAACGCTACTGACGCTCGACTCCTACGCATTGTCTCGTCACTTCACTGTACTGTTTATTATTGCAAAATATTTCAAATCTGTTTGTCGGTCATCTGTTTGGACAATGGACAGTGCCCAAATTATAACTAGCAAAAAGTGCAGGTAAACCAGAGAGAGGGTGTAGGATTAACCTGAGAAATATTGCAGATGGTCTTAAACTATAACCGATACGGGCTGCAATTTAAATTAAACGAATAGTATAGTTATATGCTGCGATTACCCGTTGTAATCAGATGGGCCGGACATAGGCTTGTTTGTCTACCTAATACTAAAAAATATATAAAACTGTATGCCGCTATACTTGTAAGTATATCAAACATATACGTAAACGTTGAAAATATGAGGTACAAACTGCGACTTTCTGACATAAAAAAATCAAAACGTACCTAATACCTATTTACTTTGACCTCGGAAACTATGCATACTCTAACAAAATATTTAAAAATATAATCAATATAGGCCACACTTGTTGCATCAAAAAAAAAACAGATACAACAGCCTCTTATATGAATATAATGAAACCTTTAACAATCGATACAACTGAAAGAATACGAAATAAAAGAGTTGTGAGAACGCCTTCATAACATTCAATATATATAAACCTACTATACGCCTTACGGTATTTTATGAACAATTTTTGGTATACCCATTCGTCAAGCCTTAGTAAAAAATTAACCGCATTCTAAAATGCTTTATTGCATTGTAATAAGGTTAAATTTTATTTGACAAATATACATGGCAGATTTATCTAAAGCTGCAAGTTTACTGTACAATCCTGTATGACAATATTGATGTCTGCCACCTGTGATTATTGTCACACGCCCAAAGTTGCATTTTGTACACGTAACGGAAGGCTTCGGATAAGTTAGTTTTGAACAATGTGCCACCTTTTGTATAACAATAGACTAGCTATGAATTATTTAAGCTTTACATATAGATCCGTATGAGTATGATAATAAAAATGCTTTGCTTATAAACATATTGTTCCCACCAACTCAGATAAGTAAGTACGTAGTAAGATTAAAGTTGCTTCAAAAGGTTTTAGAAGGCTCCCCTCCCGACTACCATCGGATAATGTAGCAACCTTTGAGGTTAGTCAGTTTCAGAATACTGACACCATCGTTAAGAATGATAAAGAACCTGGGCTCTTTACTTAACGGGGATCTAGGCTTGCTTGACACAATATCAGACTATTCTTAACCTTATAACGTAGGGAGAATTTACTAAGTACTTAAGGTATGTGTGAGGAGAGAAGATAAATCCAGGTTTCAGCGAATCGCACAATATTTATTACTTTTCTACTTTACAAAATTTTAGACTCTTAAGGATACACGTTAATAAGAGGTCACAGGGGTCGAGAGATCGAAGTAGGCACAAGATTCAGTCAGGCAGCCGCTATGAAATAGCCATCCACTTAGGGATGACGAGATGATCCGCAGGAGGCCTTCTGGTAGACGCGCGCAGACTTATATATGCCCTCGGGGTGATGCGGTGCGGGGAAGCGAGGAAGGACCGCCGTTAGAGAATGCGCGACGTCACAACCTACTTTTAATATTCAACCATTTAAAACATAAAGCTTCAGCATCAAGTAACTCAATCAAAAACGGTTACACCAAAGAATTTTTCACTTGACAAAATCAGACCACCATGACATCTCTATAAAATCAGTCGCTGAAAAAAAAAATTTTGTCCGTCTGTCCGGAAGTAGAGGACACAATAGTCGGGATGAATTGTCTGGTGACAGTTGCGTTGCAGTCGCTTGGCTGATTTTTCTGAAAGATGGAACTTAGTCATCATCAACCGAGCGTGTTACTCAGTCTCATCTTCAGCTTACGCTACAAAGCCCAGGGTACTCTTCGATCATGGGCCTAAATTTGGCTTAGTAGGTACTGGTTATCAAAATTAAGCAACTGCTGTCTAACCTCTGTTATCCTTTTTTACAGGGAAAGCTGTATGTTAGTGGCCAATACTGTCAGATTTTCAGACAGCCTAAAGGTATCTGCGACGGACTAATTATTGTCATTAAATATGCCTTCCAAATCAAGCAAGTCAAAAAAAGAAACAAACACAAATTTTTTGAAAAACAATTATTAAGTATAAGTATCATACATAATAATATACTTGTGAAACAATACTGTTTTAAGAAATAAATCGGCGATTGTACTGTACGACTGACAAAAAATTCAAGTGCTACGCCAGGACTGTCCACAGGAAAACTATACTGGCAGCTTACTACCATCTCTTAAAACGATGCAAGATCCAGTGAGAAAGCGAGACAGCGCAGTACATGTAAGGCGACATCTCCCTTACTCACTGGATCTTGCACGGTTTAAGGAGATGATGGTAGGCTACCTGTACACCTTGCAGCTTTAGATAACCAAATACAGAGTTCACATAGTCATTTAATACAAATAAAATTAAACCCTAATTCATTAAGTTATATATAGGATGCAATAACTTTGTCATGAAGCTTTGACTCAAACATTTGTCAAAAATGCAGTTAGGCGTGGGTTTTTGCAATATTCTCGTACTTAACGGTCTGTCTCATTTGTATTGTACGAGTATGGAGAACGAAGGAGACTTTGCAATTAGTTTCACATAATCCATAGCGCTAGAAAGTAAGAAATTAACTGACATCGATCATGGAAGATTATTTGCTGATTGTAAAAAAAAGCTGCAGTATAGAATATAATAGAATAATAGCTAATTTAAAAACACATGCGACTGCAACTATGATGAAAAAAAATTAACTATAGAATAATAGTCACTAGACAACAGAAAATACTTATATAGCGAGTATAGTATTGTACATCACGATTACATTAGACCATTAAACATGCATAAAATCGTCATTTCCTCACGAGTTATATAACTTAAAGAACGTTTAAAATAATTGAAACGTCGTAAACGTCAATTAAATTTTTAATAAAATAATAATAAATTAGGTTTTTATTCCATTAAAATTTGCAGACGGTGTCCGGCAATGCTATTGTTAGAGATTGTCATAATTTGTGAACTAAAGTATCCCGTGGGACGGTGACGAAGATCTGTCGTAATGCAAGAAAATATTGTAGTTTGGTACAAATTCAGGGCGATAAGCGATTTTTAGATAATTAATTGACATTACCATCTACCTAAAAATCGCTACAACACAATTTATAATCCTCTCAAAATATTTTATGCGACTGTATTTTTTTATTTTTTAATGTTTTATGCTATGATTCTCATTACTTATTCCACTGTTATTGGCAGCTAGATAAACTGTTTCGCAAGTGTAAGAGTTAACAAAAAACATACACTTAAAATAGGTATAAATATATAGGAAAAAATCACACAGATTGAGTAAGCCCCCAAGTAAGTTCGAGACATGTCTTATGGGATACTTACTCAAAGATACTATATTTAATAACAGATACACATTTTAGGTAAACATCTAAGACCCAGGCCAATCAGAAAAATATAACTTTTCACATTGACCTGATTGGAAATCGAACCCGGGACCTCATTACGCCACGAAAATCGTCGAAAGTAGAATTTAGAAAAGCGTACAAATGGAACAACAATCGCGGTTCACCTGTATTTTAGGACACTTTTATTCGCTCTTCTGCTTACACCTTGCTCTTTTCGCAAGTTATAATCCTCTAATAGTGGGCATTGTCCACAGGTGGACAAACAGTTTTTTTACAGTAAGAGGTAAAGTGACAATGGGCAAGAGTTGAGCCACAGCAGCTTTATACTTTTCACAAAACTTTTGTAAATCATATTTGTGTAAGAATATATTACTTTATCTTCACGATCTTCCTAAAAACGAGGGCTATCAGCAAAATGACAACTTTATGCAGTCTTCCATTGTGTCAAGAAACCTATTTAATATTGGTTTTTCGGAATGGCTTTCTATTGCATTCAAGTTTTGCTTTATCGATAGCAATATTGATTCTGAAAACTATTCGGAATTTTAAAAATACATACGTATTTTAATTTATAACATTATTCTTCAATAAATAAATTAATAATAGTAATATATATTTAAACGATTTCAGTTTAAAATATTTAGACCATGTCGTCCCACTTGTTTGTCAAGAAAGATTTAATATATAGAAAATTTTGCTTTCACACCGTTCACATAAAGCATATAATTAAAATTTATAAATTTCAACAAACATAATATTTGTAACTATTATTAAACAAAAAGTTGTACAACAATAAAGATCGACTTAATACACGCTAAGATTACTTTTCAGTGAGTGCTACAATAACTCGTAGACAGTCGTAACCTCGTAGCATTGTTTCGTAGTCCTTACTACAAAGAAGTTCGAATCCGCGCGCGGTCAACTTTATTTTTAATCTATGCCTTACTACGTATACTTACTTTACGACAAAAGTTGTTCAGTGTCTTTCTGATTACTTAACAAGTCATATTTTTTAAAACTCAAAAATAAAGTTAATTTTATTTTTTACATTTAATTAATTAGATAATTTTAAATATATTAAATTATAAATACTGTTACACAATAATTTAAATGAAGAGCCGCTTACTAAAGATAGAGATTGTACTTTGAACTATTGAAAAAAAACAACAAGTTTTAACATGTAAGAGCAATATTTCTAATAAATATACCTACTCTCTCATCTTAGCGTCACCTCATTCAGATAAAATTTCTCTATGCAATATGAAGAATCACACAATGTGCACAATACATAAATGTGTGAATGACGTCCACATTTTGAATTGTGTTGCGGTGGTCAGTTACCAATCTGATGAGTCATTCCACCCTCCTATTCCCCTTTTTCAAGGGAACTTTGATCGTAGTATGGTTTGCAAAATTATTTCATTATCATCTGAGTGTTACTCAGTTGCATACTCAGCTGACATTTCAGAGCCCAGGGTACGTTTTAATCATGGTACTAGATTTTGCGATATTATATATATATATATATATTATGCTTCCACGCTGGTCTGGGAGAAAAAGAAAAACATACAATGTACTCCAGCTGCGTCTCTTCCCGCGCAAGCCGTAAAAGTCGTCTGAGGGAATCGCCGAATGGGGAAATCATGACATAGGCGATGCGGCTAGCAACCCATCACTATTGATTTCCTGTTTCAACTACCATTATGCTAAACGTGGCCTAAGATCTAGGCTCTGTCTACTCCGTATGGGATAAAGACGTGATTATATGTTTGTATGTACATATATATATATATATATATATATATTATTTATTTACCTTCACAAATAAGTTTACAAAGAAAGCAACAAAAGTTCAATGTTATTAAGACCTTACAATCCATACTAATATTATAAATGCGAAAGTCTGTCTGTCTGTCTGTCACCTCTTCACGGCTAAACTGCTGGACCGATTGTGATGAAATTTGGTAGGGATGTAGTTAACGACCTGAGGTCAAACATAGGCTATTTTGGGCGCGATATAACCGAGTCCCACGCGGGGCGAAGCCGCGGGGAACAGCTAGTTAAGAATATAGTAATGTTCTATGAAACCCAGCTCTGTGAATGCCTGTTTCCTGAAGTATGTTTTCAGTGGAAACCTCTTACACAATATTGCGAAATACAATAGCACGCCTGTCGCAATGTTCTTCGATTTTAATTTTTTTTTAATAAGAACATACATAATTTGTGTGAAAATTCTATGTATATATTATATACACTTACAGTACAGTACAAATTATGTATTGATGTTACGATTATGTAGAATGTTAGATTAATATAATATTATGATTAGTATAATAGTTATAATAATAAACTTAAACATTAAATGGTAACCAATTCTCTTAATGTTAGCCGTAGTATTCTAAAGTTAGTATAGAAGAAAGTATTTGTTTTGCATTTATGGCTGTTTTGAAAGGATCCCTTAGTGGTATACAAAAATTGAAAAAAAAAAATTCAAGCCAAAGCCATAAGACAATGAAAATAACGGTATCCCATAAAAGTGGTACGTATTATGTTTCATCTTTTTTGCTGTCTGCCCCAAATCCCGGTGGACGTAATCCGGGTCCACGCGGACGCGGAAGGGTTCACAAATGACAGGCGCGACGTAACAATCACCGAGATATTTGTTGCTGGCCACATAAACTGTACCCAAAATTATATCTAAATGTGATAGTCGGATGATTTAAGTTCAATTGTGAAATTAAAGCAGCTGATATACTCGTATTAGATGCACATGTCGATTTTGAATTGCAAAATGATGTCCGTTATGTTGACAGTTAAGTAATGGAGTTTCCTATATCCTAGCTTGGGAGTAAGTTATAAATAATATTATGTATAACTAATATTATATTATAAAGAAAAAGGACAAGAAAATGCCTGTTATATACCCTTGCATTAAGTGCACCGTAACACAATCGATGTTTCGATTGTTTTCAGCCCTAGGCTCTGTGCCTAGGCACAGAATGACTCTTTTTGTAATTCATGCGCTATATCTTGCAAGTTTAAGACGCAATTCGTTAATTCTATCTAACCGGTTTACCAAGAATCATTAAATAAATTTATTAAGAAGCAATTATATACTAAAGAACATACTTATTTACTTATAATAAAGACAAAATAAAGGAAATTTAAGACAAATTAAATGGAATTGGGATACATAAACATAAGTTAGTAATTTGACATTATTAGTGTATGGAATGTTTTAGTGGAGTGAGTGTTTCCATTAAAAAAGTCCAAGTGCGAGTCGGATTAAAAAAAATTTTTTTATATATTATTATTTTTTAATTAAAATTAACATTTAATCTAAAGTTTTTATTTTTATTCCTGAATAGGTGCTATATGGTAATGTTTCTTAACAAATTTCATGATTCTAGTCCAACATGAAGAGGATTCTCTCTTATCTTAGTGCTTCCCCGGTTACTTCCTCAGCTGACTGCTTCGTTCGAAGCCCAGACTCCGCTTTCCTGCTTTATATACTCCACTTCGCCCGGTCTTCGGCATCTTTGGTTGTGAGACCATTAGCAGTAGCTGCATATCGTTGACTGCGACGTCAAGCCATGTTTTATGCTATAGATATTCGAATATCAGGCATAACCATTATGCTTTGAACGGAAACTGCTCTTGGTATTAGTGCAAAAAAAGGCATAGACAGGAGAAATGGACTTAAATTGGCATTGGTATCAATAGCTTACTACAAATTTCTCCTTTCGGCCGTCATGGCAACTGGGTTTCAAAACTTTATCCATATCCATACTTCCATATCCATACTTCCATACTTCCATACTAATATTATAAATGCGAAAGTCTGTCTGTCTGTCTATCTGTCTGTCTGTCTGTCTGTCTGTCTGTCTGTCTGTCTGTCTGTCTGTCTGTCACCTCTTCACGGCTAAACTGCTGGAACGATTGTGATGAAATTTGGTAGGGATGTAGTTAACGACCTGAGGTCAAACATAGGCTACTTTTGGGCGCGATATAACCGAGACCCACGCGGGGCGGAGCCGCGGGGAACAGCTAGTATTATATATAGGGAATTTATATTCTCTCTTGGAAACTAGTTGCGAGAGAAGAATATTTTGTAATAATACGCAAACAGTTGCCAATTAGGAATTTCTCAACAAAAGGAAGTTTCTATACCAAATGAAAGATAAATATAATCTTATTATGTTAATTTATTATTTTTTTATGTACAATTATGTACATTGACAGACAAGCACATGGCCCACAAAAAAGGGCCGTGCGGTTACCATAATATGTAAATAACATAACTTAATAACTAATATCACAATAGTTGACTTAAAAATACAACAAAAAATTTACAAATTAATATAAATCTCTCTCTCTCTCTCATCTTTGCGCTTTCCAGATTGCTTCCTCAGCTGCCTGCTACAGAGCTAAGGATCCGCTCTAACAAATAAAATTAATTAACAGAAATAAATATATAAATTGAACCCAATATCAATTCATATACCTTAATTTATTTTCACAGTTTGGTTAAGAGATTTTTATATATTTGTTATTACGTCTTGAAATTATTTTAAAATCTTACGGAAAAAGTCTATCAACAAATACTGAATTTATTTACAGAGATAAAACTAATACTATGAAATAAGTAATATACATTGCACTACTACCTCAATTATAAAAGTCTATTAATAATTTAATAGATCAAAGTAAAATTATACGCTTATAGAATCACTATGGTCAAATCTAAAATTAATTTATGCAGAGTTTTTACAATGCTATACATATATCAGTCTACACTATACTCTTATAACACACAATTATTATCGGGCGAGACTACCACGGCACTGGAGACATTGTGACGATTGTAATCTAGCCTCAAGTCTTGCGATTTTATCTTGCAGGTATCTCACTTTTATCCCCAAACACACTTCTCTCCGTCGACGCTTGTCTCTGCTGTTTTTCGCAGCCAAGTTATTTCTCTCTCGCTGCTCCCGATATGAGTTATCAGGTGCGTGGCTTGATTGCACGGAGCGCCTCATTTTCGGGTTGTTCGCTAACAAACATCCGCCATTTTTCTCTTTTATTGCCTCCAGAGCAGCTCTTTCGTACTCTAAGTACTCCTCGTCTTCCGACAAGGATCCTGATGGTTCCTGGTGACTCGTACGCGATGGCGCCGTAATGCTGTCTTGCAGTGGTTGACGTGGAAATGGCAAATAATCTTCGGTACTTGAAGCAGGAGAGATAAACACTGATGGAAGTATGTATGGTATTGGCTGAGGGCAGGCGTAACTATGAGGTTGAGCCTGCGCTACTGGCTGAAGAACACAGGCTGGCGGAGAGTATCTAAGCACAGTGTCTGAAGAATACCTGGCATGAGCATTTGCTGCAGCCATACTTAAATCAAGTGGAAGTTCTTCATCTAGAGGTTTGAAATCTGATTTGCAGTGAGCATACGGTGCCCAGAATGCCATGGCGAAGGAAGCTTTACAAAACTATGTCGCGACGAGATTTAGAAAGAAGTGACGAGCGTTACTGCACTGGTGATCCCAAGGCGGATCTATAAATACCCTTGCGCCTATTGTTGTATAAAGGGGCAGGGCCCCGGAAGGGTAGGGACGTTATCCCTTCACAGTGGACAAACAAAAAATAAATGTTGAAACACATGTGTGTTTATCTATATACTTATATACCAACAATAATTTAAACATAATTTTGTATGCGATAGTCTAGGCATAATAATTATAATTTACAAATAAATAAATTTGCATTTTAATATGCAAAATCTATCATATTTAACTAATCACTACATAGTATAAAACAAAGTCGCTTTCTCTGTCCCTATGTCCCTTTGTATGCTTAAATATTTAAAACTACGCAACAGATTTTGATGCGGTTTGCCAAATATATGACGATCATGTCCTTTTATTCGCATGTCCAGCGTCGCAATATCACTATCACTACATAGTATAACAAAGTCGCTTTCTCTGTCCCTATATCCCTTAAATCTTTGAAACTACGCAACAGATTTTGATGCGGTTTTTGTAATAGATAGAGTGATTCAAGAGGAAGGTTTTTAATGCCCATGCGAAGCCAGGGCGGGTTACTAGTTACATTTAAAATAAAAATGTGATTGCAAGTTTTAACTGTAGATTAATTGATGTCTTTAATAAAAATACCTAATAAATATTTAATCAAACTCATATCAGTTGCATCCGCCAAGGGTTTTTTTAAACGTTATTTCGCTAAAACGCATATCGTTCGTTTTTCTCCTCACCGCTAAGAGTATAGCATTAAATAATAATTCTAAACATATTTTTGCAATTATTAATGTTATAGGTGACTAGCTGTTGCCGTGGGTATTCCGGGATATAAGCAATCTCCATTCCTAATTTTATCCAAATCAGTTCAGATGTTTTCTTGTGAAAGAGTAATAAACATCCATACATTCTACAAACTTTTGAGTTTTTAGTATAAGTAGGATTCTAGACAATACTTTGTTTGGAAATCGCTTATTTCACAGAAGCCTTATTTTTGGTATAGGAGAGGGCCAGAAACAGGTAGTAGTATTTGTAAAACAAAAAATGGTGAATTTAGTCTTAAGAAGAGATAATACCTGTTCACTTGAGCGTTTAGAGTTGTTGGTTTTACTATAGCAATAAACAGGCAAGTTCTGCTGTTTAAAAAAAATATGGGGGTTTTACAACAAGCCTATTAAATGTATTAAACTAATTAAGTTACTCATTATAATTTTTTTGTTGGTAACATTTCAAAAAGACAAGCGCTTATTTTTGTTAAGTCCGCCCTTAGTATTGCATTACTTACTTAACCGTTACTTTAGGGTACTCTTTCTTTTGTTTTTGCAAAATTATTTGCATAATGCGTTTGCATTTTAAATGTTATACTTTCTTTTTACGAGAAAAATTTACAGATTCTATATTCACAGATTTTATATACCAGATATCAGATGACATGAAGAAGGAAATGAATAGGCTGGATGCACGCCGTTTCTAACCGCTCATTTTGGAAATCCTTGGGGGAGGCCTATGTCCAATTGTCCAGCAGTGGACAGCCTGCAGCTAAAATGATGATGATGATGATATTAACAGGGACCAGGGGGTCTAAAAACGCCACTTTGAGCAATTCATCGAACCGATTCATATTACGAATTCCTTAGCAATTCTGTAGCAATTCCTCTATTTTTTTGTAAAATGGCCAACTATACGGTACGACGGGACTAAACTGCAATTTCTCTTCAAAAAAATTGAAAGAATTAGGAATTGCTAAAGCATTGCTAAGGAATTCGTAATATGAATTCGACTCGATGAATTGCTCAAAGAAGCGTTTTTAGACCCACAGGAAATAGAATGTTTTGTTGCAGGATATAAAGCTTACACTTTGCTCTTTCTGCAAATGATAATCCTCATATAGTGGGTATTGTCCACAGATGGACAAATAATTTTTTTACCATAAAAGGCAAAGCAACAATAGTCAAGAAATGAGCCACAGCAGCTTTTTTGATAATCATATTTTTGTAAGAACACATTACTTTATCTTAACGATCTTTTTAAAACGGACATCTTCAAAATGGCAAGTTTATCCAGTCATCCTTTGTAAACGTTGTCCAAGGTCTTTTGGCCTTAGGCTCTGTCTACCCCGTATGGGATAAAGACGTGGCTGTATGTATGTATGTATCCTTTGTTACTGCTGCTATTTCGGAATGGGTTACTGTTGCATTCAAATTTTGCTTTATCAATCGCAAAACCAAATCTCAAAAGTATCTAATTCGAAATTTGTTAGTGATACATATCATATACATATATACATACATAGATTTCAAATTTATTAATATATTCTATGATATCTAGAAATAAATTAGATAACAATGGTATATATTTTTTCAATTTTAGAAAAAACCTTACCTTTTGTCAGATCGTTAGTTAAAAATATAGAAAACTAGTATTCACCCGCGGCTTCACCTGTGTGAATTATCGAGAACAGTGTTTTTTTCCTGGGATGACCCAATGTCCTTTTATAAACGTCTAATTATGTGTATTATAAATTACAAGAAGAGTGGTTCGTGAAAAAGGTATGAAAGCGTTACAAACAAACAAACAAACACTCAAACAAACAACCAAACTCACTTTCACATTTATATTATTCTTAGTTTTATTAAAAACAAAAATAATAATATTTGGGAAGTTGGGATTTTCATTCATGTAAGTTTATTTATTATTTATTCCATAATACATTGTATTGGAAACAAGTAATTTACAGTATAATCACATGTACATAAAATTAAAAATAAATAATGTCTTGGCTAATTCGGAGTCATTTATATCCAGGCATTTTCAGTTATAAAATAAAAATATATACACTTCAATAAAATGTTATACATAATATAAAATGTATACAACACAATTGTATGCATAATTATTCTAAGAACATAACAGTTAATTCAAAGATCGACCCTATACACGCTACGATTACTCTCCATGAGTGCTACAAAAACTCGTAGACCTATCGTAACCTCGTAGCATTTGTAATATTTCGTAGTCTCTTTGTACGAATACTTACTTTACGACTCAAGTAGTTCTGAATCTTTCTTTTCGATTTATGGTATACTTTTTAGAAATCTGAAATCAAGTGTAATTTATAATACTCACTACTAATGTATAAATTATACACTTTTAACACGAATGATCCTCGATCCTTAAGTTTCAGGTTCATCCAAAGTTAATTAGCGATTATTTTTATACCTATTTAAGCTTGGTGTAAGACAGCATATGTTTTACATGTAATGATTGTTTTGAAAGGATCCGTTGTGATAGAAATATTGAACAAAATCCGAACCATAGATAAATACATTGAAAATAACGGTATTTCATAACAGTGGTGTTGCTTCTGGTTTTTTTTGCTGTTTGTCCCAAATCCCGGTGGAAGTAATCCGGGTCCACGCGGACGCGGAAGGGTACACAAATGACAGGCGCGACGTAAAAATCACAGGGTGGCTTACCACCGTCTCTTAAAACCATGCAAGAGCGGGTGAGTAAGCGGGACAGCGCAATAAATGATATATGCGACATCTCCCTTACTCAATCGTTCATGCATGGTATTAAGAGATGGCGGTAAGCCACCTAAGCTGCATTTTTTGCTGGCCATATTAAAACCTGTACCCACAATATGCCTAAGTTCGACTGCGTTTTTAACTGACTTCACAAAAAAGGAGGAAGTTTCTTAATTCGACCGTATTATTATTTTCATTATTTATATATTTTATGGTATTTTCAAATTAAAGCTACTGATATAGGTAATTATATGTTAAACAACGTACGTCGATTTGGAATCGCAGAACGATGTCTGCTATGTTAAAATTTAATTAGTTTTATATGTGCTTTAACTAAATTATATACGTACTTATATACCTCTGTGAATACTAGCGCCACCATCACTTAAATATCATTATTTACTAAAAACACAAGTTATCACTGTGTTATGTAATAAAGGTTCTGGATCTGAAGTTAATTTTAAACATATTAAATTCTTAAATTAGAGTTCCCTATAGTTACAAATTGCAATATTGCTTAAAACGGCCACTTTTAGCAGTTTTGCATTATTATTTTTTCTCTTTCTCCCAGACCAGCATGAAAGGGAATATAAAGGTGGTGAGACAAGCAAGTGGTGTAATTTTACTATATGAAATTGTGGATCGATATCCTCAATTTCATATATATAATATCTTTCGATTGGTATAGCCTAGCGGATACTAAATCGTAACGATTGTGTGAGTCAAGTCACCGCTAGTGGTATTTCTAGCCACTTCTGGACCATGACATATAAATGAATAGAACAAATTTATTTGTGGGATAAATGAACTCTGAATTGATAGATACAACAACAACTTACCTACTACGTATACTTTTAAAGGAAGTTTATATACCAAATAAAAGAAAAAAAATATCTTATTACGATTTTTATTTATAATCGACATACCTATAGACTAAAAATTGCTTATAATACATTTTATACAATTACGTTTTCAGTCAAGCTATACGGCCCGCGACAGATAGGCATGCAGCACCGTGATATTTGGATTTCATAACTTAATTAACTGATTAAAGAGTAATTAAAACAAAAAAATTTAATGAGAATGAAACTACAACATAACTATGAGATATTAACAGTTTTTGCACTACTCCATAAATTTTTATATTTACAAATTAACAAAACTAAACTTTGTAACCACTGATTTCCTACAAATTATTTAATAAAACTTATCTCAAATTAAACAAAAAAGTAACAATGATAATAAATAAAAAATTAATAGAACATAATATAACAAAATAAAAATGACTTTAGATTATTATTACACTTAAATAACCACTATTAGCCTAATGTTAAATTAATATATGCACTACACAATCCACTTTTATTACACACATTATTTTCGGGCTAGACTACCACAGCACTGGAGGCATTGTGATGATTGAAGTCTATCCTCAAGTCTTGCAATTTTCTCTCGCAGGTATCTCACTTTTATCCCCAAACACACTTCTCTCTTCCGGCGCTTGTCCCTGCTGTTTTTCGCAGCTAAGTTATTTCTCTCTCGCTGCTCCCGATATGAGTTATCTGGTGCGTGGCTTGACTGCACGGAGCGACGCATTTTCGGGTTGTTCGCCAACAAACATCCGCCATTTTTCTCTTTTATTGCCTCTAGAGCAGCTTTTTCATACTCTAAGTACTCCTCGTCTTCCGACAAGGAGACTGATGTACGCGTTGGCGCCGCATTGCTGCCTTGAGGTGGTTGACGTCGATATGGCAAAAAATCTTCGGTACTTGAAGCAGGAGAGATAAACACTGAAGGTAGAAGGTATGGTATTGGCTGAGGGCAGGCGTAACTATGTGGTAGAACCTGCGCAACTGGAAGAAGACAGGCTGGCGGAGAGTATCTGAGCACAGTGTCTGAAGAATACTGGACCTCAGGATTTGCTGCATCCTTACTCAAATCAAGCGGAACTTCATGATCTAACGATTTGCAATCAGCGTACGGCGCCCAAAATGCCATGGCGAACTATACAGAACTTTGTCGCGACGAAAATCAGAAGGAAGTGACAAGCGTAACTGCACTGGTGGTCCTAAAGCGTATCTTTATATACCCTTATAAAGTCTATTGTTGTAAAAAGGGGCAGGGCCTCGGCAGGGTAGGCGGACGCTATCCCTTCATAATGGGCAAATGATAAACAGTTGTAACACAAAAGGGTATGTATATAGATACCGATAACATTAAAAACATGATTTTTTTGTAAACATGACACATAGTCATACACATACACAAAAATGTTGCTAATTAGATATTTTTTTTTTACTAATAATAAACTGCTAAAATTCACACGTGTCGCAGCAGAATATGACGCTTATATTTTTAAAGAATGTTATAATTTCTTTCGATATTTTTACTTGCTTATAACATGTTTTAACGTAAATCGACAAGATTGGTCAAATGGTAAACTAATTAAACATTTTGTAATTAAAACTTACTGTTTATTTATTTCTTGTTGTTGGTCATCAGCCGTTACTACTCATTACTCATATTACGAAAATTTAATTAACCAGTTGTACAATATTCACGATAGTACTATGTCGGATGAGGAGCTCGATAGCCTAGCCCGGCGCGCGTGTTCGTAACAATAATGAGTGTCAAGCGACGGCGACGGCGAGTGCGCGGCCATGTTTGGATTGGTCGCCATTAGTGGCATTTCTATCTTGAGCTTCTCAAGTCCTCCGTGCTTCGGAAGGCACGCTAAGCCGTTGGTCCCGGCTGTTATCGGTAGATGGCAGTCGTCAGGCTATGTCAGATGCCTTAAGGCATCCTGAAAAATCTGACAGTGTTGGTCACTAACACACTCGGGTCATGTTCCTGTGGGTTTGGTTTCTCTGTAATAAGGGTTACGGAGATCAGACGGCAGTCGCTCCATTGTAATAACCAGTTCCGCCAAACCAGGACTATGATTAATAGCGTACCCTGGGCTCTAAAGCGTAAGCTGAAGATGTAACCGGGAAACACGCTCGGAAGAAGAGCAGTATGTCACAGTGACCTTGAACAATCAGAATGAGTTTATTAGTTTTTGACATTCTTTTTATTATCTACGTTGTTTTTAATTTTCAGTTATGTTTTTTTTTCTATATGTGTGATAATTGTAATAGATGTTAGTAAGTCGTTTTTATCACAATAAAATAAATTATAGTAAACAATAACAGTAGAAAACGGATGAAGACTATTTTTTGTCATGAATTGGGTAGTTTAAGTACAGTTGCATTTAATTTGCCTAATAAATTATCAAAATTAATAAATTAGTTATAGATACAAACAGTCGTTACACAAACATACACAACAAATCGTTATGAACAGAACAACATTAATTATTAAATGAGATTAATAAAATTATGTTATGAATGAAAATGTTGGTGTGTAATTGTACAAATTGTAAATAAATAAAACATTGGATCATCTGATGTCTAAAATAAACAATACCTTGTAAATATTTAGTCGAACTATCAATGAAACTTATTTATGATGCACGTGATGTCTTCATCTTCCCTCTTGCAAATTTACACTTTAAATTATGTGAATACTCACATATTTTAGGATTTAGCTTTTTTTTATGATCCACCACCTGACATGTCCATGCATCCCGCTTTAAAATGTTATTAATACCTACTTAAAACTAAATTTAATTGTCGTTTTGTCTCATTTTGTCTTGTTTACCAAAAATACTTATCCAGCTTTCTTTATGCATGGGCCTCTTTCATCTTGTTTTCATTCCTCATTCTAAACTTCGAATCTGAATCCGCTGTGAGCTTCTTGATTGGCATTCTAAAAATTCGGTTGATAATGCGAATATAAACTAGCGCTACCCTTGCGAGCGTGTCAGTGAGATGAACGAGATTGGCCGTAAGATTTTGTATGAGACGACGTACGATGTGGCATTCAGTAAGGTAGGTAATTCTCTCGTCACTTGTCATTTTGACCCTTATGCGAAATGTGAGTGGAAAGCGACGGGAGAAATGAGTTGTTGTTTGAAATTTATAGAATCGACAGACTACGGGAAGGCGCTGCACGTCGGATCGAAGGTGTCATGATCAATCGACCATGCACACCCTGGTGTCGCAGTTCTTCGAAACCGCTTCTCGGGTCTCTGACGTGGTTCTTTTAATGACTACCAGATGACAGTCACGGCTTAGCGTGCCATCCGAAGCATAGAATCTTCATTATAAGACAAGTGATTTAAGTGTATCCTAACCTAATCAAACTAGAAACAACTAAAAGTATGTTTTTCGTATGTAGTCCAACCGCAACTCCTGGACCTTCAGACAAACTCCTTTGGTACATATTCAAACAATGTATACTTACAAATGCGGTCTTATCGCTAATGCAATTTCCAGCCAAGATAAGATATATGTTCACCTTGAAGTTTAGAGTTGTTAATTTTACTATAGCAATAATTAGAAAAGTTCAGCTGACACACAAAAAAAAAAAAATATGCGGGTTGTATGTTTAGTAAGTCTGTTAGTAACTAATTTCCTCTGATTAAGCTCAAGTTACCTCTTTATTTGACGATGATGACTGAAAATCAGTGTTTCTGAGCAATCTTAACACTGAGTTCACTGCGGTACAACTATGTTTTTGTCACTGTTTCTTTGTTGAATGTTGTGTTTTGTGCCTCAGTTATACCTACAAATAAAGTTATTATCTATCTATCTTATCTTATTTAGAAATTGGGAACGGTTACATTGCAAAAAGACCGTCTCTTAACGTATTGCCTTTCTTTAGAGCCGATTTCGACAACATATGTTTTAATTTAAAACAACCGTTTATACTTACATAGAACATATAATTTAATCATACAATCAAACTGCCGTTTTAAGTCTTAACTCTTGTTTTAAACTTTATGTTAGTGAATTCGGATCTTACTTTACCGTTGCTTATGGGTATTCTTCTTTTGTTTTCGGAAAAGACAACCCTTCGCGCGTATAACAAGTTGTGGCAAAAAAATTTGCATAATGCGTTTGCTAAGTCATTTTGAATGTTATACTTTCTTTTACGAGAAATAATAACAGATTCAATGTTCACAGAGTTCCAAAAAAAAGGATTTCTTTCAGGGAAACTTAGTCTTTTGTTTTCTAAGTCAAATGGCCAGGGCGTCGATTCTGCTAACGTTAAGTCAAAATCGTGTCAAAATAGTGTTTCAATTGTAGTGCTTTTTACACACTATTTACAAGAATTATGACAGTATGATGTGATGTGAATGTAGTGTGGGTTGTGGCTATCAGAAGTGATGCAAAATATACATTTCTTGTAACTAGTGTGTAAAAAAGCAGAACAATTGAAACACTATTTTGACACGATTGTGACTTAACGTTAGCAGAATCGACACCCAGGTGTGTGTCCAGCCACGCGCAGTTTTTGTTTTCGATAGTGTGAGGACCAACCACTCTCAATTCAAATCTATACTGCTTTGCATTTAGCTGGTTTTCAAACACAGGCATGATTTGTACGAAATTATCTTTTCTTCTTTAAGTAATTTACCTATTTAATTCTAGCTGTTTATCTTGTTTTCTGTCGCTTGATTTTTTTTCTTAACAATAATCTATTGTCCTTCCGAAACCTACTTCTTCATTCATAGAGACCAATTGAAGACACTGTAAAAAGCAGTGGTTAGAGCCCCAAAATATGTTGTTTACAAAAATTCAGACATCAGGGTATGCAGGGCCGCTAATCTAATAAACGATTAGGTTTTAAATCAATGATAAAGAGTCGATTTTATATTACATCAAAAAATTTAAAATAAATAATAGTCAAACGGTTGAAAAGTTAGGCTGTTTGTGATTAATGGAAAAAGGCTGATTAAAATTTTGACAAATTAAGACAACAAAACACAGGTTTCAATATTTTTTAACCTCTCACTAAATAGTAGGGGAATGCCACCAACACTATTTTTGCTATCCTAAATTCATGATATAAAATATTTTTTTCTTATCTTATCTGTCATTAGCATTTATTTTTCACGTTGAGTCAAAATGATTACAAACTACACTATATTTTTGGCCAATTTTACATTTCATATGATTATTCATTTTGTGTTTTTACAATAGTATCGTAGCTTAGATCATATATGGACTATTTTTATAAAACTAAAATGTCTGAATAAATAAATTGAATTGAATTGAATAGTCGTTGTGTTGTGAAGTTGTAAAGTTAGGCCTTGAAGAGTTAAAGCGTGTAGATTTAGAAGCTTGACTAATAGAGTCAAGCTTCTGAATCTACACTCTTAATAAATAGTATTAAGCTCTACTTAATAACTTTTTGGGCATCGTTTTGGAAACATTTTACATGAAAATACCATTGGTCGGATTTAACTTCTTTTTGTAATTCGCTTAAGACAATATATTCTTCATTTATTTATTTAATGGTTTAAGAAGGGGCTTTTCTTAAACTTTTTATTATTCGGTCTTATTGTTCTGAATCCTTTTTTTTGCACTGTTTATTAGTCTGAAAATGGATTTTGAGAATCCTAGCTTTTATTTTGCGGAATTATCATACAAACTTCCGATCGGGGATAAAAGTTCCAAGTTTTAGAATGTTTTGGTTATTTGTGTACTATTAGCTCACATACCTACAAACTTTTTAGTGGTAGTTTTAACTATCATCAGTGAGTCAGTGACAAAGAAATATAGAGTGTAAGTAATAAAAAAACAAAAGTACCGAGTTGGAATTTTATTGCACAAAAATATAAATAAGAACAAGTTAGTAATACATGAATGGTAAAGTATTTTAATATAACTAATGGCTTGTAATTTTTTACGGCATCCAACCTAAAAAAACTTACTTATGAAAACATAACAGCCCAAAAACACTCGTTGTATATATATTTTTTTAACAAATACATATACAAATAAACATCCAAGACCCAAGCCAATCAGAAAAATATCATTTTTCATCTTGACCTGACCGGGAATCGAACCCAATCGAAGTAGCGGTCAGGCATGTTAACAATTATGCCACAGAGCTAGTCGTACTAACTGCATTGTGCGGTTTCACCTGCCCGTGGTGTCTACACATACCTACTGCCTCCTTCCTTATGACAGACTATTATTATACTCTTAATATCATAAAAAAATATGTTACATCTTATCTACTTAATGTTATAACTATAACCTTCCATTCCAGTCATAATTTACAATATAATTTGTGTTAGAAATATACCATTGTATGGATTTATTGACCTTAATGAATTAATAGTAAAATTTGTACGCGTTCATTTTAGTCACAAAAATCAGCTCAACTGTATAAGTATTTTCTTTAACTTATAGACTAACACAACAAAAATAACAGAATATAATAATGAAACTTAACCTATTTAATCAATTGCAATTATGTAAATCATCATCATTTCGTGTAGGTGTCATGATCAATCGACCATGCACACCCTGGTATCAGAGTTCTTCGGAATCGCCTCTCGGCCTCTGACGTGGTTCCTTTAACGACTACCAAATGGCAGCCGGGACCAACGACTTAACGTGCCTTCCGAAGCACGGAATCATCTTTATTATCAGACAATCAGGTGATTGAAGCCTGCAATGTCCTAACTAAACTGAAAACAATTAAACAAGTATGCTTCCCGCGGGAATCGAACCCACGACCCCCGGTCCACAGGCAAATGCCTCAACCACTGGACCACGGAAGCAGTTAATTTTATTATTATTTTACAACAACATAACAACTTAAACAAGAAATAACTTGTATGCAAAGTTGTCGTAACCTAACATACAACACTTAAAACCACAACACTTAAACTTACAACAGTCTAAGTTTGATCACTAATCATCAGTTCATCAGTTACAAAGGAGTCTAAATTCTTCACTAACAATGTCTACAATGTTCACACACAGCTGATGTTTGGATGGCCTTTAAACGAGCCATTTTCGCCTTCAGGAAAGAGACCTCTATCTCTAACTCAATCTCCTTTCTTCGTCGTTTTTCGCGACTCTCCTTCGCGGCTCTGTTGTTCTTCTCGCGTTGTTCCCGATAAGCCTCATCACAAGCACGGGAATTCTGGCACTGAACCGCGCGTCGCATCCGTGGGTTGCTTTTTACACCGTTCATCTCAATTCTTGCTAGTTCAGCCTTCTTGAACTGTTCAAATTCTTCATCAAGAGATACAGATGAAGTCGAGGGCAATGGCCGAATCAGTTGAATGTGGGGTAGCTGTAGTGGTGCAGATGAGGCTGATGTGATCCTCAAACAGTGTGATGGAGAGTCGACGATATCTTCTTGCATGTTCTCGCTAAAAGGCCTCCAATAAGGACAGACAGTTTCTCTCTGTACCTGTGGCACTCGAGCAGAGTTTCTGTTTAAGTTTAGAGCTTCGGCTTGATTCCGGGAAGCCATTGCAAAAAGATGCAAAGAAAACTTAAATAAGTTATAAAATTTAAAGACGTAGTTAGGAAGTTACTCTGCGATAGCAACTGACGCGAATGTTGATGAGAGTCCCTCAGTCGACATACTATCAGTGGAGGTATGGCTTCGGAAGGGTGGGAGAACCCTTTGTCTTTGAAATGGGCTGTCGGATAGGGTGGGTGTACCTGCTTTTTTGTAATAAAACATTCAAACAATGAATGTTATTATTCCTACAAACTTCTGGATGCATTGTGATAAACTGGTGTTGGTAACAAGTTTTATGATTGTGATGAGTACTTATGTATAATGTCGTTATTTTAAATATTAAGATGTTTTTAATAATGTACATTCTCGTTCATCAATCTCATTTGTTTATACTTATTTGATTATTTGTATTACCGCGTCATATAAAACAATATGAATAAATAATATTTTTGTCAAATATACCTACGTTTAAACATATAAGTTACTAGTTGTTCTCCGTGGTTACACTCATTATTGAGATTGATGTACTGCCTGTAACCATTTTCAAGAACCAGGCTATCATGCAAAAATATTTTTTGAAATTCGACCTTTAGTAGTTTTTAAGTTGTAAGCAATTGAACAAACAAACTTAAGCTTAAAAAAGAAAATCATAAACTACTTTCTCTTTCAGATGGCTTTAGTTCCGATAACAAATGACAATGAATAATTGTGATAAGGATGACTTGATGTTATACCCAGAATCAGCTCCCAAACGGGTCACAAACAAGGACTTTTCACATAGTTGTTATAATAACTATGATCTGATAGTGCACAAAATATTACATCAAAGATATTTTTAAAATTACTATTATTATTTTTTGGCAACTATTTATTTTACTCACGCCCTGCTCGGATTAGATTGTCAATTATTATTTGGTCTTCCTTTATTGCGTTTTTAATCCGCCATCTTGTTTTTTTTGTTAACGTTAGGTTGCCTATGTGTCTCTGAGATACTTCACACATCTGTATCTGATGAGCCATTCAAGTCTTATGGTAGAATAAAGAATCACAGACACATATACAAACATCAATCCTGGAAATATACCAACTGCTAGAATTAAATTGAATTGTTCCATTTCACAGAAAACATAATATTGCATCCAAAATGACTGCAAACGACATCAATATGCAAATGTCTTTTGAGATAAAAGTTGTAATGAATAAGGGTGTTTGTTGTAAATTATACTTTTCATAAACGAACAGTTACAGATGCGAAAGCAATAAACCGAGGCGTTTTTCAATACACCTGTTTGCAAAATTGTAAACCACTGATAATGTTATAAAATCCTTAGGACTATTTTATGGTAAGTATAGCAGGTAGTTTTTGTAATACTTAGATAAAATATCAGTAGAATTTTGTTAGTACAGAAACCCCTCTGAGGAAGCATTTATTCATTTAATTAACTTTTATGAAATTTGTGACTAAATTTCCTCAAACTTAACAGCCGTATATACATCAGCTGTGTGTCGAAATTGTGGACATCTATGTAAAAACTTACTGAAAATTTGTGACAATATTTAATTATGACAAATGTTGACGTAGAGTTATGGCATAGATTTAAAAAAAAAAATTGCCTGGGCGCGATTCCAAATTCTTTGAGTTATGGACATAGATATAAACTTAGACTATTAATAGATATAATATTAATTGATTAAAAAATAATAACAATAATTAAAACTAACTTATATATAAAATATTCTAATATAAAAATAAATAAAAACTAATTTAAATAAAAAATATAATCCAAATCGCTGCCATCACCGGGTAAGGTACCCAAGAGGCTGGCGGCATTACCACGCTGTATGGCTAAACTTAGCCTTTGACCGAAATGCTCACCAGCCCTTGGATCTCCCGAGACATCGATTACTTAGGCGTGCGGAGATTTCTTTTAATATTGTTTTTGCCTCCGCACCCCAGGGCCCAAGGTCTCCACAGCAAAAGGCGCAAATATGTAAACTTAGACTACATAAGGTGTTTTAATGTGAACTGTTTTTATTTTCTTCTATGCTGGTCTGACAGGAAAATAAAATCATAGAATGTACCAGCTGCATCTCTTCTAGCGCAGATCATAAAAGTCGACTAAGAGAGTCGGCGAATGGGTAATCATATATTAGCTTGTTCTGTGGGAGGAATTATATAAAACTTGAACTATGTAAGGAGCAACCACAGAAACAACGAGAGCGAACAGCGAGAGAGCAACGAATAACAGAGCCGCAATAAAAAGGAACTATAGAAATCCGGATAAACTTATATCTAACTTTTCATTTGATAGTTTTTCAAATATTCCCTAGAAGAAGTAGTTCATTGTCACAAAGATATTATAGCTGCAAAATTTCTCAGAAAATATAACATTGCGTTCAAAAAGATTTTGCAAAACGAAACATGAAAATTGTCTTATTAATAATATTTTATGAAAGAAAAGGATAAAACTATTGATCGTAACTTGTTCCGAGTAGTAACGGTAAATTGTACGGTAATATAATATTAACAATTTGTTACAGATGCGAAAATAATAAACCAAGGCATTCCTTGAATACGTACAATAATAAACCACTGTTAATCTAAGGCAGTTTTAGGGTAAGTCGTTTTATTTGTATGACTTAAGAAAATATTAGACAAAATTTTATAATTTCTCAGAAGCTTTTAAGAAATTAGAAAGTTACCAATTATTTAATGGTTAAATAAAACTTTAAAGAAATGTGATACTGTTGAATTTGTTTGACTGTCGAAAGGCATCTGATATAGTTGTCTAATATTTACCGATTGGTACCAGCTGGGATCCGGGAACGGAGGCCTTTTTGATTGAAAATCAAGACTGAAGTTGGCGTGGATGTTGTCGTGTCTGGGGGTGGTAATCACCAACCAAAATTATAAATTTAATATCATTGAGATCAAGATCAATTTACTTATAAGATTTACACAGGATAAAATCACATCGTCGAAGTTTATAAGTAAAACAGTCGATAGGTCAATTGCGTTAGTGGCAAGTATTTTTCGTGCCAAATATTGTACCTAATAATAGGTACAATTATTATTATTTTTTAATAATTGTTCTTATTTATGTAAGTAATATACATATTACGGTTTGGCTGGCAAAGTCACACTAAGTGCGGAAGCCTAAAAAATAAATAGATTGATATAGGTATATTACGGTGACCGTACGCTCTTTTGCGGGCCATACTAACTTACTTTTAGTCCATCATATACTTACGATAATAAATTTAAATTTAATTTACAAGATCATAAAAACGGGGCCCTATTACTTTGACTTCACTGTTCGTCTGAACCAGGTTGTAGCTCATAAACCGTTAATCATAAACTACCTTTGGCGCGTATAACCGTGTACAACGCAAGCGAAGCTGCGGCACAGAATTAGTAATAGTACTGCTGCGGGCAAAAGTAGCTTGGTCTTAAACCAATAACAAAATAATATTGTTTATAATTAAGTAGATAATGGTATTAGGTATATAAGGTGGGCACATATCAACTGCGAATATTTTAAGGGCAGATACAGACCACGTTACTGAACAACTTTTCCAAATAAACTTATATCGAAATAGGAAATTTTATTTTTCACTCTCCATACTAAACTAGATCAGCTGATTCTCAATTTCTATGGGAGGTAATTTTTTTTTTTTTTTTTTCTTTTTTCGACAGGTTTATTTGGGAAAGTTGTTCAGTTTAGTGGTCTGAATCTGCCCTTAAAATATTTGCAGTTGATTTAAATTCACTTTATATAGACAATATTTTTTTTTGTATTTTTATATAGAAACAAGCTTGCCTCCTATGGCCATTTAGTAAGTATTCATGCAAAAACAGACGTCCTACATTATTCTGATTCAAAAGTATTGATCGTAGTGAGCAAATGGTTGCATAGCGCATTACGTGGTTAGGTAGGGGAGAACCCTTTATATTTATTATTGCATTTACTCAACTAAAGTCACCCTCGCAACGTTTGAAGGGTGTGTAAACAGGGGGTTTGTATTTACGGCAAAGAATAATAAGTCTACGGCCATTAGTATCACAAAAATTATTCAAAAACTTGAGCTTTGAAAGCAAAATTTTCCAGGTTAGTTAATAATTAAGGGTTTTAAAAGTTGAAATTATTGATTGATTATGACGAGTTCTCTACAAATACGTGCATTTTCATATAAAGACTTCCATCTTATCGAAATTTTATCAAAATCTGTGCAGTAGTTTGGTTTTAAAAGCAAAATAAATGGAATATGTATGTGCATCAGCTTAGTCAAATAATATGGAGCATTTTTTAAATTCGTTTGTTTACAAGTTGCTTACTTGATGATGCAGTAATTTAACAAAGTCAATCGTCCTCATATGCCTCGGTGTTAGTGTTTTGAAGCCCCCACATGACCGCTGCAATGATTTATATTAAAACTTGATGGATATTTTTTGGAAAAAAAGGTTATTGTTTCTATAGTCTGTGACAGATTAAAGTGCCGTGATATCAATGTGTTTGAATTGCAAAATGATCTGATTGGACGTTCGCGACTTGCCGCCTCCCCGTGTTCAGTTTTTGCGCAAAGACAGGGGGTCTACTATTGGTGCACCGATACAAAGTAATACGACAATGCCTGCTGTCTATTACACAATGATATGAGTTACATAAGATAAGTTATTCATGTTGATACTCGTAATGTTCATACACACATATCGCCAATTTGAGGAAATAAAACTGAAGTTTTGCCTTTTTGGTTGGTAAAATGAGAGTTTGTTGCGTGCTTTCCCTAATTAATACCTCCAAGTCGCTACGACAAGTTTGTAGGTATATGCTAAAGACACTAAAAATATTAAGAGTTATTCCGGTCAGATTCCCATTATCTGATAACCTAGTGGATTTCTTTTATATGTATTATTATTCTTTTAATAATTAGAGAGCTGCGCACGTTAAAATTTGTATGAAATCGGCTACTGCACATCCAAGGTAATTTCAGTTTATTGCCAACTTTTATGCCGCGAACTATACTGGACGGATACCTCGTCTAATAAAGGAAGGGAATAATACAATTTAGTGGATCCGACCGGAGAAAAGCAATAATTAATTGACAGTGGATCCGTTAGGTAGATCAGAGAGGAACTCTACATGTTTTTTAGTGAAATTCTGAAAGTAATAATGCCAACAGCATTTTGTGCTCAGTTTAGCCTTAATAAACCACTCTACTAGAACTGGTAAAAGTGCGGGAGGTATCTATGCAGGTAGACAGTGGAAAAGTACAAAGTACCTCCTCGTTTATAGATATTGTTCGTAAATGACAAGGAATTGTGTCAACTTCGCAGATGTGATACAAAAGTAAGAATACCCATATAAAATTATACCTATAACAACCTACTACAAGATAATCTAAACCTATGCGCAAGTCAGTGCCATAAAATTGTCATATAAAATAGTTTCGTATTTTCTTTCAAAACGGGCGTTTTGAAGAATGCCGCTTATTTGTTGTCAGGTCTGTTCAATTATATCTAAACATCTAAATATTTTATCTATTCTGTATACTTTTACTTAGGTCTCTTAACCAAAGGTAAAATAGTACAATGAGTACCAAAGGTTATTTCAGTAGAAATATGTTCCAGTAGACACATAAGAGTAGATAATTAGAAAGGCATTATGTTTGTTATTATTATTAAGTACTAGCGACCCGCCCCGGCTTCGCATGGGCATAAAAACCTTCCTCTTGAATCACTACCTATTAAAAAAAACCGCATCAAAATCCGTTGCGTAGTTTTAAAGATTTAAGCATACAAAGGGATATAGGGACAGAGAAAGCTACTTTGTTTTATGCTATGTAGTTATTTCTATAAAGATTTTAAGAAAATACAAACGTATTAAATTCTTTTCGTTACATCATAAAATGAACTTAATCGTATTATCTGTGAGTGACAAAAAATCAGAGATGTTAGGCGCCATATGGTCTTCTCTTGAAAAAATTTACCTTAATTCTAGTGCAAAAAGGTTCTTACAAAAGAGCATCAATTGGTACTGTGTATGGTGTTTCCCAAAAAGGAAGGTGTGAATGGTCTGGGATTAGATTCGCATAAAGAGGCTGGTGTAAGTATATAGCGGGAAACGACAGCGCCCGCTGTGAATTATTGAAGTTTTTTTTGTTGTATCTTTGCTTTTCGGTACATTTATACATACATACAAATTAATTATAGCGTTCATAATAGCGAAGAAATAGCAGAGTAAGAGTTACATTACAGAAGCTATGTTTATATTATACATATTGGATTATACCCGCACGGCTTCGCACGCGTAGGCAAGGGGAGGTTTTAATAAGTTATGTACTTAGAGCATTAAACCAACGTTATAATTTATCACTAATACGATACAGAATTAAAGTTCATGAACAAAGCTTCTATAAAGATGTTCGTTATATAAAGAGAAACTAAAAACTTATCGTCCTAACAAAAACCACCCAGCACTCGTAGCCAAGTCGCTAACGAATGTCGACAAGAACAAAAATGTATGAGATTGACATAAGCTGCGGTAAACCACGTGGTCAATCTTATGTCAATCCCATACATTTTGTTCTTGTCGTACGTCGTTAACGTTTTGCGATTGTGAATTTGGCTAAGCCCCCTGAACATAAAAGACCTTGCTTCCACTTAATACATATAACTAGCGACCCGCCCCGGCTTCGCACGGGTGAAATGCTATATGATACATGTATTATAGATATTAACCAAACCTATTAAATCGTTCAAAATCCACAACCGCATCAAAATCGTTGCGTAGTTTCAAAGATCTATGCATACATAGGGACAGACAGCGGAAAGTGACTTTGTTTTATAGTATGGAAGAATTGAATAGATTGTCGCTTCCATCTCCATCCAATCTCTTTGCTTAATTTATTTCTTCTTTACTTTGTTTAATATCGTAAGAAAATTATATTCCATAAAAAAATTAAGGCTTTTGCACCGCCCAATCTTTTGGCCACAGCCAGGCTAGCATTCTGAATAAGTAAGTAAATAAGTAAACTTAATATCATTTATGCCTTAATGTTTTCCTAACTTTTTTGAGAGAGAGATCGATCCAAATTTTGTTGTTGCAATTTGGACTCCAAATTACTACTATTAGTAGTAATAATAGTAGTAATTTGGACTCACAAGTTTTAAGATAAACGAAACGGTGAAGAATAAGTGATAGAGAGAGAATTAGTCCTTTTATGACTTATTCTGGGAATAAAATGACGGATGTTAAAATTTTGATACAATTTGCATTCTTAGACAATATTTTTGAATATAAAAGATATCCTGTTATGAGCAATACCTATCCCAAAAGTATTGTTATCTAACGTTAGTTGCTTATTTTGACTATTGCGAAAATGTCCTTAACAATAAGCAACCGTTGAATTTTACTGATAGAGTTATTCTTATACAAATATGACTTGCAATGATTCTGGGAACTTACAATGCTGCTGTGGCTCAACTCTTGCCCATTGTCGCTTCAGACTTGAAAGTGCATTTTTTGTAGAAATAGAAAAATAATTCTGGCACCGTTGGCCCGTCATCTGCGGACAATGCCCTCTATTAGCGGATTATAACCAGCAAAAACGAGCAACCAATGGTGTCCTAAGATAAAGGCGATAGATGGATAGTTGCAAACCTACAAGACTTTTAATAAAATTTAATTGATTCAAAAGTATAATGAATAAAAACATAGTTATATAGATTATTAAAATAAATAGGGACATCTTTTTTGATAAACAATTTAGTAGACAATACCTGATGTACCTATAGTTAGAAAAATCTATGTTAGTTTAGTATAACTTAAACCGCTTCTCGCTATTATCTTGTACCGCACCACAAAAATTTCTTGCGCTAGGCAGATGCAAATTCCGTCCCCGAAAATACTCATGGGATGGTAATGTCAGCATCAGTGGCCACGACGGTCCTGAACAATAACATACGGCCGGACAATGTATGGACGTGACGTCCGCTAATCTCCAGGAAGAAAAAATCTGTTGCGTTTGTTATCTTAATGGTTTAAACAAAATCATAACTTCTGAAATAAAGTCAATTTTAAGAATATTTTGCGAGCAACTCTTCCGGTAAGATATTATGTTTGTATGATTTATAAAAAAATATTACCAAAGAAAAATGCAAAATCATATTATCTTTAGTAAACGGTTCGGCAGTTACTATTTCGAATAAATTATATTTAAACTTTAACAAATATTAGAAAGTATCTAGTTCAAACACGGAAGATATGTTCAAGTATTATCTATGGACATTTATTTTATTTGTAATCTAAAGCTAAGTAAATGCACAAAAAATCCACCTGTCATTTACAAACTGCATCAGTCAAAACTTTACCCACTCCCTGGTTCGATTTCAAATTTATGACTGAACTTTTGTCTAAGACCATCCTTCTTGGGAATATTATCACTCCCAACACAATACAATCACAAGTCGGAGAAAAGCCTTCTTGAAATGTGAATCCGTGCTGTGGGAAGCACGTTAAGCCGTTGGTCCCGGCTGCCATCTGGTAATCGTTAAAAGATCCACTTCAGAGAGAGGCGGTTTCGAATAACTCTGACACCAGGGTGTGCATAGCTGTGTCACCTACACAAAATGATGATGATAAGTACGTAAGTACAATTTTAGATTCTAGTAATAAAGTAAAATGTCCCGGATTTGTCACAAAAACGACCAATAATTAATCAGGCGCATGACTCTTTGTCCATCCAGATCACATCATTATCAGAAACCAGCCAGGCGATTGCAACGCAACTGTCACCAGACTATTCATTTCGACTATTATATGTCCGATACTTCCGGACAGACGGACAATTAGTTAGACAACTCTTTCTTTACTTTGTATAACGATGTCACGGTGGTCTGATTTTGTCGTTTGAATGGATAGCTTTGGTCAAGATATGGATACTGTATTATAGTTTTTTTGTAAGATGACCTTAAGATTATACTGGTATTCCTTTACTCTGGTATACCTTTAGATATTATAATTCCTCACAACTATTAGAATAACTTTTAGTGTAACATAAAATTATATTTACTTAAATGGTTTATTTTTAGAATAGATAGAAATAGATGATGTAAGTACTACAGAAAATTTAATTTTGTATGTT
This sequence comes from Apomyelois bistriatella, assembly GCA_947044815.1. Taxonomy (NCBI): domain Eukaryota; kingdom Metazoa; phylum Arthropoda; class Insecta; order Lepidoptera; family Pyralidae; genus Apomyelois; species Apomyelois bistriatella. The sequence goes on from OX345703.1 coordinate 8,217,232, forward strand.
CCTCGAATAATCAGTTTCAAAAAAGAGACGCGGTCGATTTACCACTGATAACACCGTGTGCATGGTTAACTGAGCTTTCAATCAACCCGATATGATTTAATCATGATTAATCCTAATGGAAATTGAACGTCAATTATAAACCATTACAGCGGCCTTGAGGTGTCAAAAACTAACACCGGAGTAGGTATGCGGGGTCGACTGACTTTGCAAATTATTCCATCATCAAGAAAGCAACTTTGAAATCAATAACTGTTATCTGAAAATAATCAGCACCGACTTCAGATTTATTAAAATATTTGAAATAAAGCATATTGAAACAACAAATAATATAATTATTTCATCCCTTTTAGAAATAATTAGGTATATAAATTGTTGTTAAATATTATGTTATTTTATTTTACATGTTACATTTTAATAAATCTAAAGTCGGTGCAGTCGAGCAGCTAATCAACGAATTCGTAAGCTATAAATATTCTGTATTTTTAATCTGGACGTCAGCATGCGACCTTACTCCTGTTTCCTGTATCAAGGCCATGAAGGCACCTAGTTCACTCAACGTGTTGATAATTTATGTCATGTACCTATACACTTTCCATCTTCAACAGCAGACTGTGGAAAAGTTCAGTGCCATTTGTATACTGATAAACCTATATTATATCCTATACATACGCAAGTGTTAATAAAATTAAACCGTAAGTTCGGAATAATCTAAACTCACGAATATTTATTAAATTGTTACTGAGCGCTATCGTTTCCATGTCTATTCTAAGAATAATATACTTCCATAACACTACAAGATAAAATAACATAAAACAAAATTAAAATCTACTGATACGTCGACCTATTAGTTAATTGGGCGCTAAATGAGATATGAAATGAGTCGTGCTGTAGTAGCAATCCACATCAACATAAATTGGACCAGCGGGTGGTAATTTTCTATCATAAAACCAACTGGACAGTGCCATCGCATCACTCAATAATACTGTTTGTATATATTATGAATCTCCTTCATATCTACAATTAAATTACACCTATCTTTAGCCACTTCGGATAATGTATTCAGTGTGTCGATAACCGTCCATTCAGTTATAAGGCCAGTCAAAAATAGGTAAGTGTTTTGTATTATTAAATTAGTAAAATTTTCCATGTTTTTTTTTTTTTATATTCATTAAGATACCTTGATTTGAGATATTTAAATATTCCAGTATTTAAATAGTAGATACGCATGACCTTTTGTGGCAATTGAACAGATAAATAATTGTCATAGTATATTGTAATTTCTTTTTTGTTGTATTTTATTTGTATTGACATTGTATTAACGGATTCTGCATGGTCTGCGTATATAAAACTTTGTCAATAAATGCTTGTAGATCTGTGGCATAATATGTACAATGTTAGAGTTTCATCTTTGATTGAGAGATTATGTAAGCTGAATATACGCAAACATGTCTGGCAATCTCGAGCGAATTCGGTAGTATAAATAGTTTCTAAATCTGATAAAACTGTAAGGACTGAATACTTATCATTTTTTTACGAGTGTTTCTTGTAACTTCAATTACTTTTAGAATTACCATTTTTGCAACAAACTTATTTTTTTTAAATTCGTTTTATTAAAGTCACACATTGTTTATAGAAAAAAATAATAATAATGAGACATTCATTGGTGTAATATAATTATCTTACTACCACGTTTAATATAACGATATTATTTATTAGTTGGACTAACTCGGATCAAGAAATAAAGGAACTCTTATAATAGACAAAAATTAATGGAACTCCACAAAAATAAACCTATCTATGCCATTATGATGATGATTATTTGTTTGATATGATATTCTATTAAGCTACTGATCTCTACTTACTTTCTTTTTTTCATTTCAGATGGTACAAATAAGATACTTAAAATAAATGCATTGCGATTATTAGGATCCCAGATATTGTTAATGCAGCATTTGACGCCTTATGAGAACTCACATGGAAGGACACTCCTCTACCATATATTATTTAAAAGCGGTTTGGATATTTGGAATCACAATATCATGCATCAGCCTCCTTGTGCAGTTAAGTCTATTAGCGCTCATACCACGCTGCAGAAAGTTCGACGAAAAAGTATTAACGCATATGACTGCAACGAGAATAGTGAATACATTATGCGAATATTATTTCCTTAACGACCCACCACGTAACTCAGACGGCGAAAAACTTCTCTTAGACGCATGTCTCGTGATTGGATTTTGCACAGATTTTGTATTAGTGTCATGGATGTTTGTGTTTACCAAAAACTTGTACGACAAAGTGGTAGCAGTATTCGTTTTAGATAAATGGAACTTTGTCACAATTACTGTTCTCATCTGGATTGTAAGTTTACCGGTAGGATTTATCTTTCTTATAATCGTTAAGCAGTGTATTAGTTATTTAATATATTACTTCCGATCATACTATTGTATTAAGTTCATTATACTTTTAATTAATGCTCTATTTTTCATTAGAATTTTTTTTGTGGCAAAAATTAGTGGTAAAAATACTGCAGGCAGAAATCGTAAAGACGTTATTAGAACAACTGTAGTAGCTTTTGTTTTAGTTTTAACTAATGTTCTGCAAGTATTGAGCACGGATCTGTGTGTTGTATTCTTTGGTGCAAACAAAATATTGACTATATCATCGAGTGTTTTGAATTCTTTTCATGTAATACCTGTAATGGTAATATATTTAATGTTAGTAAGAGCTAAATTACGTAAGCCTGTCCTTAGACATACTTCTACAAAATTGTCACGTTCAGAGATTATATAATTCAATATATGCCTATAACTATATGCTCTGTTCTCGTGACATGAAATTGGAAAATCCGTTTTTAGCAGACGGTTTATGCCTATTATTATCCAAGTATTTTTAGATGTCGTATTTTTAAATAAGCCATTAATATTACAAAATACACGCAATATATGAATACATATAAAACATATTGATATATCTGTATAACTAATGTACATTTTGTGCCTGTAAGTGGAGAACATTGCAAAACGTATGAGCTATTTATGAACAATTTTTTAAATGTTCATAATAAAGTTGCGTTCAATTTTTGTGTATTGAATAGAGGTATGTGTTAGTCTAAGGTGTTAGTATCCTTATATTCTTATTAATAGTAAATGTCAGTATCTAATTACTTAGTTATTTAGTTGTGTTCGTAAATTAATAAATAAATTTTACTGTATTTACAATAGATCTGAATTTAGGTATACAATTTAATCACCAGATGCTTGATATTCGAACCGATATGATTGGCAACAATTTTACGACTCTATTAGATACATATGTGGAAATGCGATACGTCAGTCATCCATGCATTTCAATTCCTATAGTTAATTTACTTTATTTGTTACGGATATTTTTAACAAGACTCTTTCAAATGTAGTAGTTCAAAATGGTAAAATTTTATGCTGTAAGTACACTGTAACAAGACAACACAGTTACTCGTAACATACAAATCACGCTTAGTATGTTAAACTGTAAAGGTGATATTAAACCGATTTTATTAATAAATATGAAAAATAAAATTTGTATTGCATATGGTTTGTATCAAATATTATATTATAAAATTAAGTAGTTACAACTACTTAATTTTTTACAACATCGTTGGTTGTTTATATTCGTAGCACTTTGTTTAAAAGATAACACATACACAGTTGATTTTCATCATTAAAGCTACTTCACGTTAAATATATTTTGATCTACGGAAGCCTCCTCGATAACTCAATATCGATGAAAATTTTTGAAAATAAGATACGAATATTTTTAATAAAATAAGATAATTAGACAATGAAAGAAAGATAATTTATTTAAAATATATCCATGAGAGGGTTGAGCTGTTATACCTAGTAGGTAAGTACGTAGACAGACAGAAGACTAAACTTTCTTGTTATTCTTTCCAAGCGGCTGAGTCCACCACAGCTAAGAGTTAATGTCAGGTTTTAAAAAGTGTGCCAAATCTTGTCTAATTATATATTAAAAGTATTTGTAGTAGTAATATTAATGGTTAAGATGTTAAATATAAAATAAAACGAAAAACTAGGCAGCTGTCAAAATTTTCACATTATCCCATCAAAGATTCCAAATCATTGGCACATGGCCGGCGTGTGCGCAAACCAAACAATCCCGTGACAGGTAGTGACGAATCTGATATACCAACACACGCCAAAAAACACCCGCAAAGCCGAGTGTCACCGCATATCTTGTTCAGTGTTTTTGCAATGCGCGTGGCAAATGTTTATGAAAGCCGATCGGAGTTAAGATAACATAATTTCGTGGGTGATTTTGGCAGAAGATGAACGGAGTATACAGATAATACCTAGAAACAGACTAACGTAGAACGGATTAATAGCGAAACTTAAAGAAATCTTAGCGTCTCTTAAAATGTTTTTTTACAAATAATATATGGTGTATTAAAAAGCATTGAGGGACATTAAATAAAATTAAAATCTTTATTTAGAATTCGAGACATTAATAAACGACTTTTCTTGTCGAAATTGATCATTCCCTATTCCCATCATCTTTCTATGATTATAAATGCTCATGATGGATCTAAGAATTGTTACTTCAATATAATTTAAAATGTATAAGTTGCTACTTTTATAAACTTATTTACATGTATTATGCAAGATAATAGTAAACCTACATTTAAAACACGACCGTAAATGATGAGTAAAATCAAAGGAATGAGGAATAAGGCGATCTTTAATTGTACAACAAATTATCAATATTAGCATCGATAAAATATTACCTACTAATGTAGGTATTTTAGTAATATTTTATCGATGATATTAGTTAAACCTATTACTAAACAAAATTTTGGCAAAAATCTACAAATTTGTTAAGTAATTACTAATAATTTTGTGAAAACCATTGATTACTTTGCAAATTAAAATTTTTTACAACCTTTTTGTATCTTTCTGCAACATTTGTTATTGTTATACAGACTATGCATTATCTTATTGTTTGGTCCTTGAAAGGTGCTGTTGTTACTAATACGAATATTTTAGGATATGCCTAAAGCAATAAAACCCTAAAAGTTCAAAAACTTCATCCGCTTGCCGCCAGCATACTAAAATGAATCATGGCCATCATCCAGCGCTGTCGAGGTTGCAATTAAAACTGACTTTGGAGTCAGCTAAAACGTGATGTCTTATCTATTATTGTCAAAATATTTTCTCTTCCTTTTTTATTAGGTACTATTATATTTTTTTATATAATAATAAAATATATATATATATTACAAAGATGTGTAGCGCGAATATACAGTCTCGAAGTATCTCGAACTTTCGACGAGAAAACCTATAGTGTATTAATATAATATTGTTCTCGGTTAATATAGAAAAAATGTCGGTGCCTTGTGGCGAGGCTGTGCTCGTGTTTCTTTTTTTTTTTGGCACAGAGATAATTATGCTAAGTATATATAGTACCCAATAAAAATAGGAAGGAAAAATATTAATAAATAAATATAAATATATAGGAACAAATCACACATATTGAGTTAGCCCCAAAGTAAGTTCAAAACTTGTGTTATGGGATACTAACTCAGCGATGCTATATTTTATAACAAATACATATATAGATAAACATCCAAGACCTAGGTCAATCCGAAAAGTATTATTTTTCATATTTACCTGACCGGGGATCGAACCCGGGACCTCCTAATTAGGGGTCAGACATGTTAACCATTACGCCTAGGAGGTATAATTCGAAATATAGGTAGGTTTCGAATATATGGAAAATAATAGATAAGATTCCAAAGCCAGCTTTAAATGCAAGCTCAACAACGATGAATAATAGCCATGATTCATTTTAGTATGCTGGCGGTGTGGGGATGAAGTAATTGAAATTTTAGGGTTTTATTGCTTTTGGCATATCCTAAAAGACCCGTATCAGTAACAACAGCACCATTCAAGAACCGAACAATAGGATAATGCGTAGTCTGTAAAACAATAACGAATGTTGAAAAATACAAAATTTTAATTTGCTAAGTATTTGGAACGGATAACGCTAGCCAGACTAAACTCTTGCGCATTGTTATTTCACTGTGTTATTTTTTATGATTGCAATACAAAAATATGTTTCTTATGATCTCCATTAGTTATCTGGGCCAACTTGAAGACACTGAAGGCAAAGTGGACGCGGGTTTTAACATCAAACCCAGATATCGTTTAAAAAACTAAGACACCTGGGTATGCAAGGTCAATTGACGTTTCAGACGGAAAGAAATCATCGATAACAGTGGCTTTGACGTGGTTTTGAAGAAAAATACCAGGACTTAAAAAATATCAATTGAATTGAGAAACTTCTTTTTATAAAGTCAAGTCAGAAATCCACTAAAATCGCTTCTACTACACAATTTGTATCTATCTTAAAATAATTTAACGAACCACATTCAAGGATTTTGCGACATCTTCCATGACACTTTTATTTCCACTGTTGATGTCAGCAACATAAATGGTAATTATTATAGATTTGTTGTTATATAATTATACATTAAAAAAAAATTCAACAATGTGAATTCAACACCGTCATCTGAGTGAACTCTCGGCTTCAAAGGGTACGCTAGGTACAGGGTACAGTATATTCATGGTCCTAGATTTCGCGGTGCTATAAATGGAGTTACTGTGAGTAGTTTCGGGCTTAGTGAAAGTCACAATCGTAAAACGTTAACGAGGTACGACAAGCTCTGCGATTCTATAAAGTTCAAACAACAACTCGCTTTTCGTGTCGCTGTTCACTCATCCTTCGCATAAGGTTCAAAGTGACCTTGATTTTGCATTCTGTAAGCTGAAACTATTATCTTGCGAAGTAAAATGAGTCCCGATGCGACCATATGTTACTAGTGACTTCCACACTCCATAAAATGTAAGTCGAGTTTTGTCGATTCAAGTTTTTTGATATAATGTGTAGTTTTTGGCACAGAACTTTTGGTAATATGAACAAAATGTATGGGATTGACATAAGATTAACTACGTGATTTACCGCAGCTTACATCAATTCCATACATTTTGTTCTTGTCGATATTCTTGGCGTTTAGAAATTGTCATTTTGGCTACGGGTCCTTGTCTCATAACCCGTTTATCGAGAATCCGAATCCGTATGTATAAATGGCTAGCATTGTCAGGCTGTTCAGGCTGCCTATAGGCAATGTCATCTAGCATTATAAATTGTATTAAAGCCATGTGGACAAGCCCTGTCTGTATATTAGCACACTGGTTACATCTTGCTCCTTTTGCAAGTTATAATCCTCTAATAGTGGGTATTGTAGACAGATGGACAAACAGGTTGTTTTTTTTCAATAAATGGCAAAGCGACAATGGGCAAGAGTTAAGCCACAGCCAGCAGCATCGCACGTTCCCAAATTTTTGTAAATCATATTTGTGTAAGAATACAATTATTTATCCTGACGATCTTGCTAAAAATGGTGGAGATTAGCAAAATGCCAACTTTATGCAGTCGTCAATTGTGTTAGAAAAGCCTTTTCGTTACTGCTATTTCTGAATGGGTTTATGTTGCATTCAAGTGCAAATAAATCGAAAACCTAATTGTCAATGAATATTTGTAGGTAAGATTATTATTGTAAGTTTAAAATTTGTGGATTATATTTTAAAATTAATTAATGCATTCGCGACCACTTTACGACATAGCTTCTTTTTTCCAGACCATTAGCCAAATTTATAAGAAATATGTAGCTTAGCAGTAATTATAAAATTGTAAAATTATATTCCTACATATATTTAATTACATAGCTTAATTTCTGCAGCTTTTATTCAATTTTAAATCCATCCATACTTTCATACTTCATATCATATCATACTAATATTATAAATGCGAAAGTATGTCTGTCTGTCTGTCTATCTGTCACCTCTTCACGGCTAAACTGCTGAACCGATTGTGATGAAATTTGGTAGGGACGTAGTTAACGACCTGAGGTCAAACATAGGCTACTTTTGGGCGCGATATATATAACCGAGTCCCACGCGGGGCGAAGCCGCGGGGAACAGCTACTATAACATAAGATGTCGACTCACAGTGACTTTCTACAAGCTACGAATTTTTTTCCATATCTAAGCTACAACAACTCGTAGACCGTCGTAGATCGTAGCCTCGTAGCGTTTGTAATGTTTCGTAGTCCTTAAATACACCTATCTTACAAAAACAGTTTAGAAAACTTTGTTTCTAGACGAATGATTACAAAATAAAAGAATTAACAATAAATCATAAGGGGAAATAAAAAAATATTTCAAATATATACTTACTAAGTTAATTTATAGTAAGTTACATTACAACGAAAGAAATATTTAAGGGGTCAATGATGTATGTAGGACATTGAATATAAACTCAAAAAATGCTAGTAGGGTTGATATGTAACAGAAGCCAAAAATTATTGTTTGAATTTTTTGTCTGTTGGTCTGTTGTTCGCCGTTCACACAAGAACTAATGGACGGATTTTATTGAAACATAATTTGTACATACTTGGTTCTTGGTACACACCTATAGGCTTTAATAATTTATTTTGAAGTTCTGAATCTTGATGTAGGAACCCTCGGAGCCCGCCTAATTTTCAATACATATTTTAAAACCTCTTTAGCAAAAGTTGGTCAACATGATGATCGATGTATATTGACATAAAAAACTACGGTTTCAGAGTTTCTGACGTACAAGCCTAACAGCCTAGCTTATTTCATATTAACTCATCTAAATACACAATAAAGTCTTGACAATTCGTGTCAACCGAATTCAAATCCCAACTACCTTATATTATATGCGAAAGTGAGTTTGTATATTTGTTTGTTTGTTACTTCTTCACGCCCTTTCTACTGAAACAATCTTCCTGAAATTTCGCATACACATAGCTAGGAGTATTCAAAAGGACATAGGGTACATTTCATCCTGGGAAAAAGCACTGTTCCCGAAGGAAATTCATGCAAAGCTAGTATGGAATGAAAGGAATTAAGTTTCTTTGAATTACAGTAATGTCAAAGAAAATTGGTTAAATGTGCAATAACACATTCGTTCACACAATGTGCACAATACAATAATGTTTGAACGCGTCCACATTCTGCGTTGTGCGTCCGTGTTGCGGTGGTCAGTTACTATTCCCCTTATCCTTTCTATTCCCCTTATTTAAGGGAACTTTGGCCGTAGATATGGTTGGCAAAGCAAAATAAGTAACTATTATTTATGTATCAAAATTGCGCACAAGGACTGGTAAAATTAAGATTATAGCGTTTGGAGCGATAAACTGTTCATTTTCATATACTCAAATTCTACAGTGATGACATTCTTAGATCAATTAGGACATTATTATTTTTCATCTTTTTTTCGATATGTTTTATTTATTTAATAAATGTAAACTACTCTTAGCTATTTGTAAATAATAATATAATTTTGCCTATGAAGAAATTTACAATCTGGCTTTCTGTCACCAATTACCCCCTTAACCAGAGAGTCGTAAAGAAAATTTCTTCAAGGCATAATATATAGGCATCTATTCATAGCTAAGTAAGCAGCACTGGTATTATATTCGATGAAACAGTCAAAAGGCAATAAAAGTAACAATATTTTATAATAGTGGTACTACGGTTCCTAAACCGTTTCATTTTTTTTTGCTGTCTGTCCCAAATCCCGGTGGACGTAATCCGGGTCCACGCGGACGCGGAAGGGTTCACAAATGACAGGCGCGACGTAACAATCACTGAGATATTTGTTGCTGGCCACATAAACTGTACCCAAAATTATATCTAAATGTGATAGTCGGATGATTTAAGTTTGATTGTGAAATTAAAAGCAGCTGTGACTCGTATTAAATGCACATGTTGATTTGGAATTGCAGAACGATGTCCGCTATGTTGACAGTTAGGTAACGCAGTTTCTCAATATTATAGCTGTAAGTTATTATAAACATTTAGAACAATACAAGTTGTAAAATAATCTATAAGTGCATAGTATAAAATGAACTTGCCATTGTGTGTCTGTCTGTAACGCGCAAAACTTTTCTGCGGTTTTCACTAATTAATAAAGAGATTCCCAGGGAAGGTTCAAGATATGTACCTACTAAATAATACCTACATACAGGCTTTTATCTAAATACTAATAATTCTTAGTCGGTACAAAGTTTGCGAGGTCGGCTAGTAGGTAAGTCTTAAAAACCTGGATATTAAAACCACAGGATTCTATGTACTACTCTCATACATTCATTGTTTTGACTGTATTAAACCGCAGTCACGAAAGGAAATAAGTATCTACATTATTTACTGCAATTATCGTACTGATTTTGAATGAATTCAGTCACAACTCTTAGAGGTACGGGTTCCGGAACTTTTTGATTATATAAAAAATCGTGTTCCTTTGATCTTCTAATAGTTCATTTGCCGATGATATTAGTGTCATCAGAATTGGTGAAAGGGGACCATGCACTCATAGGTTCCGTCCCTTCACAATAAATATATTTAGATTGACGTTAGTGACTCTCTGCATTTTTTACTGAAAAACATAATATTCTAGTATTTTTATTCCTAAACTAGCGATCCGCCCCGGCTTCGCATGGGCACAAAAACCTTCCTCTTGAAACACTCTATCTATTTAAAGAAAACCGCATCAAAATCCGTTGTGTAGTTTTACGAATTAAAAATACAAAGAGACATAGGGACAGAGAATGCGACTTTGTTTTATACTGTGTAGTGATAGTGATAATGATATATTCCGCGAAAAGTGTTTAATTTTCCGAGTACACATACATCTTTCAATTTAGAATAGCATACGTGTTTTTTTTTTTTTTTTCATTATAAGTAATTGTCGAATTTTGGTAATTTTTTAAGCATTGAGATTGGCAAGTTAAATTTCCTTAACAAGTCTGCATAAATCATTGACATAGGAGTAATTTAATTGCACGCTCTCTTGTACGGGTTCCCTATATTTTAAAGATGTTTAAAAAGGATTCCTTATGTGAAAGTTATAGTGTTTTGCATAAGGAACCAGTAAACATCGTGAAATTATTAATGTTTGTATTTCGATATTAGTGTATTTTGAAAAGTAGTTCAGAATAGCGGTCTGAATCTGCCCTTAAAATGTTTGCAGTTGATTTGTGTCCACCGACTCCACCGTATATATCTGCCGTGCCCCCAACATCACGACTTCTACAGTAGACAACTCTTCAGTGAGTCTTATATTATTTGCATACAATGTTTTTAAGGTAAAAAAAAAATTCTGAATACAAAGATCTCGTCGACTGTTACATCCCAACTTCCCAATTAATTATTATAAATGCGAAAGTGAGTTTGTTTGTTTGTTACGCTTTCACGCCCTATCTATTACTTAACCAATCTCCCTGAAATTTCGCATACACATAGTTAGAAATATCAAGAAGGACATTGGGTACCTTTCATCTCCAGAAAAAGCACTAATCCCAAAGGACACATTTATTATTATAACATTGAACACATTGAACCTGTAAATTGATGATAACCAAGAGTATTTAGAATGTTATATACGAATCGTGTTTTCTATGAAAAAATAACAAGGGTAAGTAAATTTAAGCAGGGGTGACACCAAAACCCCTTTTTCTCAATATTGTGACATTGATCGCGTCTTTCTTAGAAACTTGTAGTTTCAGGTAGAAGAATATGGTCTACTTAGTCTAAAGCTACTACTATACCTTCAAGTTGTTGCTTTTACTATAGCCATAAACAGGCAAGTTTTGCTGACACAATAGGTAATAAGATTTCATTAAAATTTTGTGGACGGTTAACAACAGTACAAAAGGACATTCTGTAATTTTTATTAAGTCCGTTAAAGTATTCTATATTTCCATAAAGTCTTTTTATTACTTTCCGTTGCTTACGAGTTCTCTTCTCTTGTTTTCAGAAAAGACAACCGCCTTGCCGTTAGAAATCGTCGCAAATAATAATTTGCATAATGAATTTCGCAAAGTCATTTTGAATGTTCTACTTTATTTTATGATAAACTAGCCACCCACAAATTTTCAGCCAAATCAGTTCAGCCATTTTTGAGTTCAGTATTTATAGGTATTCACAGATGAACAATTTACGGGAACCCCAAATTTAAAGGGAAACAGATAAGTCAGTGTTTAACCCCCTTATTAAGAAACGTTTGTTAGGCCCATTTTATTTAAAATATGTTTTGCCTCTTTTTCTCTTACCTGACACTTCATGTGAAAGAACGAGACGCAACACATTTTAGCTAACATGGGCTTAACAAACGTTTCTAAATACAGGGGTAAGTGTTTAAGCGTGCGTCATGTGTTACATCGGTTAGTTTTTAAATATAGGTTACAGTTAATACGATTTTTTATATGATTCTAGCCATTTAAAATTATTTATATTTTATATTTAAAATAAAAGCCAATTAGATAAACATTTGCTAAATAAATAGATCCGTAGTTTAAGTAAAGATGTGACAGATGCCGAAAACAGAGCAAGCAAAGAGTAGTAAAAAAGTGAGAAAGCTGTGACCCATTGGCACCGAAGCAACCAGGAAAGCGCTTGGATGAAGCGGATTTAAATAAACATCTAATTTGTTTATCAAAGTCTCTTTATAGTAATTATTTATAATCATCATCATTTCCTGTAGGTGACACGGTCAATGAACCATGTATGTAGGTACACCTGGTATCAGAGTTCTTTGAAACCGCCTCTCGGCCTCTTTTAACGACTACCAGATGGCAGCCGGGACGGGACAGGTTCGGAATAAATTGAATTATCTTAATATTATACTTAGTGCTATAAAACTTAGGTAAATATAACTATTTTTTTTTTCTAAAAAATGTTCATATATGTACTAAAAAACTTATGTCCGGGTGCTTTTTTTTTCATTTGCCGTATTGTCAAAATAATGGTCGCTTTTCATTCGTCAGCCACCATAATGGGATAGCGTCCCCCTATCCTGCCTGCCTGGGTCGAGCCCCTTATATCATCATCAATAGGCATGTTTAAAAGATCCACCTTGGGATTGCCAATGAAACCGTGTCCCGCTATAAATATAAAAAGCTATTAAAGCTAATAGTGTTAGTCCGTGTCAAAAATTCGACAATTCTGTTACCCTACTGACTTTTAAGAGGATAGATTACCTCAGTTTTCTGTACCTATATACAAACGTATTACCTACCTACCCTGTTTTCTTCTAAAATACCTAACATTCCTCTAGTCATGATACTTTTGTTTAAAAAATTTCGATCTACTATTGTAGCCAAGCTTCTAAGTTTTGATTTTTTTATTAACTAATTACTAAAAAAAATACCTATGACCTTCCTGCACAATACACTTTTTTTTATCTGGAACAGTTTTTTTTAAGTCTGTGGACATTCAAACCGTGATAATCTTTCAAAGATAAGATAACATTCAAAATGTCCTAGCAAAATACATTTTTACAAATTATTTTTGGATATTTTTGAATTGCCTTTTCTGTAAAACAAAAGAAAGGGGTATGCGATGACCAACAGGGATATGAGTAAGGCACATGTTTAAAAAATGGAGGCGGCAACTACAAACAATTTTTTTTGTCAGGGTAATCATAAAACTTCTAAATTACCTAGTTCAAATCTAGTTTTAGTCCTTTATTTAATAAAATACCCCAAATTTTCTTTTGTGTCGGCAGAACATAATAACTCACAAACGAACATCTAGGTAGGTAACTATCTATATAAAACTAGCTGTTGCCCGGGGCTCCGCTCCCGTGGGAATTCCGGGATAAAATATAGCCTATAACACATAGGCTATATTTTATCCCGGAATCCCGGAGGTCCTAAGCAATCTCCATTCCAAATTTCAGCCAAATCCGTTTAGCCGTTCTTGAAATATAAATTAATATGTTATGATTCATTTATTTAACTTGCTAGATTGCTTTAGCTTTTTTGTAGATTTAATGCTACTCCTATGGGTGTCAAAACACTTGCAATATATTAAGCATCCTAATTATCTTCTTCTTTTCGAGTCATAATGGCTATATGGACTCTATATTAACTTATGGGAAGCCCGGACAAGAAGCATAGTGTGGGTAAAACGAATACTCGATTTTATTAAAAACCTATAATAGATGGAGCTACTCGATAAGCTCCAATCGGTTAAGCAGCAACTCGGCCACGCCATGACAGTTTAACCAAAACAATAGATGCGTACACTTGTTGTGGAAAAATAAATATAAAGTTTTTGGTGTTTTGTTATGATTTTTGGCAAGGTAAGTGTATTGATATTTTGTGTTATATTTTAAGTGTTAACGGATAGACTGTTGGATCGATTGCATGTTTATTGAAGTTTAATTTGGGTTTGTAACTTTTCGTTCCTTGGTAGAATTTTTCAGTAAGTAGGTTAATATAACTTTTCAACATATGTGCATTGGGCAAGACGGACATGGGCAAAACGGATAGCTGTGTTATTGTATGTGTAGTTAACAGGCCCCAGCAAAACTGCACATAAAAATTCAAAAACATCTTGGCAGGTCCTGGCAAATCTACATGCAAAAAGCCAAAAAAGTATTAATTATAAAAATCGGATGGATGAACAAGATTTTTGATTTGATTTATGTTTAGTGTGCTCAGAAAAATAATTGAACCGCCTCTCAAAGATTGGATAGAGTGCAACTAATGCAAGAGATGGGCCCACGAGAACGTACTTCTTATTTAGGGGTAGGCAGCTGTAATTGTGACGAGTATGACGATTAAAACACCAATTGCTTTATTTATCCTATTTGCCCTGGGGATGTATCCGTTTTACCCGAGGGGGTCGGGCAAAACGGATAATAGGAACTATTTTTATAAATCAAAAATTTATGTTGAAGTTGTTATAGTTTTTAAGGTTTTACTTGCATTTTCCAAAGATGATAAACCAAAGTACAAATTAATAATAAAGAGACTATTGTTTATTAAAAATTTGAGTGTTTTTTTCAAGCCTTAAGGTGATACCTCGGTGAGCACTAGCGCCACCGTCATTTAAAATTCATTATTCTCTGAAAACACAAGTTATCAAAAATCCCTCTGCTGTAATTAAGGTTCTGGATCTGATGTTAAATTTAATCATATTCAATTATCAAATTATAGTTCCATATAGTTACAAATTGCAAAACTGCTAAAGTGGCCGTTTTAAGCAATAATGCAATTTGTAACTATAGAGAATTATAATTTAATAATTTCATATGTTTAAAATTAACTTCAGATCCAGAACCTTAATTACAGCAGAGGGATTTTTTATAACTAGTGTTCACCGAGGTATCACCTTAAGGTGATACCTCGGTGAACACTAGCGCCACTTTTAGCAGTTTTGCAATTTGTAACTATATGGAACTATAATTTAATAATTGATTAGCCACCTAGCAAGGCTCTCCCGGCATCTTCCGACACCAGCCCGAAGTCTGTTGAGTCATCATCATCATTTCGAGTAGGCGTCACGATCAATCGACCATGCACACCCTAGTGTCAGAGTTTGTTGAGTTGAGTGACTTCCAGATTGCCAGGTTCCTTATTATAAAATTGTTTTATGTAAAAACGTAGTACAGTCATGTAAGAACCGTATGGCCTTGAGTCTATACTTCCTATAATATAAAATAATAGAGACAGAGGTCTATCTGACCGCTAGCTGATGTAACCAACAGCGTTCTCAAAGAGGTTTGACATCAAGCAGGCGGTCGGTCATAAGAATAAAGCCAAAAAAGCCAACACAAAGCATTTTAGTACTTACCTACATACTTATGTTTTTGTCCAATTAAGCCCCGTCATCCCAACCAACATTATAAATCCGAAAGTGTTTGAATATTTCAATTAATATTATTTACGCTGGCGAAGCTGCGGGCGAAGGCTACCTAGTAATTTAAAGTCAGTTAAATACTTACAGCCTTTTTTTTAGGTCGTTGTATTGTCTCTAATGGACGTTTTTCATTGGTCGATTGTAAAAGGATAGCGTCCTCCTACTCCGCCAGGGTTCTGCCCCTTTGTACATACAACAAATAGACAAAAGAGTAGATATATAAAGATCCGCCTTGGGATCAACAGTGCACGTAACGATTCGTTTTTTACGTTTTATTCCATTGAATTTAAACAAAACAATGTGTTAAATTTCTTAGATTCTATAGATACCTAACAAAAAAAAAATTGTAAGTATCTATGTAGGTACTTGATTTCTCAATTTATCGTAAGCGATAAAACTACCTACAGACAGAGTTAGTAATAGATATGACAATTACAGCGGCATCGCAAATAATTAATTACTTAGGCAATATAAACTCGCTGCATATAGATCTACTAGCTGTAACCCGCGAGATCGTGCGCGTGGTTTTCGTTCTCGCTATCGTGGGAATTTCGGGAATTGCTCCCGAAACTCCTGCGGGAATTGCCCGGGAATCCCCCTTTTCTTTCAACAAAGTTTATCATGACAATAACCAACACAAAAAATGAAATAATCCAATTTTGTGCATTCGTTCGAAATCAAACATGCCTTGAGTTCATTTAAATGACGTTATTTTTTTAATGAACCGATTTTGATGAAACAAACTTAAGTTGTTATTCCGAGTAATAACAAAACAATTTGTGAAAGTTTTAAGCAAATTAATATAGATGATCCTATGTTTGTATTTGAAACCCACTCACTTTCATAATTTGTTTATTTTTGAAAACACACTCAATAAATTTCTGTGTATTAACATAGCGTAAGATTTACTAACAACTATGGATCATGTTATCTGAAAATAAAATATTTTTATTTTATTTATTTATAGGTATTTCATCGTTTAATGGATAGTACAGCTTAATCGCGATAATTAAAATAATTTTTCAAAAAGGGCGTGAAAGGATTTATTAATTGTCAGCAACGCGCACGTGACACCCAGTGACACCCCTGGTGTTTCAGGCGTCCATAGGCTTTGTGACGAAATGACAATCAAACTTTTAGCTTATGACAGTATCAAGTTTCTTGGAGATTTTGGTGACAACCATAGATCTATAATTACTACTGAACGTAGTGGAAATTCAAAATCTTTGGTGACAACATAGATTTAAAAAAAAAGCCGCGCGCGATTCGAAATTCTTTGGGTGACAACATAGAACTAGGAACGCGTGACGCAATTTTTTTTTTTAAATCTATGGGTGACAAGGATTAAAGTCACTTAAAACTACATTGTACCACTTTCCAACACTCACACTTGTTTACGAACACTTAAGGTGATACCACGGTGAACACTAGCGCCATCGTCATTTAATAGTAGATTGTTAGACAAGGGAGGAAAGGAATTATTCCCGTGCGAGGCATTTAGACGCCCGAGCGTAGCGAGGGCGGCTATAGTCCGAGCAGGAATTATTCTTTTTACCCGTGTTAAACACTCTACTTTTCATTTCGAACATAAGGAAAGTAAAAAAATATTTTTTGCTAAAATTAATAATAATAAAAACATGACTAGTGCCTTTTTAAATTATATTGTGTTGGTAATTCAGTTTTAAATTTTAAATTTAGAACATACCGCGCGCTTCGTGGGGGCCTCTCCGTTCCGCTTAAGATCAGCGCACACCAAGAGCACTGCAGAGGGGTTACCATCAACTGTTTTAGCGGGTTTAGTTATATAAAAAGAATTAAAATGAAAAAAAATAATAAACCTCTTAACGTGATGTTCCGGACCGTCGCGTTTGTACATGAGTTTATTTTTCACTGTATGCCAATTCATGAAGTTAATATTTTAGTGTTATCAGAAAATGCTTTGCTCTTAGTGAGTGCTGACCCTAATAAATATTTTTTAAATTAATACTGGCTGTTTGAGCTTCCACATTTTTTTTTTGTTGTTGAAATTTTTTTGTTGCCGACTTCCTTCCAAATTCACAGGCAAAATTATGTTCTAATTTTGAAATTTCTTTCCCGCCCTAAGGCAGAAAGTGATTACTATGGGTTTTTTCGGCCCGTGGGAGGGCATGAAGCGTTTTCCACCCTATACTCAGATCAGGAAAACACTACTTTCCGAGTATGAGAAATGAAAAAATCATTACTCACTGAAAACACAAGTTATCAAAAATCCCTCTGCTGTAATTATGGTTCTGGATCTGAAGTTAATTTTAAACATAGTTACAAATTGCATTATTGCCTATAACGGCCACTTTTAGCAGTTTTGCAATTTGTAACTATATGGAACAATAATTTAATAATTGAATATGATTAAAATTAACTTCAGATCCAGAACCATAATTACAGCAAAGGGATTTTTGATAACTTGTGTTTTCAGTGAGTAATGATTTTTAAATGATGGTGGCGCTAGTGTTCACCGAGGTATCACTTATGCACAAATGCTCGTTTAAACATAAGTAAAATAAAACCCGCCAAATCCCGTGTTTATGTTATTTAGAAATTATTATAGATGAAATAGCTAAGATATTTAGAAAAATAACGTATTTGCCTTGAAAACATATAATACTATAGAATATTATAGGTAAATAAAATCGCGATTACTGTCTTCATAATATTATACTGATATGACAAAGTGGTCTTCAAAACTCGGTACAATGAACTTATTAAATGCATATTTAAAATTAAACACCCAGAGCGGTCTCATTTTCATCATAATTTAATACAAAATCAAACACAATATTGCATATTCAAGAGAGCTGAACTTTTCCCAAAAATCAAATCCCAAAGTTCAGCCTAGAATATCCTAGAAGAACAGAAGATTAATAAATGAAAGAAAGGCCTTGAAGAACTCGTTTCCAGGGCCGTAAAAATATTTTTTAAAAGCAGTACCTTGTCTGGCAGTTGGCTGTCACTGTCACGTCGGGTACGTTAAAATATTAAACTAAGCTGAGCTAGCTAGAAAACCAATAGAAAACAATAACAAAGTGAAATGAAATCTTTCCATCCAATAGTTAATTTTAATATTTATAATACAATTTAACTTTCTAGATCACTGTTTATGAAACTCGTTTCATAATGGATTTGAAAGTGTGTCGCATATGTTGTGAGAACAAAGGATATTCATATATCTTCAGCAAGGATGTACAAGAATTAATTATCAGCAATAAAATTATGTTCTGTTGTGCTAGCGTTAGCATCACTGAAGGTGATGGACTTCCTGATCATATATGCCAACCATGTGAAGCAGAACTTGCAACAACTTATCAGTTTATTTTAAAATGTGAGGCTACTGACAAAACGCTGCGTTCTCATTTCAATTCAATTATCGATCAAAAATTCGACTGTAAAGAAAAGATTGAAATAAAAACAGAAGACACAGTAGATATAAATGACGAAGATTTTGTCTATGAGTGTTCGCATGATGATTTCCGAACTGCTCTTGATAAATTTAACCAAGTGCAACAGACTAAAACTGATATAGAAGTTAAAAGAAAAGTGTATAAAAAGAAAGTGAGGTACAAAGGTTCGGCGTCTTGCAAATGCTCTGTTTGCGGTCGTAAGTGTGCCAATCCTTCATCATTAGCTGTGCACATGAGGTCACACACAAATGATAAACCATTTCCTTGTCCATCATGTGATAAGAAATACAAGGACAGTGGAACTTTGAAGAGGCATGTGGATAGAAACCATTCAGAGAATAGAGAAAGAAGCTACATTTGCGAATTTTGTGGCAAAGGTTTTTATTCAAAGAGTGATGTTAAAATACATATGCGAGTACACACAGGGGAGACACCTTATGCCTGTTCAGAATGTCCAATGAGATTTACCCAAGTCAGTACTTTGCTTCGCCATAAAAAGAGGCATACAGGTGAAAAATCCTATAAATGTCCTACATGCACTAAAAAATTTTGTACCAAAGAAGAGTTGAAATCCCACCTCCAGGTTCATACCACCAAAAAAGAATTTTCTTGCTCACTCTGCAATGGAAAGTTCAAATACCAGAACAATCTACGAAAGCATATGAGACTGCATTCTGAACCAAACAGCTTTGTTTGTAATTACTGTGGCCGTACATTTAATGTCAAAGGTAACTTGAAAACTCATATAGGCCGGCAACACTCTGAAAAGTCAGGATATTGTAATATATGCACTAAAAGTGTTTCAAACATTGAGGTTCACATGTGGCGACACACAGGGCAAAGACCACTGAAGTGCGAACTCTGCACAAGCAGTTTCTATGAGCTAAAAGCCTTGAGCCATCATATGAACTTCAGGCATAAAAAAGTTGACAAATACAAATGTGTAGTTGAAGGATGTTTAATGGCGTTTCCCTCCAGGCCTATGCTTGATTTCCACACAGCCAAATTACACAGTACTCTCATACCTTTTCCTTGTGATAGATGCTCAAGAGGATTCTATAGAAAAAATGATCTGGCAAGACATAAACTAGGAACTCATAAAGAAAGGCTTAATTGCAGTAACAGATTCTAGTCAGTTTGAGTTTGGATGACTTATTTATTTTTTTTGATAATATTTGGGAATAATTTAATAAATGGAATGTAGGTACCTAACATTTTTATTTTCAATTTCTTATTTCATTTTATTACCTTGTTATATTAAAAAAAGATTATGAGGATGGATAGATCAATTAAGGGCACCTCCATTTTATCTATTTTAGACCACATCTTCACTTGTCATGATTGGTTTGATGATATGTTATGATTGGTTGCAACATGATGTCACAAAAAAAAGATATTACACTTTACAATATTCTTTATTTTTGGTGCTGATGAATATTGTGATCCAAAAATAAACCTTATCACAGTCTAGAATAAACAGAAGTGAAAGAAGAGAGTGTAAAATAATATGAGACAAAAAACATTTTTAATGTTTAAATATTAGTTTAACAACTTTAGAAAGTTTAATAAAAATCAATTTTATTTTAAAACAATTTTCAAAAATTGGCGACTGCGGTATTTATAATGTAGATTTACAATAAGGTACTAATTATGATATAATAAAAAAGTTAAAATAATTACTCATTACAACCAAAGTAATTTCATTGCACTAATATAATTAGGTCTGTCCATCACACATCCCAAATTTGTACAAAACAATAGTATTCTTAACTTAATAAATTACATTGAAATACATACCATAAATTTACACATTCATAACATTTATCATAGACGTTAAAATTAAAAAAGAGAACACTCCGACTTACAATCAAATTGATACAGTCAAAATACACATTTACACAACATAGACAGGACGCAAACACTATACACAATAAATCATCAGTCAACAGTTTACATCTAATGAATAACTTTTGTGTTGTTTGAAACGAAGTGTTGTGTGCATAAATAGTCAACAATGATCACGATTTATATGACAACAGATATAATCATTTCGTTATATTACAAGTCTATCTACAGTTTTTGTTAACATTAGGCCGTGTGGCTCGCGATATAAGTTGCGGAAATCGGAGCTACGAAGCATGTTAGGACGAACGGTACATCACAACCGAATCATCCCATCCAGGACTGGAATAACATTTTTACTAGTACTGCCATGAGATATATCAAACGCAGACGGCACTGCGTTAGCCATTTTGTATGACAAATCCGAAAAGTGCCCCTAACGGATGGTAACGTAACTAAGGAACACCTTACAAAATCTTAATGAAGTTGCTAGCGTCTTCGTTATTATAATCTCATGGCAGAACACGCCACAAGTCACGTAAAATACGAAAACAGGCAAATTTTGATGAGTAGCGCACATTAATAATTACTAGGAATATGCGTAAATATTTAATGTATACAAATATTCCCTATTGAGTGAGAGCACATTTTCATCAATTGAACCTGCGCAGTTTACGTCATCTTGGATCATGTCTGGTGGCGAGGATCGCAACAAGTTTCGTACACAACAAACTAATATCCTCTAGCCCTACCTAATTCGTACTATTGACTATCGGAATCAAGTTGCTAAATTAGCACCAGAGGAATCTTAGGAAGTTAGTTGTATACATTGACGACCGACGAGCCGGCCGCGTCGATGTCATCGATTTAACTTTAAATATATTACTTACATTCTTATATTTACAATATTGTGAATAAATTAAGATTTACTATTTAAAAAATGCAGCTATTTTATTTATTAAATTTATACATTAATATTTCATGTATAGCTTTGGGGAATCAGGTGGTCACGCAAAAATTTCATGCATCTTAAAATCGAATATAATTTGTATTTTCGTTAAATTAAGGCATCATTTCTCTAGCTCTTCATTTCATTATCTCACAAAAATAAATATGATTAATTATAACTTTATATATTTGAATTATTTTCTAATCTAGAAGTATTTTGAGACTGAAGCTCTAGTGCTTACAAATCATGATATACTTACAATAAAATTAGTATATTTCGCAAAAAAATGCGAAGCAGTACATTAAAAAATAAACTTTAAAATAGAGGGCTCGGCCCATTGCAAACCCAGTCAAAAATAAATATACAGATACAATCCATCATTCTGTAATAATCACATTATTCTGCTAAGCTAATTTTGAGATATAAATAAATCGTACAAATAAATTCATGAAAATACATGCAATCTGCATCAATAAATTCAGGAAAGCGCGGGATTTGTATAAATAATTCCCAGACGTCAAAAAGGATGCAAATAACATATTAACTATCTGAATAAAATTTTCAATTATGTCAGGACTCAATTTAAAGCTTAGATCACGTCACATGACAAGCAACAAACAACGCTTTGAATGTAGCCGTTAGCCGAGCTGGATGTTTGTAGATTCTACACTCAAGTAGCTAAATTGCTACAAAAATATTTTGTGTTGAGACCGAACAAAAATATATAGTTACTTTTCAAAACAAATATAAAATTTAAAGTAATCGAATGGAAATAATTAACAATGATCTGATTTGATTTTCATTTGCTTCATAGTTCGATGTAAATATTAATATAAACACATTATCAGTCTTATTCATATATATTAACAAACACTTGCAAAATATATATAGCATGATAAAGAAAAATAGAATATAATTTAACTAGCAAGTTTAGCAAGTTTTTTATGAATAAGATAGTATGTATAACATTATATAATGAATGTCATGTGCATATTAATGTTTGCAACTGTGCTGTACATCATTGTAATAATCGCTGCTATACGATTTTTACAACACTAGCAATATTAGATCATTTTTATTGACATTATGCTTATTTTAATTAAAATTTATGGTCAATATAGCTTATGAAAAATGATAAAGTATTGTATTGCACTAATCTGAGACAGCCTAACAAAATAGGATCTCCGAGCCACATGTGGTAGCAAATATTTGAAAGGCCCAAATATTTTAACTGATGACAGACTAACTAAAGATTTTTAGTTAAATCACAATAATAGCATTGCTATATTTATAGCTCTGAAGCTGGGGGCTACCATTTTAGAAAGTCAAAAAGACTAAATAAAAAAAATATATGTCTATCAAAATAAAGATAAAATTACTTACAAAGTAAGTTATCAGTTAACGGCTTGCTTCGTCAGTTTCACATACTGAGAAAAAAAAAACAATTAAGACGTTTTAAAATCAAAAATGACTCACAAAAGTAGTCAATTGATGGCTTGCTCGGTCATTTGCAAGCAGAGGGCGTCGAGGCTGCTGTAATCGTCGCTCGGCGCGGCGGAGGGGGCAGGCGGCGGCCTGGCCAGCGAGGGGGGGTAGGGGGGGTAGGAGTTGGACTTGCCGCGCGGCACGGGGGGGCCCGTGCAGGGGGGGACCCACGAGCGCCGGTGCATGGACTTGTGGTACCCGTTGTTGGGGCCCATTCGCCACCTGAAATGACGATTATCACATCATTATCAGTGGGAATCTCAATTGCGCCCTCAGCTTAGAGCGAAACGTCACGCACTGAGCCGAACCGGTATCACACATCAGTGATGTCATGGAATATCCTGAACTACCTCTGTGGTCTATTGGTTGAAGCGTTTGCCTGTAGACCCAGGGGTCGAGGGTTCGATTCCCAAGGGAAGCATACTTTGTTTAGTTGTTTCCAGTTTGGTTAGGACATTATTGCAGGCGTGAATCACCTGATTGTCTGATAATAAAGATGATTCCGTGCTACGGAAGGCACGTTAAGCCGTTGGTCCCGGCTGCCATCTGGTAGTCGTTAAAGGAACCACGTCAGAGGACGAAAGGCGGTTCCGAAGATCTCTTAACACCAGGGTGTGCATGGTCGATTGACTGTGTCACCTACACGAAATAATGATGATGACCTGATCCAGCAACTTGAATTGTTGAACTTTCCATGATGTGGGAAGGCGCTTAATAAGAATGTGTGGTACATTTGCCTTTAAAGAGCTCGCAATGCTACTGTTCTAGCACTTGCGTTCAGGAATGCAACGAGTGCGTGGCAAAATTAGTTACCTGGGCTTGGGACATCGTCTGTTGAGCGGCATATCGCTGACGTGGTGGAAGAACTGCCGCGGCGGCAGACGGTGCCGCAGCCGCTTCAGCTGTTCTAGCAACTCTGGGTTGTTGAACGCTTCGTGATGTAACGCCTGCAGGTTTTCATTATATTTTTATAAAAACCTAGGTCATAATAATCACAAACAAGCTTCCTCGCGCGGCTTCGCCCGCATTAATTTCCATCTGGAAGTGCTTTTTCCCGGTATGAAAGGAACCCTATGTCCTTCTCAATACTTCTAGCTGGGTGTATGCGAAATTTCAGGAAGATTGGTAGTAGATAAGGCGTGAAGTTAACAAACAAACAAATATACAAACTCACTTTCGCAGTTATAATATTAGTTGGGATGGGATTTAAAGCTAGGTAGCTTTGCTAATGATGATTAATAATGATAGCATTAGTAACTAAGACAAAGACAATATATACTGCGCGAAGCTAAAATGAGATTTAACTGACCTTTTCGACAAGCCAACAATGTAGTGAAAGCGGATCAACGGGCGGCTCGTGGTCGTCATCAGTGGGCGTGTGGACAGGAACACGAGAGTTTGCAGCGCAACCATTATTTAATGTGTTTGATGCTGAAAATACAAATAAAATTATCATATCAAAAAATAATAATAATTAAACTGAATAAAACGCTTCCTTTCTTGTAAGTGGTAGTGCTAGGTAAGCTTCTCTAGAGGATAATCCTGGTCAGAATAATGAGACAAACTTTTTACACCAATCTATTATAAGTGAGCGCAATGTGTGAGGATGAAAAGTGTTCGAAAATTTCATTACACACATAAGAACATACATACATGTGATAAAAATAGCATTAGGTACATCACAATAAAGTAAAAATAAGTGTAAATGTCTTAGATGATTATGATGACATTTATCTACTACAATAGTTACTTACCAATAGTGAGCACGGCTACAATTTGCTTGGGCAGCTCGGAGGAAGGTGGCATGGGGCTCAGTAGAACAGAACGCAGTTTCTCAAGAGCTCGCGCCAAAGTCACAGCAGACACGCACGCTGTCAACTCAGCCTCTACACTCTCTAATATGGACGATCGCTCGCTCAACTTCTTAATAGACAGGAGCAATTTGTGCCGGGCTCCTTTAGTCACACCTGGAAATGATAAAACAACAGATAAACTAAGTTGTACCTGGTAACCTTGCTAAAGAAATAAGTTTTTTAAGTAGTCACTACATGGCCTAATGCTTCTTCGATTCGATTCTGGCAATGGCAGAATCGAATTCTCTTTGACATGCTTTATTAGACTTATTCTAAGATGAAAAATATAAACTTCACCGTTAATACATACCTAACTTTTCTAAATATTTGTCATCCATAGACATCATTTGCTCATAAGTTATGTTAGTAAAAAGCCACACATACTTATGCAGTCTTAAACTCTTGAGCCATTGTGTCACTGTCGACATTCCAGGGTGCTCACCAAAGTTTTGTGACCGTAAGTCATCTAATCGTGTCTCACTCCCTGTCGTTCCATACATTATACTAATTGGCCTTAACTGACTTAAACTGTGTTCACTGGATAGTGAGAAACTTCGGGGCTTCTGTACAAAGGGTTCGTCGCTCAAATTTTCCGCCGACGACGACATATGCATAACATTAGTTGAAGGCGGTGTCAAACTATTGGATCTTTGTGATTTTGGCTGCGATATCGCCGCGTCAAAATTCAGCTTTTCACCTTCTAAACTAATATCGACGTCTCGTCCATTTTTTGAGAACGATTCCTGTAGTAAATCTGTGTAATACGTTTCTATTGGTTCAATTATGCTCCTAAACTCGACATTTTTGCCGATAGTCCGCCTAAAAGAATCGCTCGCTCCCCAGATATTTGCATCTGATAACAAGCTGGGATCTATCCTTTGTTGCCACACTGTTTCTGTATTCACATTGCCAGATATATGATTTTCAAGGTGGCGAAGCCATTGTGTCAATGTTCTGTAAACAAGATGAAATTACTAATGACTATTTGGTAATACACTTATTCCTTATTTTTATATATTTATTTATTAAAACTTTATTGTTCCATAAGTACAAAATACTTATACAATTGGCGGACTCAATGCTAAAATTATTCTCTACCAGTCAACCATTGGAAGAAACAGAAAAACTATTTTGTATTATAGATACACTTAATCTATAGATAATATAAAATAAGAACTAAAATACCAATTAGAATTGTTAGTAATGACATTACTAGCAATTCTCATTGTAAACTACAAAAATATCAGGGTATAAAAATAGTACAGTATTATTAGTAATTATGGCACAAAATTGATTTAGGATTACACTTTGGTTTACCATTAGGCAAAACTATTTGGGTTTTTAAGCAGCCTAAATGGTTTACTGAGACACATTAATTAATTTGCTCTATTTCAAAATGAAGGAATTTTTCCATAGGCAATAGAGAGCTACTAAAAATTAAAATGATATATTAACCCCTTGGCTCGCAGATCCAGAAACAACAGAAAAACTATTGTTATGTAAGAATTTTGTGGGCAAACATATCAGAAACTAGTAGATTTTATAATTGTAGTATGTAAATGAAGACCTTTTTATTGCATTTTTTTATTTTACAAAATAAATTTCCACAACTTACTTTTGGTCACTTTTTGTAAGTGCAGGATGAACAAGCAGGTACGAAAGTAGCTGCCGGCACAGGTCTGGTTCCGTTGGCGTCCGTCGCGGAGCATCTACACATCTTTGGACTAACACTTGAGCTGCTGCCACATAAACATCTTTGGCTCTCTCATTATCTGTCCTTAAAAATGGAAGCAATGTCAACAACCTTCTCAATTGCTCCACACCTGTTGGACAAACAAATAAAAAAATTACAATAAACTTGCTTGCTTCACTCTCTCATACAATAATGTCTACATCATATTAGATGAATATGACTTGTAAAACATGTTATCAAGTGTATTGTACCACAGTGCTGTAAATATAAGATAGGCCACTTCAGGATGAGGCTAACCTTTACATGACATGGTTTAATTTTAACATGTTGGTGGACGCACTACGTCTATAGACATTATAACAATTAAACTTCTATTTTGTTTTCAAAACCGTCTGCCAACGTGTTAAGATATGGCCAGCTCAAACTGATGATTTAATTTTAAGGTCAATGTTTAACAACATGTAGAAGAGTGGGTATTCATTCATTATGCTCAGAATCATTAAGTACAGAATTTCATCAAAATCAGTTGAGTAGTTAATATGTCAATAGGTCTATCAATATAAAAATATGAATAAGTACAGATGTATATCCCAATACGAGTACAAATACCTAAAATGTAAGTAATATTGATGAAACCATGATAATAAAAATTATGTAGGTAGGTGCAATTATTATTATATTTAATTTTAATTCAAAAATGAATAATAACTAACCGAAAATGTTTTTTTATTAAATTACTTACATTGACCTTAAAACTGTATGGAGTTCCTAGCACAAAAACCAGTACGTTAATATAAGAGTCTTACCCTCACTATCGTCATCTTCAGACCTGGACGAAAATACACTTGTGAGCATAGTTTCATCGTTGGCTTCCTGCTCCACCCTCTCGTCTTCTACATGGTTCTGCAAAGCTGCTTCAACCGCTCGATGTACCAACTTCAAGCCTGGCCACGGCACACGCCTTGCTAAAGCGCATGCTACCACAGCTTTCTCGCAAGCGCCCCATTGTTCAAAAACCCCAGCAATTACCGAGAGCTGATCATAAAAGTTTCCGTTCATCGCGCCAACAGCATCAGACCAATAAATTACGATATTGTTTGTATTCTACACTCTACACGTCAAAGGTCCCTGACAGCTGATTGTTCAGCCACAATTTTGCCTGTTCAGCGGCAAAACAGAACTTGCAACGATAGCTCCGACCCGATAAATAATACAAAAGTGCAGTACAACACGTTGCAGGACAAAAATTTTATAAAATTAGTTACAGGTAGATTGATAACATAATTTTTGAAACTCGATCATTTTATTTCTTTTCTCGCAATCCAAAATGGCTAACCACAGATGATTGATCAATCAATTCGGCATATCACTAAGTGTCAATATTGTGTCACCCATGTCACTGTTTTTTTAATAGTTTTTATGGTCATGAAAACTAGTCCTTTAAGGCCTTTCTTGAATTTATTAATCTACTTTAGTCCTACTTTGGTCAGTGAAGTCAAAAAGTCAAGTTAGTAGTCTAGTCCAGTTAAGTAAGTAAGTCTAGTCTGAGTCAGATGGCTAAGTAAAGCAGTGGAAACATTTCACTTACTACATACTACAATACCTACTATGTATTTAAAAAAAAAATAAGCGGCAGCCCGCAGCCAACACCCATCCATGTTTAAAAAAAATACACCAAACTTGACTAAACATAATCATCATCTCAGCGTTTGTCCGGGTATTTGCGGATACGTGTCTATGGCGTGGTTATTCTAAATCTAAACCTCAGGGGGGTACTATCGTCTCTTATAACGTGGTTCGTGATAGCACCTGGTGGCTTACCACCATCTCTTATAACCATTCAAGATCCAGTGAGTAAGGGGAATGTCGCCTTACATCATGTATCGCGCTGTCTCGCTTACTCACTGGAACTTGGATGGTTTTAAGAAACGATAGTAGCTCCCCTGATGGCCTCATAATAAAAGGGTAATAAGGGTATTAAAATACCTTATTAAATACTTACCCAAGTAAGTAGTTAAGTAGTCCTCTTTGGTTAGGGCAATGCGGGCTCGAATCGCCTAACTGTCTTAAAATAAAGATGATTCCATGCTTCGCTTCGGTAGGCACGTAAGCCGATGGTCTCGGTAAGTCCCGGTTCCTATCTGGGGGGTTCTTATTTTATCTTAAATATGGATTCTAAATTATAGGAAGCACGTCGAACCTTTGGGTCTTTTGTACTTACCCCATTCCTTACTTACCCACAGTGAGATTTCTGAAGAAGGACTGCATGAGCTTCAGAACATCACCTGGTGCGAAGTGCCTTTAGTCCTCCAGTACGCTGTTCCAAAAAGGTATATTCGCTTGCTGGCCAGTGAGTCACAACAACACAAAATGTGGCTCACGGACCCCTCTGCTTTTGCACATGCTCTACATTCGGGGCTTTCGAGAAGTTTTAGTATACAGAGGTGACTGCGGTTTTTAAAATGTCCGGTCAGAGCTTCTATTATTGTTTTTGAGGGTTACTACCTACCATCTCTTAAAACCATGCAAGATCCAGTGAGTAAAAGAGATGTCGCCTTACATCATGTATTGCGCTGTCTCGCTTACTCACTGAAACTTGCATGGTTTTTGGAGATGATAGTAGGCCACCTTGTCTGTGTTCTGTTATACCTACAGACCTTCCTATGCCACCAGGTGCCATTGGCACCAAGCGTCGCCTTCGAGTGTGCGAGTCTGAAGGGAAGTTCTGAAGAATCTGGTGATTGTTAAAGATCACGTTAGAGGTCGAAATGCAGTTTCTAAGAACTCTTACGGCCAGTGTTTTATAACGCACTCGATATGATGAGGACGATGATGTCTCATACTTAAAAAAATATCATGTTTTATTATTCATGTTAGTTATTCATTTATCACAAAATATATCTTACTTATATTGTTGTATGGCTCTAGGTCGAATTGTTACTGAGTGGTGGTGATAAAAAAATCGTTTGAAGTTTTATTGTTTATTTTGAGATCCGCTGAGCTTATAACTATCATCAAAATGATAAGAGTACCTACCTTAAACTTAAACAAGTAAATTTTTATTCACTCTCTTCAATATATTCCACGTCAAATTCTCCCTTAATATCATCATCATCATTAAAATTCTTCGCAAAAGGATCCTTTTCATTAAGAACAACGAAATCATGTTTTTCGTAGAAATTTTGATCAGCCTTAAAAATAATATCACATATTGCTTGTTGTACTGCATTTTTCGTAGTTTCAGAGTATTTTTTCATTTTGAAGGATATGAAATTTACGAATGATTTTATTTCGTCATCTGTTTCTGAAGAATTTGACGCGATCGGTTCTGACTTCCGAGCAGGCGAATTTGTAATAGTATTTGAAGACTGATTAGCTGTATCTTGTAAGCGTCCAGCAAGGCGACGGCGTTTATTCTTTGAAATTGATGGAGGCTGGGTATGGTGTTTTAACACTGTTCTTTTAGGACTAGGTGTGGTTTCGTCGGTGTCTTCGATTTCTTCGTCTATATTATTTAAGCCCTGTCGAATAATCTCTAGTTAGATGATGACAGTATATGTAAGTTTTAAAATAAGAATACCTACGATAAAAATGTTCTTAACATTTTCCGCCGAAATAAAATGTTGCTCAAATAGATTTAAAAAAAATTGCCTGTAGAGACGGCGCGCGATTCCAAATTCCTTGTTGCTATAGATTAAAAAAATTGCCTCGGAGACCAAGTCGTATTATTTATTTAAAACAACAGATTTTAATTTTGATATGGTCACTACACCTAAGACTGGCTGTTACATGGATCTCACAACTTTTAACGGTAGAACAACTAAGCGAGACTTGTATTTTTACAAGTTTTGTTTTTGGTGGCATAAGTATTAACACTTCGCTACGCACACAATTGACAAATATACAGCACACAAAACAAAAATACAGCATCACACAAATAGAGGCAGTGTGACCGGCGATTTTATACTTTTAGCAGAGGGGGTCGTCTGTCAGTGCCCACTCCGGTTGGTTTAATGCTCTAAGGATTAGTCCCACTGGGTGGCTACCACAGAGTACTTTTGGTGGCTACTATCACCTCTTACTCACTGGATTTGCATGGTTTTAAGAGATGGTAGTAAGCCACCTGGTCGTATTCCAGTCGATTAATACTATATTTAAACAAAAGTATTAACTTAAAATTATCCTTACTATTTTCTGACAAATACTTTCAGTCTCCTCATCCAATAAAAACATCATCTCTTTGAATCCAAACCACGTGGTTATACACATATTTGATGTATCTGGAACAAGTCAGACATCTAGGTATAAGTAGCATGTTTTACATAGGTACAAATAATTATTCATTCATCATTCATTTCGTATAGGTGTCATGGTCAATTGACCATGCACACTTTGGTGTCAGAGTGCTTCAGAACCGCCTCTCGGCCTCTGACGTGATTCCTTTAACGACTATCAGATGCACCAGAGGCAGCCTGGAACAACGGCTTAACGTGCCTTCCGATGCACGGAATCATCTTTTTTGTCAGACAATCAGGTGATTCAAGCCTGCCATGTCCTAACCAAACTGGAAACAACTAAACAAAGTATGCTTCCAGTCGAACCCTCGACCCCCAGGTCTACAGGTAAACGCCTTAACCACTGGACCACGGAGGCAGTTATCCATACTTCCATCCATACTTCCATACATATCCATACATCCATACATATATTATCCATACTTCCATACTAATATTATAAATGCGAAAGTCTGTCTGTCTGTCACCTCTTCACGGCTAAACTGCTGGACCGATTGTAATGAAATTTGGTAGGGATGTAGTTAACGACCTGAGGTCAAACATAGGCTACTTTTGGGCGCTATATAACCGAGTCCCATCGAGCCGCGGGGAACAGCTACTATATTATAAATGCAAAAGTCTGTCTGTCTGTCTGTCACTCTTCACGGCTAAACTGCTGGGCCGATTGTGATGAAATTTGGTAGAGATGTAGTTAAAGACCTGAGGTCAAACATAGGTTACTTTTGGGCGCGATATAAATGAGTCCCACGCGGGGCGAAGCCGCGGGGAATAGCTAGTAATAAAATAATTATTTAAATAAAACACATCAATTCCTCGTCTCAAAATTGATTCTACAATTATGTAAAACTTGAGTTCATCTCGTGACTACATTAACAAAACGAATGATTTAAAAAGTAAAATAGGTAGATACCACTAAGTAGATACCTATGTACAGTACAGGTACAGTCGGCATAAGAAAGTATATCTTCTGAGGTTTAATTAAATCTATACTTTTATGTGTGGCTCACTGCAGTATAGGTACCTACTTCAGAAAAGTCGGTAAGTAACTATTTACCTCCATTATTTTCCCTTATTTTATTCAAAATCTTCGCCTTCTCGCGACGAAAGGACGACATTAATATATTCATTTTATGCTTGCATTCTAATGCAGGTATATCAAGCTTCTCACTAATCTCTTCCCATGATTCCGGCTTCTTTGACTTCTTGTAATAAAATGGATTCTTCTGGTCCCACAGTATAGGCTTTGCTCTAAACTCTCTTATCAACTTTATACAATTCATTTCAGTCCAAATATCTACTGAAGCAGTTTCCATAATTGAAACACGCAACAAAACAACGTTGAACTATGTTATTACGAACGTTACACGGAACT
Source organism: Apomyelois bistriatella (assembly GCA_947044815.1). Classification (NCBI taxonomy): domain Eukaryota; kingdom Metazoa; phylum Arthropoda; class Insecta; order Lepidoptera; family Pyralidae; genus Apomyelois; species Apomyelois bistriatella. Next base: position 8,249,943 of record OX345703.1, read on the forward strand.
GAGCAAAATGGCGGCAGCTTTGCGACTAGCACGCGCCAGACCAGAATTTTGCCAGTGTTGCAGTAATCCCCATTCTATTGTGGTCCTTTTCTCACTTATATGACAGCGAGCGAGGGTGAGCGAAACAAACGTATACGAGCAACTTATACTGAGCAGTCATCGTACTGTTGCTGTATCTGGCGTGGTGTTTGTACAACCCGGGCGCATTTACTGATTGGAATTTGATACACCTTAACTTTATGACAATAAGGGTCAAAATCATTTCAGTGGAGTCTCAAGTTAATTTGTACGAGTTGTACGCGTGTGTTTATCAATATTTACGTAGACCAAGGACGAAACGCGCTTGTACGTAGTGCCGGTTGTCACGTGCATATGGTCTGCTTATTGAAAATAGAGATAAATTCAAATAATTTGTAACACGCGCGCGATCTCTTTGACGGAAGGCATTTTTTTTTATCTATGGATTGGATACCGACATATTTATAGTTTGAATACAAATGAATGATATTGTAATTAAAGCACCTGTTAAACCCTTTCATTTTTTTTATTATTAAATCCTAATATACTTAATCTATGATCTCAAATTCTAGTTGTGGTAGCCACCCATTCTCCTCATCCTAATCATACTATTACTAATTCTGTGTCCTAATGTTCCGCTCCCAAAATAAAAGGTAGGTACCTACCAATTCTACCTACTAATTAAAATGGAGATGCATCGTTCGCAATTTCTTATATTTCTATGATGATATTAATACTAAAAAGAGGAAGTTTTGTGAGTAATTTTCGGAACTAACACTATTTAGGTAAAAACACTAAACTAATTTAAAAATTATTTTTTAACCCCCGACGCAAAAAGAGGGGTGTTATAAGTTTGACGTGTATGTCTGTCTGTCGGTCTGTCTGTCTGTCTGTCTATCTGTCTGTCTGTCTGAAGCGATTTCAATTTAGTTTTTTTCATATTAGTGACATACGGGCGAGTGTTCTTAGACATTTTTGTTGAAAATCGGTTGAGCCGTTTAGAAGTTGTGTGGGTGAAAGTGGGGAAGAACAACCGAATGTCTGCAAATATACCTACTTGAGTGGGGTCTCAAATCGCATCACGTGTACATTACAAAATAATATGTTTAATGAAAATCGGTTGAGCTGTTACAAAGCTCTGGTGGTCTACTATTATCTCTAAAAACCATGCAAGTTCCAGAGACAGCGCAATACATGATGTAAGGCGACATCTCGCTTACTCACTGGAACTTGCATGGTTTTAAGAGACTGTAGTAACTCCCCTTGGGGTGAAAGTGGGGAAAATACCTAATGTCTGCAAATAATATATGGGGGGTAAATCAGTCGACCGTCACCACTAAAAAGAAAATGTGTCGTGGGATTTTTAAATTTTAAATTTAATGTTTCATATGATAGATAGCCTAATGGGAAGGACTGGAAACATACTTACTTATACGTATCCACCACGGCACGGGCGGTGAATTAAATATAAGTGAATTAGATGTAAAAACTTAAAAAGTGATGATAAGCACCGAGTTTTATTCATTTCATTTTATCAAGTGCATGTATAATATTTAAAAAAATAACTAGGTTATGCTTTTATAAAAAAAAAGTACTTCGAAAAGAAGAATATCAAATGTCTTTAACAAAATTGGCAACACTTTCTAACTTATTCATAGTAAAAAAGTGGAAATGATGAAACAAATCCTTGTTAATATCATGAATAATATTTTTTGTTAATTTCGCACCAAAATTTTGTTCAAGCTGGTCGTTTACAACTTTTCGCGTAAATTCATCGGACAATTTAATTTTGCACAGATTTGCGAAACTCGACAACTGCTTGGCTGTTTCGAAATAAAATATTCCGGGAACAATAGGCACAACGATACCTATTTTCGTACACCTCTCCAAAAAAGTTTTATAAAGAGTTTGCTCAAAGAAAGCTTGTGTGATTACAAAATCTGCTCCTGTGTCTATTTTTAATTTCAACTCCTGAAGTCTTTCGTCTGTGCAGTCGAGCGTTCCGGCAACGGCTATACAAAACCATTCACCTGTTTGTTCTTTTATATATTTGATAAGTAGTGTCGTCGAAGCAAAGTCTGATGTGTCGGGATCATATTGCTCTGTAAACATGAGAATTATATATAAAATGCACCATTTTATCAAAACAAATCTAACGCAGGTAGCGTTACTTTTCAACATAAGCTAAAATTATGCCTAAAATATCAATACACTAGCGGCCGCCCGTGGTTCCGCTTACGTTTCCTTAGTAATTTGTATAAACCTTTTCTTAACTCACATCTAACCAATAGCATTTTACTATAATAAACTACCTAGTTTATATAGAGCTACCTGCCAAATTTAGCTATGAGATTTTGAGATTTCTTATTTTAAACGTGAGTGATCTTTCGCTTTTATATTTATTTACTTCTAGATTATAAATATCTATACAACATATACTTAATATAACCAGTTTGTATCCATACACACATAACACACATGCACTCGAAAAATCATACTTAACTCACTTTTTGGCGTAATCGCGTAAATAGAAAATTTTGATTCTAAATTTACTAATATACCAACCTCCCAAAACCAGAAATAGATTACAAATGCCGTTCTCTTTGAGCATTTTCAGCACTTGGTCCAAAAATTCCTTTCTGAGCATGTCACATGACATGTGTAATAGGACATTTTTGCCCTTTCTCCGTAAAATCCGAGCCAGCTGCAAAGGACTTATGTTAAGGTCTTTATTTTGATGAGTCTTCGCATGCCAAGTTATTGAATAGAACAACGGTTCGACTGGGAGATGGTCCAATGTGTCTTCAGACAGTCCAGGAGTCACTTCGAAGGAGAAAGAAAATTTCTTTTTGCGCATGATGAGATCTGATATTTTAGCCATCTGAAAATTTAACTCATAAAAAACCACGTGAAGGAAACACAAAGTACACAAACCAAGGAGTCACTGGTGACCGCTTAACGTTACAGTTATTTTGTTGCCCGCGTCTTCGCGCGCATGGGCTTCGTTCTCAGTATCGTGGGAATATCGGGACTTGCTCCTGAAATTCCCGCACCAATTGCCCTTGAATAACCGTATAATAAAAAGTTTGGTGCAATCGCTCGAAATCAAACATGCCTTGACGATAAAATTCAAATGACGATAACTTTTTTTTAATCATCCGATTTTGATCAAACAAACTTTAGATGTTCTTCCGAGTTTAAACAAAACAATTGGTGAAAGTTTTAAGCAAATTGGTTCAGTATTTTTGAAGATAAGCACATATATACATACATACATACAGACAGACGAAAAATTAATAATTCTATTATTGATTTTAAATGTCACTATCCATTTCAGTCTAAATTACAAAATGTACAGACAAAATTTTTTAATATTTTAAATGTATAGAAGATATTTGTTTCTTTTTCACTGTCATTTTACGAGACAATAATATAGCAGTCTTATTCTTATTTACGTCCAGAGGCGTTAGTGAAAACGAAAATTTTAGGTTTATGATGGTGCAAGTCAATGGTGCATCAGGTGCATACGGTACGACGGGAATTATTTTTCATAATGACTACATTCAATTTTATTTGATAAATTCTATTAATACTCACCTTTGTTATCTAAACAAGAATTAAACTGTTGACGTCGTTCGTATCTGCCGGCTAGCACTCAATTGATAAGAATTAATTTTATAACAGTACAGCAAAGATAATCCATAAACATATATTAATATATACATGTATCAATATAAATATTTTTAGCAATTAATTCGGGAGTCAAACATCATGATACTTTGAGTGTTACTACCGCGCTACACGACAATGCAATCACTCTTGCATGGTGGCAGAAAATGTTTTTTATTTTATTTTAAATCACACAGATTGAGTAAGCCAAATCAATCTGTGTGATTTAAAATTTAAAAAAAAACCATTCGTCCAAAGTAAGCTCAAGACTTGTGTTATGGGATACTAACTCAACGAGTGACAGTGAGTTACCCAAGTTAAGTTTTTAAAGACCGTCATGGTCTTGCAAAAAGGATGATTGCTTGTGTTTGGCCAATTAAGCGAAACGAATGTCGTTACCCATACCCAAGCAGACAACCTTTGTACAGAGGTCCACCTCCAAAAATCGTTTCATATGGAAAATAGTTCAAATATTCATGAACCAAAGTTTTTGGGTAATTGAAACTTGTAGATAAAAATCCCGAAATTTCATAATATTTAGTATTGTGGATTCTAACTATTTAAATACAAGCTTTTGTCCGCGGCTTTCTAATAGTAGCCTATGTTTGAACCCTGATCTTTAACTATGCATACCAGATTTCATTTAAATCAGCCCAGCGGTTTATTCGTGAAAGCGTAACAAACAGACAGACTTTTGCATTATAATATTAGTATGGAAGTATGGATGTAGGATCTTGCTTGCATGCAAAACGTTCTTGTTTGTAACTAGTTTAGAAACAAGGGCAGTGACTTATTATTAATGACAGGTTATAATAAAAATGCAGTAATTTTAAAGATTTTGTATTGATTGTTTCTATACATTGATTAACGATCAGCCCCATCACAACCAAAACAATTAACAACGTAAAAAACCGTTAAAACCCTACTCGAATCGTTAGTAAAGCCAATTATAAGCTGTGTAGTTGTGAATACATTAATATTGCTGGTCACTACATAACTAATTTGTTGTTTTATATAAAATTGACTACTCCTAATTGTACGATTAAAATGCGGTTAATGATGCTAAAATGCCGGTATAGTACAATGAAATTGATAATATTACTAAAAGTGTAAAAGCCTCAAAACACCTATGCTACATTTCTCTATAGTTACGTCGTATGAATGGTATCTAATATTATTATATTCTTACGTATGTTATTGTTACTGTTCGGTAAAGCTTTTCAGTGATCAGCGCATTGATCGTTAATTGTTTAACAAGTAACACCTACATACAATTTTAACTGAAATACATTTAAATTGTGTACCAGGTTACTCCGAAAAAGGATACAAGTTAGATGTCATTGTAATATTTTTTATGAGTAAAATTATATAAATTACCACTCCGCAGAATATCCCAAAAACTTAATCGCTGAAAATCTGCATTACTATACCAAATGTAAATGTCTTATTTGCATATTGCATACTTTCGTACTCCCATAGAGATTCTACGAGTGCTACGACATAGCATATCTTTGTAGCTCCTTGCGTAGCACAGTAGCCAACAGGGCCATCTCTATTATAATAACATGCTACGACGTAGCACCTGTAGCGGATACTTGTTGTCGTAGCACTTTCTTGTAGTGCTACCGCTTAGAAAAATTAGAACTACCACGGACAAAATCAGAAATTAATATACCTGCCTGTCTTTGAAGTAAACCGTTTTTTTTATTTTTATGCCAAATAGTCAGAAAAAAATTAAATATGTGTTTACAAAATTGAAAACAATCCGAACACACAAATAAGTTATCTCAAAAACCACAAACATGTTAAATACAAATGTTCCTTCTTACAGACCATACACACAACTTATTATATCCATATTCTGATATGTCTCATCTAATCATGTATCGATAACATAACTTTTTTTAACAACAAACGTTCGATTTACCCAAGTAACTTTTTTTTGTTTTAATTAGATGCCGTTTGATAGTGTATATCTTACGAGACTGTAACAATTAGGTACTTAACAAATTATTTATACAATAGTCACAATTATAACACATATTAAGACGATAAAAAATGCCGCCCCTGATTGCACCTGGTTCCTTTGGTTGGTTTACCAAATTATTCTGTTAACGTTATCTGTTAATATGAAAAAATGTTAACAAATACATAAAATATTGTATAACATCTGTCTTATTTTTATATAATACAAAATTTGAATTGATTTATGTAGTTTTGTGTCTCATAAATTATACATCACCATACGTCCATATACCAACATAATGTGATCGTGTACGTCTCCTTCACATAACTCTGAATTGACACTGAATTCAGTCTTATTTTCAACGATAATTAGGAGGTAGTTTATTTACAGGGAACTCAATGTCTATACATGACAACCATCATTTGAAGTTTGTCCAAGCTCAAGATTTAGTATGTACAATGGGACACAAAGAAAAGTATACCAATTTAGGTGTAAGTGTAGTTATGAATTGGTACACTTTTATGTGGACACTGTACATAATCTTTTTTGAAGGTGGATGAGTCAGTCTTTGTCAACGAAAGCCCAATAAATGTCTTTTGTAAATACAAATACATATAAATACACATACTTGAACGGAATAAAAAATTAGGTACTTAACTGAATTATTTTTTTTATTTTTCTAGCATACTTATCGTGACAAAATGATTTAGTATTAATATTATGTAGTGGAGTATCTTGTTAGTAGTTTTATCATATAAACATTTAGATGATTTTCACATAACTTTTTTTTTTCATGAATGCCTCTTCTTCTTTCATGAATTTATTTAGAAATAAGTAATTAGCACCGTTATACTAATTATCTCCCAATGTATGTTACAGTGTACATGAAAAAAAATATATCTTTTTATCCACACCACCACCACAGTTTTTATCCTTTTTCTATAGTATTCATTATCATTTAGTATTGTCCTACACTGACTGTAGGACAGACAAAGTGTACTTAATAAATGTAAACGGATGATTGTTTCTGTGGCACTAATATGAAAATCTTCGAAAATTAGGAGCAGTTGCAGCAGTCATATAGAATTAAATTATTATAGGAACCCTTGGATTGAAATCATCAGTTATGTTATTCTATGAATCTGCATGTTTACTACAGTATTCTGTACCACCAAAATAATTATGCGTAATCGTTTCATTGTGGCGCATCTTTTTGGTTTGTATGATTAGCGCGCTTAATACTATAGAGGTTGATGACACGAATGACATGCTTAAAAACTTATTTTATACTAGCTGTTCCCTGCGGCTTCGCCCCGCGTGGGACTCGGTTATATCGCGCCCAAAAGTAGCCTATGTTTGACCTCAGGTCGTTAACTACATCCCTACCTAATTTCATCACAATCGGTCCAGCAGTTTAGCCACGAAGAGGTGACAGACAGACAGACAGACAGATTTTCGCATTTATAATATTATTATGCAAGTATGGATATGGATTTGACAAAAAGATGGTTAAGTTATTAAATCGATGTAATCCTCGCAGGGAAAAGTTGAAAGAACCTAGATCACCAATTAGATGGACAGACCAGATCAAAGTCGCAACTAAGGGTGGGTTGCACCAAAGTACCAGTTATCGTAACAGTTAAAGTCAAATGTAATGTAACATTACTGCTAACTATAAACGTTGAAACGACATAGGTTGCACCGTCGTATTTTGTAGCATAGTTAGCTACCAGGGTTACAAGTATAATGACGTAAGTGGAGGTTATTCGACCCGTCTGACAGATAAGTTGACAATAACAATAGCGCGCTAACCGGTCAAGTTTGAGTGGTTACGGTTAGCGTAAAAATTATGACGTATTTTGACGATTGATAAAATGGTGCAATCCATTTTTCACCTAACCGGTACTTTGACTTATTATATAAGTTATAGAATTGTTATAGTAAGTTGGTGCAACCTAGTTTAAGTGCTCAGATAGCGAGTATGCCCCGAAAGCTGCAGTCCTCGAAAAATGGCGCCGTATCACAAGGAACATCAGTTAACGTAATTCACAAACGGCCACTCTGGCAGGAGTGTACCGACAAAGAAGAAGAATTCCTTTGTCCCCATTATGGAGATAATAGAAATCTTTTTTATTTATTTAGAGCTGACTTTTGTACCATCCACCTTCAAAGGATACAATATAATTGTATTGTGGTTACTTCGTGTCAACGCAGTATATTTTGACAAAAATAAAATAAAATGCACCTCATTACATACTCAGCTTAACCTACATTGATATTGTCACATCATTTATCACTACCTTATATTATCCATTCCTAAATTGACTTATAGTAGTGCACCTAACTTAGAATACATTTTTTCTAAATTATATATTATATTGTTCAAGAATGTATGAATTCAATGGGTAATGGAATGTAGGGTACCTTATAAGGATGTTTAGTAAATGTAATCATGTTTAAAAGTACTATAAAAGTTTTGAAACAAAGAAATGTTAATTTTTAAATTTTTTCTTGTATTAATGTATTTTTTGGCAGTTTATTTGTATTTCAAGATAAATTTCCTATAAGTACTTTGGTATTGTATGATACTTCTTTAAATTTTTTTGCAATGGTCACTATAATAATATATAAGAAAATTTAGGTATTTCAGCAACTACCTTTATTTTGCAAACTAGATATTGCGTCAGTCAGTCAGTAAAAAATTATTGATTTCAAACTTCTTTTGTTGTCAAATTATTTGAAACACACATTTTAATACGAAGTACCCATAGGACTTTTTCCTCATTCAGGGTAGCACTGTATTAAATGATTAATTGCAACTGGACCAGATTAATTGCAACGTTGCAGCAATGTCTTACCCCATCAAACGACAGTTGGACATATTTCGCCTCAGTTCGTTTCACTGTCTTTAAAGACAGCGAGTTTCGTAACTTTCTACATAATAAATAAAGGTTGCAAGAAATTACTGCCATTTAATAAATTGTTCAACGTTTTATATTGGATTATAAAGTGCTAGGTTATATAGACTCCATTTGTTCAGTCAACTCCAGTATCGGGCTTTCGCTGAGCGGTAACATAGCAGCCGTGGGTGGCAGACTGTGGCCTTGCCAATTTTGCTGAAAAATATTATAATTATTATTTATCTTTACCTATGGTGCAGCGATATAAGAGAGTGACTGTCGATCCATTCGATAACGTCTTTATCGGCCTTGTGAATCTTGCCGATGCCACCTCGATGGAAAAAAGAGGACGGAGATCGGCGATGTGTCTCATGCTTTGTATTTCTCCATATGGGCACAACGAATCAGAGATCGAATTCATAAAAAAACCATTAATGTTATTTTATTGATATGTTGCTCGCGATCGACTAAAAATAATCTTGAAAAGCAATTATTTTTGCTTCTTTTTGTACTGGCGACTCAAAATGGCTATGGATGAAACTATTTCCCCCGTATTAAGAAACGTTTGTTAAGCCTATTTTAGTTAAAATGTGTTTCGTCTCGTTCTTTCACATGAAGTGTCAGGTAAGAGAGAAAGAGCCAAAACATATTTTAGTTAAAATGGGCTTATCAAACGTTTCTTAATACGGCGGTTTTTGAGTTTACGCAATACTTAGCTATCTCTTTAGGCCGGTAATTCTTTTAGGCTTCTTCTACGATTCAAACAAGAGGTCTTGCAAAGAAAATAATATTTTTTAAGTTAACTGTATTCGGGTTGCATCTTCAACTGTATTGCTCAATAGCTACGTACTACTTTCCTCCTCTCTATTTTGCATTATTACATTAACAATACATTTGTCAACGTTCATTCGTTTTTCAAAAAAGCAAAAAAATATATATTTATTTATACTTACATCAAGTTTTTTGATAATCGGACTTTATAAGATTTGGTCATTGCAGTTATGACAAGCGTTTCGGATGGCATTTGTTTTTTTTTGTATAGTACCTATCTGAAAAACTGCATACCAGACCAGTTTGAGCCAAAAATAAATATTGTAAAATGTAGGTATTACTTATGTGGTTCAATATGAAGTTATGGCTAATTTGATACTTACGGATTTGACTTGATCTAAACTTTTGTTGATCATATAAATAAATACCCAGTGATTTTGTGACCTAAAATGCGTTTACTTGAATTCTCGGCCATAATTATCTAAAACTAGTGATCATGCACTTGTGTCCTCTACTAAAACTTATGCAAAATAATTAGGTGTCGAAATAAAACAAAGGTCTATATTATGCATTTTACATTTACTTGTATTTTAAATAAAACTTGCTTCTAAGTAAAGCTATCACATCTTACATATATAAATTGCAAATAATAATTAAATTCTATACAGACTTTAATAAAGAAATTATCAAATAACTTAGAGTAATTGTTATAAATATATCTAACTAGCAAATTAATGTACCATGAAGTAGACGAATTTTTACTTAGGAACATTGAAGTTATGTTTTCAATACATGAAATGCATTAATTGATTATAAAAATAATACATTGGCAAGTATCTAAATGGAATAGAGTAAAAGTGACGTATTTTATTAACCATTAATAACAATTAACGATCAATATTTAAAATTAGATTGAGTAATTAATTTAGTTACTATTATATTTCGGTGCTTAAGTATATTGCTGGCATATATTTATAATTATAATATTTGTGATAATTTCATGAATCAAATTAATGGCAGTTATCTGACATCGAAATGTTTCAATCAATGATATAAAATACGTGATGTACAAATTATTGTGTAACGTAATACAAAATTTTAAAGCACTAATTATTGTCATGCATTCTAAAATTCATACTGGTGATTTTTATGCAACGTCAAATTATGCTCATAATATGATGCCTACAATACAAACTACATGAGACCAATAATTGATCTAGCGAATGCTTCCAGACGATCTGAAATTTCTACGACCTAGACTCACGTGCGTGCAAAGTGGGGACATATTTTTTATTCAACAAGGTTCCGCTACGATGATATGGGCTGGCATTAGAAGATAAATAAAATAAAAACAAAATTGCGACCTAAAATATTTTAGCTAAACATTGATCGACATTATTTCTCTTTTTATCATCTCATTTTATCATCATTTGACAATGAAAGAATATAAAGTCAAATTTTAACTAAAATGTATTTATTATGCGGCTGTTTTTTTTAACGTAGTATTAAAATATAAGACACAAACACACACAAATAAGATATGAAAACCTAGTGCTCATCTTGACCTAGACAATAACTTCATGTATCTATTTTCTATTATTTCATTGTAGTATTTTGAAAGATTATAAAACTTAATGTCAATCCCATTTCAAAGTAGCTACACCGAGTGAAAATAAGTTGTCCCGACTACAGTCTACGGCTCTAAAAACGTAACACTAGTTGATCTGTTGGAATACCTGGAAGCAGGGCTGCGGCTGGAAAAGGGCGGGGTTCCATTGCGCGTGCGCGGGCCATAGCGGCGCGTCCGCCACCGCGCCCGCCGCGCCCTCCCCCGCGCCAGCCTCCCGCCGTGACGACAACTCCGAGATCTGACACGCGCTCTGCAAGCTCGACGGCAAGTTCGACCAGTTCTCGTTACCCAGCCTGTCCTTGTTCATTATACTGATCTCCATAGACCCCTGATACGCAAACTTTGACACGTCCTCCTGTTCTTCTTTCGGCTTCGGCGAACAACGCGGCCCCTCTACTATAGCTTGGAACGCCAGGAGATCTCTGTTCTCCGTTTCGGTTAGAGGCAAGGGTGGTAAGATTTGCTGCTGTTGGGCTATTTTGTAGCTCTGTTGGCGGAGCATTTGTCTTCTACTCAGTCCGGAGACAGTAAGATTATGTAGAGGCCCCATATCGTGAGCTGGTATATTAGGAGGTGTCATCTGCTTTTGCAGTAATTGACGCTTCTGTTGAAATAATCTGTGTTGCATTAACTGCTGCTGCAAAGGCGGCTTACTGACTTGTGAGACTGTAGCCCCGTGAGGTAAGTCTGTTGGTTCTTGTAACTGGGCCATCATTTTTGGACTAGCAGGCATAGGCGGGGACGTACTTGAATAATTGAAAGTTTCCGGAAGACTTATACGTTTAGAGGGATTCTTCGTATCTAAGTAATGAGGGCTAAAGCTAGCTGCAAATTGATTGTGTTGCAATTGCCTCTGAGTCATTTCTTCGACAGGAATCGTAGACTGATACTGAGTTTTTAACTTTTGTGCTTCTTTCTGAACCAAATGAAGTTCTAATACTCCTTTTGCTTTGCAGTTTTCATTTAATCGCTGACTGTTAAATGCCAAATTATTCTTTTGTGTTTCATTAGATTGTGCTGCTTGTTGTGCCACTAGACCATCGCTGGCTCGACGTCCTTCTCTAAAGTCGACTGGGCTTCGATTAATTGCTCTAGGACAGTTTTTATTAGCTGTTTGATAGTCTAGTGGATTATGTCGAGCAATAAATCCAGTTCCTGGAGTTTTACTATTATAAGAAGATATATAAACACAAGGATGCATTGGGCTTGTATTCACTAACGAACTATTTTCATAAGCAAGTTTATCATCATTGGACGTGCAGCTCGGCAGACTGCTGGTTAACTCACTAGAACACTCCGAAAGCTGATAATCTAGGCTTTCAAATGTTGAAAAATTACTTTGCGACGAATCACAGCTCAAGTTTTGACTGAGGCTTTTGTTGTTAAAAAAAGTAATGACTCCGCTGCTGGAGCTAGAACTAGCGCAGGAACTCAATCTATTCTGGACTCCACTGGGCACACTCACGACGTCCTCCATATCTGTCTCGCAACCTTCGTCAGTCGACGATGAATACTGTTGTTGAAATTTTGTTGCTTCAGTCGTATTACCCTGAAGTCCTTGTGTAAAAGTCTGACCAGTCGTATATCTGTTTAACGAAAATTTACTGTCTGGTCGGTATAGTGTAGTAGGAAATAAATCACCGGTGGCAGTGGTAGTCGTAGAAAAATTAGCTTCATTTGTATTTGAAATGGGCGGCAAATTTTGCAAATATGAATATGCTGGAAGATGATGATTCATGTAGTCTTTGAATGGAGGTGTACTGGTTTGTAGACGGCTTAAATCCTGTTGCTGTGCTTGCGAAACTAATCTAGTTGACTCTAGTGGCTTTGGTTGTTCTAAAACACTACTTAGTTTGGTATCAGTTAACTGCGACGGTATTGGACTAGTGCTTAAATTAAGAGTTCCTTTTAGTGGCAGAGGAGACTGCTGTAAGGTATTCATCAATTTAGCTGCTTCAGAACACATCGTGAATGTCGTAGAGCTTGGCAACTTAACGCTTTCGGCGTTGAAATTTGTCGCTGAAGCCGAATTTTGTAGAAAGTTTGCAATTACATTGTGATCGTTAGAAGAATTTCTTCCACCATCGATAGCGCATTTAGAATCAAAACTAGATGACGTCAGCAATCTGGTTCCATCACTCATACTTTTATTAGTTTCAGGGCCGACTGTAGTCGATTGTTGTAGTAGTCTTCTGCAGTCTTCACTAGATTGCTTTAAGATATTTTGTTGCTGTTCATACGTTGACGTAAGTAATCTGTGGGTAGGGACGATACCTTCAGCCATCCTACTGCCTAACCTTTGAGTCGATTGGGATACATCAATATTTCTCATAGACAATAGCCTGGTAGACTCTGCTTCGTGATTTCTGGATGCGACATCAAGGTTCCCGACGAGAAAGCTCCGATGCGTGTCCGCAGGGTCGGAATTTCGTTGGAGCAGTCTTTGTTCAGTCATATTCACACCCGCAAGGGATAGTAAGCGCTGCGTTTCGGCAGTCGATGAATCGGCTGGAGCAGCTGATATTGTAGGCGTTGCCCTACTGTATTCCCTTGATTGAGAATCACCAGAATGCAGTAATCTGAAATTGAAAAAAAAAAAGAACTCACTCTATTGTAAACAATGTAGGTAATCTACATAAGAATATCTACTAAAATAATTTGATACATCATTAGTGTTACTACTTTGAACAACGTATAGTCAAACAACACCCATATTCCTAAACGTTACCTTATAGGTGGCCTCACTAATCACCTTAATACCTTAAACGCCCTCATCTTTTCTTCAAATTAAATTCTTAGTTGTTTACCGGAGGAACAGTCATATTATTTATTATAATGTACCACACTAACCGTTCAAAAATTTTGTAATTCATAATATTAATTGTCTTGAGTCTTGAGTTTGAGGAAACGTTTAAGAATACGAATGTCAGACTTTGGAGGTACTGAATAAAATTTCCAACAAAACAATAGCCGCCGTATTAAGAAACGTTTGATAAACCCATTTTGACGTGACAACGTCTTAAATTAGGTTGCGGCTGGGAGTCACTTATGAAAAAGTGTAACGCTCGGTAACGTTACGATGCGCTCACAATGAGAGCGAGTGAGAGGCACGCGTCCCCTAAGAGCGAGAGAGACAGACTCAAAGTCGTTGTCACGTAAAACTTTCGCCCGTATACCGACTTTACAGGCAACCAATTTTTTTAACTAAAATATGTTTTAGCTCTTTATCTCTTACCTGCCACTTAATGTGAAAGAACGAGACGAAACACATTTTAACTAAAATAGGCTTAACAAACGTTTCTTAATACGGGGGTAAGTGTTTAACACAACTCAAGTTCGCTAGAAAATCATGACATGAAATATTTGCAAACGTACCTAGTATGATGATCTCTCCTGCCGTCGTGGACTTCCCTAGACAAAGCTTGGTCTGCCACAGATGAGGGTCGCCTGGAGGGCTTGGTCCTTTCAGAGCCACCCGCCGCCTTAGCACGAAGACGTTCCACCAACAGGAGGTAGATTGCTGCGTGATGGTCATAACTGTTTGATCGGAGACTCTGAAAAGGGTATAGATAGACGATTATATTAAACTTTCTGTCTCCCAATGATTCACACTTGTACGATTCATTATCGTACAAGTAGACGAATTAATAACGATGCATTTTTATTTTATAGATAGTTTGGTAGTGTTAGTACTAAGTCCAGTGGAATATTCGCAAAGTTGTACACTCATTGTTATTGTTATTTACAACGGTACTTGCACTTATTACAAGGCCACACAGCCGCACATTATATCTCCATGAAAGGAAAAAGAAACTGACCGCACATTATAATAGTCATATGAATAAATGTTCACTATATCTATCATAAAAGAAATTGTGGTGGTGACCTGCCTTAATACAAAATCTGATTAACTATTGTGACAAATTGTTATGCTATGATTGTAGCTTTAAAGCAGAGCACGCCATCATCATTAGCTACGAATTGATTATTTTAATGAGTTCAGTGCCTTGAATATTTATCTTTATTTTATTTATTACCTCTTTAGTCTTTACAGGATCGATTCCCAGACTCTGCATAAGCCTCAGCACTGGTTCGTTGGGCTCGTGGTGCGTTGGCGCGTGCGCAGGGCTCCGGGCCGGGTCGGCAGCCACCAAAGACGGCACCACGTAGGGCTCTGCTGTCATCCATCGGTGTTTCTTGATCTGCTCGATGGTGTACCGCTTCATAGGTTCTAGTACCAACATCTTGCGAATTAACGATTCGCAGTCTGTAACAAAAGAAAAATATATATCAAATTAATTTGACGAATTTTGTATAAATTTTGACAAACTATTTTAAGAACATATATTTGTAAGTTGTGTATACCATAACCAGGTGGCTAAACAATGTGACCACTACGTATTGGGGTCATTAACACACAAGAAGAGAAAGAAATGAGGAGCCAGTATATAAGTACCTACTTAGTGCCTACTAATTTGTGAATTAGGAAAATTCAAATCAATTTGATATTAACGACACGAATACTATGAGTAAGTATATTTATTTATTCAAATTGATGATAAACATTAAAAATATAAACAAGAATTCACCGGTATCACGCTCCGTTTAAGAGTTCAATAAAGTTAAAAAAATCGTCAGCAACGTGCATTTTCAAAATGAATAGTATAGAAATGAGTAAGTTCCCTTCATTCCCGTACAACAAAATGTCACTGGAGTAATGACTAACGAAGGTTGAATGTTGTGTAACATCATTTAAATTTTGACCAAGTTGTTTGTTCATGGAGAATTCCAGCAACTACATAAATGTTTATTTAGGCTATTGTGTCATTAGTAGATATATTCATAGCTTTTGTGTTTGTGACTATCGTCCATGTCAAGCTACATTGGTTGCCACCGTGGCATTTTGGGCTTCGTGCTTTGGAAGGCACGTGAAGTCGTGCATCCGGTTGTCATTATTGTTGTCATTAGACTGTGTCAGATTCCTTAGAAAATCTGACAGCATATATTTCATCGGATTAAATTAGTATGTCCAAAAATACCCCTACAAAATTTTAACTACAAAGCAAATTAATAAATCTATCTGAACTCAAGAAGCAGTGATATAAAAATAAATGATGTACTGCAGACAGACTTAAATAGGTACATTCGATGCAGACATCATCACAAAGCAAGCGTAATAAAAACGAAGC
The DNA here is from genome assembly GCA_947044815.1 of Apomyelois bistriatella. Lineage (NCBI taxonomy): Eukaryota > Metazoa > Arthropoda > Insecta > Lepidoptera > Pyralidae > Apomyelois > Apomyelois bistriatella. Next base: position 8,266,086 of record OX345703.1, read on the forward strand.
ACATACAACATTAGACGACTGAAATGTGAAAATTATTTTCACTTTCTTACATTTTGTTTTGGTTTATCGAGCCACAAATGTGTGCCACTTTCCTATTTTGACGCTACGATTACTTTCATACAACGTGTTTCAATTGCGCGGAAAAATATAGCTCATTTCAAAATGAATTATCATGACATTAGTTTATTTGTTGCAAATTTTTTTGAAAAAGTTGCAGAGATTAGCATCATTTTTATTCGTTTTCATTCTATAATTTATACTTAATAATTAATTAAAAGATATAAATATCGATTAAAATAATAACAAACCAATTCGTTTACAACAAACGGCAACTACCTACCTATATGGAGCGACTAGCGATAGTTGAATTGATAAAACTTCAGTTTTAAGTCAGATAGAATGAGGTAGATAATTATTTACTATGACATTCAGTGTAAGTATGAAGTAAATAATTACCTATGATAAATAGGTAGGTACGTCAAACGAATGTTATCATTGTCCACAAATAGGTACCAGACGTAGCGTCACAATTGTTATTTTTATGATTTGATTCTTTATCGGCCGATGCATTGATAGTTTCGAGGTTAATTGTGTTGTTAAAAGGGCAGAGGGCATTATTAATCGGTCTGGTCATTAACCCCGATTATATAGGTATGACTGTAATAATAACAAATGCATAATGAAAAAAATTAAATTACAATACTTAATTGATGAAGAAAAGAGTTGCGCAAACTACAAGCGTGTATAAAACACTAATATACTTATTAATTAGCTGTCCGAAACAACCCTCAAATCACTACACAGTCTGTGACACAGTATAAAACAAAGTAACTTTCTCTGTCCCTATGGCCCTTTGTATGCTTAAATCTTTAAAACTACGCAACGGATTTTGATGCGGTTTTTTAAATAGATAGTGTGATTCAAGAGGAAGGTCTAAATGCCCGTGCGAAGCCAGGGCGGGTCGCTAGTGAAGAAATAAAACGAAGATTTTCATACAGAAGTATAAATATAAAATGACAATGACAGCTGAAACAATTCAGCTGAGTGAATGCCTTTAGCAAACTTATTAAAAGCTTGTGTACTTTTTTAATTATGCATGAGCGCGGCGCGTATGTGATCATAAAACGAAAGACTGCGTGATTATTTTTAAAATTGTTAACAACAACGTATATTGATTTAATATAAAGCAGGTGTATCGTATGACAATATAGGCATAATAATAAAATAAAATTATAATTAGGTATTATGACAATATGTCAACATAAATATGCCTGTTATTTATTATGATGTAATCATCCAAGCGCCAATCTAATGACACATCCAGCTAAGTATATAATCATATAACCGACTGTTGGTTGGTAAATGCATTGGTACAAAATGCGCACGTGATACAGGATTATGGTTCCAATTATAGTTTGTAACTGTGTAGCTAATTTGTCTGCAAAGCGAATGTTTTATTTGAAGACAGTAAGTACTACTAATATAGTATTGAATAATCTGTGACAGTAAGGAATAATAGGAACCGCGATCAAGTACATTATAAAGGTACAGTGGACCACAGAAAAAAGGATTCCGCCTTACCCTGACATTTACACTGACATACTGGTGGTCTAGTTTAATTATATTGCCCACTGTACCAAGAAATAAATATGACGCAATGCAAATGGAGTAAATGTAAAGAACTAGGAAGTGCATCCCGTTCCTTAATCTATGTGTAAGCGTATGTTGATTTTTATGTATAATTTAAAATAATAAAGATATCGGCATGGACTGAGGAGCCATGCATTTACATACGTATTTCCCTATTTAATAGGCGATTCGTTTAGTATTATTACTAGAAGGGAATACGTTTTATTTAATTATGGATTTGTATTGAAACTAATTAATATGCTTGTTGACGTGACGCATTAGCACGACTGGATACTTTGTGAGGTAGAGTCCTAAAAGGTCAGAGGTCCAAGTCTGGATACTTCCATTATATAGACTAAAAAAGAATTCGCTCACTTTTGTGTTAAATTTTTAAAATTATTTCAATTTTAATTTTTTAGGGTTCCGTACAAAAATGTAAAAACGAAACCCTTATATAATCACTCGTGTGTCTGTCTGTCCGTCCGTCCATCTGTCACAGCCAATTTTTTTTTTCATAGTAGTAACATTGTTTCAAATAGACCTACATAATTTAATAACAAAAAATAATATTGTTATGTACCCTGCTAGCCATCCACGATGTAAGGTTTTAGGTACGCCTATTTACCCATTTTAATATTATTTCGTCGTTTTCAATTGAATATATAAAGTTATTTCTGTCTGAAATACCATAATTGTATCTATATAAATCTAGAGTAGTGTAGGTAGATAATTTACTGTCGTTTTGTTAGGACTCCTTTTAAGAGGATTACTTATGTTGATATCACCACCTACTCGTTATTATACTACAGACCAAAAGAGTCATGGCGAACCTCCATACATCGTTTGTACGAATAAAAAATTGAAATATAGATAACATAAAATAAATCGAATTAGTAAGAATACATAACTAGTAACATGTTTACCACCACAAAAAAATTTTAAACCCCGGGGTTTTTTTAATATTTAATTTTTTTAAAGTCGACCTTTTGCTTCGTTTTCATTCGCCATTATTGTCGCAACTGTAACATTATGTCATCCTGACAGTTGTTAGCATTGTCAAAACGGTATTGACAGTTCATTATGGTAGTTTAGGTTCATAGATTAAGTAGTTGTACCTGTGATTAAGCAATTAATTTTTACTTAGTGAAAAAGTGAGATGGCGAAATAGGCGACAAGTCCATGAGTAAGAAAAGGACCAACGATATTTTTTATATTTTTGTCTCTGTCAACGTGGCAATTTTTTCTTTGTTTGGCCAATTCGACGCCAAACAAAATCTTACACCAAACTAACAGTGAAATTATTTATTTTTTGTATTAAGAAAAATATTCATTTTAAGTAGTAGAATTTGTACGAGATATACAAAAATATTTTTTGTATATCTTTCGTACAAATTCTTTCCCTTATGGGCATTTGTTACATAAATTGTGTGGCTCAGGAACACATTCCAGGGTGCCTACCACCATCTCTTAAAACCATGCAAGATCCAGTGCGTAAGCGAGATGTCGCCTTACATCATGTATTGCGCTGTCTCACTTACTCATTGGATCTGGATAGCGTAATACATGATGTAAGGCAACATCTCTCTTACTCAATCGTTCTTGCATGGTTTTAAGAGATAGTAGTAAGCCCCCAGGGGGGTTACTATATACAGTCTCTTAAAACCATGCAAGATCCAGTGAGTAAGTGAGACAGCGCAATACATGATGTAAGGCGACATCTCCCTTACTCAGTCGTTCTTGCATGGTTATTAGAGATGGTGGTAGGCACCATCTCTTAAAGCGTAATACATGATGAAAGGAGATGACGTCTTACTGTGTTACTCTGTCTCGCCTTCTCACTCGTTCTTGTATGGTTTTAAGAGATGGTAGTATACCATTTGATAGTGAGCCTGCTACTTAAAAAGTTGATGGTGACCCCCCCAGGTGGCTTACTACCATCTCTTAAAACCATGCAAGATCCAGTGAGAAAGCGGGACAGCGCAATACATCATGTAAGGCGACATCTCATTCACTCACTTGATCTTGCATGGTTTTAAGAGATGGTATAGCCCTCCAGGTACTAAATCGTTGAATGTAACCTACCATATTGAACTGTCAATATCGCTTTGATAATGCTAACAACTGTCAGGGTGACATAATGTTTCAGTTGCGTTAAAAATGGCGAATGAAAACGAAACAAAAGGTCGACTTTTATAAAATGGAATATTAAAATAACCCCGGGGTTTAAAATTTTTTTGTGGTGGTAAACATGTTACTTGTGAAGTATTCTTACTAATGCGATTTATTTTAAGTTCTCTATATTTAAATTTTTTATTCGTACAAATTCCGCCATCATTCTTTGTGTCTAAGTATTATACTATTTATAAGAATATTTGTGTGTTTTCCATGGGATAAGAAATAGACACATATTTTGATAAAAAGTTTTGCTGAGTGTCTTCTTTATCGTTCTGATGACAAAATCGATAGTAATTTGATATTTCATAAATAATTTCTTCTTTTGGAAAAATCACGGTAATGTGGAAAATTCAATCTATCTAATCTAATTTATATCTCGGTATATAGGAATGTATGAAATGCTAATAAAAAGTTTTTATCATTTTGCTAAAACATGTCAAAACAAAGGAAATTTTTGTGGTAATCTCCTCGCAATTCATGACACAGCTAAATGACGTAGCCGTATTGAATGAATACGGCGGCTGGCTCCATCTGCTAATTGATATTTAGCGACGACCACTTGATAATCAATACCCGATTTTCCTCCTATTTATAGGATATTAATAAAACGGTCTTTCCCAATTTGTCTCCCATGAGAAAACATCGGGGCCATGCGTCATTTCATCGAAAATACGAGTAATTGCTTTCATATGCCGAAGGAGTGACGCCCGTTGAGTATACCGAAAATAATCTTAAGTAAATATTTCATTCGCAACATTCGATCTTTGCTTACCTTTAACAAAACATTCGACTTCGATTCGAGTGACGAATCCGATTATAAATATTCGTTTAACCTCTGTGCGCTGAATGCTCAAAATAGTCGACGCATTCAAAAGCGTACTTTGCGCAAACAAAACATAGCGCGCATCAATCCAGAGTAGTTTGCGAATACTATGTTATTTACCTCCTTCTTTCTAAAATAAAACCGATGAGTAGACTTTCTGCCAGGCGATTCTATAAATAGTTCTCCGACGCAAATATCGCGCATTTTACTTGATCATTGACGCAATCGCGTGAAAAATGTGCTGGTTTGATGCTATTATTATTATGAAAAGCTGGAAAGTCGGGTGGGCGCCCTGGCGACGGTCATGCGAGCTCCCTGAACTTGGTGGTTTTATGAGAGGCCGCGGCACACTGATATCAATATGCCGTACTGGACAGTGGACTGTTCAATTTACACGTATATAACATCTCGTAATAAATGAAATTTTTAATCCATATATGATAAATGCGAAAATCTGTCTGTTAAGCTTTAACAAATTACATTAACTGCTGGACCGATTTTAATGAAATTTGGTATATATGTGTATACTTATAGACTTTTAGGCGCAATAAACCGAGTCCCAGGCGGGCAGGGCTGCGGGCAACAGCTACTAAAATAATATTTTCGTTTATTTTTGCATTGCGGTCGAAGACTCTAATAGTTAATTTGTGTACCTGTCGTAATTGTGTCCAGCGTATTAGGATTACTTGAGATCAGTGTAAAAACGTCATTGCTACGCCGCCGCCGCCCGTCGCCGGTCGCTGCCAACGGCTAATTACACCCATAAAATTCTTGTAAACACGCCACACTACAGCTGACGCATTTGCGACGTCGTTTACAGAAGATATAAAATTTACAGCGATATACAGTAACAAATCTGTCATTGATATCTAAAATGTTGCATTCCTTTGAGCAGAAACGCCTGTTTCTATAAAACAAGGAATGGAGAATGTTTTGCTTTGTAACAAAAAGCTATTGGCGTGAGCTGAGATCTATGCACTTTCATCCCTGATTCGTGTAAATTTCCTACCTTCAATATGTTTTTGGAAAATTAAAATTTCTATATTTTCAATTAAAAATAATTTACGGAAAACTGCATAATATGGTAAAATCCCTAGATTTTCTTTATACCAATTAGGAGGCAATCAGGCACACGGTCCACCTGATGGAAAGTGGTCACCAGATAAACTGGGATAAGAGGTTCAAAAAGAAGGCTGCATTGTATAGTGCGGATACCGAATGTTGTTATTTATTGACCTATTTGAAACTTTATACAACGGAGGATATATAGAGTGGAGTTGGCCTATTGATCTTATCCTTAGAAACACTGTAACTAGAACTAATCAGACTCCTATGATAAAACCACTGCTCATTGGGTTAATTCATCTCTTCTATGTAATTTCTCTGTGCTTTATACACTTAACCATCACTACATAGTATAAAACAAAGTCGCTTTCTCTGTCCCTATATCCCTTTGTATGCTTTAATCTTTAAAACTACGCATCGGATTTTGATGCGGTTTTTTTAATAGATAGAGTGATTCAAGAGGAAGGTTTTTATGCCCATGCGAAGCCATGGGTCGCTAGTAAATAATAAAATTAAGTCATAACACCTAGCATTGAAAACGTTTTCAAAACAAATCATAAAAACAATTTCCTGAGTTACATATTCAGCACGAGTACATTATCGCTATTAAGTCATTGTGACCTTTAACGCAACAAACATTCAGCGAGCGAGTTCAGATTCTGTTTTGTATTCTTCAGCATTGATATGAAACGCTAAATAGGATCCGTGACGTCATGCGACCAGTCGCCGCTGAAAGAAAATACATTTTTCATAAGTCCTTCATAATAAGGCATTTACGTATTTATTTATTCGGATTGACAATATCAACGCATAATAATACTAGGTAGTAAAGCTTTATGTAGGTATTATCTCAACAATTATATTCTTCGATTACTTATTGTGCTAATACCAGAATGACCCAGTTTTTTTTTTCTTTTTTAGTTTATTTTTTATAAGTCACTTGTGTTTTATCTAGACTAATGAATAGATTAATTAATGTATCCTATTGTATGCACAAAATTTTAAACGATAGAGTAGAAACAATAGATTAGTTAAATATAAATAGAGCGCTTAAGTAGAGCTTACACTTAATATTGCGTTCTCACACCTAATCACATTACGTCACATGATAATCCGGCAATTCTATCTAGATCATTCTAAATTTGGTATCACTACAGATTATAGAAAACTGTATCATGTTTGTAAAAATCACACAAAATCCAAAAACAGTTTGTTAATTTTATTCTCTACAAAATAAACTAAATTTAATAATCTTTTTTGGTATAATTTGTTAAAGAGCATAAATTTCCCTAAATAAATAACAAACTAGCGACCCGTTTCAAAGATTTAAGCATACATAGGGATACAGGGCAAAAGAAAGCTACTTTGTTTTATACTATGTAGTGAAATTGCGACGCAGGACAAGCGAATAAAAGGACAAGATCGTCATATATTCGGCAAACTATATTCGTGTTTATCCACACTAAAAGAGCATGCGAGCGAGGTAATTAATTTCGCAAACAAAAAGGAAATAACAAACGTACATGAGCATAGAGGAAAATAAATTATACGCACCTTAAATACACTTCCAGGCGTTGTTAATACAAGCACGCGATGTGGTTTTGTAAACATAGGAATATTAATCCTTTACAAGGAGAGTTGAAAAAAGGAAACCTAGAAAAGCTCGATAGCTCAGCGAGGCATGAGTTTAAATAACGTTCGAGTGTGTCCAGCGACAGCGAATGTGACGTGTCTGATATTGGTCAATACTAATGACATTTCCATTTTGACTTCCTCCGTGCTTAGGAAGGCATGTTGACACGTTGGTGGACACACGACTGCTATAGCAATTATACAATAAAACTTCTATTGTGTTTTCAAAAACGTCCGCGAACGTGTTAAGCCGTTGTTGTTATCGCTATATGGCAGTCACTAGGATATGTCAGGTGCCTTTTAGGCGGCCTGCAAAATGTGACATTGTGAGCTACTAACACACCCAGAATAAGTTCCAATTGGTCTCGTTTTTCTGAAGAGTAGGATTACGAAGGTCAAACGGCAGTCGTTCTATTGTAATAACCAGTACCACCATATCAGGACCATGATTAAAAGCGCACCCTGAGCTCTGAAGCGTAAGCTAAATAATGCCTGTACAATCTAATAATCTTTTTATGTTAACACGCTTGGAAGTCGTTTTAACTGTCGATTGTGTTATAAAAATATTTTAATAATGTAGGTAAATCAGTGCAGTTTCGCTTCAGTCTGTCCAGACAATTTTTTAGCTATCAGTCATAACCGTTGCGTGCGCATTGGTATCTAACTACAACATGAAATGTCTTCTTAGCAACCACCATTTATCATAAGTCCGCTTGAGACATGTGCGCATTTTTAAATCTTTATAGACTTTCTTATGAAAGTTTTAATGGTATCATCATAATTTGATAGAGCATTGAAATTTTAGTCTCTATTTATCTTATAGTTTGCACAAATACTATACTTGAGCCAAAAACTAAGTATGTATTTGTTTTCTTGTATAAATTGAGCAGAACATTATCATTTGTTTGTTTTTGACAGTAGGCAAAGATAACCCAAAAGACAACCTAGGCCACAACAAATCTGTTAACAATAAGCTGTCATAAATATCTATTTATGACAGCTTATTGTTAGATTTAGCTGAAACTGAGTAAGTATATCTATACTTACTCAGTTTCAGCTAAATCAACTAAATATTTGACCCGACTTATCTTATATACTTATGTTTTTATTAGTCGCCAATGTTTCAAAAATGACAAGGCCACAAATAATGAAAATTGTAGTAATGTAAAAGATGGATTCAAAAGATAATTGTCTTTTATCTTACTAAAGAAACCATTTACTTGCGAAAATACAAAATTTTCAGACTTGCAGGTGTTACAATCCCTCCCGAAACTCAAACAAACTTGTTTAGATCCCTTCTGAATTAAGCAAAGGCCTTTTACGAAAACTTCCGAGAAATCGAACAAATTTAATGCGACACGAAGTTTCTATTAACAATCTGAATAATTCATAAAACGGGACATTAATACATAAAAATATGAAGTTCTATTGGTGTGAAAATTTTATGGTCACGAATACCATAATGTACGGCTGACGTTATACAGGCCAGTCAACAGAATACATTCGGTTTGGGACTTGGGATAATCGACGTCCTTCTGGCGTCCCTAATCCCTACTCGCTTGGCTCGGATTGAGCAGAGGTACAAATTTGGAACAAACCCTTCAATAGTCCTACATTTTGGCTAAGTACAAATTCAGATAATTTCTAACTTGAAATTGAATTAACTATACTTAAGATTGAAGCTAATAATGTGAGGCTCAGACCAAATAAAATGTCAATCGCTATAAATTTAATGCTGTTTACTAGGTAGACAATAGAATAAGTTTGTATAACCTTACCAATATAATCCGCATGTATAATGTTTTATTTTAATTTAAAGCAACAAAAACGAAGCTCATAAATCAAATACAGGCTTGGTTATACAGCATTATCACGGAGTTATCCGAGTTAAAGAGGGTTCAGTCGAGAGTGATGAATGGTATGGAATATTGTATGTATGCCAATGTAAGAACACCTCATATCATATGTAGTTTATGTGATCTTAATTGAGAGATAGATAATTTCAACAAATTCTATCCTATGTAAGAAAGATGCTGTCCTACTTGCTTTTCATTTTTTGAATCCCTTCTGCAAAATTTGACAGCTGATATTGTTTTGTCTTTATTATAATCACAATAAAAATCGACTATTTGTTGAAATTAGTTCTATCAGTCAACATGGTCTGTAATATTTACTACTGATTAGAATTTTAAAATAGATTCCGGTTTTTATTTCCGTCTGACTTTTAACGATATTGCACACTGAATGGCGTGCCCGAAATGACTTTTTACCAATGATCCACTCTTACACCCATATTCTCAAACGTTTACTCAAACTCGACTCATCCTCACTCGACCTCAATGGTATTCATAGTTGACACTAGCTTCCTCACCTTAAGGAAATTACTCAATGGAGGTGAGGAACGAACTGTCAAATATAAGGAAGCCTCGAAGTTTCGTTTAACGAAAGGTAGGTGCTTTTATTGAGGACCAGATTTAAAAGAATTTGTACCTACTATAATAAGTTCTTTGTGTATTTAAGTATTTTGTTGTTTTATAATAAATCTATGCTAGTTAGCTAAAATTGAAAAAGAAACTTTGTCAAAAACTCTCTTTAAGTCAAAAAGTTAAGCGGTTTACCAACATACAGATATAAAACGGAACGTCATTCCTTGACTCATCCTAACTGGAGTTTGCTCAAGGAAACGATTAAGAATACCGTTTTCAAGGAAAGTTGGAGGACTTCCTTGAGGCGTCCTCGAATGAGGTTGAGTGGAGGCGACCTATGAGGAAACGTTTGAGAATATGGGTGTTAGATACTAACAATGCTATCAACCTACATGACACAAGGCCTCAATTTCATTGCACCGTTTATCTAAGTCTGTGTGTCTACTGATAGCAACGCAGATATAATAGAAAACACTTTCAATCGCAATATCAGTTAATTACATCTGGAAAGCAATCTGTTGTTTTTCACGTTTATTGTCTTAAAATAAATGAATGTTGTTTTCTTAAAGTCAGTAGATATTAAATAAGAATATGAAAGTGTGTCTGCAAAGTAGCGGAATAATTATGATTTTGTCTTATGACTTATAGAGATCATGGTAAGAGGAGCGCGCGCGATTAAAACCTTGTTGTGGGACCTCATGAAGACATTATGTAATTGGTGCAATAAAGTATATTCATTGTTTTATTTATACCATTTAGGCGCCTTTCCGCAGCAAGCTGTGTGGTTTGCGATGCATACGAAAAGACGCCAGGATAAAGATTATTATAATTATTTCAGACAACAGAGAAATTCCGGAATCATTTGTGCATAATGAGCATATCTCTCCCAATTAAAATTTTATCATTTGCGCCAAATCTTTTTAAATATTCTTTTAGGTTTTACGTAAATATAATAAAAACATCGTAAAAGCAAAAGTAAGTAAAAGTTATTTCAGAAAACTTCGATACAGGCGAAACTTTTCGTTTCGACTGGAAAAAACTCCAACTTTAGCTAAGATACGAGTATAACTTCGACAATAATGGAATTTCACTATCATCGTTACGTTGTATTCTGTATGTTACGTTTTGGAGCTTACTTTTATCCTTAAACACTTTAAATTATTTTAAAATAAATAAATAATAATAATAATAATTTAATCAATATTTCAAGCATATTGGGACATAGTCTTCCCAACAATTCACACAAACAAGTCGACAAAGATCACATCCTAATTATCCATCAGATAAACACTAAATAAAAAAACAAGATCTCAATAGAAAATTATGTTTATCATATAGTCTGGCTTGTAAACAATGCTTTAGCATTAAGTCCGCCTTTTGAATCATAGATAGAGTTTAAAATAAGTAAATATTTTTTATTTAAACGCGGTCCACTATTTATCGACCCTTTTATTCCTATTGCCAATATAGGTAGGGCTCCAGGGGTATTTAATGTCTGTCCTTCTTGAATAAAATAAGAACTGTTACGAGTTGCACTTAAGGTCGCCAAGCAAAAGGTTTCAATCTTTGGAAATCATTTTTCGAGTATAGACCGCTTCCAACCGGTCATTTTGGAAATCCTTGGGGGAGGCCTATGTCCAGCAGTGGACAGCCTGCGGCTGATGATGATTCGAGTATACTGTATTTTACATGTACTTTCTAAATTCGGTCTAATTGACAAAAAACAAATACAAAATCTACTGGCTCTATCAAAAGATCCGATTTTTTTTGTAAAAGCAACTTATTCAAGAAAATCAGTTTTCTATAATTAATCAATTATCTTGTCAATAGTTAATTGATTCAATTTATATAGACAGGTTACGAAACGAGTTTCATGTTTTTCATACCCGTTTCATATTTTCAGACATACTTACATCATATTAAATACAATGATTGATGAACTCAAACTGATAGTTGTAGTTATCTAGAGCATTTAAACTGGTTCCCTTTCTAGGTAATTACGAGGTTCAACTAATGACAAATAAGAATGAAATAAAAAACAAAACAATAGCTAAGGAAAATATAACAAGTAACTAGAGCAGTGGTGAACTAAATAATGAGTAAAAACAGTGAATGAGTACTTGTGATGTTATAGCAGTCGTTTTCCATTCCTTGAAAAATATTTTGTAGTTCCACTAAAGCAGAAGTTTCAAGTGTTCAACCCTCAGCTGAAGTTTGTCACTCGTTTTTCATTTCTATTATTTTGAGTTTATTGGACATTATGTTTGCGTCATTATGGCTTTTGATTTGGTGCAGTACGATTTATTATGGGATAAACTTGAAAAATGTAATTTCCCTAAGGAACTTGTTATGATACTTAAATATTGGTATGGTAGTCAGACTAATGCTGTTCGATGGGGAGATGAGCTGTCGGAATCCTTTGGACTCGAATGTGGAGTGAGACAGGGGGGACTGACCTCTCCTACTCTCTTTAATCTTTATATCAATGATTTGATTGGTGAGCTTAGCAGCACGCATGTTGGCTGTCATATTGACGGAGTATGTGTCAACAATATAAGTTATGCAGACGATATGGTGCTGCTGAGCCCATCAGTCAGCAGCTTAAGAAGGCTGATCGGTATATGCGAGACATATGCTGCTAAGCATGGATTAAAATATAACACAGCCAAAAGTGAATTTATGGTTTTTAAGATAGATATAGCCCTATATATACCAATAACCCTTAATGACATTAATCTAAATAAGGTATCCTCTTTCAAGTACTTAGGGCACATTGTAACCGAGAGTCTAAAAGACGATGCGGATATAGAGAGGTAACGGAGGGCACTGTCGGTCAGAGCCAATATGATAGTTCACAGATTCAGGAGATGCTCAGCACAGGTAAAAGTAACACTATTTCGAGCGTACTGCACATCCCTGTACACCTGTAGTTTGTGGACTGATTATTGGAAGAGATCGATCAGTGCCCTCCGTGTTCAATATAATAATGCATTTAGGGCACTGTTGGGGTTGCCGCGATGGTGCAGTGCATCTGGTATGTTTGCGGATGCTCATGTAGATGGAATGCAGTGCTCCGCAAACGGAGTGCGGCGACACTGCGCCGACTGCGTGGCAGCACCAACACTATCCTAAGCATGATAGCAGATAGGCTGGACAGTCGCTTTACAAAGCACTGGATCAACCAGCACCTTAGGTTATAGGTTCCTACTAACATAGATTTTTAAGATACCTTAAGTTTTAAGATTACCTGTTACTAACCAATTATGGACTTAAATGGTCTGAAATAAAAGATTTTTTTTTTTTTTTATTATTGTGCTGTGCGATGTATATTTATGATGAAGAAAGTTCCATACAAATACTGAAAGGAAATGTGCTAGAAATTCTTTTCGTCCTCCAAAACCATTTGCCCATTTCATCTTGGACGTACTTATATAGAATAATATTTTGAATTTGGTAAGTACTTATATGTTTATTAGGCAATTCCATTTCTTTTTCTCTCTCTGACTCTTATCCATTTATGAACGTCTTAGATTTTTAGGTACGATTTCTATCTCTTTCTCTCTTTGACTCTTGCCCATGTATGAACGTCTGAGATACCTATCTATTATTATGGAAACATCAACCACATACATCCTCTAGATTGGCATATATCAACAGCAAAGTAAAACGACAATAGCATGCGGGACTCGTAAAATTGGCTGAACTTTGAGACCTAACACGCATGAGGCATAGTTCGCCATATGTATGTGAGACATGTGCCAAAACAGTGTTCGTCCATTTAAAATAGCATGAAATACAAAAGAAATATCTGGTTATTCTTAAAAGTCAAAGGTATTTTGTTTAATATTCAACGATAAATACACACAGATTGAACTATGTTCAAAGTGAATTCGAAACAACAACTCTTTATTGTATCAAGAAATAAAACTTGGGAGCTTGTGGGGAAACAATACGATATAAACGTTGTAATTTTATTGCAAAGCATTTAGGTAAACACGCCAGATAATTTTCGTTTCACGCAAAATAATAGCCATTTCCCAACAGACTCAAGCTTAAACCCAGAACCTCCAGATTAACAGACCAGCGTGCTAAAAATTAGTTTGGCTATGGCTCTATATTGATTGTATTCGTATTTGGCCACCCCTATTACCCGGTCGTTAGCCCCGTTTAGATCCACTATTATACAAGAAGACAGCTTGGGCACGCACACGACAGGAGTTGGCAATACCCATTGACGGTACTGCACCGGGGAAAACCCCTACGGAGTAGGTTTAGGTTTTTTTTAATAATATCCAGCGATTTACCACGGTCCCACCTAATCATTGCAGATGTAATTAAGTGAGGCTTAAAATCGAACCAACTATTTTATTATTAGCTTATTCACTTAACCCTTGAAAAGACCGAAGTTTTATAAGTCCGGATGTAAGTTTGCTGAGTGGGATTTTTACTCTTTAGCCATACGCATTATATGACTGTATTTGAATAATAAGGTAGACAGTTGTGTGCGAACTGTAAGCAGTTCAACAACATAGGGATGGCCTCTTGCACCACCGTACCGTTAAAATAATTAACTTATTGTCAAGCTGCTCTTTAGGATGTTACAGAATTCACAGTATCCATACTTATTTTATTAAGTTACCTTATAAGTGAAGTGCACGATATATTTTATAGGTCAAATAATTAAGTAACATAAATTGGCTATTGCATTATTCAATCTAAGTCATCGGAGTATTTTGGACATCGATATAGCACAATATTATCAAATGCTTCAAAAATGTCCTTTTCAACATCTGGTGAGGACCCCTCACGAAGCAGTTACAAAACGTAAAATATATCACGATAAACAATATATACCTTACTACTATAAGCACTTGTAGAAACTTACTATTTGTTGCGTCAAAGAAGACTTATATCGACGCAGTACACCTAGCACTATTATTGGAATCTCCGTCATCGCACGGTTCTTATCGAGGAACAAAACGCGAAGGTACTTAACCCACGTCACAACTAAACAAATGAAGGGCTATAGTGTAGGTCGAATTTGACGTCAGTGCCGAAAGTTTTACTAAACCACTATCGCAGTTCAGTTTGACCTGTAGTACTAGGTAATATTTAAAGCGTATTTTTAGGTTTAGAATATATTTATATGAGTTTGCGTCAATTTTAATCCAAGTGACGTACGTAGGTACGTCTATACGAAGCGTTGTTTAATGGCTTTAATTTTGGAACTAAAAGACGGACTAAGATTTTGTTGTCTGATTCTAAGCTAATATGGAATCAAAGAAAGCAAATGAAAATCAATCGACACATCTAAGTCTTTTGCTACTTGTCAACAATTCCAACAGTAATAATAGTTTGGACATGATAAATAGTGTACAAAAAAGTAAGTGTAATTATACGGGATTGGTATTTTTATTGTTGTTATTTTACATGATGACATTAAGTATACCAACTCAATGTTAGCAAGTAACCCTTATTCCCCACCAAAAACATTTTAATGTACAATGTTGCCAAGACCAGACCATAATGACACTGTCAAAAGTTATATATACAATCAGTAGAGCCCAGCTTACTCAAGAACTCTACACGACCTAATATATCCTCTATACCTAATCAAAATATACTACAAAACTACCTACATGAGGTGAATGTCTAAACAGTTATGATGTCAGTGAAAGTCACCATAATATCACTGGCGAGATATTATGGCAAACGACAGGTTACGTTGTTTATATACAAAAAATGAATTACCTTAATTAGACGAGAAAACTAATAAATATAAGTAAATAAAATGTAAGCAATATATATTTGTCTCTAGTAGCTGAGTAGGTCTGCGAAAAATATTAATAGAGACATGATTACTTCATCTTCAACAATGAATACCACCTTGGATGCCTTACTCTTGGTTCTCTTATAATTATTAACCTCTCATGAGACCGCCTATCTTTATGAGATCTATTGTTCTCTCCGAAGCTGAAGAAATAATTTTATTTTAATTTACTTTATGCACTAGGTCTACTTTTGATTATTTTGATGATGATGGAAACGATTTTCAATTACTTAATGCATATGATATACCGAGGCAAAATGCTTGTAACTGATAACATACTCGTAATTTACAGATAATGAATACAAAATATTGTGAATATTTTATCTTCATAATACCTTTACCATAATCTTAATTCTTATTTGCGTCAAACGTTTATTGACAATTGACATAATATTTAAAAAGATTATATATGACACAATCTTTTACAATTAATAAATAATTAATGACGTATGTACATATGTAGTTCAAAGTTTTTTAGATTATTATATCTGATTTTCAACATAATAAAAACATGTACTTATCTTGATTTTTTTTTATTTCCACGACTGATTTATATTTAATTTTTATGTGTTTTGTTTTTATAGAGTAAAGATTTTGCAAACAAATAAACCAAGCGACGATGCCTTCCGACGTTAATATAGGCATCTAATATGTATATTTTGGAAGGCATCTCAACGTTGTCTTGCTTTGATACAGTAGGAACGTACGCGTACTTATACCCAAACACAGTATTATACTAAACGTACAGTTACATAATTGCCTATATGTTACATGATGCGAAAACATGCGAAAGTTATCCAATAATATGCTTAATAATGTCGATTATCTTGTAAATGTTTCAAAGAAAACGTGGTTGGTTGCCGTCCGGGATGCATGATTGAGCGCGCAGTGACGCAAGCGGCCGTCCCCTTATCGATTTCATTAATTTTTATCTTCCTCATCCGCCTTTCTAGCCTAGTTGTAGATTAATCAATAAAATCAAATTGACAGCTCACATTTGCGTCAAACGTAGCACTGAAAATATTCCATTGTTTATTTATGTACTAGCGACCGCATCGCATGGGCATAAAAACCTTCCTCTTAAATCACACTATCTATTTAAAAAACCGCATCAAAATCCGTTGTGTAGTTTTAAAGATTCAAGCATACAAAGAGATAGGGACAGAGAAAGCGACTTTGTTTTATACTATGTAGTGATGAGATTTTGTTTTTACTTTTCATCTCAAATAAAATTAGTGCGTATAATTTTAAATAATATTTTTTAATATTTTTCATCTTATAAAATACAATTATTACACTATACTTTCGATATACGATGGATTATCCAAAAAGAAGAAATTTAACAAACTGCATTTTGAGAACTATTAAGTGTTAATAATAGTGGAGTACCTACATGTTAAACTGGCAAATAAGTTTTTGAATTAAAAGCAATTTAATTAATCATATTCCAGTTTCCTACGTTACAGTAACTCTGATACTTATAAAAGCACATAGGTATATTTAGTTTTGTACTGGCAAAGTCAATAAAATTTACTGTCAAAATACTTGACAACATAACATGTCTAGCCGAGCTCTCCAAGTTACTTTGTATGCAGCTCTCAATGTTTATTCAGTAGGACTGGAGTGTTACCAGAATTTCCAACTTGTTGACATTAAACCTCACAAACGTCGCAAAATCTTTTAAAACAAAATATTAACCAGACAGACATTTTCATTCAAAGAGACGCCTGTTTTTCTTTGAAGATTTAAATTTTCAACGTAGTAAATATTTAGTTAACTTAAGTTCATTATTTACATTGATGTATAATGTATATATATACAAACAGGTAAGAGAGAATTTTTTTTACGGCTGCTTCACAATGGTCATAATTATATTTTGTTGATGATTTTAGGTACCTACAACCCTTAGATCATAAAACCATAATTGGGACATACAAGACTGATAAATAAGTACTTTTTCTAACTCAATAGTATAAAAAAACGATAAAAGACAAACTAAGGGCAAGAACCAGTTTATAAGTTCAAAAGGTGTAATGTTAATATAACTTGCCAAAGAAATTAAATACTTAAAGTTCGTGTAACTTGCAAGCCAGTTTTTATCAAACTTGTATCCTTTTGCGCTCGAACAAATTAAAGGATCTATCCAATCTTTGAGAATCTTAATTAGAAGGAAAATTAGCGAAGTTCAAAGAATTGTGTTCAGAATTCTAAGCCCACGTAATTGCCCGAAGCTATTAGACTCTATTCTCTTTGACTAATGTAAGAAGATATTAATGTTGTAATATTCTAATTCTAGCAATATTAACATTAAAATAACAATCAAAAAATCATATACGATATATCATATATAATATACATACATATATAATCATATTGGATACGGTGAATTTTTAGATTTTTTATTATTTTTTTTAGTAATCTTCTATCTTTCGCTTTACGAACTTTCGAAATTTATCTCTCATTAAAATATCTCATAGATGATGTAAAGCTACGTTAATCGGTACAAACGGATCCACTCCCTGTCTTTATACCTATACATAAGTAAGTATATGGATGAAGTCGGTTAAAAAGTGGATTGGTGCTGACTCTGTGGTCGACTATACATTTTAAGGTCTAATGAATTCACAATAAATTAAAAGGATGAAAGTAATGGGTAAAATAAATGTTTTTGTCAGAGTGGGTACGGTCGACGTTGTTGCTTGCAAAATGTAGACTTGGCATGAAACCAAGTATTTTCAGCTTTAAATAATTACGTAATTATTTTTAATGAATGAATCTAACTTCTGAGAATGTACTTAGATGCTGTTGTATGGCGTACTAAGTATACAATTCATGGTTAAGTACATTATTATAATATTGAGATTTGTATGACACTTAGGGATTCATCCTATACTCTCCTCTACAGTTCCTTCAGTAGAGTGGTATGCCACGGTATTATCTTCATTACAAAAAATCGATTATATCCAATCCAAATAGCTTGTAGATTGATTCTGCTTAATTAATAACTCTACAAAACATTCTTAGTCTAGAATAATAAGAATATGCTTCTTATTATTCTAGTCTAAGAATGTTTTTTAGGCTTATCTTTCGATATCAAAGTTTGTTAGTTTTTTAACTTAGGTGAAAGAAGAAACATGGTTTCTTCCATTTAAGTGAAGTGACTTACCTTCGCTCATAAAATAAGGTATCCTAAATCTTCCTGATAGCACTCGATCCCTTAATGACTGGAGGGTGGAGCCGTCGAAGGGCAGTGCTCCGCACACCAACACGTATAGTACCACCCCGAGGCTCTGTCAACACAAAACGTTATTGTTAGGGTTCAATATCAACCATTTATCACATTTTAGGACAAGATCTTTTTTCTAAAATGACACAAGCCTTTTTGGTTTAGGTTTAAAAAGCCATTCATCAATGTTTGTTTTAGAACGATTTATATTCATCGGTTAGCTACCTATGTCACAGACATAATGTAGATTTCGAGTAACACATAGATAAAAAATAGAATAAATGTACTTTTTATCGGTTCTATTAATCGTTTTTGGGTGGTGATAGATAAATGACAAAAAGGACTTTATAACAAGCCGAATCCGAACTCCAAATAAGTACAGCTTTGTTGTGATAATCTCGATAAATTACTTAGTAAAGTTTCCATGACAGCAGTGCGCTAAAAACGTGGGAATCACGTGAAAATTACTAAGAAGCGCATGCCAAAATTTTGGTCATTTATATCCACAGTTTATATCAGATCCATTCAAGAACATCGTCACTAGTTTATAAATAAAGATATTTGAGGTCGAGTTAGATTTGGATATAAATATATGCATAAATGCGGCAACTATTCTGGGCACTGCAATATTGGGAGTATGTTGTTGAAACGCAAAAATGTAATATCGTACCCATATGTCAATTTCTGGACCGGTATAGCGTTTTCCCTCGAAGACCTCGGGGGCAGCGTAGGGTGGGGAACCGCACCACGTGGCTAGCAGCTCCCCAGTGGCATAGTAGTTACTGAAGCCAAAGTCTGCGATCTTGATATTCATGTTGGCGTCCAGTAATAAGTTCTCCGCCTAAATGGGAAAAGTTTGCTTGTATAGAAACTCGATGACTTGCCGACGAGAAACTTATTCGATATCAATACTTAGGCAACACGAAAATCTATTAAAAGTATTACAGTAAATGAGAAAATAAAAACATAAAATGTAATAAAATAGACATAGCTAAATTTTTGTGTTTTTATGGAAGATCCTAATAATTTGGGTGACTATATGACACTAATGGCAAAGAAAATCGCTAATGGCGAACCTAGTCTCTAATTATTTTTGAGAAGGGTTGACGTCTGGTACGCAGAAATGCCATTTTTTTTCCGACCCCACATCAAATAGGAAGAGGAAAAGATTATTGAAGATAGTATACCAACTAAACATTAACTACATTCAATTTGAAAGAGTCGGTCGGAAATGTTTGTTGCTGTTAGTATACTGTTACGTTAAATTAAATATAATAATGTTATAATAGAAATTTCATAAGAACAATCCACTTTCAGTGTATCATCAAGACAAAATAACAGTATCTAATCTAAAATTTATCTGAATCATCACACACCTGTATCTAAGTACACTGGTATTTACGCAGAAGATCACATGACTTGCACTCGGTGATCTAATTGTTATCAATTTGATTAATCGTTGAACAACTCAATGAATTGATCATTTTGTTTACATTTGAGCAACAGGTATTTAAATTAACGCAAAAATAATATTTTGTAAATAGTATTTTGTAGGGTTTCGATGCAAGTTTTGCCTTCATTATTCAAAAGAAAGCAATGATTGGTGTTGCTACACTTTTACTAAGTATGTACCCAAAAAGGCTTAAGGCCCACTTAATGGTTGTTGGAAACAATTATGGTAGCATGTGAATGCGCGATATCACAAGCGCATCGCCTTTTAAATGACAGTCAATTCAGTCATGGGTCTGACTTATTTGAATATATACAAACATAGATGAAGTTCTAAAAGCCCTCCAAAGAAGTGGGGCGCAAACGAAACAAAAAAGAGTGGATAACTCTAGTTGTTGGGAGCTAAGATCCTCTTTGGGTCACTGATCTAACGTAGTAAGGTATATTAAATTTGACGAAAACATATAGAAATTCACAGTTTTATCTATTAATATAGAAAAAAGTTGGTGTATTCTATAAATATAGAATTTACCTTGAGGTCTCTGTGTACGATCCGCCTCTCATGACAATACTCTACAGCAGACAGGATTTGCCAAAATTTTCTTCTTGCAGCCTGCTCCGCCATGCGCCCGTATCTTGCAATATAATCTACAACAACGATAATATTTTTTTTATTTATTGATGAGTAACATCTCTCCTGTCATCATTATGTAAAAATCATATGTAAAATGGACGGGTACTGGGGATGGCTTTAACTATTGCTTACATGTATTTATTTGTAGTGCTTATATAAACCAGTGATATTGTATAAAATAAACTTGCCTAAATAACTAACGAAACTTCTCCGTTTTTGTGACTGTAATATCTAAGAGGAATATTATTGTATTGTAAGTACCTAATTTAATGGTTTTTGTAAGTTTATCTTCATACCTATAGAGAATTGATACCATTTCTGCTGCATTTTGTATTTGTATTACGAAACCCAGAGTAACATAGCGATTTTTATGAGTACATACAAAAAGTATTTTATGTTTCTGAATATATTTTTTTGTCATACCTTTTCCTGTAATTTGTGGATGTGATTTCGAGTTTCGTGTGGGTTCGGTAGAGTTGCCCGTCAGATCCGTTTTTACAAGGATATTAGCCAAGCACCTCACTTTAATGAGCCAGGTGAGAACTGAAGTCATTAAATATTTTAGTTTATTGCTGTTAGACACTCTCATGCATATTTTTTAATCAAATATAGCTTTTTCTTCTTAATATCGTTTAGATTCTGGTAGAGACTGCTCTAACCTTAAGACCGCTTTTTGTATAGTATTTCTACTTGTGAAACAATAAAGCGTTAATATTATTTAGGTATTTGAGAAAAGTGTCTCTCTTGATCGGTATGTAAATTTCAGCATCACGTATTAAGGCAAAATCAGATTATGATATATTTTTTTATATTTGTTTTACTGAAAACATTTGCCGTTATTTATTTTACTAAGGAAAGGTATATTCTATGGCCAGACTACTAACTCGTTGTTAGATGAAATTATGTTTTTTTTACAAAACCAATTTTTTTTTAATTTATTTCATAATGTTTGTGTATCTACATATTCAATGTGTCATAATAAATCCAAACTACGCATTACATAAATAGGTTTTCATAAGAACTTCAGAATAAATAATAAGTAGGTATGTAAGTTAAACTAAAGATGTGTCAATCAATCAAAACCGCCTACGTAAAGCAATTCACGATATAAACAAAATAAATATTTTCTTAAACGTTTATCTGACGCTGGCGTTTGCCTCTAAGTTATCTGATAGCATTATTTCTTATCAATATCACAGAATTAGTAATAGTTGTCAATATGACAGGTCATTTATATTGTAGGTATTTTGGAATGTTCCACTGTAGCGCATAGACGAACGAGTTGACAATGTCAATTGATTCGTTGCTATATTACAGAATATAATATAGATACCTAATAGTAAAACGTAGCTATATGGTGATAGATAGCACGTATAGTTCAGGCCAAGTACATATTATTTGATTCTCATGAAAGACAAAAATTAGAATTAGTCATTGTTTTACTATTCTTATTCTAGCCTATTTATAGTTAAAGGAACCTGAGAGAATTCATTTTGCAATTCAGTGACCCAAAATTCGACCGACAGTCGTTTGTTTGATCCAAGATACAAGTCATTACATTATATTCATCGACGTCAACGAACTCTGATCGGTGACCTAGCCAGTCTAGGTTATCCTGTTTGAAACAAGAAAGAATTTTGCAATAAGCATCTGTTGTTTTAAGCATTTTGTTTTGTACTAAAATTCGCGAAACATGCGCCATTATGAAATCATCTGCTACAGGTGCAATCACCAGCAGAGGTGATTCGCGTCATTCGCGTGCGACACCTGCTAATGTATACACAGTGGAACCACGGGCATTATTTAACACTAGCTGCTGGCCTTGGGCCAAGGGGCCCTGGCTTCGCCCTCCTGGTACTCTGTTATGTCGCCTTAAAAACTCTATTTCCTATTTCAGTAGTAAAATTCGCTACTTAACTAAGACTTTATTAATATCTCTAAGATCCAAGTGCGAAAAAAGCTAACAGTACCAACTTAACAACGACTTTGATGCGATAGAGCCCTAAAATCCATCCCGTATAAAAAGAGCAAAATTTATCAGGTTGCAATAATTTCTAACGGTATGTAGGTATATTCATGAAAACGCCACCTTTTGGGTCTTTTTCGGGCGACTGTAGTCGGCTGTGCGCGAAATTGCTTTTCCCTCCCCCCTCAAACTGAGGCTCCGACGTTCTCCTGCTCAGTGACGTCATTGGCAAGTGCTGACGTCATACACAAAGCGGCCCCGAACTTAACGCCCTTAATCGATCTCTGGGTTAAAGTTGAATGCGTTTTACGATTAAGATTCCACAATAAAATATAGTAGATAGAGCGCTCTGAGTAGCTCTAAATCTTTATGGATGCCAGCGTAATTTTTAGTCTAAGAATAAACTCTCCCTTTCTTCTTGTGGAAGTCGTCATGATTATCTTGTTTATTTTTCGTGAAGGATTCCACTAACTACAGCATTCCCAACGTATCAATAGAATCCCTTCAAAGTCCATATAAATCCGCCATCCTATTCAGATTTTTCTTTTTTTGTTCTAGGTACCTAACTCCTTCTTGGTATTCCTATTCTCGTATTCACTCTTTCTTGCCTTTCGCATTAGTCTTCATACAGTCGCCGTGCCGTATCAATATATAATTTTATATGTATTTAGGGTATTTTTACTACAATAACACACGTTGCTAAATTAGAAACTTACCAAAAATTTCTCCTTTACTAGCATATTCAGAAACTATGTAAATCATATTCTTCGTCTCCATGACCTGCAAAAAAATTTAACAATTATTACACACTATATATAAACTACTACTTTATATACTAAATTGTGATAGGGCATTCAAGTACCTGGACTGCATGTGTGCAATCCAGGGATTAGTATGTAAGTTGTTTGTCGAAGGCCATTCAATATAAAAATTGCTTCATATCAACATTTCCTAATTTAAATTTCCGTTAATTCCAGTTTCTCGAGGTCTAAATGAGGTTGAATTTAAAATATTAACAAGGAAGTAATAAATTTATATTTATTTGTTTGTTTCGATGTGTACACATCACACACATAGATATAGTAATTTTAATGCAAACATATAAATATTAACTTCCTCTTTATAGGTTAGGTGAAACACACGTACGTAATAATTTTTTAAATAACCTGTTTAAATTTCAGGTGTGAGATATATTGATATCTTATACCACTGAGAAAATATGTTGTGTATAATATAATACTTATGACATTATATATCCGGTACAAATTTGTCTATACATCACTTGAGTATTTTATATAATTACTAGCTGTTCCCCGCGGCTCCGCCCCGCGTGGGACTCGGTTATATCGCGCCCAAAAGTAGCCTATGTTTGACCTCAAGTAATTAACTACATCCCTACCAAATTTCATCACAATCGGTCCAGCAGTTTAGCCGTGAAGAGGTGACAGACAGACAGACAGACGTTCGCATTTATAATATTAGCATGGATTACTCTACGAGATATCGTAATATGATCGTTATATGGTCTAAAAACAAACAAATAATGAGAAATCTTCTCCTATATGACGTCTTGGCTAATCATGCTGTGAATCTGAGTCGCTATGTTTCAAGACTGTAAAAATATTCTAAGAACCGTTGTTGTAACAGCCATTTTTAACCGACTTCAAAAAAAAGGAGGAGGTTATCAATTCGTCGGAATGTTTTTTTTTTATGTATGTTACCGGATTCCTCGAAGACGGCTTTACCGAATTGAAAAATTTTTTTTTAGTTCGAGAGGGTATACTTTCCAATTGGTCCCATATTCAGCAGGTCAGGATCTGATGATGGGATCATGGAGAAATCGAGGGAACTCTTCTAGTTTTGTATTGGGCATGGGTATTTTTTGATATATTCCATGTTAGTAAGGTGAGACGTAGGTGAAACAATGTTGGAAAATTTAACCCACTTTCAAAAATGCGTGGTATTTACAACTTTTTGATTGAAATATATCTTGCTTGATTACTCAAAGGCTACCGAATCGATTTATAAAATTCTTGTTTTGTTAGAAAGGATATACTTTCTGGATGGTTCCATAGTCATCAGATCAGGATTTGATGATGGAATCATGGAGTTATCGAGGGAACTCTTCAATTTTTATTGCGATTTGGGTAGTTTTTTCCATGTCAATAAGGTGAGACGACGCTGATGACGTTTACCCGACTTTCCAGTGTTTACAACTTTTTAGTTTTAAGGCATTGCGTATTCAAAACCAAAAAGTATAAAATAATTGTTTTTGCCTAAAAAAACGAAACCGACTTCAATTCCTGAACTAAAAAGCATGATATAATTAATACATTGTTGTTTAAATATGCTTCATATCAAACATTTTAATAAATTTGAAGTTGGTGCCAATTTTACGAATTCGTTGACTAGCTGCTGGCTCGTTAATTAGCATATTTTATTAAAAGAACCGGCACCGACTTCAGATTTATTAAAAATTTTGATATGAAGCATATTTTAACAACAATGTATTAATTATTTCATGCTTTTTAGTTCAGGAATTGAAGTCGGTTTCGTTTTTTAGGCAAAAACAATTATAATTAAGTCAAGTAACGTAGGCCTACTTTACAAATTCATGTTCTTCAGTGTAAAGCTGCAATTCCATTGCTAGTTTAGCATATTTTTGGGAGGGAAGATATGTCGTTCATGAGATTTAGAATGAATAGGGCATTCTTGGGGTAAGTAATTAAAAGTTATTGCTACATATTAAGAACATTAGTACTTAACTGCAATATTTTAAAGGTCTTGTCATAAAATAGACCCGTTTAACTTTTTACACTGTCAAAATTTGAACGAGGTTCAAAATTCATCAATAGGAAATGACAACTTTACTTTTAAAATGTCTTCTTCTGTGTGTTTCAATTTAAACAGACAAATTAACGTACACAAAAGACAGATTATTTCTTTATCAAATGTTTGATAATGTTATTTTAATAATTATTTCCCATTATGTTCAATTAATTATAATTAATTGAACACAACGGGAAGTAGGTATCCGTAGGTAAAATGACGTAGAATTCGCCTACATGCTCATCCATAGCGAGACGAATTTTTCAACCAAGTACTGTGCTCAAGGCCAACTTAAATCAATCTGTTATAATATGCTTGGAACAACTAATTGCTTATTATTTTATTAAGAAATAAATTGCATATTACAAACAGAATATGCTGCACAAATGTGCTGAAATATTTTTAGTATTCTTTTTATTTCCATTCCATAGATCGATGGAAGAACGTAATTTATAACTTTGCTCAATCATAATTGAGATAATTATATATCATATAGTATCGAGAATCTGTGATAACGAGTTTGATTTTTTATTCAGTCATATTATTTTTCCTAATGACGTTAAGTTAGCATCGAACATTTATTTCATAAATATTAAGATATTTGCAGCAAAGCACGACATTAATAATATTCTACAGCACAGCAATGGATGGTCGCCTTAAACTCTGTCCGTGCCCGTGAACCGACCTCGGTCGATGTAAAAATGTAAACCATCACTAAAAATACATCTGAAATGTTCGTGACTCACTGTTTCTGTCTGTCTGTCTGAGGCTACGCCTTCAAAACATTCCGCATCGCGGAAGAAAATGTTCTTTTACTTTTGTTGTTGTTTCGTAATCAGATTATACTTACGTGCCAAACCTTTCATTGTTTTGTTTCACATCAATGTATTCTGTTTGTTTGATATTATTGTTTTGTTTTTACTTATTACTTACTTGCTGTAGCCCGAGGTTCGGCTCACGTGCCACCCCTTTATCTTAATATCTCGCTAAAATAAAGTCTATTTGAGAAACCAATGCTTTGTGCGAATCAAATCAAATCTATATATAGCCGTTCCAGTGTGATTGAATTACGAATATAATTCACATCTACGAATATAAGATAGTTTAGATTAGACTGAGTAAGAAACAACACACTGCTTTTACTCAAATTTCAGATGTATGGAAGAAAGCAGCTGAAGTGGCTTTTAATATTGAATGAAAAGATGAGATAAAATATTGACTGAGTTCCATCTGAGGGATATAGTAAGAGAGAGAGTTAGCCCAAGAATGAGATGGTCAGCTAATGAGGGTATTTGATAAGAAATAGCAAAGAATAGAGACGCATAGAAAAATGGAGCGCTTCCTATAGATACTTAAAGATCCGTATAAGCACAGATTATAGATTTCATTTATGTTTAAATTCAGACTACTATAGGTTGTGACCATTCTCGTCTAGAATTCACTGTACACACAGATGGCTTTACTGAACAAGTGAGTTAATTAACCGTTTTAATTACAAAGTAACAACGGATATGGATGTTTAATTGTACTGAATGAACGGAAACGTTCCTTTCCCGCGGCGTGAGGACAAAACAGTCGAGGCTCCATTCAAGATGACAGAACTGTTTGTTTGTATACAGACTCTTCATACAATTCTATATCTACTTAGCTTCATGTGGTGCAGGAAGTATAGCCGAAGTATTTACCAACAATTGCACGAAACTACTAACCTACATACAAATGTGTATTTGGCCACATACATTCCTAGCAGGTAATTTAAATGATCAATAAAAAAATTAAATCTTTCGTGCATTCACGACTAATTAAGTATTGTTAAACCTGTATCAGTTTTACTTTCTGTATGAATAATTAAGTATGTAAGCTACTACTAAGGCTACTGTAACAAGTGTTATTTATATATATCTACATTTCAAAATACCTCACTATGACGGTATAAAGTTTACTGGTTAGTAGCGGATATCTGTATGTAGAGTGTTTATAGAATGTTAGCTAAAATACACATTTTCTAACATTCCCATAAAACCTGACTATACCTGGCTGTTTTATTCCGGTATAGTCTGACATAAAATTTACTTTTGCATGTAACATAAATATTACATTTAGCAATCGAAAGTGAATCAAGGATTTGTTTCAAGTACGTCAATAAAATTACATTCTACGTATCGTCGGAGCATTTCCACAGGTGTATTTGCGAGCATTCATTTACCCATGTTGTGCAATTGTGCATGTGTTCATTCCTATGTAAATATGTGTCCATTACAGCACGTGGTCAGGAAGAGTACCGTGTTTGCAAGTGCTAAGGAACGAAACGTTATATATTGTTATTATTTTCTATTTAAATTAAATCTGTTTCAAATAGAAATAATAGGTGACACGAGCAAGTACGGTGTATCTCCTCTGACAACGGCAAACCTACACTGATAATTCGTTATTTTTTCAAAATTTATAGTCTGTGTCGTAAATGTAGAGTCACAATTCAAATTAAGTAAAAAGTCACATCTTATTAAGTGAGGAACTAATATAGTGAGTTATTTTCTCAGGTCATTGATATGAACGTTCTTTGTTAAACCAACATCTATGTGCCCTGATACAGCTACACCCCAATATAAAATTCGGCTAAAAATAGAGCGAACTTTGTCAAAGGTCATTTAAAAGAATTACTAAGGTTTCAACATTCGCTGCCAAATTCAACTTACGAGGAAATCGGATAATTATAGGCAGAAAATTCGGTGCAGTAGTGTACTAATTATAGAAATAATACGTGGAGGGTGAACTTTGTGTCGTCTCGTGTACATTGCTGAGCAAAACGTGCGAATGGTACACGGGATTAATAATTAATGCTGTTTTAAATTTCATTTTGATAATGAATTCTCATCAAATTACTACAAATGTCAATGGAGTACATTGACATTTGTAGTAATTTGACTTTCTTTCTTTTCTCACGTACTTTTTAATCTATTGACGTCATATACTATCGTAATGTAAATATAAGTAATTTATTTTAATAGATATCTGCTTAATTACTGTTTACACATCATTTAACATCAGGTATATCGCTGGTCAATCGCAAGACATTGTGAATATAACAAAAATATAATTGATTTCATAAACAAACAATTGTGCTAGAGCATAATAAATTTTTGATTATTGCCGTTTTGATTGAACTATGAATTTGAGTATTAAGGGTTTATCATATATAACTCGTTAGTAAACTTTATTTAAACCTACATGTCAGACCCGCATCATAATTCACATTGAGACAAATTATAACGTAGATAACCTCGTGTCACTAATAACAATAAATTATTTTATATCACAAATTGCGAAATAGGTATATAAAAGCTAACATCTTATGAAAATTATAATAAGGTCTGCCTTTCTGTATCTCTGTCTCTCTCTCTTTAGCATTTTAAATAAGGTTGCATCCTCTTTCTAGTTGGTTTTATTTACTCCGAAGCAATACATAATCAAGCAAAAACAACATATCAAACTTTATTCTAATATAATATCATTATAAGTCATATAATTATGATAATTCTTCATACACTAATACACACATATTAATAAACTAATAGTAATACACATACTAATACACTACCTAATAGTTAGGTACAAGTATCCGCGTACTTTAATTTTTAGCCAGTGTCGTTGATTAAAACTTAGCAAGATTTAAGTACCTCATGGGAAAAAAAATAATCACATCCGTAACTTATGAAATGTACCAAATTGATTCATTTCGTATTCCTCAGGTAGATTGTATAAAAATATATATTTGGATACATCAACAGTGCGGAGCCAGGTCAAATAGTTAGTTTTAAACAAATGTCAAATTAATTTTCTATTTGAAATGAAGGTAAAATCCTATCATGAAAGGGTATTTGCTCTCGTTAAATTAGTTTTGTCCCATTTGTGAGATGAATAATTAGATTTCACTGTCGTTTGTCTCGGGATAGATGAAACAGTGCGAAAATATCGCAGTGAGTGACATAGCTATAAAGCTGTCAATAGGAACCCGTAAGCTGCTTTTGCGTAGCTATAATTGAAAATTTATCGCTAATTTTTGCATTCAATAATGCGTATTTACTAATCCCTAGTCGGAATCCAATGTCTAAGTGAAACTAAGAATGGGTATAGAACAATTTAAAACTATGAAACACCAAGATTTCGGACCAAAAAAATAAGCTGAGTTAGAAATTGCTAGTAATTTTTACTTTACTCTTGCTTTATTTAATCATAAAGTTTTCCCGCTTGGTTGATTTGAAGCCTGTTCTGTTCTCTTTAAAGAGGCATTATACAGTACAAACATGGGTATTGCTAATCATATAACAATAATTACAAATAGGCAAATAGCATGATAACAGTGCTTCGGCTGAACCATACTCTGAACCCCGCAATTTTACTCTTGTGGGATATGTATATTTTGGCCCAGTTTTGGATATCCAAGGATATTTAAGGTGAACGTTGGCACGCTAGGAAGAATATTTCTTTTCTTTGAAAAAAACAGAAATGTCAATAACATGGAAACCGGATCCAGAAATAACGTTGGCCATGTTGTTACTACTTGGCGATTTATTAGTAGTTAAGGTGAGTAGGTATGTTACGTAGCCCTAACAGTCAGTTTGTTTGAAAAACCTACTCACTAATAAGCCTTTTGTTTCCATAGTTCTTGAGTTCGTATGCCTGTGCTAAACAATCAAAGTCATGAATGACCCTTTTTATTCGACCAAACACGATAATGTTTCACAACACTATGAATATCATGAACATCAACGCTAGTCTTTGTCACTCACTTAGGTTATTTAGTCATATCGTTTGGAATACAAGGTTAATTATCTTTACACATCCTAGTGTCAGAATTTTTTGAAACAGTCTCACAATTTTTGAAGCACGGTTTTCTTATGGAATAATTTGGTGGTATATTTTGGTATAAGCACTTTTTAACTCTAACTTAACTTGAACGTGAGTAAATATACCAATTTCCAGATCTAAGCATTATAGTTTTTGCCCCGCAATTATGGGATGAAACAACGACGAATATTTGGTCTCATTTATTTCCACTTCTGCCACATACAGGTACGATCTATAGATCGTCTACGATTTCAGCATTATTTTATGATCAGCTCCGGCTGGCAGCCTGACGTCACCTTCATTAGGTACAATTTTGTTTGTAGAATCATCAGTACTCGAGGTACAAAGTAAGTTGAAAGGTTTTTAATTATTTTTTGCCTCTTACGACACATTTTTTCTATTTATTTTTCTGTGTACATCAATAAGTGAGTTCGCATAAAAAATTAATGAGAACATCACGTAAATCTACCACTTCCACTAGATAAGAATAGTTTATTCAAAGAAGCACCAGTGTTTCTGTACAACTTTGCTGTCCTTTGTGATGTAGACTTGTCGTATCGATAAGCCGATAAAAATAGACACTCAAAAGACCTGGGAGTCGTACTTCGACAAATATTTAATTAAATAACACGAAAATCTTTTTAAATAGCTTATTCTCGAATACCACCAGAGATAAATGTAGTGTACTACACGATGACAATCACTACCAATGCCTGTTTATGAGTTCAGTCAGGTAAGGGATATTACGCATACTTATCCGTAGAAGTAAGTACGTATAACCATTGAAGGACGTTTTAATCGTTATTGCCAGAGTTAACATAACCGTACCCTACCTGCTCGAAGAAGCATATGTGGCTAAAGTGTTAACGGTTAATTCTGTCCCAGTGCCTCATTCTCACCAGACTAACGGGGTAATGTCATTAGGTATTGTTGTCATAGTCGTGTAACATAATTGATTTACTTATATACACAACACACTTTACCATACTGAAGGTAATTAGTGATAAGCCAGATTGCCAAATTGTGAGATACTGGGTACATGCGCATGCGTGTGTCTATGGGACCTCACAATTGGCCAGGGAAATATTTAGGTTAAGATAAACATAGGATGTAAGATTGTATTTACTAACAATTTATGGACAAGACCTGAAATAAATGAATTTTATTTATTTTTACAATAATTGGCGGTCCTTTTTTTTGAAATCTATACCTATCTCATTGGTGTTGCCGATTCTAAATAATTTACGGGTTTCAAAAATAGAGCCCTTATGATCCTGACGATTGCAAGTAATACTGGATAATGGGTCATATAATACACGCTAGAGCACGTAACTTTGGAGACATTGTAATATACATTTACAGTAAAGTACAGGACAGTAAAGGCAAATTCACACTACGTTGCAATGTATAAAATTTTAAGAAACATGACACTTAGCTTGAGTGATGTAGCCGGATATGGTTTGAACAACAGAAAAATCAGCTCAACTCAATCAAAAATTAAAATCGTCAGAAGAAGGGATCACAAAGTTTAATTAAATTAGCATGATGCTCAATAATCAAACAATAATAAATAATAATTTATTTATCTGACGGTAATCTAGATACTAAACGCATATTGCATTGAAACATAACGTACATCCGTAAATAATATACCATTTTAACGGGGTAACATAATGGTCGTCATAGTCATACACTGATGGTGCACTCATCATGCTCCATCGACCAGCAAGTCACCACTGATTCCTACAATTTGTTACAATACTAACGGGTGCTGTACAGTTTACGACCGATGACCTTCTGGACAAGTCATTGCCTTTGTGTTATGTATCCGTTATGCTTCAAGTGATTGTTGTAACTTGTTTGTTGTTCCCACCAAAACTAACTAGTACTTAAGTATTTAAATGCCGTAAGATGGAATGAAGATGATGAACCTATCTTCATTCAAGAGAAGCTAAGTGTTTTCATTTGTTTCCAACTTACGTATTTTTTATATCATGACTAGCGACCAAGCCCGGCTTCGCATGGGCATAAAAACCTTTCTCTAGAATCACTATCTATTAAAAAAACCGCATCAAAATCCATTGCGTAGTTTTAAAGATTTAAGCATACAAAGGGACAAAGGGACAGAAAAAGCGATTTTGTTTTATACTATGTAATGATTTAAGCAAACAGGCACACCATTATAGACGCTTTTTTTAAACACCCTTCTGCCTTCTTTAGATTAAAAAATTATAGAAAGTTACGGAATTAACCAAGAGACAAGTATTAAATTAATAACCATCAAACTTGAATTTCGAGGTCAAGTATTTCATGTTCATTTCCAAAAAGGTTATTGATGATCACATTTCTCAAGTCATGGTCGGTCAAACAATGTTTTTATTGCATAAAAACTTGGTTATTGAATAAGTGTCCTTACTTTTTGTGGTATGCTATGAAGGCAAAATTTTGTTCACATTAGTCAAGTTGATAGAACTTAATACTTAAAATTTTTGATTTTTCAATCAAAAATTAAAAGTATGTTAATTTTCTTTGCTAACATCCCACTTTGGACATTATTATTCTCAAATTATATTAGTTTCATCACTTATATGATAAGCTACGAGTAGCTATAAAATGTACCTACTACTAGTATTATCACCTAAGACTGCCGTAGAATTTATAAAATATAATATACTTTTATTTAAGCCTTTCATTATAATTTACTTTTATTTATTTTGTGTAATAAAGTTATTATAAACACAAACAAACACTTTCTGTCCTTACCTGAGTGAATTTTTCATGACATTGACCTTGTTTAGTTTTAGTACGGGTAGTCAAACATAACTAGGTCACTTATGAAACCTATTCAAATTTACTTAATTAATGCTGATGATGTTCATTAGGTGCGGTTAATAATTATATGACTAAGTATCTTATTTTTGACTGAAATTGAATTAGCGATAAGTCCATTGTTGTATCTAACCCAGTTTTGTAAAACATATGTAAACATTTGTTCGGTACGATAAAGATTGTATTGTAAAACTGTTAAAAATACCGAGGAAACACATCAAAAGGCATGTGATTGACATATCATGTTGATGTCAGCGAACCCAATGACGCGAGTGATGCGTGGTGGAAGAGACACGCAAACCACATCACATTTGCTTGTATATAATCAAATCGATCATTACCGCAAAATATCATCGTAAACAAGATATTGTAACCATATGATAGTGATGTTAAAAATACAGTTAAGTATGTCCTTTTTTATACGACTTTGTGGTCAGTCAAGCATACGGCGTGCGAATAGTGGGCGCGTGGAACAGTAGCCACGGAGGATAATATAGATACCGTATCACGCAGTTTTCTGTTTTTAGATAGAATTCTGTCAAGCCGACAAAATGGTAACTAAGGATTTTCCATCCATCCTAATGCAGTCGTGTTTGTAATAATTAATGACAGAATGACTTGTCTCCCGTGGTGGCAGTCCTAGCGAACTTCGCACATAAAACTTATATGCAAGTATATCACTACGTCTATTTATCACAAGGGTATACTTATTACTTCGCATTGTAATTAAGTATCATTAATTAATCTTTGTATTCTTGAGTCAATAAATATTATGGTTATTTTTTTATTTTTATTTATTTAACATTTTACAAAAATTGTTACAAAACATCTGATTTGATACATTTCAATAAACCACAGAGGTTTGTAAAAAAAATGCATGGTCTCCATAGTAAGTTAAATATAAATATAATTAAAAGATAAGTGAACGAAAGTCAATGACATTTATCACATTAGATACGTGCCATTTTTTGTTCTTTCCAATAGGTACATATGAGCAAAAAATTAAGAGTTGAGATAACACGATCATTAAAGCCTGATACTTAGGGATGGTATCTTATAAAATAATACTATAGCCTGTAGGCTATAGTACAAACGCTCCACCGGCGAGTGAAACCGCGGGAAATAGCTGGTTTTTAAATATCATCAACTTCTCAAAAAAATTAGAAATAATTAAATAAGTGTTACTAACCTGATAAAGCTTAATTATGTGAGGATGATCCAGCCTCTTCATGATGTCCACTTCTCTGTAGACCTTCTGAAGGTTGCTGGCATCTAATTGTGATTTATCTATTATCTTAATTGCTACCTGAAACAACAAAAATATCACAACTAAGCAACGAATATAATGCAATAGCTCCAACAAAAGTATATAAATAGGGTTTTTTAGAGGTATTTAAATTCTAAATTAAATAAAACACGTAAAAATAAATTTCATCATCAGGGTTTTGGTTTTAATTAAAACTGGCTTTCGCTCGCGGCTTCGCCCGCATGAATTTCCCTATGTCCTTCTCAATACTCCTAGCTATGTGTATGCGAAATTTCAGAGAGATTGGTTCAGTAGATATGGTGTGAAGAGATAACAAACAAATATACAAACCCACTATCCAATTTTCAAATTTGTTGGGATAACTGAAAACACCAGAATATTGTAACATAGCTTATTTTTGTAGGATGTAAATTTATTATAGCCCCATTCCTACCCTTCGTGGAAAGCAGGCGTGATAGATACTACACAAATATGTTTCAACAATCCACAGGCATTACCTACATGACTCTCAAAATACATAAAGCATTGTATTTTTTCAGCACTCATAACGGAACAAAGCCGTTAGATTTGCAGACAGAGGTTATGACGTCAAGCCGAGCGTCATTTCTGAACGATTGAGCCAATTGACGTGATTGGAGTGGTCACCCGCCGCCGCGCTGTTCCAACCCAATGGAAAGGTTCAAGCAAAGAAAGGACTATTATATATATTTCCATAAATTTGTCTATGAATAGAATTGTATGGGGAGAAATTGAGGTATCAGTAATCACTATCACTACATAGTATAAAACAAAGCCGCTTTCTCTGTCCCTATATCCCTATGTGTATGCTTCAATCTTTAAAACTACGCAACGGATTTTGATGCGGTTTTTTTTAATAGATAGAGTGATTCAGGAGGAAGGTTTCGCGGGTCGCGTGGGTCGCTAGTCATACATAAATGAACTAACTTTTAGTTTTAGTGCTAGAAATAATATCGATAAAGTTCACATCATATTATTTCTTACAAGTACTACACACACAGATCCTAAAGATCTGCTGCATAAAAAATGAGATTGAAGGTTGCTGAAGAAGACCATCTTTGACACTAGGATACTAAAGATTTTGCCTATTATAATCAAAGATAAATAAATAACATAAGAATACACTTTAATATGTTTTTCGTTTTTCCCTATAAAATGTGTAACATCTATCGAGCAAATTCCTTTGCATTCTTACATAAGGATAGAAGTACGATTAAATAAATAATAAAATATAAGCTACCTACCTACTTCTATTCGTCAACAAACATACAATGTCGAAATAAAATTTTAACAAGTTAACGCTTCACGAATTTCATGAGTTGCTCTGAAGTTGCTCTGCGGCCGGGGGATGCGAAATCCCGTGTGAATTAAAATATGATTAAGTATTTCTAATCCGAATTTTGTCGGACTGAGTGCTCTTGGTTTTAAAACTTTTCCACCAAAATTAAAAGGAACGCTTGTGACTAGACAAACTAAATATGTTACAAAAAGCAAGTTATGAAACAATAGTAAAATTGTACTTAGATTGATTTAATTTCACAAGCCCTTTTGAGTCGGTTTCTAATTTATTTAGATTTTAGACCAATGAAGTTGGTAACTGTATAATGAAGTGATTGGTAGGGTTTGGCATGTATTTTCTGAACTAGTGTCAAAAACCCAACACGTCATTTACTTACTCCACAACGAAAACACAACCAGGTATATAATCCTTAATTTACGCCTTTGTTTCGTCATATTTATCAAAGTTTAAAAATAAACTACAGATCCCAGTTTTAAACTACGTATATCGAAATACTTTCATTAAAATTATCTACATTGCAGCAAAATACGTAGAAAACGATTGCGAATACATAAATTATAACAAGATCATTAACAAAAACTTGCAATGTCAATTAAGCGACACAATAGTGAGAATACGTTGACGAAAGCGGGTGAATCAAGAACGTTAGTGGCTTTGTGAGAATGTTATGTACTTAATGACTAGCAATTTATCACGATCCCACCTGATTTTAAGTGCAGATTTGGTCTAAAATAGAGCTTGCTGGTTCATTATCATTTTAGCGGCAAGCTGTCCACATCTGGACAGACGACTCCCACAAGGATTTTCAGAATGAACAGAGAGGTTACTACCCTCTCTTAAAACCATGACAGATCCAGTGAGTAAGCGGGAAAGAGCGATACAAGATGTAATGCGCCACCCCCTTACTCACTGGATCTTGCATGGTTTTAAGAGATGGTGGTAAGCCACCAGATGCAAGCGGCCTGCATCCAGCACTTGCCTACGATCTTCTTCAAGTCATCTGACCATATGGTCGCGGTGGGTGTCCGATACTGCTCTTGCTGGTGCGTAGTCGCCATTCGAGAATCGAGGTTCATAGCTTATTTATTAGCTTTAGCCAAACGTTCGCATCGGTCGTTATTCACAATTGTTTTGTACAGATAGGAACAGGATACAGATTGTAATTGCAGCAATATGTGAGCGGTCAGTCGGCGACATTGACCTCATTGTTGCGATAGCTGAATTACGCACGTCTTTACGTCACTGACCCCCCCTCGTCGCAAGCAATTGTTATCGTTAATTTCGAATAATGCCTGTTTCCCGCAGGTATGTTGGTAGTGATTACTATTTGCACGATTCTAAGAGATCTCTCTAGCTTCCTACTCATCACTTTCGCCGATTACGGACAAATATGCCTTTTTTTACTGCTTTTCTTCTTTGCCTATTATTTCTATTTCTAGATTCTATATTTTAAATAAAAAACAAAAAGAGCAATGTCATGCCAAAAAAGGCCATAGAAAAATACTTAAGTTGATATATACCCTAATCGGCAACTGTACTACATAACCAACTTTTAGCGTGACAATAAAAATTCACACAAGCGACGGCGGCGTAGCAAATGAAATCAAATATTGGACGATTTAGAATTGCTACAGTAATATTTTGCCCTATATCGGATAAGATTGAGTATAAAATTCGAATGGAAAGATCTAGAAATAATTTAAATATTGGCAGCCGGTAGTAATAAAAGAATGCACGTGCTTTTCATGAGAAACTCACATGTTAATATTGAATAGATCACATATACTAAACATAACAACATATATATTCCTAACATATCACAAATTAGAATTAATATTCATGAAGATAAATTTTTATTAGATATTATATTTATTCACCTATTGTCTTCCAATTTAAACCGCGGCCTTTGACTTTTGTCTAACAAATACCTAATTACGAGAATATATGAATTAGGTTCTAGAAAATACTGTTTATGAAAATACTACCGGAAAAACATTAAGCATGTGTCATTTTTCAAAGTCAACCGCATTGTTGACTATATAAATTTATACACAGGTTGATTATGAATATTGTTAATTATATAAAAATTTACTCGTGTAATCGACAGTCCTCTACTAGAAAGAAATAGATAGTTATACATAGAATTAGGAAGTGGGGCAGCCTCTACAATAAACAGTTAATATTTTTAGTATTTGGTATTTTACATAATATTAAAGGTAGTTGGTATTTTCTGTTAGGTAGTGTTTCGCAAAGTTGGTATTTTACGGATTTGGTGGTATGATTATTTCGAATTTCATGTAGAGTTGACGTTTTCCATTTGTGATATTGTGTTGTGCGATTCTGATTCTAAAATATATAATCGCTCTTTACGTACCTACGAGAGCGATCAAGTTAAATTTTACAATGG
This sequence comes from Apomyelois bistriatella, assembly GCA_947044815.1. NCBI lineage: Eukaryota > Metazoa > Arthropoda > Insecta > Lepidoptera > Pyralidae > Apomyelois > Apomyelois bistriatella. The sequence continues at coordinate 8,304,439 of OX345703.1, forward strand.
GGTACTTAGACATGCCATTAACATGCTCCAATTATCTTGTTGAGACTAACTCATGACAAAAGTAGGTCAATGAGAAACCTCGATTACCAATTATATCACTCACTATGTTGGGTATAAACGGACGTGAAATTTATCATTTAGACTATACAGGTCATGTTTCATATTCAAAGATTGTAGCTGGAAGAGAGATAAGATATGCCTCAGTATTTTCTATTGTCACACATCTTTAATATAAACAAAATATAAAAGGCAAGCGGGCATTGAGGAAAAAAAAATGAATACAGTAAAATAGCAGCTCTGTTTAAGTGTTAACCACTGATGTACCTAAACTTTTGCAACATGAGTTATTCAGAAATTTGTACGAGTTTTCCTAAACTTTTTACACAAAAAAGTGTTTGTCTATTTTTCGTTACTTTCACGAATAATCTATAAAATGATGGATTGCGGTATAAAAATGTAAATCCCGATAATAAGCAACGGCATTCAAAGCAGGTAAAAGGTTACGCTGATTGATTGATTGATGATCTCCGACCGGTTTCAGCCATGGTGACTGCTTAAACTCCTAGCCCGCATTTTGGCGCTCGTACGCCTGAAGATGGCACGCTACTGCACTTACGAACATGTTTTTCAGTAATAGTGTGTTAGCAAAAACCATACAATAATTCAAAACCCTTCGTTTGATTACGTCTATATTAATGAAATGCACCCAATGAACTCATCAAATCGAATTCATATTCAAGAACTTTTAAAATCGACTTGTTCTCGCAACTAGTAGGTAGGTAGTTCAGGTTTCCAGATCAAAGTGGATTAGTCTGTGCTCCGGAAGGGACGGCCTTTTAAACAGACAAATGCAATGCACAAACGTACATCCGCCCATTGGATGATAACCTTTACGGTTGCTAAGCCGAAGGGTCACTGGGCTGCATTGTCTGACATGAATTCGTATGTAGGACTGATATCAGTGCAGCTATTCCCAGACAGAATGATATAGTTTGACACACTTAATGTGTGTATATTTTTCATGGACGTGCTGTGCTATTGACGATCTAAAGTATTGCAATAAAATAAACTTGTCTTTATATTACAGATTCTATGAAAAGATTGATTAAATTGACTTAGTGCTTAAGTAGCTAAGAAAGTATCAGGCCACGAAATAATGATTGAATAAATAAATAATATAGAAACAAATCACACAGATTTCACCAATACTCGTTTTAAAATTACCGTTTCTTTATCTTTGGGACCTAGTTTTTAATAATATTTATTTGTCTTGTAAGTAACAGTCTAGATCTGGCTTTTAATCAATATAATTATAATATACAGAAAACAAGTAATTTAACTGAGCAGGTTTTAAAGAATAATGCTAACTTTGTATAATCACAGAATAGTACTAATGTAGTAACATAAATTTTTAAAAGTCATTTCTCCAACGACGTAATTCATAATATTATGTATAAAAGTAATCTGTTTACGAGTAAATGAGCCAATGCCTGAAATAAAATGTTGTTTTTTGATATCTTCTCAGTGCCAGTGGGTACCGTATAGATAAAATTGTTTTCATACTTCATACATTTGATCTATCTTAAAAGAAGCGCTTTTTCCAAACTTTGCATGTTATTAAACTCGATATAATTTTTTGCTGACTGAACGATATAACCAACAAGAAATAAATTTGTAACTCTACACTTTCTAAAGAAGGAGTGTCTTGAATTTACTAACAATAATATTTACAACGCAAATGGAACTTCAAAGTACATTACACAAGTTGATTACAGTAATTAAATATTTAAAACTATTAATTCTAATTATTTATACACAAACTTATTTTACATCCAAACACATCCGCCAACATTTTTAAAATGATTGAAGGACTTCAAGAAATTTAAGTGGATTTTTCCTTAAAGAGAATTAAAATTAAACAACATTTCGTAAAGATAGCCAAATATTTGCATGATATCTGAGTCAGTAAAACGCTGGGATGATAGAGAGAGTGAGAGTAAAGAAGAGACAATAATAGTGAGATACCTTCTTTTCATTTCTTATCGATGGTATTATTTTGTCAGCTCAAAAACAAGCCTCTTGAACAGCTCTGTCAGAACCCATTCGTGGTTTTTAACAAATGCGCCATATTTTAAGAAAAGAAACCACAGTCGCATCGGTTTTTTTGTGCCATCAGTAATACCCCACCTGCTAAGATTGTCCCTACACCGATCAACCAGGGTACGCAGCCTATTGAGAGACCTCCGCACCACACAGACCAAGGCAAGTTATGGACAACGGGAAGTACCTCTCGGCATATGAACTAACTCAGTAGTAACAAGTAAATATTTTTGTCAGACGCCATAAGGTCAGATAAGAATTGAATTGTTGAAGTATATTCACCTGTCGCGAAGTCGCGATAACTTATCGATATCGATAAAAATATTAAACCCCAATGACGTGCGAGACGTGACGTGTGGTAGTGGTTGTGATTATTTATGATCAAACTCTGTAACATATGCGCAGATTTTCATCATCATCATAATACCCCATTTTTCTCCAAAGTCGTGTATTAAGCGTCTTTATGTATACGAAATAAGAAGAGAAAGCCTCAAAAAGTGTGACCAGTTTTAAGATACTTATTTTCATAACAGTATTTATTTTAATAATTAGTTTTACTTTCATCCTCATCATTATCATTTCAGCCGCATGTTGTCCATTGTTAGACATAGGCCTCTCCTAAGGATTTCCAAAATGACCGGTTGGAAGCGGCCTTCATGCGCCTGCCTGCGACCTTCTTTAGGTCATCTGACCATCCAGTCGGTGGGTGTCCGATGCTGCGCTAGCCGGTGCGTGGTCGCCATTGAACCTTTCTGCCCTATCGGCCATCAGTTTCATTTTATTTTAGTTTCTTTGTTTTAGTTAAATTTATTAATGTTGTAAATACTCTATTAACTTGTTTGAATAAATAAAAGGCCTTTTATATAAAGAATTGTACAAATTATTTTCGGCTACAAATATACCACTTTTACTCTACTTGAATGTAAATGATTACAGTTTATTGCCAAGCTATTTATGAGCTAACAATATTCTGTCTAAGATTAAGTATCTAAATGGAAATCTAATAATAAATGAATAAGGCCTACATCGAGGGCGCGGCGTCGTCGTTCCGACTCTTGCTAATTTCAAATTAATGAAGACTAATTTCATGGTCGGATGCGAAATTGATCCGATAACATACGAGCGTGTTCACTGACCGAGTATGATCCGAGTATGTATTGATATTTGCAATATTTACAAGTTATCATATAGTGCGTACAGTGAGAAGCATTTAACAATTACGGAAGCCTCAATTGTTTGTCCGTCCGTCTGTTTGTCCAAGTCTATATTGTGAACGGAATTAGTCATAAAACTTTTTTTATTAATTTTATAATTCTGTTGCTATTTATTACAGCAAAAATTAACGAAAAAGAATTAAATTTTAATACTTGAATGTTAGAAACAACATATTTTTTAATAACTGTTGGTGTGTAAATCCAACTCGGGTTTGGCATAATATCTAGTATATTTATGTTAATTCTGCAGATAACAATAACGTTATATTTAGAGATGTCATATCAAACATACAACTCTATATGCGATAATAATATAAACTTCATAACAATTTTAGTAATGAAAATGTACAAATTAGTGTCATGCATGTTAGTTAATGTAGGTACTTTAGGTATTATAATTATGATTTATATAGTTATTAGCTTAGATCCAAATCACTAATTTTGTGTTTTGAAGTCAACGTTAATTTTTTGAGACACGAGTTCGTGATTTATATAAATGTATATTACTTAGCCCACCATCACACCTACTTGCTAATAACCTAAGGACGTCAAACTTAAGTCAATGTAAATACTTCATTTGCTAACCAAGATCACAGACAACAGATTTTATTAGATTTTAATACAATCGAAGACAGTCAGATCATTACAATTCTTAAAACGGTCTAGTAAGGCTTACAATCGATTTCATTTAGGCACACGACTAGAATATTTGTGTATAAAACTACTATATCTATCAGCATTTTCGGGCTTTGTCCAAAAAGTTGATAGACATATCTCGTGACCGGAAGGCTGGAAATTACCTGGCACAGAGCGTTAGTATTGCCATAAAATTTGGCAATGCTGCCAGCTTCCTGGGCCCACTACCGCGGGGTGACATATTGCCGGGACTTCATAATTTGTAAATAACTTTATTTTTTTTATATACGTACGTTTATACGTAGTTAGTAGTAATATATTTTTTTGTTCTTAGTGTTTAATAAATTAGGAAAATAAACTATATTCGATGGGTAGATTTGAAATATGTAGGTATAATAGAAATAATGTACATTGTACATTTGTAAGAATACATTTGCGTCAATCCTTATCGTATACCTAATTACGATAACGTTAACACTTATGTAAAGAATCGTTTTATGCGTCCATTATGCGAGAAGGCGTAAGGATATTAGAAATAATATTTATTAAGAACTCTTAACTTAGCAGCTCTGCATGAACTACGGTCCCGTTTCACGTGGGGATTCGGGAATTTGTATTAATAAAACATAAAAAATCTGGTCTCGATATGTTAATCTACGAAAACTTTATCCAAAAAGCTTCGTCGTTCGTCGTTCTTCGTCGTCGTCGTCGTTAGCTACGGCGTAGCAAACTCGTAGCTTTCAGAAACTGTGTTCTATGTATCATAATAATATATTGATCGTTAAGCATTGAGGTTTAATCTCCAACACACAAATATCTGTGAAATAGTAATTGTTTCTGGAGTCCTTCTCTACAAGTGCATATTTATACTTTCAGCCTTACAGTTAGTATAAGAATTATCTACGCTTTAAAGAAAAGGTAAAAGTAGATTCTTTTTCTTAGTCGGTACACTCTTGCCAGAGTGGTCGTGGTCATCATTGTGTATTACGGTGAGTGATGTTCCTTGTGATACGACCTAATGAACCTAATGATATCTATTGTCAATTCTAGGGCAGGTCTTTGGTTTTGTTTCCAAAGTTTCGTGTACTAATTTGTAGAAAAGTTAGTTGAGTTTTAGATGTAACGCCTGATTTAAACAACCATTGTCACTGATCTAAATATCTTTGCTTGATATGCAATATCCTCGACCGAATTCAGGGGCACAAAGCCCTCGGGTGCCGATCAACAAGTCTAGACGACGATCAATATAGCGAGTGAAGCGAGACGGGGAAAGTGCGAGAGAGAAGGCGTGATTTGGAGTATGCATGTTTTAAGTACGATCGCAATTTCTCCGCGTAAAACTGAACTTTGTATAAGAAATTGCATCTTAAAATTAATGTGAATTACACTTATTATATAACATAAATTAACATTAATATGGGAGCTATATTATTTATTTATTTTAATAAAGAAACAATATACCTGTTATGCGTAGGTATGCATCTTAGGATTTATTCGCACGATTAGCATTGATTTTATTCAAATTAATATTAATCACACTAAATCATTATCGATTATAAATTCTATATGAACTACAGTTTACAATATAGTAGGTATTCTGTAATCTGTGGCATTATCTACATATTTTTGGCTATGCGCGCGCGTATTGTCTAATTTACATTTTTTATTTAATGAAAAACTGAGTTATTTTATAGAAATTAAGTTTATTCGAAGCCAGTGTAATAACGTACAACCATTGACGGTGCAGAGATCACAAAAAGAGCGGGAACACATTTTGACATTGACACATGCATGACGTTTGGGTGCGTTCTATAAATTCTTCATCCTCCCATAGACGCACACAAGCCCATTTTTAAATTGCAGTGTCTTAGCTTTGCTTGTGGTGTAGCCTTGGTTAAGACATCAGCCACCATGTCGCCAGTGCCTATGTAGTGGATAGCAATCCTCCCAGACTGCGCCTTATCTCGAACAAAGTGGTGACGAATGTCGATATGCTTGGTTCTGTGCCTGAAACTAGAAAGATCTGTAAGCTTGATTGCACTTTGATTGTCACAATAAAGGGTGACTGGTACGAGAGTCAAATTTGGCCAAAACTCTTCCAACATTTGTTTTAGCCACATTGCCTCTTGAGTGCAACTTGAAAGAGACATATATTCCGCTTCAGTAGTGGATAGTGCAACTGTTTGCTGCCTGCGGGAATTCCAAGAAATTGCACCACCTTGATGAATAAATATGTAACCCGTACATGATCTTCGATCATTTTCATTACTACCCCAATCTGCATCACAATAGCCATGCAATATTTCTTCCTTACTATCCATCTTATAATTTAATGTTAAATCTTGTGTTGATTTCAAATACCTTAAAATTCTTTTTAGACCATTCCAATGTTGTATCTCTGGTCTTGAATTAAACTTGCTCAGTGTGTTCACAGCGTAACATATGTCAGGTCTACTACCTTGCGACAAATATAATAGGCATCCAACTAATTCTTTATATGGGTAAGTATTTCCAATAGTCTCTTCATTCTCATTTTTCACAAACTGTGTCTTCGGTTCAATTGGTACTGCCACACCATTACAATTAGACATGCCAAACCTTTCTAAAATCTCCCTTATATAATTCTTTTGGTCGATACATAAAGTTCCATTTTGTCTATCTCTTGATACATGCCAACCCAAACAATACTTTAGTTCACCTAAGTCTTTCATCTCAAATTTAGACATTAATTTTTCTTTTATAAATTTCTTCATATCTTTTGAACTATTAAATAAAATCAAATCATCTACATATACTGCTAAAAATGTTAAATCTGAATTATTCTGTATTCGATAATAAATACAAGGATCAACCAGTGATTGTGTTAGACCGATCTCTTTCAATGTACTATCCAACTTCTTATTCCATTGTCTACTTGCTTGTTTTAAGCCATAAAGAGATTTCTTTAATAAGCATACTTGTGATTTGTTTTCTTCAAAATTTGGAGGTTGAAACATATATATTTCTTCTTCTATGTCGCCCTGAAGGAAGGCTGAGACAGCATCCATTTGTTCTATATCCATATTATACTTAACTCCTAATGACAGTAGGAGTCGCAGAGATGTATATCTGATTACCGGTGAATAAACTTCATTGTAATCAAAGCCTTTCCTTTGTGCACAGCCTTTTATCACAAGCCTAGCTTTGTAATTTACTATCTCACCTTTTTCATTCCTTTTTCTTTTAAAAACCCATTTGCAGGATATAGGTTTCTTTTTAGGTGGCAAATCACACAATACCCAAGTATTATTCTTCTTTAATGAAATAAACTCTGAATCCATGGCTTTCAGCCATTGCTGTGACTCTGGTCCAGACAGAGCCTCTTCAAGGGTTAAGGGGTCCTGGATTAATGCCATACACGCATATTCAATCCCATCTGCTTCATCCTCAGTATTACCTAACCATCTCCGTGGTCTAACGTTTACATAAGAATCGGGAGAATCAGTGAGTGTACAATCAGTGCTAGGTTCATATGTAGGATCTTGATTCTCAGTTGAATCTCTTGTTGAATCAAAACTTTCATCAGAACTAACAGTAGACTCATACGTATTATCAACAGCAGGGCTGGAAGTGGAGGTCCCTTCAACTTGACTGGTAGATTTTTCTAGGTCTAATGGTATTTGTAATCCAGTAGAAGGCATCTTTGAATCTGGCAATATTGCATTTTGCTGGCAGTCTTCTATAAATATCACATTCCTGCTCTTAGTAACCTTTTTAGTGTGTGGATCCAACAGTCTGTATCCCTTGGTATTCTCACAGTACCCAAGCAATATCATTTCAGTAGATTTTGGATCCCACTTCAGTCTCTTCTCTTTCGGCACATGCACCATGGCTTTACAGCCAAAGATTCTTATATGAGAAATATTTGGTTTGTTACCTGTCAATTTCTCCAGTGGTGTCATGTAGTTAAGAACACGAGTTGGGGAACGATTAATTATATGAGCAGCTGTCTCCACTGCCTCTGCCCAATATCTCTTTGGTAATTCAGCATCAAAAAGCATGCACCTGGCTCGTTCTGCGAGTGTGCGGTTCATGCGTTCAGCTAACCCGTTTTGCTCCGGGGTATATGGTGCTGTTGTCTGATGCCTGATACCATGACCTGCCAAGTAATCAGTCAGTTGTTTATTTATATATTCTAAACCATTGTCTGTCCGTAATATTTTTATTTTATAATTAAATTGATTTTCCATTTCCTTTTTATAGAGTTCAAATACTTGTTTAATATTAGTTTTATTTTTCAGAAAATATACATTAACTTTTCTAGAATAATCATCTACAAAAGTGATGAAATATTTAGCTGCACCCATTGATATAGTCTCCATGGGGCCACACAGATCAGAATGTATTATTTCCAATGGAGCACTTGCCCTAGTGCCAGTATTACTAAATGGAAGTCTAGTCTGTTTTCCTTTCAAACAGGTTATGCAATTATTTTCCTGAATTTCTGTAGAATTAATTAATTTTACTCCTTGAGTGCATAGTGGCAATCTGTTGACATCACTATAATTTAGGTGTGCCATTCTCCTATGCCATATATCTACACTATGACTATCTGAGGTTGAAACAAATGCATTGACCTTATATGTATTTAACTTGTACATGTTATTAGTTAGTCTCGCCGTTGCTACAAGTTCTTTATTTTTATTAAATATTTCACAACCAGTTTTATTAAATATAACTTGACAGCCATTTCTCGATAACTGACTAACTGACAACAAGTTAGCGCTTAATTGTGGTACATATAATATATCTCTTACCTGAATGTGGTTTACTTTGCCATTTTTATCTAAAAGATCCAGATCTACATTACCAATTTTCTGCACGGTGACGGATGTACTGTTAGCAACCATTATTTGTTGTATCGGAGGTGCCCGGACATTATACAAGCCATCAGACCTGTTGGTCATATGTAGCGATGCTCCTGAATCTACATACCAGTCCACATCATTTATTTGTCCATCTGATGCTGAAAACACTGCTGCAAAACCTTTATCACCATTTTTCTTCTTAGTTCTACAGAATTTACTTATGTGACCATACTTATTACAACTGTAGCAACGGGGACCACTGGGCTTATTATTTTTATAATCATTTTTGGGAGTATTTTTGTCATGCTTTGTGTAAAGAACAGAGACGTTTGTATCCTTGACTTCCTGAAGTAATTTAGTCTTTATTGAGTCTGTACATATCTTTACACCGGAGCTCTCAAGTCCCATGATCATTGGTTTGTAAATATCCGGCAAACCAGCCAACATTAGAGTGCCCAACCACTCATCATCGACATTAAACCCTATATTTCTCAATTTGTGAGCAGTGGTTACAATTTTGTTCACATAGTCTTCAATGCTTGAACAACTATCCAAAGTTGTGTTTACTAAATCTCGGAGCAAACCAACTTTTCTTGTTAAACCCGAGTCTTCAAACGCATTCTGTAGATTAAGCCACACCTCACGAGAAGTCTTTGCTTCCTGAACATGGATATAATTTATCGGATCCACGAGCAATATAATTTTCGACTTTGCTTTGAGGTCGCGTTTCGGATCTACAGCTTTATCGGCGGGTTCCACACATTCCCAAAGATCTTCGTGCTGTAGGTACGTCTGTACAGCGAATTTCCATGTGCTGTAGTTCTCTCTTCCCATCAATTTATCTATTTGGATGTTGGACATAGCCATTTCGGTACAATGAGATTGCAATTTTCTATGTCCACCTAAAAATCAAGAAAAACACTCCGCGGAACTTAAAATCTTTACGGAAATAACTTACTGCCCTACAAATATGGGTCTGGGCCCATAACCTAATGAAAAACTGAGTTATTTTATAGAAATTAAGTTTATTCGAAGCCAGTGTAATAACGTACAACCATTGACGGTGCAGAGATCACAAAAAGAGCGGGAACACATTTTGACATTGACACATGCATGACGTTTGGGTGCGTTCTATAAATTCTTCATTATTTCTCATCAAAATGCAAAGCACAAACGCAGAAAACAAAAGTATTTTTATTGTTTTTATAGAATATTAGTGAGTAAAAACCTCAATCTTAACAAGCAAATCGAATGGTTCATTTTAGAGGCGACCGCCTTATTTTATAACTTCTTAGTTACATACAAAGTAAATTCAATAGTATGCAGTTATCATTGCATAATGTATCAATCAATATGTAGCTAATACAAAAGCAACTACATTGATTGCTTCTTAAAATCGGTGAAATTGTCTATAAAGGAGGCCTTTAATGTCCAAAAGTAGAGTTCTTGTCTAAAAACACATTTTTAATTTATCTGTACAAAGGTGCTTACATTGCAATGCCGCATTCTTCTAAGAAGCAAAAGGTTATGTTTTTGAGTCACTTTGCCAGGAAGGCAAAATATCACGAAGCCACGTAATATGTACCCTCCATTCTAGTGCCCTCCCGCCACCTACTCCACTCCAGACTTTTCAAGGATAAAAGCAGTATATCATGCTAGTACACAATTTGCCCTACACTCTACAGCTTTTGTAACTGACATCTTTTGTAAGGTTGAAATTCTTTTCTCATTCAACGTCTTGTTGGAAGAACCTCTGGTACCTACTCTTCGATTGGCTTTTGAGGAGAGAAATAACAGATCCTTGCAAACGCCATGTTCCTTTATTAACTTTATCGTACAAAATCTTCGATCATTTATTAGGGTTTTTTTTAGGCAAATGTTATACTTTGCAACCATAGTAATCGAACTTTAAAATACAATTCATATCGCACAAAAGGCGAATGAATCGTAACATGGCGAGTGACGACACCTGTTAGATAATTCAGAAAAAGCAAACTACTAGGCAGATAAACTTTTTGACCGAGCGAGCGAAGCGAGCGAGAGTCTCCATTTCGAGACTGGCAAATTTTGCTTTTGTCCGGATGTCTGTCTGTCTGTCTGTCTGTTTGTTCCGGGCTAGAGGTCGCATTTCTGAACGGATCTTAATGAAACTTGGTACACGTGTTCCTTGATTTATTTGCAATTTTTTGTCGAGTTTTTTTTTATTGGAGGGAAAAGGGGGGAAAAAAGGGGGAAAGTTTTCTGTGACGTTGTTTACGAACGGATCTTAATGAAACTTGACACACGTGTTCCTTGATTTATTTGCAATTTTTTGTCGAGAGCGTTTTTTTATTGGAAGGAAAATCGGGGCAAAAATGGGGGGAGGTTGCTATTTGTTATATTGCTTATACCACTGGCCGAATGGTACTTTTGTTCTTTTACAACTTTGCGCTTTGAATTCGTTTTCGGTCATTTATTTAATTAATTAATTTAATTTTAATTTTAATTTTAATTTTAATTTTAATTTTAATTTTAATTTTAATTTTAATTTTAATTTTAATTTTAATTTTAATTTTAATTTTAATTTTAATTTTAATTTTAATTTTAATTTTAATTTTAATTTTAATTTTAATTTTAATTTTAATTTTAATTTTAATTTTAATTTTAATTTTAATTTTAATTTTAATTTTAATTTTAATTTTAATTTTAATTTTAATTTTAATTTTAATTTTAATTTTAATTTTAATTTTAATTTTAATTTTAATTTTAATTTTAATTTTAATTTTAATTTTAATTTTAATTTTAATTTTAATTTTAATTTTAATTTTAATTTTAATTTTAATTTTAATTTTAATTTTAATTTTAATTTTAATTTTAATTTTAATTTTAATTTTAATTTTAATTTTAATTTTAATTTTAATTTTAATTTTAATTTTAATTTTAATTTTAATTTTAATTTTAATTTTAATTTTAATTTTAATTTTAATTTTAATTTTAATTTTAATTTTAATTTTAATTTTAATTTTAATTTTAATTTTAATTTTAATTTTAATTTTAATTTTAATTTTAATTTTAATTTTAATTTTAATTTTAATTTTAATTTTAATTTTAATTTTAATTTTAATTTTAATTTTAATTTTAATTTTAATTTTAATTTTAATTTTAATTTTAATTTTAATTTTAATTTTAATTTTAATTTTAATTTTAATTTTAATTTTAATTTTAATTTTAATTTTAATTTTAATTTTAATTTTAATTTTAATTTTAATTTTAATTTTAATTTTAATTTTAATTTTAATTTTAATTTTAATTTTAATTTTAATTTTAATTTTAATTTTAATTTTAATTTTAATTTTAATTTTAATTTTAATTTTAATTTTAATTTTAATTTTAATTTTAATTTTAATTTTAATTTTAATTTTAATTTTAATTTTAATTTTAATTTTAATTTTAATTTTAATTTTAATTTTAATTTTAATTTTAATTTTAATTTTAATTTTAATTTTAATTTTAATTTTAATTTTAATTTTAATTTTAATTTTAATTTTAATTTTAATTTTAATTTTAATTTTAATTTTAATTTTAATTTTAATTTTAATTTTAATTTTAATTTTAATTTTAATTTTAATTTTAATTTTAATTTTATTTTTATTTTTATTTTTATTTTTATTTTTATTTTTATTTTTATTTTTATTTTTATTTTTATTTTTATTTTTATTTTTATTTTTATTTTTATTTTTATTTTTATTTTTATTTTAATTTTAATTTTAATTTTAATTTTAATTTTAATTTTATTTTTATTTTTATTTTTATTTTTATTTTTATTTTATTTTAATATGACTGTATATTATGACCGTCTGACCAGAATAGGATAATATGGCAAAATAAAAAAATATAGAAAATATTAACAGAATAAGAAATACCTATATATACTCTATATAGAGTAATAAAAAAAAACGAAAAGGGGGTTAACGGATGAGGTTCGCGAGGTCTACTGTTCACAGAACCACTAGTATTAGTTCTATTAACAGCTGCCGCCCATAGCTCAGCTCCCTTTCCTGTGTGAATTTCAGGAAATCCATTTTTTCTTTACCTTCTTCTAGTGTTTTCACATCTTTCTACTTATTCACTTACTACCTAGGTACCCATAAATATCATCAAATCCGATCAGTAGTTTTTGGGATTTCGTGTTAACTTTATTAGCCATTGAATCAGTGAGTGACTTTTCGCTACAGAATAAATATTTTATTATATAAATAGGTTTCTTTATTAACAAGATATGTATGAATTGATATTCATAAGCGAGCAGGTATTTGCTTCATATTTCTTATAACTGAAGGGTAGTTGCCCAGTAAACTTTAATCGTGTGAAGTGTTCGCAACAAAGTTTAATACTATTCAACGCAAATCATCTTCGTAGATATTAGGTAAAACTGAATTTGCGTATGTAGAACGATGACGAAGGATTTTAAAAAAACATACCTACAAAAATAAGTTTTAAGTATGACGCACACAACTCTAGCAAAAGACAGTAATGTCTAATGAAGCCGAAACTAAATGGGTAGTTAGAATAAGACGTCCTAACCTTACGCAATCGTGGGTCGATCCATTCACCTCTGACTAAATTAAGGATAGTACAGAACATGCCATATGAATTAGTTAGTACCCAACGAATAAGCCTTTTAGAAGACAAATAAGCAACTAGATCTGTATGTTTGTATCGCTTTAAACACTTATTTTCTTTTAAATTTTATCACAGTATAAGTATATAACTAGATATCTTTTCTTCCTGTGCCGTGTTGACTAGTAGAGTTTTAGGATTAGTTCTGCTATTTATGCCAATTACGAGTAAGTTAATAAAATCTAAATTACTATTATTATCCCTATTTTGTATCTACTTCAATTTGAATTAGTAATATTTAAGTATTCTGCATCTAACAAATAATAAATACTTAAGTATATTATTTCACGGATCATTTGAATTTTATTATTAACACTCTTTGTAAAAAGCCATACGTATGATACCTTCTGTGTTCACCATATTTCGTGCGTCAAACATCGTCGTCAGTTGAAATTTAAATATTGTTTGCTTGAGTTATTTATGTGTAAATCAATTCTTTATTTCTGCCACCAAAGGTCTAAATTTTCTACATAAAAAATAGTTATCCAAAAGGAAAGCTTTAGTATTTTCTTATTACTAAATTCTCGACAATGATTTTAATTGTTTGCATCACAGTGATTGCTATTAATATTATAAAGTTAACTGAGATGTTTATATTGCATTGAGCAATAAAAGTCAACTCTAAATAAAAATAATAATAAAAAAACAGAAAATGCATAATAGGCATCTATTCAAAAAAGCATTTGACGTCATGTCTGCACTGCTTGTCTGTAAGCCTGAAAAATATACTTAATCGGTATGCGAAACAAATGAATAAATCATAACCTCAACATATTAATGTTTTATAAAAAAAAAACCGAATGTAGAGGCACGTTATGCCTACACCATATCTGGATTAAAAAAAAATATAACATTTATGCTGTATTGCCTAAATGTTATTATTTTTTTTGTATATTATTTTTTAGAACATAGAAAATGTATGTTTTTTAACTGGCCACTATTTTATAATCTTTCAGTTATTTGTATGAACTTGAAATAAGGGCGCATGATTTTTCAAAAGTTAGTTACTAAGTGGTTCAAATTCAAAATTCAAATTCAAATTGTTTATTTTCAATATAGGTATAAGTTCAATCAAAAATAATGTTTATTACTTAGATAACTATTAAGGTCCATCACTTATAGAGTTGGGGGCAGATAAATCTAATCCCCCGTTTACTATGAAAGGTACAGAAGGACACTGTTACTTACCCCCGACTGTACTTACTTATCAATCAATATTGTTTCAAAACAGTGTAAAAAAGTTTAATAAAGTGACTTGTACATATTTAACCAGTGTGTCTTTGATGAGATTTTTCTAAAGCTGTCTGCTTTAGTGATTTTATATGACAAACCTTTCCGACGCCCCTGGCGGATAGGAGTTAGGTATGTAAAAAAAAATATTAAAATCCTAACACAGTCGATGCAGAATGAGTTTAAAAATCTCATGGTTGAGTTTTCTTTTCGTATCGGAATTCTTTTCATACGAAAATAATGCTGACTACAAACTGCTTTCGTAATGCATGTTGGTTGCTTTATACACAGACATTAACAAAGTGCCTCCTTTACAAGTGAAGATGGTGAAATTTAAATTTCGCCTTAGATGGCAGTGAGAACGACCGGCAGACTGCAAAACGCAGATAAGACAGACTCTGACGCAGAGCTCCAAAATAGATAACGCATTTGCGTCAAGATGGCGTCAAACGTACATTTTTCAAGCTTGCCCAGTGTATACGGAGCGCGTGCCGTACTAAATGATTTCCTGGCAAAATATTTGCTACACTCATACACTGATCACGCCTCCTCGAGCTGTACGCTTTCTTTTTTTAGCACAAATATTTACTGAACACCTAACTATACTAGTTAACTACATCACATCTTGGATGTCTAGATTAGAGATTGGAATGTCGCAACTCGATTACGCGCTGATCAATGAACACCTAGCACGATTCATGCGGTTTTCAAACTATATGACTCATTCCAAAAATATCAACCATTACACTTACGTCATTCTTATTATAATCCAAAAATAAAATACAATTTTAGAAGCAATTACACAAAGTAAGTAAGTAACAATTCAATAAATTATTTAGCACTCTAATTTATCGTGAGAAAAAAGAAAACTCAAAACGACCTTTCATGTTCGCTGCATTATATTAAGAAAGATTTAGGAAAAAAATGACTGGCCATCACCTTGCCTTGGCGTTAACGGTTCGCCGGGAAAAATATAAAGTAATAAAAACAAGATGCGTGCATCCGGAGGCAAGGTCGATGCTGAGGTATTTCTGTACGCGGCAGCGCTCGATTCGACCTCACCAAGCATCCATGCCGAATTGTTGAACGATCACTGTGAACATGTACCTAACTAAAGCCACATTCACATTATAAACGCCGTAAGGCCGATTAGAACAATAACAATGTAATACATTATAGCTATTTACTTGTGTTACGATTACTATTGATACTAACATGCATCCTTTTATATCTATTGCTATAAGTAGTTTTATCACACATAATAGCCTACCTAAGATACAATTAATATTATTAATAGATTGCTTACAATAATAGAGCAGCATTAGCAATGCAATATAACAAAGTATAGACAATTTAGTAAGGTGCTTAGCTAATAAAATTCATAAACTGAAAGAGAGACCATTTGGAGATATCTGGATTACGCATCAAGGACTCAAAACTTCGCGACGATATTTTTTTAACGTCGCAAAGTCGTTGAGCTCTTTATTTGACACTTTATTTTTTTCCTTTATTGTTGAACTGATTTGACCTACAATGCGTACATTGCCTTGGCTGCCTCCTTACAACAACTGTATAAGGAAGATCAATCTAACAATCGATGAGCATAGCTAAATGCACAAAATACAAGTTACCCAACACAAAATGCCGACAAACAGGATTACCAAGAAACTGCAAATAATATCAAGTGCTTAAGTAATACATACTTGTACTTATTTGCGGTAGCTTTATACGGTTTTTAACTGCTTGCAATGTGACGAAACCATTGTTAATGTGATGTGAACCAATTTCTACTAACACCGTGAGAAGTTAATGTTTTTAACGTCATTAGGTACTATGCTGATAGGTAATTGTGAAAAGATTGACATACGTAAACTCGTGTATTAAGTATTTTATTTACATTGCAATGTTTAAGATTATTTACTTATTGTTATTTTTATTGATTATGGCCTTTTCGTAATATACTTTCTAGTCAATATCCAGATTTACCACAAAAGTATTTTTCTGTAAAGTACACAATACTTACGATTACGTAGACAGATCTTTTTTAGGTGTATTGATGACCTGGTTACTGGTTTAAAGGCGAGATGTGCACAATAGTTCAGTCATTCATTGTTTTCATTTCTAGAAACGACGTTCTTTCTATCTACTCTCTATTTTTATAATCAATTCTAAGTATCTATTTAAACTATTGTTATGTAATTGTAAAAACTATTGTTCCATAAGTAAAAAATACTTATGCAATTGGCAGCGGCGGCGCAAAAAAGTTACAAGGTAAAAAATTCATAAAATAAACAAACCTATCTATATACATTTTCATCCCAGTGCTTTCCAAATGCATCCCAAGCGAATGCCTTTAATGCCCGGGTTAGTATCACTCTTACTACCGGATGTATAAATGAAATAGGTGTGTATATTTTCCGTAAACCTTCAGGAAATAATATACATTTATATTAATTAAGGAAACTATGTCGGTTTCGTAACAATGTAAACAATCATAAGACCGATCCTGATATACGGCTGCAAAGCTTGTAAACTGACTATACAAAAGAAAATAAGCTCTTGGTGGCAGAAAAAAAAATGTTGCGGAAAATTCTGGATCCAGTCAGGAAGGAGGATGGTGAATGGAGAATAAGGAAAAAAGAAGAGTGGAGGGTCTAGTGCAGTAACCAAAATAATAGGTAAACAAGGGAGCGATGGCTCGGGCACAAGGAGAGGAAAGGACCTAAAATCCCTTCCTTTTTACTTTGCTGTTGTAGAGTAAAGAGTATTCATTAAACACACTCACATACTAACTTTTTTATTTCTTTGTTATGTGCATCCAATCATGACAGAGATGCTATGAACAAAATCAATACAGTCAGGTGTTAGAAAGTCGTTTATACAGACGCAGTGAGTGACTCACAACGACGACGCCTCAGTATTCGGCCAATGACCCACTTCGGTGCTGTGGACTCGTAATTTCATGTACCTATGTTGCTTTAATTATGTTTTTACTACCCTCCTTATCTAAAGATATAGCGTAACTTTTGCTTGATGCAAGCTTTTTTTCTTATAAAATGTGTTCGTGGCCAGCACTGGTGTCAGAACTTTTTCCTATTGAATAAGTATTTGCTCTATGATTGAACTGCAGGTACTATATAAACAAGATAAGTACTACTAAATAGTAGCAATAAATATATTTATTCACTACCATATTGATATTGATGATACCTACCTATTTCAACATTTCAATAGACAATTAATCTTACAAGTAAAACCAAATCTATAGCTAGTAGATTAAAAAATGATAATACGCAAGTACATAATTTACCTTTGATACTTACCATTTTTGAGTCAGTGCCAGACTACGAAAATAGCTATTCAGACCATATTTATATATTTTTTTAATTAATAAGATCCACTGTTTTTTTTACTAGTTTATAGATATTGAAACATTATTTAGAGAACATGTTGCGCCACATAAAAAATAAATGCATTCATTAAAGATGCACCAAACCGCCTAACAAGACAGGTTTCCGTTAATAGTTTTGACTGTTTAAAATCTCGTTTTGTCATCGTTATCTCGCGTCCTAGTTGTTAGGAATGCCGCCGGTGCACGTGACAAAGGGCATGCATACAGATTTTAATATATTTTTATTGTCTTCAGATGGGAAAAATGTTTTATATCTAATACTTGAAAAGACATGCTTCGTCCAGTTCTAATTTGTTTTATTCTACTTCCTATAAAAGAAATATCTTGACGAAAGAGTTTAATGAAGATGTATTCTATTCTTTCTGCAATATCCTTTTTTGCCCGTCAGATCTAATTCCATTTATTTTTATCAGTGGTAAATACTTCATTCTAAGCAGTCATTTTAAGACTTATCTTTACTTTTATTTACGTCTTAAATACTCTTCATTTTTTAAACAAGTAAGATACAAGTGCTCAATACAAATACAAATATTGCACAACAATATAATAAAAATACATAAAACAGCATAACTTAAAAGAATGAGGCGCAAAGGCGGACTTATCTCTAAAGCAATCTCTTCCAGTCAACGAACCTACATACTTTAAAACCAAAACCGAGGAGTATGACAACGTTAGAGGAAATAGTGGGTAAGCACTTGGGAAAACACCTTGGGTTTTCTTTGACGCTAACCAAGTCGTAAGTTTTTATCGTTGATCGTAGGTATAAGAGATTTCCAATAGTCGCATACGCGGTCTCTTTCGCGGATTTTTTTTTTCTTCATAAACTTTCAACTTCATTTTTGCACTGTTAAAAATTACACCTGCTACTAATCTACTGGTAAAGTAGTCCTGCTCGTACCAGTGCAGTGGTCAAATCGGAAGGCTTGTACGCGTTGCCGGTGTGAGATGGGGGTAAAACTTAACCATACTTACCAGCACAGGCTATTTCAATATCATCCTGCTTATAACGCCATTGATATTTATTTCCTGCTTTAGTTGCTAGGTGATAAAAATTATTAATCATTGTTTTTTCAACGGTATATATCTTACCTCAGTCTTCGTTATTCGATGTCGTGCTAATTTAACAACGGCAAAATTTCCCTTGCCAATGGTCCTCTCGATGTCATAAAATCCCACCCTGATAGGGGTTTTAGCAGGACGCTCGCGCTCCGCCATTGTAGACTGTTTGGTTCCAAGATTCGACATAGAATCGTATAAGAACACACACACCAGAATTCTGGTGTAGTCAAATTATCAAAGTAAGCAAATGTAACACTTTTGTATAGCCATACTAGGGTATAAATTGTCAGTTTAATTTTAACACCAATTTCAGTAACAACACAGCATCTACTATTTACCCAAGGGTTAATAAAACGTCATTGTCCGCAAATACACGTTGATTAATAATATTTACGTCGAATAGTTTGTTCATTTGTAAAAATCATATCAAAGATATTCCATTAGATGTCCCTTGAAACGCAGCATCTATGTAGTCCATGTTCGTATAGATTTAACACTTATGCACATTAGGCTTTTGTGTACAAAAAATATTTACTGATAGAAAATCGCGCAGAGGCGGCGTGCGCGTATTTCACGATAGGGCTCCGTCGCCACCGCCGCCTCGCCGGCTGTCAACCGGGTACTGAACTGAACTGAGTCGATCGAGTCGACGCGAGTACTCGTGGACCACACTACCTGCGGCTCCGACACGCGCGCGCTTTCAGCAGCCGGCCATGTTTCTTCTTGTGACGTCAACACACGCTATATCTATAGCTCTTGGTGTACCGGCACTACCGCCAACGTATACCCAGCAGTATACATACCTAGCCCTTGGTATGAATGTCAGACGTTAACCTATTACCCATTTCTTGGATTCTGATTGTCGGTCTTGATCTCATTTTGAGACTGATACTGCTCGAAGATTCTGAAGCTGTTTTGGTCCTTCGGATCGGATAATCTTACTCACTTGGCTTAATATTTGTTTATGTTATTATTAATGTTGTGATTCATGATTTAAGGTCCAACTTAAACCGAGTTTGCTAGAACAAGGTTCGGTTGGCGCGAGTTGAGAGAGCTCTCTCTCTTAAATCGCTGAACTGATTTATTTCGATAAATGTTGTAACTATATCGAAGGGAGCTGCGGGCTACAGTAAGTTTTGTAATTTCATACTATCTAAATGTATTGTTAATATTTGTGTTTCATATCTCACCAAAATTATGCCTACCTTTTTCCATGTACTTACTTTAAATTAATTTTCACATAAAATAACCAGGGTCGGCAACGCGCTCGCAATGCTCCTGGTATTGCAGGCGTCTCAAAGGCTGCGGTTACCGCTTCCCATCAGGAGGGCCGTACGTCTGTTTGCCTACTTAATAGTATATAAAAAAATACATAATATTTTCTTTACACTTGATTTTATGAAATTAAACTATTACTGTCATTAATATATTTTTCTTAAATTGATTATAAATTTATCATGATAAGTTATACTTAACCGATCAGACAGTGGACAGTCAGATATAGTTATAACATTAATATTATAAACTGTTGGTAAAATGACTCTATCTCTGATGACGATGCTGAGCTGGACGTGTGAAGTGTCACGGATAGACCGTGTGCATTCTCAAACAGCTCATGCACAAACCATTACATTAACTGTTTGGGCAGGCCCGAAACGAGTGAGGAAGCGATACGAGTATGTCCTTACATTATGTATTGCGCGGATTGCTTCACTAATCTCGCTTCACTCCTACCTAGCCTCACACTCGTTTTGGGCCTGCTTGAACAGGATCATGGTACCTAACCTCTGGTTATCTTGTGATGTGTCTATGGTTTTATGTTCAGTCAGTCAGTATAGTCGTTTGTCAGTGTCATGTTCATGTCAATGTCACTGTCTGTACCTTTTTATGATAGTTTAGTTTTTCACGGTTTGTTTATTTTGGTTTGGTCATCTTTTATTTTCTGCATTTGTTTGCTATAATTAAATTGATTATTATTACCAATTTATTGTCTTGTTATTTGTGTGCTTATGTGAATATGATCAGTAGGTACACTGTTTACTTGAATTAAGTTTATCACGAATATTGAAACACTTAATTTCCATTTTTGCATGTGGCTGTGATAATTTTATGTACTCTTCAGTTTCTTTTCACTGTTCAGAAATTGCATGACGCTGGAGTATAGTAAGTTATAATGTAGAGTTTTATGATACAGAACTATTGAAAAACAACAAACCAATTACCTATAAGTAGGTATTCTTCTTTCAAATTCTGAAGGATACTGCTGAGAGGAAAAATAAAATCACGTAGAAGTAGGTATTGGATGTGAACCCGAAAACGACAGTTTTTAATTTAAGAGAGTCGTCGACTTCTGCTGAAGCATAGACTTAGTATTATATACTAAGTCTATGTGCTGAAGATCAATGGATCAACTTTGAGTAAAAAAAAAACATCATATTTATATTCGAAGTGTTGTGATGCAGATCAATAATATGGAAATTAGTAGAAGAAATCAAATAAGTATGAAAAGTTAAAGCATTAAAAAATAATTCTTACTATATTAGAATTATTCTTGAGATTTTTAACTTGCCATGTAGGTACCAATTTGATACAGAATTATATTGATATGAGATAGGTACTTTCAGAAGTATAGGTCAAAATGTAATCCATTTATTTATTTTTGGACAGTTAAGTGTTTTGTATTGTATGTTGAAACGGACAGACAGTGATATGTAGGTACCAGTACCATAATTCAGGTTTTTTTAAATTACATATAGGCAACTGTGAATTTTGTTTTCGTTTCCATCTGTGCAAAATAAGTAAGTTCTTAATTAACTAAGTAAGAATAATAAAATAAATAAAACTGTTCCATACCAGCGTATGTATTGAAAATACATTAACTATGAAAATGGGTCCCGTTCTTACACTTTGTTTTATCACTGAGACCCCTCATAAAATCATAATACATATACAATGCAATGCATCATTGCTTTTATGTATTTCGCAGGAGAGAAACTACTTACAAATATCTAAATACGTAAGTAAGTCAATTTAAAGAACAAAACTATAAATTAGGTGGTTCACAATCTGACGTTAGGAGGCATTTTCCTGTGGGTTTTCTTGGGCGTTTCCTCCAGCTCCTACTAAGCTTTCTCCTTTGAAGTCGAGGCTTGAAGAAAAATATTTTGAGACTTACCTAAGTCAGTATTTTATGTTTAATTTGATAATACAACATATATAATTGTCGTAGACAAACACCAATACTAAATTTAATTTAATAACTTTAGTGTTCCTATGCATAACATATACGATGAACCTATATCTTGGGCATAAGTATCATAATATTTAAAAAAAAAATACAAATACTGACTTATTTGCATTCTCTGCTCGTCGAAAATCAAAGCTTACAACATAATGAAACAAAAAACAGATATTATCAGTGGTTTTTAACCATGATATCAGGTAAAATATTACCTGATATCATGGCTCAATAGAGCTTTTAACCAACTTAATATGAATAAAGTAATCCCGAGGGAAATGTACTCAAAATAAACCATTTAAAACAGCCATGAGGTTTTAAACAATAGCAGCAAAACATTTTCAAATTTTATAATATGTACCTCTGACCTTTAATTTGTAAATTATACCTATTTAAATTTTGCAAGTAACTAAAAACCTTTGCTAACAACTTAAGTGCCAAGTTTTACTGTGCTTACACTAATGTGCATACCAAAGGTACCTAACAATACCTCCAAAATTGATTTGCCAATTTTGTTTACAATATATGTAAATTTTAATAAGTAGGTTCGTAATTTCATTAAGGTAAGTACTTTCCAACGTTTTCGAAAGCTCCAAAACAGTGCCAAAATGGTAGAGTAAACGACCGGTCGAGGTCCTAATATGGAGAGACGTAAGATATGAAGAGCTCCAGGCGTAAATTGCTTGTGTCAGCCAAATTGTAATTAATTTTAGGGTCCACGTATTTTATTAATCTTCAGCGGATACTGCATTTTGGAAATGATAGGAAATGGAAATGCTTGCATAAATAAATAAATATTATCCTGTCACATCTTATCATTCCTCGCATTTTACTGGTGCCCTCTGCCTCTCTCTCTCTCACACACACACACTTCTATTAATATTCTAGCAGTCACAATATTCTCAATTATCCCTTATGTTTTGTCATGTAACGACAGACATTACTCATTCTTTCTAAGTCTTTTCGGCCTTTTCCCTGATCCTCAATCCTCAACAAAATGTGTTTTATTTCGTATTCATACTATAAAAATATTTGACAGTGATTCTATTTATTATCTTTTCAAACCATATGTACTGAAACAATATAAGTAAGTAGCGAAATAATCAAAGGTAAGAAGATGAAAGTTTAATGTGGTAGAGATAATAGTGTGACAATGTAGAGTGGATTAATGAAGGGAGACTTACAAAAGGTAACCAGAGATGATTGGGAGAGTCGGAGACTTTGCTTATGGATAAACTTGGAAATATAGACAAATGATCGTAACTTATCCGTTTATTTGTTTATCCAACAAATTATTTATAATCGCAATGGCGATTTACATGGACTTAGATATTTCTCTCTCTACACACAATGTCTTAATTTGTTACAAAAAACCTGCAATCATAATCATACGAACAATAGCCCATAAATGTCACCATATCGGGTGATTAAGAATGTTTTCAGTAAAAAAGCGCAGCAAAAAGTATAAAGAGTGTCCGAAAAAGGTAGTCACGTATTGTTGCCGCCAAAATAACACAGATGAAATCTGTATGGTGTAACCGTCTGGCGCCGCCGCTGTAGTAAGTCGCTGGTTCGCTTACTGTCAATTCGAACTTGCGATAAAAAAGCTTTGGGATTTAACATATCTAGTAAATATCTTATTTCCCAAAAAACAAAAACCGACTTTCATATGTGTGCAAGGTCTCAGACACCTATGTGTGCAAGGTCGATTGACCTAGAACTACAAATAAACGATAACAGTGCATTGCTTCATATTTGAAATAATGATACCAAGGTATACAGGGTCGATTGACCACTCTGACACCACAGTGTACAGTGTTAACTACGCTTGCTACCAAAACGTTAAGAAATAATCCCGAAGAAAACCGTACGTACTTAAAATATAAATCATTGCATGCACGGTCGTGCAAACTTACACCGAGGCAAACAAGGTCCATTGACCTTTCTAAATTACTCCATCATCAAGTAAGCAATTTGTAAACATTCAAAAACTTATTTAAATAACGTATTTCAGTTATTATGTTGATTTCAAAACCAATATATTAGATACCAATATAAAGATTTTGATAATTTTAATAAGAACAAATAGAAAGTATGTCCTTAAGAACAAAATCTATATATAAATAACAGAGAGTGCTTACGCTACCAATGTTGCAGATGGTCCGGGGGGGGGGGGGTATTACTTAATAATGGTCTAGAATCTCAGGGAAAACCTTTAGGGACTTTAAAAGGACCAATAGCATCATGATACTGGTGTGTTAATTAATTGCCTATTTTTAATGTTTATTAGAAGTAGACAAATTATAAATCAAAAATACTTAATGTTCTCAAGTTCCAAGTGATGTAGGTTGCAAGAGGCTCCGTTGTATCAGGTCGCATGATTCATACAGTTGAGGTCAGGATATCCAGTTATAGAGGATTGTTTGCTATAAGCAGCAGTTATCTACAGCAAAGAGTGAACTATTTAAGAACTCAGTTTTCAGATCAGGCTGTCAAGCAAGAATTTAGGAATACATAAAAAAAACAATCAATATGTGAGATGGTATTTTGCGTTTATGGTTAACATCGTATTAGGTAATATTCTGTGGTAATATCTGTATTATAATTTTTATTAACCCTAAACACCCAAAATTTCATGGTTGGTATTTTTTATATGTAGTAAAGAGCTGCCGCGATTTCATATGTCTAATGTCCAAGTAGTTTTAGAAATCTGAATACGAAAACTTGTTGATAGTGTTCTTGTTACCTTATTATAAATGTAGGTTTCCAATCATATTTAAACACTAAGTTTTCCAAATAAAATAAAATAAAAGTTTAATCAAATCTTTATAGTCACAACAAATAACTTACGATAAATTTATTGCGTATTCTAAAAAATAAAATAATTAATATTAATAATTAATATTTAAAAAAATGTTTAATGAGATTAGGACTCTCATACGACTCTTACTATATGAGCTACTGAGAACCGAGTTTCTATTTATTTAGATGTTTCTATATTAACACAGGTCTACCTAGTTAAATTATTAGGTAAAATATGTTTCGTGGTTTATTTTTCTTGGGTACTAATCAAGATTTTATATTTAAACAGAAATAAAAAACCTTAAAACAACTTCAGCAAAATGAACTATTCACGAAACTTGCTTCATACTAAGGTTCTAAGTTTAAGGTACATATGTTCTAACTAACATATGTATAACTCGTTTATAATTTAGCAGTTAGCTATCTATATGCGCCATTATGGTCAGTTTAGTGTCATACATATTAAAATATAAATACCAAAGCCTGCATCCCCATATAGAGCAAATGTTCCAAGAGCCGATTATTACCATAATTTAAGCGTGTTGTTTTAGATCAGTATAGGGTTATATTGAAATTTATACAAACCTTTAACTTAAAAGATGAAGTTAAATTATAGCAAGACCCCTTTAACCAACTCATCTTTCAATAAAAATAAAACCACGTCAAAAACAGTCCATCCGTTTAGGACATCTATGTACTCATGTATGATACTTATTCAGAAGAGATAAATTTCAAACTTATAACACCTCATCTTTTAAGTCGGGTTAAAAGGACAAAATTGATAGTTTTGATCACGATCCCACCATAATTTGATCACGGTCTACAATAGAACTCGCTGATTCACTAGTAGGCATGTACCTAGTAACCTAGTAAGTATTTATTAGTATTTACGTCGCTTGGTTGTATTTTGGTAGAGACTTCAACTATTTAGCCGACCTAAGTGCAAAAACTATTGCTTGATATTTTTTAATTAAATAAATAAAAATATTCTTTATTTCCAGACAGTTTTTTAAACATTACTAGCGACCCGCCCCGGCTTCACATGGGCATAAAAACCTTCCTCTTGAATCACTTTATCTATTAATAAAACCGCATCAAAATCCGTTGCGTAGTTTTAAAGATTTAAACATACAAAGGGAAATAGGGATAGAGAAAGCGACTTTGTTTTATACTATGTAAAGATATAGGTAATTATCGATAAAAGTATTTATACAAAGAAAGATGTGTATTGGCTCAGATTCTGTTACCCTGAACTATGGTCCTGAGCAACGCTGTTCAGGCACCCCTACTCTTATACCTATATGGAAAAAATAATTATAAAACAGCTTTTACTCTAAGGCTTTAGTCACATTAATAAATGTGAGTTGTGACAAATTGACATTATACGTTTAGTGAGCCTGATGATCGGACAGCTTGTAAAATCTGACTCTATCACAGAATAGATAATAGTACTAACGACTTTTGTGTTGACCACTAACACAGTCAATAAAAATTTAAAAGAATTGCCAGACTTATTGGTTTTGGGATAAGTTTTAACCCATAAAATATAAACCACATGCGTAATCTATGACGTTAAATTATCAATGTCGTCGATTGTGTAAAACTAACATGGTTTGTTTACTTATGGTCGTAAATAAAATTTTCTAATAGATGAAAAAACTGAACCTAATTTATGAATACTTGGACTGGTCTTGGCGCCAGAACCTAGTAGAATTACGCATAAAAATGTTTGGCTTGTAAAGGACGTAGATACCTACTTGGGTCTTATTATAATTACTGTGATAAATGAATCGGTCAAGTCACTGTTAATGCTTTTGGGTCCATCCCAATAAGACTTATTTGACATGTTCGTGACCTTTAGGCGACTTAGAGCTATCAGAAAAAAAGTGCGAGTTGGAGAACTTTGGTCTAGAGAAGACCAAAAACTACTTGGGATCTAAGAGCCATCGAAGTAAGTATATAAATCACGCTTTTGCCTTATTCCATTGCACTTTAGTTTGAAGACATATAGAATTAAGAAGTGCGTCATGACGCAGCACATAAGTAGGTAGTTCTTAATTTTAGTTGAGTATTATTTCTTCTTGTTTTTGTCGCAAGTACCTAGGCAATCGTAAAAGCGGCTGGCTGTACATGGGGCCTAGCCAAGAGAACATAGTCAATCTTATGTCAATCCCATACATTTAGTTCTTGTCGACATTTGTTAACGTTTTGAAATTCTGACTTTTGCCAAACCCCCTGCACAGCCAACCGCTCGAATCAAGGATCGTGCATTTATTGTAGGTATTGTGTCATTGGCGTAGGTTTTTTAACAGCTTTTCTGCCTTCGTTGGATCTTGCCTTGCAGCCTAATGTGAAGTTCATGTTGTTGCTTAGGTATTTTATGGCCCAAGTATGTAAGTATGTATTAAGTATTTTTATTTCATAATTTTTACTTAGGTACTATCATAATCGCTAGCGAGTTGAGATGAGTTCTCATGGTAGAGGAACTGAACATCACATGTCGCCCACATTTTAACAATGAATTATTTGATTGTGGCCGACCACCGCAATTATCTCATTGACTAGAAGCGATCTTAAGTTTTGTTTTTGATTGTTGATAAAATGGAGTTGGAATATATAGGTCAGTAAGTAATTTTAATACACTTTGGTGGTATTATTGGAAAAGTTTTAAGACCATTCGCGTAGAAGTAGATAGTAGGTAGGTTTACTTGCGGTCCATGCATCTGATAGATAGGTACCAATAGTTCGCTTTACCGTTACATGCGAATCTCCGCAAAAGAAACAAAATTGGAAATACCTGCTTATCAAATAAAAGATGAAAAAGGGATTATTAAACGTAATTCTAAGTAACTAATTATATGAACAGCAAGACCCTTTCAGGCCAAAGAGAGGCAGGAAATAACACGTACTCAGCATGGTTGCTAGAATCCTTCTAAAAACTTGAATCAAATATACAATTAACTGGGGAAAATATGATAAATTACCAATAGCGTACGTTCCAAGCGTTAGCTCGCCTAGTTTTTACTGGATTTTTTGAATTACACTGTATTTCCAAGGGAAACTTCTATGAGTAAAATGTGTCTTATTCCTTGAAGAGTAAAGGAGAAATAAAGATCTCGAAACTGATTGATTATGATGCCGTCCGTGAACTAATGTCCAATTAGTGCAAACACTAGGCTTTTCTTCAATGAACAGTGATTTTCTGTTAGTTACAAGAACATATTTTGTTTTTTGTCGCGTACAGGTTTTGCAACTAATGAACTCATGAATGAAGTCGCCTGCTGACTAGCACCGAGCATTCAAGTGAATATATAATAGTAAAGCCCCGTGTTTATACAAAAAAATACATAAAAAACTCACTTATTATATCTATATACCTCGTGTGTTCATAAGTTTTGAGACAAACTTTGTACTTAAAAAATAAAATAAAATATTACTGACATCTATTTATTTCTTTTTCCAATTTTGAATTTGGAATGTTAACTTTTAATTTCTTTGATTTTTAAATTAATTTCTTTCAAATTTGTCGTGATATAGGAAACAAAAGAATTATGTGCGGCCGTGATTTCGCTATTTAAGGTGGGGAAAAAAATAATAAAGATTTCCCGTGAGGTGAAAAATTTTGGTGTGAGCCGTAACTTCGTGTATTACACTATTAAACGATACAAGGAGTCAAGTTCTTTGCAAGATAGCCAAAGGAGTGGTCAGCCACGCTCTGTAAGGACGCCTGCGAACATCAATATCATCCGAGAGCGACTTTGCTGAAATCCATGTCGCACTCGGTAGAAACTCGCGCTTCAGACTTAAATTTCGCGCGTTTCATTCAACTGAATACTGAAATATGATCTTAAGGTAAAGGCGTATAGCCGCAGAAAAGTTCACTTCTTAAACGATCGCCTTCGTAAATTGCGACGCGAATGTTGTCCAATGCTGATAAGGAGACACGATGCGAGGAAGATCTCTTCACCGATGAGAAAATCATTACTGTCGAAGAAAAGTTTAACCGACAAAACAATAAAGTGTATACCAAAAGTAGCAAGGATGTTCCAGCTTCAGCACGGAATGTTTCGCGAACTCACCATTCGGCTAGATGTGATGGTATGGTGGGGAGTTTCGTATAAAGGTGTCACTCCGCTCCATTTATGCCAACAAGCCGTCAAGGTGAAAGCCAAGAATTATCAAAGTCACATTTTAGAGCCTGTTGTGAAATCTCTGTCACATAGTTTATTTCACAACAAGGATTGAGTTTTCCAGCAAGACTCGGCGCCATGCCTTAAGGCAAAAACCACCCAAGCTTCGTTGAAGGCAAATGTGCCCGGCCTTCATCGCGGCGAACGAATGGCCTTCCTCCAGCCCATCTCAACCCGCTAGATTATTTTTTATAGACTGAATTAGAGCTCAGGGCCTGCTGAAAGTCCCACCCAAACTTGGAGTCACTGAAGCGAACCCTTGTCCGAGAAGCAAAGCCAATTTCGCTGGAAAAGATTCGTGCCGTCATTGATGACTGGCCAAATCGTCTAAGGGCCTGTATTAAAAACAAGGGTGGTCATTTTGAATAATAATTATATTTTATTGTTGATTATTATCTACTTAATGTTTACTAAAATTTTTTGAAATATAAGTTTATTATTAAAAAAGTTATGCAACTTTTAGTTCGTCTCAAAACTTATGCACACACGAGGTATATAAAAATGAATCGCAAAATGTGTTGGTAAGCGCATAACTCAACAACGGCTAGACCAATTTGGCTAATTCTTTTTTTAAATGTTCCTTGAAATACGAGGATGGCTTTTACGGCGAGAAAAATTAAAAAAATTGCCTGAAAAATTCTAAAAACAACAGTTTTCTATATTCCCATACAAAAGATTCATTATAATACTTTAAAGTCAATTTGAACTTTAACGCCATAGCATAAAGTTTAGGTTCTGGAAAGGTAAAATAATTGAGTGACGTTAGTATTGTTATAAAAATGTAGGATACTAATAATTCTAAAGCGGTACGAAGTTCGCCGGGACCGCTAGTTTTATTATATAATATTTATTTCTATAGAAATAAGTAGCACCCTTGTACTAAGTTTTCTAATTTTAAGTTTCCTATGTTTGTGTTTGAGTGTACATGATTTAAATAAATAAATAAATAATAAATTTAGATTAGAAGATTTTCTAGAGAAATAAGTAGCACCCTTGTACTAAATTTTCTAATTTTAAGTTTCCCATGTTTGTATTTGAGTGTACAGTCGGCTGCAAAGAAATCTAATCCTTATGCCCCAAGTATCACTACTGAAAGAGGGTCATATTTCTCTGCAGCTCACTGTACATAAATTAAATAAATGAATAAATAAAGATACATCTAAAAACGTACTATAGATACTATAGATTTTTTTAGTACTGAATAGGCAATCGGGAGATTTGGATTAAAGCTTGCAACTGCAACCTATATTCTCGAAAAATATATCTTTGACTTTATACTTATTTAGTTATTTGAAAAAAAAAGCATGTCTTTTTTTCAATTTAGTTTTATCATTTGCCATTCATTACCATCAATGGTAAAAAATATCTAAAACAGAGTTCTATGAAAAAATCGTACAAAATGCTCTCAGTTTTAATGTGAATAGCTTATCGACTTTTAGAGGAGAAATCTAATTAATTTAATTTGTTGTTGTGGTGCCATAAAATTTTATTTACATTTCGGTATCACAC
This sequence comes from Apomyelois bistriatella, assembly GCA_947044815.1. Classification (NCBI taxonomy): domain Eukaryota; kingdom Metazoa; phylum Arthropoda; class Insecta; order Lepidoptera; family Pyralidae; genus Apomyelois; species Apomyelois bistriatella. The sequence goes on from OX345703.1 coordinate 8,335,335, forward strand.
ATCACATCCTTACTCGTATATGTAATTAGCGACATATCACCTTCACGAATAAACGTATGTAATTGAGTCCATTCTTCAAATATATGTACACAAACCCCTTTTAAATATTATATTCAGCTAGTCTATTTTGGGATCTATTGCCTGAACGTTGAGGTTTAAACTTGTAGTAAAAAGTTACTTTGGTCGTTAGTATTAATGTACGCAGTTTCTTAGTTAAGACAGGGGCCAGTATATATTACAAAGTTTTATTTTTCACTCCATAGAGCTTATTTACATTCTTATCTCGTTTGTTATAAAGGTTCTTATTGGTTGGCTTGAATTTTCCTTGGTGTGTGGGTTGAAGTGTGTCGGAGGTAGGTTCCATCCTTTATATGGGAAACCTGCATCATTCACATGCGCTGTGGAGGGCGATAAAGTTAGAAGTTAGGACTCAATAGTTATGTGGCTGAACACAATCTATGATTGATGATAGCCTTGTCTTGGTGACAGGTTTATTTTGATAAAACATTGACCTACATTTTTATTATACATACATGTTTCAATAAACGAAACAATTTGAAGAAAAATAAATGTTAAGATTATTTTACTCTTTTTCTTTTTTTTTCTCTAGCTCCTAAATAGTTTGACCTGTCTTGGTCTTTAATAACTAATTAAGTAACGCATTGACTTAAATTTTAAGTAAATCATTGATAATTTTATGACATAGTTTCAAAAACAACATATTAAGTACCATAACATAAACAAACACATTTGGATTTTACTGGTTTGACATAGTCTAAGCATTCCGGATTTGTAAGAGTAAAGTGATATTATAAATTAGACATGGTATTATTATTTTAATTAAAAAAAAACAGAATTGAGCTAAATCCCCGTACTGTGCGCTTCGCATCCATGAGCAAAGAAATTTAAATATGTACCTGCTATTATTCATTATTTTTGTGCTTAAGTCTATTTCAATGCCCTATTAATGAGCATATCGGCCATGCTCCTGTAAGCATAACAAAAACCACTAATTTTATTCTTTTCGAGTAATGTATAATTGGGTACATAATATTTAGGCACCATCCAAAAAGTAGATTTGAGTATTTTTTCATTGCATGAGTAGGAAAGTTATACTAGTGTTTGTGGCAGTGAGGTCCTATTTACGTAAATGGTGATATTTTCAAAAGAGAAGTTTGTTGTAAAGAAAATGTGATTTGATTTTTTGAATTCATATAATCAAAAAAGTGCTTTTAGCATTTAATCCACCTGAATTTTGTGCAATAAAATTAAAGAAAAATCTACATTAATTAAACTAAAATTTTAATTAGTTGTCTGAAAGAAAATAATACGTAGTAGGTTCAACTCAGATAGGTACTATATTTAATCCTGTTGTGAATATGTAGTTGAATGAAAACATGACATCAACGTTGTTACTTATCTGTGTCCTACGTAATCCCGAGGTTAATACATGTAAACGTTTCTCTTGCAGTTAGATTATAATCTGATGAATTATCTGTCACCACTCACCACTCACACTACACACAGATTGTAATAGGAGGTCACCACAAACAGAATCATAACAAATTATGCATGTGTATTAAGAAATTGTTTTTCAATCTGGTTAATTTACTTTTGTTGGGTCTGCACGGTACAAAATTTTCATTTCTTCTGATATAATATCCCTAATACAGGATATCTTTATTTTGGGTCTTTCCCTTATTTAAATTCCGCTTATACAATGATCCTCTGTTTTTAATCATTAATATTGAAGATATCATACGGATGTTCGTTTCGAAACGGCCTGCATCCAGCGCCTGCCTACGACTTTCTGCAGGTCATCTGACCATCTAGTTGGTGGGTGTCCGATACGTGGTCGCCATTCGAGAACCTTTCTGCCCTCAAGCAGGTCTTTTTTCAATATGTTCAAATCACCAGCATCAACTGGCGGTCTAATAAAATTTCAATCACGGTAATTAATGGGACGATACGCTCACCTACTCGAAATTTTTATAAGTTTAGGCTTATCAATCATATGACCACCAGTTCTGGCAAACGTCTAATATTTCTATAGTTTCTAAAGTTTTCGACAAAGTAGACAAAGTCTTCTAAATCAGTTTCAAACAAATTCTTATTACGATTGTTGTGGTCCGTTAAACCTGGTTTTATATCTGTTTCATAGGCTGTTAATTCTTAAGTTCATATTGCGCCGATGATACTCATACTCCGTGATAGACCATATTATATGCAGGTTTGACTCTCCCCTGTAAAAAGCTTAGTCTATACATTAAGGCCTATTTATATATAAAATACAGGTTTCTAGAAAAAATATTTTTTAGTTCAAAGTTTAGAGTAAGATTTGATTGTTTGAATACGCCAGTGGTCCCAATAAAAAATTACATATTATGAAACACTATCAAAATCGTCCGTTAAGCGAACTATACCATATTTGGCGCAGGGGCACCGGCACCGGCTACCGTGTCAACTCAGACGTGACCACATCACTTGAGTCACGACTGAGTTCTCGACAGCATAAGATTTTATTTATTTACTGCCTGATTCTAGTTATACCTATAAATGGCTTGATGAGTAATCTTTGTATTATCATAGAAAGATCACGATTTGAAGACATTTAAAAGATTGCGTACCTAATCGTATCCAACAACTTCATTTGCGGTTTGAATTATACTTATTCTTAAATTAATGAATGAACTATTTTATAACCAGGATACATTAAGATGATACCTATCCTGAAATAATAAAGAAGTCTAGATCAATATTTTTTTTTACTTGCCTGGATTGTTTTGGCTACCATACTTAGGGCTATATAAATTTAATCCAAAAGCTTGACAAACACTAGCAATCTCCTTTGTATAGATAAAAGCGAGAAAAATCCTACTACTAATACTAATAACCCAAAAATACTCGTACAATGCATAATATGCAATAATAAGTTAGTTTGTTTATTATAAAGCATGGACATGACACACGCTGTCGTGTGCGAAATCACGAATCAATAGTTCACTTGTGTTTCTTTGTAAACGCTCTAAAAATGAGTGCATGTATGGTGCATGACCATATTATAAGACATAATGGATTGTCAAATGGACACGTAGCAATTTTTACTGGAATAGAAATCGCCGAGCTTTGTATGCGTGGGAATATTTGGTTGTGTCTGATGATTAAAGTAGGTAAGGTAGTTTTACTGACAAGGTGCCCGAAAAATATGGCAATAAAATGGTGCGTATTGGGCAGAGTAGCGTATTGGGTGAGAAGGAAGAAGAAGGAAAGACTAGAAATTATATCTTTGGTAAGAATTATCTGTTATTTTTTGTTACTTTATATGCCTGTACTGAATGTTCTCTACATTAATTTAAAAGTTTTGATGAATGAAGTGGTTTTATTTAAAGCTTAAATACGAGATCTAAGGAATTTCACCTCACGTGAGATTGGGAGATGAGGGAGGGGCTAGACCCCCCAGCCAGATATCTCACCAAGAGAAGGGGTAAAAAAAACAAAAATTGTCTGAAAATGTGATTTAATATTCTAGCTGTAGCTCACAATTAAAAATAGGTCCAAAATAAACAGTGTATGTGTATTTCGTTTAAACAGGTCGAGTCTATCATCATGATTCAATCGTATTTGGCAGTTGCATGCTCAATTACACTTTAGAGCCTAGTGTAGTTGGAAACCATGCGAAATCATTCCATAAACTGCACATTCTGATATAAGATTTAGAAGAAAAAATGGTATAGATACGTGGAAATAAATTTATAAGTACTTACCTAACTAATTAAATATTTATTTATCTATAAATATTTTAATATTTTACCATTAACAAATAAATTACACAAGTCCTAAATAACTTCTTGACTTTTACAGACGTCTAACAACCTAACATCGATCGCTATTAAATACTTAATTAAGTAAGTCTCGTACTTACTTGATTTATTTACCCACATGAGTAAAGAATGGTGCCATTAATAAACCCCATTAATAAACCAGGACAGGTCTTGCCATGAGTAGAGTCGTGACGTGGCGAAGCTCTAGGCGCCTCCGGCGAACTCTGTGAATCTAGGTGAGGGTTAGGACATTTTTCTCACACTAGAACTGCGCCCCGTTGACCGCCTGACACTATGGTAACCATGATTTTGTACTAATCATATCCGAATTTCTGAAATGCCTAATCGTAAACAAAGAATTTCAAATCGCGCGCGGTCTCAAGGCAATTTTTTTTTTAAATCCATGATCGTAAAGCTTAGAGATATGTTAACAAAATGCACGTAACAAAATTGGGCAAAATTAATTTTACATCACAAGCAATTAAAAAATTCATTCATATCGTGTAGGTTATAAAATTAATTGAGCTGCACACCTTGGTTTCATAGGTCCTAATTGGAAACAAGGCTTCTGGTTCTTCAGACAAACGCCATATTCTCTGTACAAACTGGTCAGAGACAATTTCTGATGAAAGCTATGATATAACTTTTTACCTTAAGATATACTAATACCCTACAATTTATTCCGGGGTTTTGCTGTTATTGTGAGGATAGTGCAGAATATGAATATATACAAAATGAAATATTACTAGAATTATTTATTACAGAAAACTCTAACCAACTTACATCCAGCAACGCGCAGCACTGAAGAGAAGAGAGTTTATGTTTTGCATCCACTTTTTCATATTTTTCATGACTTATTATTGAAATAAGTATTCTATACATGAGAAAAAATCCTGAATCCTTGTAAACTTGTGTAATATGGATACCCTATTCACGTCACGACCCGCTGTGATAAACGATAACTCTCAAGATAGGTAAAATTATTAGAAATCGGCATTTTTTTATATATTTAACTTTAATTTTATACTGAGTCTTTACATGTGTTCAAATTACGTTTTTTTTAATTCAATGGAAGGTTCTGCGAATTACTGTCCATGAACATGAATTTAGCAATTATAAAATGGGTAAAAAATATATATTTGGGATACAGAAATTAAATAAAAATAAATGGTTTTTGTAAAATAAGCAAATAAATAATTAATAATAATCTGATTCTAAACTAGGATTCATGTTATAAAAAATATAATTAATTGATTTATCTCTTACTCACGATATTGAGTAAGGCCCTAACTACTAGAGTACTAAACTCGTTTCTAGATATTTATTTGCGATCTAATGTTATAAAACATGCTATGCGTTCAAATACGTGCGTTTATTTCTATTTTATGCAACCAGCGACAAAGTTCTCACGGCTTCAAAAAAACTTAAGTATTTAAAAATATTTCCAAACTGATATCTTAAACAAGATTTCAGAATTGGCAATCGCTGTTCAGTCACACTTTACAAAGAAATCCACTTTTAGACCATACCATAAGCCCTTTGCAAACAAATGTATTCTTACCATTAGAAGCTATTGACAAGAGTGGGTTCTAAAATTGAACTTAATAAACAACATCTCTTAAATAACTATTCATTTGATCGATCGACAATAAGTCGTTTGAAGCTGAACTTAACAGTCATGTTTCATGTGTCACAACTTTCATGAAGATTTTAAGCCGAACTCAATCATCCAAAACTCACATTAAAAAACAACTTATTTGAAGCTTGACTCGATACAACAATTCTCATCAAATCACATAACTTTGAACGCGATCAACAATAATTCTCATGTAACAATAGCTCACAAAAAACTGTTGAAGTAACACAATTAAAAAAAAAACCACACGATTCGCATGTTTTTTTTTTCTTTCAGATATGCGCTTCTAAGACTTTACTTACTAGATAATTACGTTCCACTGGATTTTCTGGATGGACAAGATTTGACTCAGCTGGATAATAAGATATCTTTCTTCCCTCATAGCTGGCCCAAAATATTGCTTTATTAGGTACTAATAAAACTTAAATTATTGCAAATAGTGCGTTGAATATACTAACGTTAGCTAACTGAGACTAATTAACGTTATACTAACGTTAATTAGTCTCAGTGGGAGCTATCTGACAAACTGTAGATACCTAGATCGATTCTATTATTTCAATTCAATCAAAATATTTCAGGAAAATGTAGATTTACCTATTTCTTGGTAATATCTACTTCTGTACATTTTCTCGACACTGATGTCCGTATGTACGAGGGTTTACACGTTAAATTAAATACAGAAATGATGTGATGACATTCCAGTTACATAAATATCTTTTTAATTACGACTACGCCCAATGAATGCCACACCTCGTTATTATAATGGCTGGTACCTAATTTGTTTTTGACACTAATATTGAAATTTTCTTTGCATTTTATATCCTGGCTGTTAATACTGGGAGAAAGCTAAAGGACTTGAATAAATTTCAAGTTTAAAAACGAGTAGGACGTTTCTCCAATAACCACATTGTATGCAAGGCCGCCTGACATCACAGTTGTAAAATAAAATAGTGCTAGGAAAGTAACGTGTTACTTACTTGGTTTTTTGTAATTGTAATTTTCGCTGGTTTCACAAAAACATTGCAGCGGAGACGGGGCCTTTATCTAAATATTTGCTGTAGAACCAGAATGTCTTTTTTTTCGTTCTATTTATGTAAAATGCAAACTAAAAAGAAAATTCTATGCCAGTTTCAACTAGGTGTGTCGAAAATATTACGAATCCCATTACACAATGCATACGGTTGTTGTCAATAGATGTAATATTTTTTTTGGTTTTTTAATTTAAAATACTGCTTTTAATTTCTCCGCCAAAAACCTATAGGTTTCCAATAACTTACTAGTTGAACTAGATTATACAATACAACAAAATAAAAACAAAAGAAAAAAAAGTACAGACCAAGAGTACGTAGGACCATTTCTTATTGAAAAAATAATAATTAAGTACTAATCTTTTAGAAAGCGACAAATGAGAAAAGAAATAGTATATATTCTATACACTACATACTTTAGGCCACGGAACCACATTTTTGATGATTGTGCAAAACGCGCGGGCGAAGACGTGGGCTGAAGCAAGTTTTATGGCAAAAAGTTCGTGGACCCTTTACTCGTTTTTTCGGACAATGCACGCGTGGGTCATTTATTCTGCGTTTATTTTCGGCTTGCTTTATGGCTAAATACTTAAAGGTCGACTCTGGTGGTCAGCAAAAAGCAAGGGTCACGAATAATACAGATTGAAATCAATGCATAGCATATAAAAAAATACATTGACTTTACACAAAAATATACAACAACTTAGTGGTTAATCAAGAGGTATTAAGTATTTAGCTGGTTGCAGGCCGCTTCCAACCGGTCATTTTCGAAATCCTTGGGGAAGGCCTATGTCCAGAAAATGTGGCTGAAATGTCAAGTAATAAACTAGAGATGGCAGCAAGCAAGGTGCTTGAACTTTCTATTGACATAAGTATCATCATTGTACTTATTTTGCATTTATGTAAAGTAACTTATTAACACCTATTACGTAAAATGAGTTGTATTAATTCTCACAAAGTAAATAAGTACCAATCTTGGTATCATGGAGCCTTATAATTTTTCTTACTAATTTATTAATTTAATTTTTACAATTTCTTGCAACCACGCAAGGAATTTAATTAAATGTTTAATTAGTGCACAAGTTACAATCCATTTCTGAAGTTTAGCTCTAGCCAATTAAATCAAAGTTCTTAGTAAAGACTTTCCTGTTTGTGAGTCAATTTATTTACATTGAAAAATAAGTAGGTAACCAAGTACCGTTTAAGTTAAAATTAAATTTGAATAAGTGCTCCTGAAATAAAATATATAACTTTATGACAAATTATGACCAATTTTGCCGTCAAACAGTAGTGCTTGCATTGTTGTATTTCGGTTTAAAGGCCCGAGCTGGCAGCGTGCTTGTGACAACGCACGGTATAGGCAACGATGATCGCCCGTCCATTTCCTGCGGGCCGTAGTCGGATAAAAATTATTCGAGCAAGTGCGAGTTGTATTCTCGCACCAATAACTTCGTTCCACAACACAATACTGAAAAAAAGCAGACAGACAAACAACAAAATGTTCCTATAAGGTTCTGTTTTTACCTTTTGAGGACATTATTGACCTAGTTCAATAGAGCTTTTAAACACTATGTCTCACAGATACTACAAATAGGCAACCCGATGAAGGACAACACTGTAATAAAATTAACGTGACTTTTCGACGAGAAGCGATCCTTTGTCGCACTGCCTGTAATCTAGTTAGTTAGCTTACATAGGATTATACAACCAAACAATACATGCACACTAGTCAAGCACATAACCCTTTTTGGCTTCACCGCAGTTGGGTTAAATGTATAAAATACTTGGGTTTCATCTCTACTTATGTCTATGCATGATACAAGATTGACGAACAACATACAGAAATTAGTAACATAATAAGTCAATACTCAAAAATATGATAAAGAATAGGAATGCCATTAAACTAAACTTACTACATTTATAAGTTTTATTTTTATTGAATTTAATTTAACTAAATTTATTTACATCACATTGAAGTAGAAGGAATTTTCTTTTTAGTAGGAAGAATTAAAATAAACCGCCAAGATATAAACCGCTGTACAGAAATCAATAGGTACATTATAATAATAGTCAGGTACATTTAGCATTATAGTTAAGGTACATAGAGTTATAAATAGGCGAGTAGATAGACAGACTTAAGCAAAATGATTGACATCTAATCAACAACAATTGAGTACAAGTTACCAAAATTGTCGCTAAAATAAATTATGACGAGATTACAGTACGATTCGCGGCCGCTTTTAGTTCGTATGTCATGTCATTTAATCACATTCAGTGAACTGTCATGGAGGCCGTATTTGGCGGGAAAGCAATCCGCTTATACCAAAAGAGGAAAGAGTTGGGATACCGATCTTTGCGTCTTTATTGCATTGCATGATCGTTGCATAAGTTATGCATTTTATCTTAACTTAGGTAGTAGCTGAGCCCTTAACCATTATAGCAGACGACATACAATCATCATAACTGCCCTATTTTTTACCATTTGCCATATTCCCATTTGTCTTCTATCGATCCGATTGGAAATCTATGAAGGAGACCTATCCGAGACCCTTCCCCCTGGACATGATCTGTTTTGAAGACTTTCATGATGCCATGGCCATCATGAAAGTCTTTAAAACAGACTAAGCAAGGACAACATGTAAAAATGGGGGTACGTCTCAAAGGATACCTGCAGGTGTACCGTCTCTCGCCAGACCATGGCACATCTGTTATCTTGCCCTGCGTGCCCAGCCACCTGCACGCTCGGGGACCTATACGAAGCCACTGACAATGCGCCTTGTCAGTGGGGAAATTCTGGTCCTCACAAATATAAATTAGCCAGAGTCGACTCGCTAAGAAGAAGAAGGGAGACCTATGCTTAGTGTCACGGTCAATCGACCATGATACCCTGGTGTCAGAATTGAGGTCTGGTGGGTCAACCATAAGCTTCTTTTTGATGCGATATAACCACGTGTAGGCGTGGGCAACTGCTAGTTGCAAAATAAATTTACTTAGTATTTTTGGTGCAGTTTAGACAGGCAAGTTTACGATGTTTTTGCTCTGCAGAAAGTTCTGGCAAAAATTGAAATATATAATTGATGAAATAAAATTGAAAATTTTCAAAAATCGCCTGTAAATCTTATCGATACTAGTGAGTATCGCCATACATACATACCAAACAGTTTAAACATAGCCAAACTCTACATTCAAATCTTACGATAAGATGATACAGTTTGGATAAGTTAACGAATATTTATCTATATATTTATTACTTTAGTTAATAGCTGTAAAAGCGAGTTTGTGTATGTAGAATTTGTTATATGGTTACGTAGAGATGATTTTTTTAATATACACAAAAGTCTTCAAACTGGTAAATAAAAATAGTGATGATCCTACCTAAACCGGATAGGGTTACTACTGGTTGGTTGACTGGTAGAAAAAGCTTATGGCTTGAGTCCGCCATTTACATTATATGTAATGAAGTTTAAAAAAAATTGTGTGAAGCCCACAGATTTAGTTATGATCGTTATTTTTGGGTACCTATATACATTGAGCGGAACCGTAATGCGATCGATTTTTTAATATAACCAGATTTCTCGCCATATCCTGGCGGTTTTTAGGACTTTGTTGCTTTGATAAGTACAGTCAAGGCAGATAAAAGTGACTCTCCTATCGTACGTACCGTAGTGACCGGGGGGTTAGATTTATCTGCTCCCTACTGTACTATATAGGAAGTTTATACTGTTTGTATTTGTTTCTGTTAAATGTAGATATTAAACAGAAACAAATACAAACAGTTTAAAAATATCGGTTTGTAATAAATCCTCACTAATATTATAAATGCGAGTGTGACTGTCTGTTACGCTTTCAGGGCTAAACCGACGGGACCGATTTTGATAAAATTTGGTATGGATATAGTGAAGGACCAGGGGTCAACCATATCTCATCTTAAATTAATTTTGGGTGCGATATAATCAACATCTACGCGGTCGGAGATGCGGGCGACAGTTACTTTTATTATATGTAGAGATTTGGACGGCTTATTACCTATGTGGCTCTAAGTTATAGTAGTAATTATTCTTTTCAAATATTATTTTTGTATATTAGTTATTGAAACATTGCTTACTTACCTAGTTATTTAATTTTTAATTTTCATATATACTTCAGATATTATATTTAGCTTAACAGATATCCTCTAATTAATAAAAAGAAATAGAAGTATAAGCCAAGTAGAATAATAATAAGGATAAATGTAAAGGTTCGTATATTATTTTACATGTGTGCAATAAATTCCATGTAAATAATATCGGGTAACAGAATTAAACTAATAATATGCATTTTCAAAAAATGTCAAATTTACTAAAATTTGTAAGTAAAACATTGTACATCTAAAGATAGTGTACAAAAAAAATAAGTAGATACTTACCTCCATTTTAAGTCGGTTAAAGGAAAGGTTTTAAATTAATTTGAAGTAATATCCGATAATAGTTCAGTTTTTAGTATTACCTCTGAACGAGCACTCAAAAAATAAACAACCTACACTTGTAGAGGTACCACGATTAAGGCCTAGTAGGTAAACCTATTCTGTAAAAATATGTTTTTATTTTAAGCTAAGTATTAGATGAGTTATATTTTACGTGGTTGACTCATCCACTCATCAATACTTAGTAACCTAAACTTCGACAAATAGAAAATTGTTCCATTCTTCATACGCCCAATCTTGTCAAGAACAATGAGAGAGATCGAATCGCGTGGGTTTCAGCGGTAACTTGCCGTGACAGAGTTCTATCATTGAGAACGTTTTATATCTGATGGGACTATGTGTTATTAGGTCGAAGGGGCCCACGCTTCCGGAGTCTATTATTTACATAATCAGTGATTATTCCGCATCATTGATTATATTAGCTAATTTCAATGGTACTGGAACGTAGTTACTCAGCTACTCCTGATGTAGTTACATATTTATATTTATTAAATTGACAAGAATTGTTACTTTTTATGGTTCTTGTTCTAACATAAATTTAGTTCATAAGTTTTTGATTAACATAACTATCTTCTTCTTCTTCTGCCCTGTGTTTTCCGCAATTACCACAATAAATGTTCAATTTAATAAAAAAATGGTATAATGTACAGTACTTGTAATTACGCATATTGCAGTACGTGCAATTTTGTTAGATTAGTTAATTTTATATTTTCTATATGTAAAGAACTGTTAGTTATTGGCTTTTTTTATACATACAATTTTTACCTATGTAAATTTGTTTGCTGCATGGTCTGACAAATGTATAAAATATTAATAAAAAATATACAAAGAATCTAGACTAAACCAGGCTGTTTCTGTCTGTCTATGATATAAGTACTTAAGTACTAAGGTAAAGTTAAAATTTACAAACACTTTACCAAAAGAAAGTCTAAAATAATCCACACCGCACCACACATTTGGAAGACTTCACTTTTTTTATTTATTTGTGAACACTGCAGTTTACTTATTTATAGATGTCATCTGTTCCCTGGGGGATGGAAAGAAATTTACGACTGTTCTCTAAAGGAAGAAGTGTTACAATACACAGACCGAAACCTAAACTCAAACAAGAAAATCCGGAAATTAATAACGAAAACAATGAAAATTTATTAAAACATAAATAAATCAAAAATACATCTCATAAAATATATTAATTAATTAAGAATATGGCAAAGTGATAATTGCAAATACCTAATCAAAGATAACCAGTCAATTGGCAACACAACACTTCACTATCACGCAAAAGTCCTGTCTATGTAATCATAGTCGAATTCTGCCAAAAAGGAATCAAATGGCGAGAGGGAATCCTCCGCGAATTCGGACGTAGTCTCTAGTTCCTGATCCTGTTCCGTGGAGAATTCTGACTCTAGGGAGAGATCAGAGCAGTATGGTGACGGCCAGCGTTCGGGTCTTGAAGTTGAATCACCTTCGGGGCTGGATTCTCTAAGCGTGGCTGACAGCGCTGATATGTATTTCATGGCGAGGCGTAACGTGGTGATTTTGGTGAGTTTCTCGCAGGGCACGGGGGCGCCGGTGATAGCAGCGGCCGGGACAGCCCTACGCAGGGCTTCGAAAGCGAGATTGATTTCTCGCATTCGACTTCTTTCGCGCGCATTAGCTGTTTTCCTCCTGTACTTGCTGAGAGGCTGAGGTGTGCGCCGCGTGCGCGGCTCGCGACTGCGCGCGGCGCGCGGACGCAGCTGGTACGTGTCGTGCTCGGGCATGGAGTGGAGTCTCCGTGATCGCAGCGCAGCCGCCCCACGCGATGACAAGCCGCCCGCGCCCGAATTCCGCTTGAAAAATACGCTCACTCCGCCCACTTGCCCCGCTCCGTTCATGTACACTTATGCAGTTAATTACTTCCATATTTTTTACGATATTGACGAATTTCTGCGGTTTCACTTCGTTGATAAAACTGAAGGAAATAAAACATTGCTAAGGTCAGGAGCGACGTATTAATAATCGTGTGGTAGGTACGAAGGTTTGGAAAAAAAAATTCTGAGCGCAGTGAGTAATACCCTGATAATGATATGTCTCGCTGGTAGTGCTAGTACTTAAGTCAGTAGGTACTTACTAAGTATATGTACTAGTCAAGTACTATTTGGAATAGTGTGTAGGAATAAGTACTACTGGACTAAGTAAGAACTGACATAACTGACTATAAGGTTTTAGAGTTAGATATATCTACATTACTTCCTAAGTCAAATTATTTTAGACCTTGTAGTTATAAAAACAAAATGATTTGATATTGGTGTTCCTCAATATCAACACATTTAACAATATAAGACAAAGAATAAGACTAACGACACGGCTTCAGCTCGCTCCATTCGTGAATTTCTTAATACCTACTCGCGAATCTTAATAAAACAATAGACACAGTCTGTGATACCGTTAGTAGGTACTACTATTATATTTAATCTGTGGTGTCTAAATACTTTGCACACAGACATAGATAAAAAAAATTGGTTGCCTGTAAAGTCGGTATACGGGCGAAAGTTTTACGTGACAACGACTTTGAGTCTGTCTCTCTCGCTCTTAGGGGACGCGTGCCTCTCACTCGCTCTCATTGTGAGCGCATCGTAACGTTACCGAGCGTTACACTTTTTCATAAGTGACTCCCAGCCGCAACCTAATTTAAGACGTTGTCACGTCAAAAATGTTTTACCTAAGTTTCTTGTCGGTAAATAATTAATTAATGTACATTAAGTACGTACGTACATTTTATCTTACTACACCACACACTCGAAAAAACATTAGATGTAGTTTGGTAAAGATAAACCGATGTATGTAAACTTTAAATAGTCTATCACTTGTGTACCTCAGTGTACACGGTTGCAATGAATGAACAAGCTTGTAGTATCCATGGGCAAGTTAGGAGGCACGTCCTATAGGTAGTAATAAGAGCGATTTGCATATTCGATTCGGCATTTCCGTTCACAAAGGCTAAGATTCTGATTGCTAATTGTTTACTGACCTTGCTAAGTTGCGTGGGATTTACTTTATCATGTAGGCGCCAAATAATGTCACAAAATGAATTATATAGGTATTATTGTCACATTCATTTTCAACTTTAATTTAAACGTAATACGTAAGTCGTAACTAGGTACTTAAATTACTTATTATACCTCTAATGTCAATAACACAGATTTAAAATAACTAACTTTTTATTAAGTGAGTACTTGGCTGAAATAATATCACTTAAATCATTAAAAACTTAGATAAAATCTAACAATTCCTTCCGTTGCAACTTTTAAGGTACAATGTATGATTATAATATTATGGTTAAATTCTTAACTAAAAACAATCTGCGTCGTGCATCATTCCATTTTCAAAAAGTCCCGCCTTTATTAGAAGATAGATTGTAAATTAACCACGAAATTAACTCATATTTTTAATCAAAATACAAATAAAATAAAGTTCTTAGGAAATTACTTACGAAATATGGATCTCCACTGCCAAATATTGTTGTACTTAGACCACAGTCGTTTAACAACTGACATGAAAAATGCTTGCGAACAATTTTTGTATGAATTAAATGATAAGACGATATGTAAATATCCGCCATTAAGATTTGTACTTGAAATCGATGTAATGGATTTGCTTGACGTTTTTCCTGAAATAGGAGAAACATTACTACAAGAACCTCTGAAATGGCAAAATATATGTAACGAAATATTATTGGCATGCTTAGTTTCCTTGGATAACAACGAATTGACTCAAAATATCAGGTCGACTCAAGTGGCTGTTAACATGAGATTAAAATGTATATCAGGAGTTTCAGTTATTCCCAATCGTCATTACTACAAAGGTCTTGTAAGCTTCCAAGGCCTATTGTTAGCAATGTCTAAACCATATAGTTATGCCTATCATACTGTTTGGTCGTGCCCTGAGGATTGCGAAGATAGTGAAGTTGTACTACAATACATCCCAAAAGTGCCACCTAAATGTTATGTCTGCAAAACTGTTCTATTTGAAAACAGCGGCTTGAGAAGATGCGGTGAGCAAGTCAAAATCACATTAAAATTAAACAACTCTTTGCTCATGAAGAATTTGAAAATTTCCGATGATTTGATTCCCGCCTTGAAGCTTGGAAAAGTTTATATTTTCCATGGTGTTGTTTTGAAGAAAGCAACAACAATTTGGTCTTTAGAAGAAGTGATTCCATTGAGTGTACCACTGACGGCACCTATTTCGAATGATTTGGAAGAACTGTTTAAAGCTTGCAAAGGCATTTCTTGGAAATTTATATACTGCCTAGCTTCGAGTATAGGCATTAATGTGTGCCCTCTAACTTGTTTCATGCATTTGAAGATGAGTCTGTTGTTAAGTTTGACAAGCGTAAAAGCGAACTTGTTGACAAACTCTCGTATCATTCACGTATTTGCCGCTGGTTACGACACCGGATTCGTCGGAGAGCTGATGAAAGAGGCTGCCAAACTTGCAAAAAGGTCCCTATGCATGGGGTCTTCCAATACGACAGCAGCTGACACGTTGATTGGTTCTTCAGGCGGAGTTTGTTTTCTACCTCTACCATTTCACGTCTACAATCAAAAACAGATGTATTCCCTTCTCTCCGATTTAGAAACAGGTGAAATTGTGAACGATACGAATACAGCTCAAATACAATGTGCGGTTTGGGCACAGGGAATGGATTATAAGAAAATTCTTGTTTATAATATAGCAAACATATTTGGATTCGTTTGTAGGGGAGACTATGGGGAATATAACGACGAAATTATTGAATTTTTACTTGGACGAGCAAATGTACCCCTAGAGGTAACTGAAGATGAAATCAAGGCTCTACATGACTTGGCAGATTACGTAGACGTAGTTGCCGGTATTCCTGTATCTTTAGATAAAGAGACAGAGACACTCTTACAAAATTACTTTTTGACAGCTCGAAGAGAGGGTACTAGAGGAGTGTCAGTAGGAAGTATGGGAGCTTTAGTAGCAATTTGTCTTACTTCCGCAAGGCTCTGTCAGCGAACAATAGCGAATATAGATGACGCTGTTCTAGCCATCTGGCTACATGTCAGTGGCAGCCCTGAACCAAGATTTGCGCCTGACGAATACCTAGGAGCACCTGCTGATATTCATAAATTACAAGAAATATTCAAACAATTCAAAAGCTGGTTGTCAGAGTTCACTGGTCTTAATATTTCAAAATGAATCCTAGTGTTACATGTTTGCAGACAAAATGGTAATTTAAATTATACTTATTGCTGGTTGGCAAATAATTTATAGGTATGTTTTATGATTAATTATTCACCTGTTATGTTAATTATATGAGTGAAAAGCACTCCAGTTTTACTTATTTATATGATAATTATACAACAAATATTTGAAAAACATTTAATTAATTTATACTTACTTAACAGTAGGTAATTTGTTAGCACCAATAAAACATTAGTCTGTTAAAAATAACAAAATAAATGGATATAAAAATACATTACATTTTTTTTTTGTTGATAATATTAAATTGACTAGAACACAATAAGTAACAAACACACATTTGCTCATTTTTAGTAAAACATATTTCAATGCACTCATTGTTAAATCACAGCATTCCTACTTAATAAATGTAGATATTCTAAAGAGTTTCACTCTTTATCTTCCAAAAAACTGTAATCAAAATCAGTTCTTCCAAGGAGTTGTTTCTGCATATTGATTTTCTGACTTAATTTGGTATGGTTCTGCCTCAATTTTAAACTTTCTTCAATCAGAGAAGTAAATGCTTCATCTTCATCAACTGTATTTGAAACTTTAATATAGTGGTTAGATACAGGTTCACCAACTTTAAAGTTACTCTTTTGAAATGATACAACACTGTAAGGAAGGTCTACCAAATTGTGGGCATCATTGGCAAGTACACTTATGGTGGACCACATACACTTCATTAATTCTCCCAAAATATTATTAGCATCTGCACTTAACTTTTCAGCATTATTTGCTGCGTATCCTATAACATCAGATATTTTACTGAATTCATTACTCAAATCATGAAGTTTCAACATGAATGGCTGGTTTCGTATTTCCAATAGAATCTTACTTCTCATTTTAAGGCAGTCATAACAAGATTTCATAATATCATGACATTGTTTTTCTTTCATTCGATACTCATGCAAAGATTCATTTTTTTTGAAATTTATGAAAACACTTAAAGCATTCTTGAAAATATTCTGATAGTTATATTTCTGCACAAAGTTATTCAGGTCCGCAGATAAGACTTCATTGCTTCTTCTAGATGCTGACTGCAGTCTGACTGTGAGTTGTGTCCATGCAGTCTCAAGTTTGTTTATTTTATCATTAAGGTCATCTGCATCTTTAAACTGCTTCTCAAAGCCTCCAAGAAAGTTTGTCGCTACTGCATTTTCTTTAAGATTCTCAACATTTTGCTTTCCCAATTCAGCCATTTTTAAAACAGTTTCTTTTCTAACAAGAAGTTTTCCAATATCTTTGTCAATAGTATTGTGCTTAAGGAGCATCTGAGTCTTTTCATGCTTCAGAGACTCCCCTCTGGCAAATAAGCCTTTAATAAGTGAATCGTAAAGTTCTATTTGATTTATTATAAAGTATAAACCGTTTCTATACAAATTCTGACTGTTTTTAAAATTATATAAAGCTTTTGGGTGTTCCAAGCATCTCTGAACCATTTTTGGCACAACCGGTTCTATATTTTCTTTTATGATGATTGCCTTATGATATAGGAAAAGCATAATATTTAAGCTCTCATTCCAGTGACTTGCAACTAGACAATTATCATCAACTTCGTTATAAGTGGGCTGTGATAATAGAATTTGGTCCTGAACAGGAATATTAAGATCCTTTTCTATCCACAATTTTATATCAGCTATAGTAATGTTATCGTCAAATTCATAAGCAAGTTGTGATGAAGTGTAAACTGAAAATATCTTTAAAATTTTCTTTTTCAACACTTCTCCTAGGAAGTCGAAGATTACTATTTTACTAGTAGATTCTTTTTGTTCTGTTGGTATGTTAAATGTAACTTTAGATGGAGCATTTCTACCTCTTAATTTCGGATCCCACTCCAATGCCATTTTTAGCCACTGTTCAATGAGTTTTTTAAATGGTTTAGAAATATGGTTTTCTGGAAAAATCTCAGTTGAATATTCAATATCCCCATGAAATGTTTCATAAACACAGACATCCTCATGACTTTTTTGTCTCACATGAGGCATCCACTGTACAGGTGCCATGAATGGCAAAAATGGTCTTGTTCCACAGATAACTTCAAAAGCAAGTAGTCCAAATGACCAGAAATCTACAGAGTTACTGTATGTTTTGCTGTAAAGGATTTCAGGCGCTAAATATTGTAAAGTGCCTACAAAACTAGCACATACTGATTTTGAATCAATTTCTTTAGCATATCCCAAGTCTATTAGTTTATATTGCATATTCACTTGTCGATGAATGCCGAAGTTACTAGACCCATGGTCATCAATTATTTGAATAACAATATTCTCAGGTTTAATATCTCGATGTGTGATTTTATTTTGGTGTAGAAATTGCATGGCGTTTCCAACATCTTTTAATATTTGACGTACTTGGACTTCTTTTAAACCTCCACAAGATTCAGGTTTATTTAGCAACTGCCGAAGAGATCCCCCACTGCAATACTCCATACAGAGAATAGGTAATTTTGATGGATTTGCAGATTCCAAGCCTTCGATAAATTCCGGCGGTAGGTCCTTCGTGCCGACGATGTTGGGGTTGCGACAGTTCTGTAACATCTCTACCTCTTTGATCCATCGTTCTTTGTGTTTGGAGGTGAGTTCATCGCCCCATTTACATGTCTTGATAGCAAGCTTCTCGTCCGTTTTTTGATGCTTCCACAGAACTACTGTGCCGAAACTTCCCGACCCCAATATTCTATCTCTCACCCAATCGCCGATAAATACTATACTGTCCATAATTACACCAATATATTACTTTCACTTAATATTAAATTCAACTTTTTCCTGCTATGTACTCGTTTCCAATTTCTTCCTTGTTTTGGTTGGATTTAATAAAAAAAAAAAGGTTAAAAAACAACTATAATCTGTGATCCATTCCGGATTTGACTTTGACATATACAAACATAACTTGATTTTTTTTTAATATATTTTTTTAGACCCTGGGACCTAGTTTTTAATATAATATATTAATCTACGGAAACAACTGAGTAATAAATAAAGGTAAGTCCGCACCTAAAATATTGTTTCATATGTAAATGAAATGTATTAAGGCCGAAACACATTATTAAAACGCGAGGCGACCCGACGAAACGCGACGCGTGTTGAGCTAAATCAAACTGTACTACCACTACCCTCTAGGATCAGGATCATAGAAAACAATACAATTTGATTTGACTCAACACGCGTCGCGCGCGCGTGTTGATAGGAAAAAAAAAATTGCCTCGCCGCACGCGATTCCAAATTCTCTAGAGATACCGCACTACTACTAATTTAGTCATTTCATCACAGATGTAAGCTGTTAGGTGTAAAGAAAACTAATACTGCAGCACAATATTAACACATTTATTTCATGACTATCGACATGGAAAACTGTACAAGAGAGAAGACACAAAATTACTTTTCTAAAAACAAAACGTCAAATATTCAATTTAGGAATTACAACCAAAGAGATTCCTAACACCCCCTCTCAATATTGAATTACTAAATTCAAGATTGTAAACAAGAAACAAATATCAATATAATTCCTCGACACTTTTCTATCACTAAAATACTATCGATATCATAGTATCGACTGTGTTCCTTCACTATTACAAATATTCATGACATCACTTGACAACATCGTACAAGTGACAAACAGTAATACATTAATATGACAATCAACAAAACATGTAACATAAAACTTTGTGCTAACTTTACAAAAAATACACTTTTATTATTTACCACTCAAATTAAACAATTAAACTATATTTTAATAAAACTTGTTCAATAATTCTCATTCTCTTCACAAAATATGAATGTTTAATCGAAGTCAAAGACTTGGTTAATAAATCAGCAATATTCTCATTGGTTGGCACATAAGAAATAGAAAATAATTTTTTGTTTACACAATCCTTTACATAGTGATACTTTATATCAATATGTTTTGTGCGCTTACTATTAACATTGCATTCTATCATTTTAATAGCACTCTGATTGTCTACTAAAAGATATGCATCAGTAACCTTGCTGTCTACAAAAAATGAACAAATACCCTTTAAATATACCAATTCCTGTGCCGAAATTGCCGCTGCTATAAACTCTGCTTCCGCCGATGATAGGGCCACAGTGGTTTGTTTCTTAGAAAACCAAGATACTAAATTTCCATTATAAAATACAGTACAGCCAATTACGCTTTTTCTATCTAACTTAGCACTTCCCCAGTCTGCATCGGAATATGCAATTAATCGTTTTGTATTATCCCTGGACTTAGTATATGTCAAACATTTATGTGATGTTCCTTTCAAATAACGCAAAACACGTTTTCCAGCAATCCACAAAGAATTCGTTGGCTTATCCAGATATTTGCTTAAAAATGATGTTGCATATGTGATATCTGGTCTTGAAATGGTCGATATATATGTCAGACAACCTATTAACTCTCTATATGGTACATTTTTTATAACTTCTTCTTCTTCAGATATATCAAAATTATGCTCCATAGGTGTCTGTACTCCATTGCATTCTTCCATACCAAATTTCTTCAAGGCTTTCTCTATTAACTTCCTTTGACAGATACTTAACTGTCCTTCACCAATTAAAATTTCCATACCCAAATAATCTTTTACTTCTCCTAAATCTCTTACATTAAATTCTTCTTTTAATCTGTCTATTACCTTATTGTTATCATTTTCTTTTCCCATTACTATAATATCATCTACCCATATCAATATCCATACATTTTCTTTCTTATATAAACAAAAATCATGTTTAGATTGTTCAAATCCATTTTTTATCATGAAATTATGAAATCGCTCGTTCCAACATCTTGGTGCCTCTCGAAGTCCATATAGTGCTTTATTAAGCTTTAACACTTTACCCTGTGATACTTTCACTCCTTCTGGTGGTTTAATATATACTTCAACATTAAGATCACCGTTTAGAAAAGCTGTCGGCACATCTAGCTGTCTTGTTTTGTAGTCTTTTTGTACAACTTCACTTAACATCATTCTTATAGTGGACACTCTCGCTACGGGTGAACATACATCATAAGCACTTTCTGTTTGAAAACCTCGCGCTACCAACCTTGCCTTTTTCCTTCCATCTGATTTCGTAGTAAATATCCACTTTGTATCTATTGCACTTTTACCTGCTGGCAAATCTGTTTCTTTCCATGTCTTTAAGTGTTTCAAAGAATTAATTTCTGTATTCACTGCCTCTTGCCAATTTTCTCCTCTACTAATTGCTTCATTATAAGTTTTCGGGTCATCATTTCCCAGTAAACAGAACACAACATTTGCATCTTCATATTCTTCGTCATCTACAATATAATCTTTTAAATATTCAGGTGTTTTCTTATTTCTCGCTGATCTACTCCTAGAACTTTGTTCACTAGAATCTTCTTTATTTGATGCACTTTCTCTTTCTTCTTCCCTATGATTTATTTCATGTTCTATACTAGCTCTCTCTTTAAATCTACATTGCTCATGTTTATTTTCATTTTCATCACTATCCATTACATCATCATCATATTCATAACTTTGTGTTTTTATTTCATTTTTCTTTTCTATATATTTTACATCATTTTCATCAAATCTCACGTCTCTTGATATAATTATTTCATTACTTTCTGGATCCCACAAACGATATCCATTGGGTGAATATCCAACCATTCTAGTCTCTTTTGCTCTTTTATTAAATTTATCTGCTCTTGGCAATATAACAGCCCAAGCTTTACTTCCAAATACTCTTATCAAATTTAAATTTAATTTACCTTTGAATAACATTTCTGGCGTTTTGTATCGAATTGCTGCGGAAGGACATCTGTTGAGCTGATATGTCGCACACTTAATAGCCTCACCCCATAAATGTGGTGGTAATCCTGCTTCGTTGAGAATTGTTCTTGCTTTTGTACAGATTGTTCGATTCATTCTTTCTGAAACGCCATTGGATTGAGGGGAATAAGGCTGGGTATACTGTATACGAATTCCCTTACCTCTACAGAATGCTTCGAGTTTGTTGTTTTTAAATTCTTTGCCATTATCACATCGAATATTTTTCACTCTTACTCCTTTTTCATTTTCTAAACTGTGGATGTAATCAATTAAGTACCCTGTAGCTTGACCTTTATTTTGTAGCAAATAAGTTACACAAAAATGTGAATAATCATCAACAATGACTTGATAATAATGCTCACCTCTCAAACCTGGTGTTCTAGTAGGACCTGCGATATCTGTATGCAGTAATTCACCAATATGACTAGATCGTGGTTTTCGTGTAGGTTGAAAAGGTAAACGTGTTGACTTACCCTCTAGACATGGACCACAAATTTTAGGACTTATGGGTAATTTCAGTATTCCAAGTCCTTTACGGTTGAGATGACCTAAACGCCTATGCCAAAGTCCTACATCTGATGTTGTTGCTGCGCTATTACAAGTAGCTTGATTGCTGATGCATAACTTAGTATTTAGGATAAATAATTTACCAAAACATGAAGCTGAGATTATACTATTTGTTGGAGTTGTAATTTTAACGCTATTCTTACTAAATGTTACGGAGTTACCCTTAGAAACCATCATTTTTACGGATAATAAATTGAATGTTAAATTTTTCATTATTAAAGCATCCAAGTTAATTGACACTCCATCAACAATAAATTGTATGTTACCGACCTTTTCAGCAGTAAAGAAATCTCCATTAGCCACAAAGATTTTCATTGGATTTTTCAAATTTATTATACCTGTCATGTATTTTTCATATTGCTCCTGAATCAGATGATGTGTGCAGCCAGAATCTATGACCCAATTAATTTGATTTTCTTTATCAACACCTGCGTTTGCAATGCCAGAAGTTAGGAAACTTGACTGACCCTTACTTGATGTGTCATGTTTTTGTATGGATTTATCTTCCGAAAAATTTTCACCATCATCCGTGCTTATGTTTGCTCCTCTATGGTTACCTCTGTATAGTCGTCTTCCGCGAGCTCGTCCTATACCTCTGTATCTATAACAATCCTTTGCGATATGACCCGGCTTTTGACAACTATAACATGTAACAAAGGTTGTTTCATATTCATTGGTATCGTTATATTTTCTTCCTTTATTTGTAAATTTTAACTCCTCATCCAAGAGTCTAGCTTTTACGAAATCTAACTTTAAATCTTCTGTCTTATCTTTGCCATCAATTGTTGTTGACAAGTTCGTATTACATTCTATTGCTGTAATTACATTATCGTATTTTTCGTCCAATCCAGTCAACAAACATGCAATTTTGTCTCGTTCAGTCAGTTTTTCTTGTGCACTCTCCAATTCTCTTACCAGATCATCAAACCGCTGAAAGTAGTCTTCTAAACATTCTTCTTTATTCTGTTTTAAATTCAACAACTTTCTCCGTAGGTGAATTATAGAAAAGATGCTCTTACGTTGAAATATACATTTTAATGTTTTCATAATATCTTTTGCTGTTTTACATTCTTTTATTAAATTAAGATGTTTGTCTGGAATGCACTGCACTAAAATATTTTTTGCCTTCGCATTATCTTTTACAAATTGTGCCTTTTTATCCTCTTCATTAGTCTCATCGCATATTATGTAAAGCAACTGTTTTTCATCTAAGATAGACTCTACTCGGAAAAGCCAGTTATTAAAATTTTCTGCTTTTAATTGAGGAAAATTTGAAGTAGCCATCTTTTATTCTTTATTACTTACGTGACATTCCTCCGTCGAATAAAATTATTTATTACAATTCTTTCATTATTTTTCCTTCTCTACACCTATTTATACTTAAATATTCTTTTATAAACCCATAACCTTCTGTTAGGTGTAAAGAAAACTAATACTGCAGCACAATATTAACACATTTATTTCATGACTATCGACATGGAAAACTGTACAAGAGAGAAGACACAAAATTACTTTTCTAAAAACAAAACGTCAAATATTCAATTTAGGAATTACAACCAAAGAGATTCCTAACATAAGCAATAATGTTGTCTTCTTCGTCCAATTGTGTTTCCCGGTTGCATCTTCAGCTTACGCTTCAGAGCCCAAGGAAGTTACTACCGTCTCTTAAAACCATGCAAGTTCCAGTGAGTAAGCGAGACAGCGCTATACATGATGTAAGGCGACATCCTCCTTACTCACTGGAACTTGAATGGTTTTAAGAGATAAGTCACCAGACCCACAGGAACGTGATCCGAGTGTGTTAGTGACCAACGCTGTCTTATTTTTCAGGCTGCCTAAAGGCATCTGACACAGCCTAACGACTGCCATCTACCGATAACAGCCGGGCTGTTACGGCTGGCCAACGGCTTAACGTGCCTTCCGAACCCCGTGCCTTTAATTAAAGTAAGGAATTAAAAAAATAAAGCCGTCATTGTCAAATCATGATCCATTGTCGCCCACTGTCAATTTCACGATTTTCACTTCACGTATGTACATTTTCATTTTCAGATTTTAACAATTTTGTTGTTCTGCTTTTGAAAATAATAAATTATAACTAAAATTTGGTGCCTTTATACAACTTTATCTCCGAATGCAGAAAATTTATTGCTCTTAGATACTTACTTCATAAATATAATATTATGTTTGTATACAAGTTCTTATATGGAAACGATGACGAATATCGATAGAAACACCGTCTGCAGAGCAGACTATGGGAACAACGGGTTACGGGTAATCACAACATAATCGTAACAATCGCTCACTGTGGCTCAACGTCGACAGAATTGACCTATCAATGGATTTACCAACATTAGCAGCCCAAAAAATGCCTCATTTTTCTAATTGTTGTCGTGTTTGTATGAAGGCAGACATCGGTTTGCTATCGTTGTTTGATGATCTGATGGTAGACCAACAAGTTATTATAATGGCTGAAGCACTGATGAACTGTACAGGTATTAAGGTAAGAACATACCTAGTGTATTTTGAAAATATTGCTTCCGCTAAAGGTATACCAACTTACTGCCACCTTATAATTAATTTAATACTTGAATGGAATAAAATCTTACTGTTCCTACTTTTAAAGTAACTTTTTAAATTAGCTACTTATCATATTATTCAACCTGTTAATTTTAATATAAGTAATAGAATTTCTCCAAATATAGTTTACAATTATTTATTACCTAAATTTTTGTGATAATAATATGGTTAATATTTATAATTTCAGATCTCAGAAGACGATGGATTGCCGCAACACATTTGTCAAAATTGTGCTAAAACTCTTGAAACTTTGTGTGAATTTAGAATAAGGGCTTTGATCTCAGAAACTGAACTCAAGAAGTTAGTTAACTCTGTATCAAATGAATTTAAGCATGAAGTGATCAAATCAGAAATGAAACTAGAAGATGATGATAATGACATGGGCAATGTGGACTTGCTTTTAGAAGACTTATCTGAGTACACTCCACTAGATATATCAAAACAAGAATGTGATTCTCAAAATCTCAACGAATCTGTTTCCCAACCTGAGATTTACAACTGCGACCAATGTTGTAAGCGGTATATGAAAAAACAAAAGTTTCTTAGACATATCAGATCCCATGAAAACCCTATGTATTGTGATATATGTCAGAATGTGTTTTATAGTAAGAGAACTCTTAATAAGCACTTAAAAGAGCATAGTTCGGAAGTATTCAAATGTAGTTTCTGTAACAAAGTGTTTGAATTAGAGGCTTTATTGTTTGAACATGTAGTGAATCATACAAATCAAGCGAATGTTAAATGCCCGAACTGTGACATCATCTTTAGTAGAAGACGTGAATTCATTTCACATTTACGGAAGGTTCATAACACATGTGCGGCATCAAAGAAGCTTGAATGTAATATTTGCAAAAAAGAATATGGTAATAAATCTCTTTTGAAAAGACATATGAAGTTACACAGGTAATTGATAAATAATATTCCTTGTGATAAGGGTTAGTGATTGATTGAAGTTAAAAAATAATAAAAACATGATCTAAATTAAAATACTTAAACATATAGACAAAAATAAATTGGGAAAGTACTAGTCATACTCTTGCATCGAGGATTCTGTTCCACCACAATACTGAAAGATTTACAAAGTTATTTTAATTTAAGATTTAAGAAACAATTGTTATTCAGTTTCATATAAGTACATAATTTATAGAGTACTTATGTGCTGTATGACGACCTTACTTAACAAATTCCATAATTCTAGGTCAGCAGGAATTAAATACCAGTTCCAATTTGAAAATTTTTGGAAACTTGCGGAATTCACGGTCATCATTTTGATCCCATGATGTAAAAACTATTTTACTGCTAAAAGAGACTAGCAAACCTAAGTACTTTTCATTTATCACACCTTAAAAAAAATTTAATCATGTTTTTTTAAATATTTACAGTGAAGATCGGCCGTACAAGTGTGAGAAGTGTACAAAGAGCTACAGCCGCCAAGACCAGCTGTTACAGCACATGAAATGGCATGATGGGGTCAAGCCTTATATTTGTAGTTTCTGTAGTAAAGGTAATATTTACACCTGAATGTACTTACCAAATTCCTTTGTATGCTTCTGCAACCGTTTAGTTCACTAATGTGTCGGCTACTCATAGTGCCAGCATTCCAGCTACCAAACACAATCCTTGCAATATGTATTTCATCTCTCCTATACTCTAAACCATACTGTTAATCCCTTGTATGTTCCATTTAAAGTTTAAGCATTTGTTAACTAAAAATCTTCAAATTGGTTTAAATTTCTTTGTTTCTCCAGCTGGTGGCTGGTACCACTAATCATAGCATTCCCTAAAAGGGGCTTTATAATTAGCCACAATAGTCTAGCTTAGCAAAAGAAAAGGGGTTGATGTTAAGCAGATGTGGTAATAAAAATAATGCGCAAACTTTGTTATTACTCTTTAATATCTTTTGGTATAAGATAGCACCGTGAAAATGCTGTGATGATGCCGATGATGGTAATTGATAATGATAAGGGAAATACAATCATTAGAAATGATGCTGACAACTAAAGGTTTTGTACTTTTCCAGGATTTAATCAACTGTGCAGTCTAAAAGACCACATAAGGATACACACTGGAGAAACTCCATATCTCTGTTCGGAATGCGGGAAAGGTTTTGCCAACAGTTCAAATCTTCGGCAACATCTAATGCGGCACAGTGGAGTTAAACCATTCACGTGCAATTTGTGTCCAAAATCATTCACAACTAAAGGTAATTTGTATATTATTTGTAGTGTATTGTTTGATTTTAAGTATCATCATTTCACCTGCAGGATGTCCACTTCTGGACATAGGCCTTACTCAAAGATTTTCAGAACGACCGTTAACTATACTACTCAGTTAACTGTATAGGTTTATTATACATATAACTTCAGTATAATGGTATATATGACAGAAATGCCATTAGTGGTTTACTACTACTACTTACCTAGTTATCTCATCACTAAGGCAGTGTGCTTCAAAATAAACAAGTAAATTGAAGGGGAATGTAATACTTACTCGCTCTGTCATCTTAGCGCTTTCCCAGTTGTTTCCTCAGCTGACTGATTATGAGTCTTTCGCGGACAGTAAACGAGATAACAATAACAGTTAATTGTTACGAGTATCTACGTCGACAGGCGTTACGATCAGCGAAAGTATTAATACAATATTACTTAATACATAAAAGTACCAACATAATAATGATTAGTTTCTTTTCCAGGTCAGATGACAGCTCATATGACCACTCACACGGGCGTTCACCCGTTCAAATGTGACCAGTGCGGGAGTTCTTTCACCAAAGCTAATTCACTAAAGAAACACAAACTCATTCACTTGGGAGTGAAGCCTTTTGGGTGCGAGACTTGTAACATGCGGTGAGTAGTTTAATGATGTTGTTTTTTTTTATTACCTTATTAACTGCCTCCGTGGTCCAGTGGTTAAGGCGTTTGCCTGTAGACCCGGGGGTTGTGGGTTCGATTCCTATGGGAATCATACTTTGTATAGTTGTTTCCAGTTTGGTTAGGACATTGCAGGCTTGATTCACCTGATTGTCCGATAATATGATGAGTCCGTGCTTCGGAAGGCTCGTTAAATCGTTGGTTTCGGCGGTAGTCTTTAAAGGAACCACTTCAGAGGCCGAGAAGCGGTTCCGAAGAACTCTAGACACCAGGGTGTGCATGGTCGATTGACGATGACACCTACACGAAATGATGGGGTGACCTTATCCCACTTTCTTATTTCGTGTTCGGAAGTACTCTGACACCAGGGTGAGCATGGCCTCTATCCTGGTTCCTTTAATCACAACCAGATGGCAGCTAGGAGCAAAGATATAACGTGCCTTCCAAATCAGGAAATTTGTAGTATATCCTAATAAAAAATGAAATGAAATTTTTTATTTACATACCATATGTGTTTGATTGTTTGAACACTTATAACTTTAAAACTACAGATCAGATGTATGCATATGGCAGCCTAATTCTTGGAGTAGATTAAAATCACACTATGGGCGGATAAAACCGTGGGGAACAGCTAATTATCATTATAAATTTCAGTTTCTCGTGCAAGGAACACCTGAAGCGTCACAACAGGATCCACACGGGGGAGAAACCCTACAAATGCAAGTTCTGCGAGCGAGCCTTCACGCAGAGCAACGACTTGGCCAAGCATACCCGGACTCACGTTGGACAAAACATATACCAGTAAGTTGACAGCACTTTGTATTATGGAACTTGTGTAGTGGAATAATTTAACTTCACATTATAACAGTTACAAGAGAATTGGTTTTTTATCTTTTATGGTAAGACTTTTTTTTAATAATCAGATGCTGTGAAAAGACTACATTTTTCTTGTTTATTTATTTATTTAAAACTTTTGTACAAATTAAAAATAAAGTGTACAAATGGTGGACTTAATGCCATATGGCATTCTCTACCAGTCAACCATTGGACCAAGCAGAAAATCTGATTGTCGGCGATGATTGAATTACACACATTGTTACATGATAAATTTTGCAATTTCTCAGATGCACGGTCTGCAGCATGAGATTCAGACTGATAAGTGAACTAAAGCAGCACTACCCAACACACTACGTGAGTAACGACGAGGTTCCCAAAATACCTATCAGTAAAGGTGTCGAAGCTCCCGTACTAATACTCAAGCCGCAGGATGAACCGCCAATAGTCCAGCCTATGCCTGAACTCGTCAAACACATGGACCCGAGAATCACTATTACTATAAATAGCAATGGCTTGGACAAAAATGGTTTGGCTGGAGATATTACTATTAATTTATCGCCTGAAAAAAGTTAGTTTTCCTTTACCCAAAGCGACAGTCGGCTGCTGCGAAACGTTATAAACCAATGAGTAAGCGAGATGTAGCCTTACATCAGGTATTGCGCTATCTCGCTTACTCGTTCCGGACAGTTCTTCCTAGTATTTAACGGTTAAATTCGTCTGTTTTTTTAAAAGCTGGCTATATCACTATAAATGCATGATAATTGTTTGTTTGTTTTCACTTTGTCACTTAAAAACTCTGGAGATATCAAATAAAAGATAATTTAGGATGTCAGATATGGTGAAAACTTATTTGCCTTGAGTCATTAAATTAAAACGATATTCTTTTTGTTTTCAATCCCAGATGCAGAATGTTAAAAATAAAATTTGACGTATCCTATTTTCACAAATAGGAATTATTATTGAAACTTGAATTTATTGATTGCTTAATTTGTATGGCAGGCCCAAAATTAATATTATATGTTTCCTGAGAAAAGTTGTTCCGTATTATTGATTATTTCGACTTCCTTAACTACGTAAAAAGTAATGACAAATCTACTGTTTTTGAAATAAACAATTCATTTGATTCGCACCTAGCGTGTTCTGCGATGTTATGAAATTTTAATCTAGTTTTACGGCTGAAACACGCGTCTATTGGTTTCCATTTTCCCTTACAGCTATGTTTCATGATGTAATTTCGAAGTCTAATAACATCGCTGGTCTTTTAAATTTCAAATATTTTGAAGACAATTTCATATCCTTAAATGCTATTTATTGCTTTTTAAATCATACTTTGAATTAAATTTATACAATTGTAAGTTTTTGTTTAGTGATAGATATTTGCTATTTATTTTGTGTATTGCTGACAGAAATATAAGTATAGTAAACGAGAACCAGAATTATTAAATTGTGCTCTGAGACATCTTAATGTAGTTAGTATTTATAAGCACATTATGTGATAAAACGATTCGAATATTGTACCCAGAATTAGAGGCTAAAATATTTACATAAGCCTTTTTTTAGATTAGTTGAAAATTTTGTGATAATATTATATCCTTTATTATGCTGGCTAAATGTGATTTTGTGACTGAATCGGATTGTTTTATAAAATTACTTTGTTTTTAAATGGTCACTCAATATCACACACATTCGTTTTCGTTATTAATTATTTATATAATTAAAACTATTCGACTTACCGATGTTACCGACTTAGCGAGTCACAAATTTCTAAAATAGACCTCAAGTGCACACACAGATAGCTAGCATAATAGTTATGACCATGGAGTTAGAAAAAAGGATTATTTTTTTCTAATTATTTGGTAATAATGAAACAAAGCTCTCTAAACACTATATTGTAAGGGAGTCCCCACACTTATCGATGCAAAATCGACTTCAACCGCCGCTCTGAATAACCTTTATTTAGTAATAAGAGCCATTGCCAAAAGCGACACCCTTATTACGTTGACATTAGGGTTTCTCTGACCGGCTAAAGCCGATAGCGTCGATAAGTGTAGATAATCCTTTAATCGTGGAAACGCCTTATTTACAATACTTTTATTAGTGTATAATGTAAAGTTAGTGATATTACAAAACTCAAAATAAATTATTTAATGGATTTTTATTATTTCAGACTGATTTTTTTGGCAAGTGTTAGTAATAGATATTTTTTTTATAATTAGAATTTGTCGGTACCTATTTTCTGCATATTTGTGTTTTAGAAAAAACATAGAGTGAGGCAAAATGTCGTGTATTATTTTTATTATGTTGTCACTTAGTGAAGTAAGTGCTTCAACTTCCTCAGGTCATCTATTCCAGAGAGACCACTCGATTGTTCAGATTAGAAGTAAATTACGTCTTTTAGTTTTTATTATTAGACATTTTAGTTCCAAAGTTAGTTGCATTTAGTTAGTGTTATACCTACATTTGTGTTTATTGTTTCTCTCAATCAAAATTAATTTATCGAATTGTTGTTATGTAGATATAGTTATTTTGCCTAATATGATATTATTATGCTCATTTTGATCCGCCAGGCTGGAGGTTTCAATTAATTTACTGAATGCCTTGTATACGTCTTATTTTCTATACAATAGAATTTTATTTTTCCACTGGTCTGATTTTAATTTTAGTCAAAATTCTCCTTACTTTCATTTGCAAATTTCCTGAAAATGTATGAACTTTAGTGAAACTATTTTGTGTATGTGAATTTATGGCAGAATATAAAATTTTTACACCCAATTTTGTATTTATTTCGCGAATTTAAATTAGTGAAGATATGGACCCTACTTAACCGTCGGATATGCGAAATATTTATCTTCGAGGAGCTCGATAGCCTAGCGCGGCGTGCGTGTTCGTAACAATAGAGCGGGTCAAGCGAGAGCGAAGGCGAGTGCGGCCATGTTTGGATTTCTCGCCATTAGTGGCATTTCTATTATAATCCTGCACCACAGTTTACAAAACCAATTTAAAACTATATATATAAATAATTTTTATTCGAGTTTGACGACCTCCGTGGCGTAATGGTTAACATGCCTGACCGCTACTCGGGAGGTCCCGGGTTCGATCCCCGGTCAGGTCAAGATGAAAAATGACCTTTTTCTGATTGACCTGGGTCTTGGATGTTTATCTATATATGTATTTGTTATAAAATATAGTATCGTTGAGTTAGTATTCCATAACACAAGTCTCGAACTTACTTTGGGGCTAGCTCAATCTGTGTGATTTGTCCCTATATATTTATTTATTTATTTATAGGTATATATTCAAAACTATTTTATTGATGAGACCAACTTGAGACACCATCTTTGTAAATGTGAAAATTCTTCTCAACTTTATTTTTTTAAAGTATATTAGATTACAGATAGAATACGAGTTGGTTTTAAAACGTTAGTAACTACTATTCATCTTATTATGTAGATAAATGAAGCAAACTTTAGTTTGTAATATGAAGGATGTCCATCATTAGCCTTTTATGCGGCTATATGTGTAATCCTGCCGTATCCTTATTGGGTCACGTAGATACATATTTATTTAGTACTCTCAGTAAAGTAGAGAAGCTCCGTTTACTGATACAAAGTGGGCACTTGACGGAGCACTATCAACTTTTTACTAGGTTTATTTGCTGCCCGATCTTAGGAATGCTTTTTTTTATTTCATTTCTTCGTTTTAAAGAATTATGTGGTACCTAATCGTAAGCGGTCTAAGAAAAATAAACTCATCATATTTTATTTTATTTCTTCAATTTGCACGGAGAACTAAAAATATTTTAGTTTCACTTGTTATGTAATTTTTTAAATGTTTGTTTTACATAAATTCCCTTACTGCGGCAATAACTTTATAGAGGTAGTTGTATGGTTGGAATGTCAACCTGAATTGGATAACTGCGAGATTCAACATTATTGCGAAATGTATTTTCCTGTTGTCGTCTTCTAACTACATCCAAGTGAAAAAATAAAATTTTCAATAATTTAAATTATTCATAGAATTTAAAAATCAAAACACAAAAAGCTTTTAAAGTAACTTTTTACTGAATATAACTGTGTAGGTACTTAGTCTGTCGTTTTGAGAGGACAGCGAATGTAGGAAATTGGATAACTTTCCAATTCAGGACAATGATGAAGGCAGACGAATTTCAGACAACAATCTATTGTTTAGGCACAAATGTATATTTACTTCCTTCAAAATTTAGCTTGGGATTATCTTAAATTCGTCTAGAGCATTTTACATCCATAATCCATATCCATACTAATATTATAAATGCAAAAGTCTGTCTGTCACGGCTAAACTGCTGGACCGATTGTGATGAAATTTGGTATGGATATAGTTATGCACTAGTAGTCAAACATAGCCTACTTTCGGGCGCAATATAACCGAGGCGCACGCGGGCGGAGCCGCGGGTAATAGCTAGTATACAATAAGTGACAAAAATTCGCCTTTCATATATATTTTAAGAACTAGATAACGATAAATCCTATAGACTGGGTTAGTTCCAGAGTCACTTTGAAACTTATAGGGGCCCAGAATAATATCCAATACATAAAACAATTTGAAAAAAACAAATTTCTCTAGCTTGGGAATGCTGCTATTCAAAACGACAATCAATGTTTTTTTTTTTGGTTTTTGCTTTTTTTTAATAGAAATTTCTGATGTAAGCACCCACCAGCAACAAGTAAGTTTATTTACAATGGAAAAAACGTTTATTTTTAAATCAATTTCCACTTTTAAATTTAGTCAGAAAAATGCAAATCTCACAAGTAGCCAGAAAGCACAAGAGCTTTTCCGCGTCTGCGAATTATTCTTTGACGAGCTGGGGCGGGCGGGCGACGGCTGGGCGGCCGTTATCAGTGCGCAGCGAACAGCCGTGGGCGGCGTACACGGTAAGCCTTATTTACTACTATTTTACTACTCAAATAAAACAATAACAACGAATAAAATCGTCATAAAAAATGTAGAACGCCCAATAATATGTAGTTGTTATAGTATTTTTTATAGTATATGTTACAAAGCCATAAATCAAGTGAATCATTTACTCCAATCGGATTGAATGACGGTTTTGTTCATCGTTCATTGGCGGAAGCTAAATTATTTGAGGCATTCCTTTCATTACAACCCTTTTATCACTTTATACTGGTAGGTTGTTTTTTATTATACGAGTATATTTTTTTTTTGAAGTAATAACAAGTTGGTTTTCAAAAAGGTAATTATTTTTTTTCTATTGGAAATTTCCTAAGAGTTTGGATATCGCGCGCGGTCTCTCGCCAGGAGAGACTCATTCAAAACTTATGGAATACTAACTTATATTACAATATATACTATTGTTGTCACTAATAAATCACTGACAACACTTAAACAATTTGAACTGGATATTAATTTTGTATATTTGCTTACTACAAAAATTCGCTCGCGCTCTACAGTAAGCTACGAAGCTCCGTAGACTGCTACGAATTTCGTAGCATTGAAACTTTTTACGGACTCGTGACACGGTTCTGATAATAAAAAGAAACCGTTTATTGTTTATTTTTAATGTAAAATGTGAATGATAGCTGTGTATAAAACTTAATGTAACAACTTCAATAATATTAAACTTTGTATACTGTATTTGTGTCATATCATGCTAGTTTAGTCAAAAAAATTTATCGACTATTTGGCCACAAATTTTATTTAGTCATTTTTTAATGTGAATACCTATTTGGTTTAAAAAATCCTTCAACAGATGTTTTCTATGTAATGAACACTCGTAATGCAGATGATAGATATCATTGTGTGTATGTATAGATTTTTATCTAATCCTCGTGAATACATTAATGTGTAACCACCTGTAAATTCAATTTACTAAGCATCTATCATTTACGCCGCGTTCATGGTCACGAAAGTAATATGGATTTGACGGCCTTGTCAAAAAATCCAGTGTAATGGGCCCCGATAGCGGGCGTCCCCGGGGGCGGCATTCCAGCCTCCCTCACAAAGCCTCTTCAATAAGAAGATGGGACATCGAGGTGCGATGAATTTCTCACGTACATTATGAATGGATGTGCCATGGCAAGGTCGATCATTTTTGGTAAATTCAATTATAAGAATCAGTAAAGTTTAGAGGGATAGTTTGTTGAATGAGTTTGTAGGTAGTTAAGTAGTAATTTAGTATTTTCCCTAGTTTGCCAATACACCGCGTTTAGGATAATAAAGCATGCATATTTTTTATTTTATTTTTTATCAACTTGCAAGTTTCTCTATTAGTATTTTTACTAATTGTTAATTTAGTGGCTCAATGAGAATCATAGCGTGTGTCTGTGCTTTATCTTAAACCTTTGTCAAGTTCTATTAAAAAATAAGAGTTAACAAAAAATTAGATACATGTACAATGTTGTAACACAAGTTTTCAAACAAAAATTTAAAATCAAATAATCCATTCTACTATTTTATCTTCTCCTATTTCATACCATAAGTATTTGCCTCATCCAATTTATTTTATGTTTCAAACATTTTGTTATCCTGTGATATGTCCTTGTGCCCAACGAACCGGCAAGAAACTAATTAATCAATAAATAAATTATGGAAAACAATATTTTGTTTTCCATAATTTATTTATTTAGGGGTCGGACGGAGGAAAGAGTGAAAATATAAGGGTTCCTTTCCTTCTGGACTACGGAACCCTAAAAATGATATGATCCATTTGCTTATTGAATGTTAAGTACTGCACCTCGACTTATTGAACCTCGACTCGTACGTGTACGTGTAAAAACTTATATTAGGGCAAGCTCAACCTGTGTCTCAAAAACTTATCTTAAAATTAAAAAATATGCATTAAATTAATTGTATTTTCAATGGTCTAGAATTAAATAACATCTGTAATAAAAGTAAAACTTGACAATAATAATAAGTATAAGATTTCATGACTAATTTAACAAAACAACTTTTATCTACATTCCAAGACAAACATTCGATACATAAAATCAGTCAGAGATTTTTACACTAACCATTGCACTCATGTATAGATCTTATCAGAACTAAATATATATATTTATGTGGTTGAGAGATAAGAACGTTATTAATGTGCTACACATTTCCTGAGAAAAATCTATAAGAAAACTAACTTAGAAAGCGACAAATAACATCCAACAAAAAGAAGATAGATAAGTCTTATCGTAGATATGGCTAGGGAGTGTCAGTGCGCGATGGGGGCTCGGCTCGATAAGCACCCAATAGGACCTTGACCTCGGAACATGACCTCTATTGAACACCCCCAGCTTGGGACCTTTATGTACGTACCTATTTTATTGCTATAGACTTTGATCAAAGGCTATAGAATACAGTCTACGTGACTTATCGACCATTCTCACTCATTTTAGCGTTTTCCCGGTTCGTTCTCATCAGCTAAGACTGTTTGAAACCCTAACTCCACACTGTAATTACCGTGTGTTGTGCATAAAAAAATCCTTTTCCTAGTTTAATTCACAGCATAAAATATAATCTGCAATAATTAAAATCGTTAAAAAATAGGCCCGTTACACTTATATACTCACTACACCGTCAAAAAACTTTAATGTAGATTTACTAACATAGTTATAAGTTCCTCTGTTACTAACACTTTCTGCAATAAATGATTTTTATTTTATTTTATTTTATTTTATTTATTTTTTTTATATGGAGATCTATTGTGCCCCAATGAACTACCTTCTCTTTTTTATATCGTCCTAAGTAGGTAACGTAAAAAAACGAACGTATAGACATAGTTACACAATCTTAGAAGCAGTATTTCAGTGAAAACACAAAATTTATCAAACCACTAAAATCAAGTTAGCTGACCTACTTTCGCCGGAAGTATGAAGTACTTTCAAAACGAGTTCGGTAGTATTTCAACCGGAGGGTTTCCTCAGGTTTTTTGTCAAAAAACTATAAATGCTTGCACTATGATTGCTATTAAAAGCTTTATACATTTACCATGCAGACTATGCTGTATTTATTTAGAAGGAGAATTAAAAGATAAATCATAATTATAATTTCACTTACAAATTCTGGGTAAAATATCTGCATGCTTAGGTAGAATTTCATAAAAGCAGCAACAATAGAAATATATATGACTAGCTGACCCCGCGAGCTCCGAACCCCCTGAACGCGCTTTTCTCACCGTTTGAACCTTCCCTGAACTTCCACAAATATTTCAAGACCAAAATTAACCAAATCGGTCCAGCCATTCTTGAGTTTTAGCGAGACTAACGAATAGCAATTGATTTTTATATAGGTATAAAGAAGATTTTTAAAAGTATTTACCGGTTATTATTAGTATTTAAATTGCATTTAAAAATACAATAGGTGGACTTGACGCCATAAGGTTCACTGTCAGCCAAACCTTAGGTAGGACTACTTACTTTAAAAAATAAACACGACTGCATTTGCCTAACTGTTGTCATACAAAAGTTAAGCCAGGTTTCAACTAAAGCGACGAGCAGCAGTGGCAGAAAGGGTACGGAACTCTACAAACACTATTAATAAAAAATCACAGATAAACTGGCTACTTTGACTATCTTTGTTCCTATATATATATATATAATATTTAATAGCCACTTGGCCGTGGCCCGTGTCTATCAATCATATAGCAGTTTCAGCTGAGAAAAAGAAGAAGAATACATAATAATAATAATATTTATTTCAGACATAATACATCCATATTTTAAAAACCTCTTTCGCGCATTCAAATCAAATCATTTATTTCGCATAAGTGCAATACACATAACTGTTCTTGTTCTCTAATAAATGATCGAAGTTTCCAGCATGCAAAATTTAAAAACAACATAAATAATTATACATTAAATAATTATTCTTTTTTAGATTTAATGTCATTAATCAATACGATTAATTGAATAAAACATGTGTCTTTGTTTGAATGCGTATAACTGTCACAAACTTTTAACTAGTTTTTTTAGTAAGGTAAGGCTTCTCTCATAGCCATAAGTCACAGAAGAACTGAGGGCACTGCTAGGGAAGCTATATTTGGATTAAATGATTTTGTATTTCATTCCAGAAATGATGCAATACGTGACAATAACTCCGGAGATGAACGATGCTGTGCTGCAGCATCTCCGGGACAGCTTCTTCGCTGACGAGCCCCTGAACAAGGCGGTGGGGCTCTGCCAGCGGGGGCAGCCTCACGCGGCTTTGGAGAGGCTTTGCTCGGCGACTATGGCAGATGGACTGTCCATTGCCGTCTTAGAAGGTGACGTGGTGAGTGACTTATTACATTTTTTGGATTTAAGATTATATCAAAATAGAATTAGGATGGATGTAGAGACGGACCTATGATAGTTGTTTCAAGTGACAAACTATTCATAATTTTATTCTTCAATACATAGTGCCTATAAATTGAAGTCCCTATCCGTTTATACTTTAATTTCTAAATTAATAATGAAGTTGTCATAGACAACTTTTTTACCATAATTTAGAGAAATTCTTCGGGAAGGTTTATTTGATAATATCGATGCAAAATAATGCACATTGTTATGACAATAATGTAAATTGATATGATATTTCATGTACATTCTGTACGCTAACTTTATCTTAAATTTACTAGTATTCATAAACAAACCACCGTTAGAGGAACGGTACGGGTAAATAAAGATATAGGTTCGTACGAATTAGTACTTATATTGGCAAACGTCCGAAGCCGCGGGACAGGGTATCTTTGGTAAAAAAATGTGACTCAAAATGTGGTTTGGTTGTAGTTTTCTTTTAATCTGGTTAATCTTCCTCCAGTTTCAAGTATGGATCTGCAATTTCAGGTGCTCGGTGTAGCGTTGAATGGAATATTATGACCAGGAGACATCGAGCAGTCCATTGAGAAAATCCAGCAGTCTTCCGACGAGAAGTACAATAAAATCTTTACCATCCTCTACACTGTGAGCCACGATTTGGATTTATTCGAGACGTACCAGGTGGATTGCATTCTGGAGTGCAGAATAATCTCCGTTTCAGACCAAGCTAGAGGAAGGGGATTGGCTAAAGAACTTATGAGAAGAAGCATAGAGACGGCTAAACAGCACGGTTTCAAGGTTAGTTTCTACCTAATTAATCCTTTTTTACATGATCAAATGAGTAGAGACAACTCGCCCAAATTTAAACGGCAAAAACAATTGATTCGTGCGAGTTGCCCATCATTTGATAAATTTTCCAGTTACTTGCTGCATATATATTATTATATTATAAGTATAATACATATTATGTCCACAAAAAATATTTGGATCTTCCAATTAAAATTTAAAAAATAATCCTTTGTAAATGAAAGATGATTTGAAAGCATAATTCATAGTCTCATAAAAAACTAAGTTAAGAGCACCTGCCAACAGGCAATTCTTTGATCACCGGCAGAAATCAGTATGATTATAATCGACTCCATTTAGGTAAACGTAATCATTTCAGTATCTAGAGATCATCTATCTGTAAATATTTCTTCGTTGCATTTAATTGATGGTTTTTAAAATGATATTGTTGATAAGATAACGTCAAATCAGCAATCACATTGACCCTATTGTGATAGCTATTTGAGATTATTGAATGTCGGTTGGTCTTGCTTGCTACTCGACGAAAGTAATATTTTTTTTTTTAGCCGTGCTGTTGAGAGTTTGAGAATAGACTACTCCCGTTCTTCCCGTGGATGTCGTCAAAGCGACAGTCTTAAGTATTTCGCATCCATCTGACTAGTGGCGAAATATTTCAGACAAGCGATCGGTTATACAAATAGTATGAATCTTGTTATGTCATATACCTCCTTAACCGAAAAAAATACACTGCGTTTAGTAGATCAACTCCCATATAGCTTAGAAACCTAATGTACATTATGAAAAAGCCCAAAATGATAATGCTGAATTGCTTCTTCTACTTCCTATTTAATCAAATTGTTACTTCAACATCATCAAGACAACGTCTGCATGTTTTCAGTTATTCAAAGTGGATGCCACCGGCTGCTACTCACAGAGAATCTGCAGCAGTCTTGGGCTCCGGGAGCTGCGAAAGGTGCGCTATTCTGAGTACTGCGACGATGCAGGAAACCCTATTTTTAATGTGTCCCCGCCACACGACGCCCTTTCTATTATGGTGTTGGAGATACCATAAACAATTTTTTTGTTTTATCAGAAAATTAATGTTACCAACCAGTATTAATGTTTTATATAGTAGCGTTTTTCAGATTGTCTGAAATTAAATATTCGAAAATACGTACTAAATGTTTAAAAATTTATGGTATAATAAATACTTTTTAAGACTTAGATGAAATTGTATCCTTATAAAACATGGGCAGTGTGTAGAGCAATGTATGATTGCGAAGCCATCTTTCTAGGACCATAATCGTATGAAAAAAAAAATGGTTGAATATTAATTCATTCATATCGAGTGGGTTGCACTGTCATTTTGCATATCTGTAACACCTGACATCAGAGTTTTATATGAACCACCTCTTGGCTTCGAAGTTTCTTAATACCATGACATGGCAACCAGAATCCACGGGTTTGCTTTAAATCTTTATTATCAGACAAGAGGACTTTTCAGCTTGCAATCCTAGCGTGGACTAGAAACAATTTATACAAAGTATTAATTCTTCCAATAGGACTCGATCCAATGGTATCCGTATTATAAGACAAACGTTAAGATCACTAGATTACGGAGGTAGTCACGATTGAAAAACACGATTGAACAAATAAGTAGCACGTTCTTCATATGTAAAAAATTCGCGAATTGGAGTTGTACCTAAGGACCAAATGTGACATTTTCTAAAAAAATAATTTTCTTTTTGCAAATTGTTGAAAGTAGAATAAAAGTCTCTAATTAATTGATTATATGTATGAGTAGTTAAATCACTTTTATAGGCTGCAGTAGAATTGGTGTGTAAAATGACTCAGAATGACATATAACACAAGTATTATTATATGTAGGGGTATATCTTATCTTTATCTAATAGTTAATGTTAAAAATTATGATTGAAGTTGATTGTGGCAGTTTAAATCCATGTTATATGTTTTTTATACGTACAAGGACGAGCTCAATAGTATTTTATTGTAAACAGCTTTCATTTTTTGGATTACATCTATACATAAATAAATAGAATGGTACTAAAATAAAAATAATCCTAAATAAAGCCTTGTCTTGCTTAAAAGGCAATTTCTTTTATTCTGAGTAAGCTTTGTAATATAACATACCTCGGCTCTGAATTCCACCGAAAAGACGCTATGATGTTTGTAATTTTTGCGAAAACTTGTTATTTATCTACGCACAATCATTCATTGTTTTAATTGCTTACATTTTATATAGTTATAACCAGTGAAAATATTAATAAAACTTTCTTATTTAATGTTTAAATCCTCAGATATTATATCCTTTGTATACTTATAATAAAAACATTTATATACGTCGTTTTGTAGAACATTTACACTTTAATGTTATATTTTGTAGTAGTGATTTTAATGTGTACTATCTCTACGTCTACACCTATCTTTAAAAATGTATTTATCAATGTTAGATGAATGTAGCAAAGTGGAATTGTTAAAGTTATATTGCAACATATTTGACGATACAATAAATTATAAGTTACAAAATACGTGTTTTATTTTAGTTTTAATATTCATAGTCTTAGCGTTATGCCTGCTGCATCCCAAGTGGTATTGGTTTGGAGTCTAGGGTCCATAAAATATGATGTATATTTTTTTTCTCTTCATGAGGAAGTTGAGGAAGATTTGGCACTATTTTAATGACTTGTTTGACAGCAGGCCTCCTTGAAATTTCCTTTATTATAATCCGCCAAAAAGCAGCCGCAGTCTAACAGAGCTACAACTAATTAAGACTGTTTTCTTTAGTGTAATCTTACGACCCCCAGGGGAAGAGAAATAGTTTATACCACGCGGCCAATTTTAAATTTCTTTAAGTAGACCCCGTACGTGATAGAAAAGGATTAGTACTTAAGTATTTAGGTTTTTATCAGTTGTTAATTTAGTTATTTCCTTACCCACTTGGTAAACAAATAACTAATTTTTTTTTTTTACAAACAGATAGGTACCTATAATATTCAAACATCCTTGGTAGATCTGTTTCTTCGCGTTCCTCACTTATAATGGGATACTCGCCTTATAAAGAAATATAATAAAGAAATATAATAAAGAAATATACTTTTCATTTCTTATACTCGGAAAGTAGTATTTTCCTGATCTGAGTATAGGGTGGAAAACGCTTCATGCCCTCTCACGGGCCGAAAAAACCCATAGTAATCACTTTCTTCCCTAAGGCGGGAATGAAATTTCAAAATATAGAGTAAAATATTGTCTGTGACTTTGGAAAAAAATTGACAACGAAAAATTTCTTAAAAAAACGAGAAAGTATAAACAGCCAGTGTGAATTTAAAAAATAATTATTAGGGTCAGCACTCACCAATGCATTTTCTGATAACTCTAAAATATTAACTTCTTAAATGTGGACATACAAACATAACATCACGTTAAGAAGTTACTTTAATTTTGCATTTTAATTTTTCTGATAAAACTAAACTCGCTAAAACAGTTGATGGTAATAACCCCTCTGCAATGCTCTTGGTGTGTGCTGATCTTAAGCGGAACGGAAAGACCCCCCTGACGCGCGAGGTATGTTCCATATTCGAAATTAAAAACTGATTAAATTATCAACACAATATCATTTGAGTAGGTCTACTAGGTACTCATGATTTTATTGTTATTAATTTTAGAAATACTTCTTTTTTTACTATCCTTATATTCGAAATGAAAAGTAGAGTGTTTAACACGGGTAAAAGGAATAATTCCCGCTAGCGAGGGCGTCTAAATACCTCGCACGGGAATTATTCCTTTCTTCCCTTGTCTACTATTCCTATTGTACCTTTTTCCGATAAGCGGATATTCCGTATTTCACCAACAATCAACACCGGGATAACTAAAAAAGTAGAAAGGTTAGCTGGGAAAACGCTACGATGAAAAAGAAGAGAACTAAGGATTTTCAGAAATCATCACGGAAGTAAATTATCGGGCAGAAAAGTGATACAAATCTATTATTATTATATTATATACCTAAACAATATCGGAATTGGAACCTATATAGAGATACTTATATTCCGTTGGCACGTGCAGTACTTAAATAAATCATCATCGAGGATAATTAATCTAGTCCGAGTTAGAGTGATGTAGGCATCTTGTAGATGTCATTAATCTATCAATCTAGATCTTGGAAGGACACAAGAGAAATAAGGGTTTTAGTCCAAACTAAATGTAAGTACATATAACTTCGATCTTTTTGTTGTTGCTCATGATGTTTTCAGTTGAAGAATATATTCCTCTCCTTCTTGTGGGTAGACAGTGTGAGGAGAGCAGCAGCTGGGGTCTTTCATTACGGCTCCTGTCAAACGGTATTTATTCAAATATACCGGCGTGACCCTTGATTGACCTCTATTATCATTTTCCAGGTTTAGAATCGTTATTTTTGGATCCTTAGAATAACGGTTTCCGATTTTGATACTAGATAATAATATATTCAAGCATATCTTCCACCGCGACGTTCAAGCTAAAAGTTATAATCAAGCGATTAAACCTATTTTATAAAACAGACGCAGGGTGGCTGTATTAAAGAGGGATTGTTATTCAAGTTAAATCCACATTATTCGATTCGCGAATAAACAAATATTTGGCAACGGGCCGCACGCAGGCAAGGAGAATAATGGAATAACAGTGGCGCCGCGCTGTCGGAGAAAATAAGTGCTGGCTGGGGCGCTGCCAACAATTGATTGAAACGCAGTCGCGGACAGCGCGATGACCGTGAGAAGCCTTAAATATAAATGTATTTTTTCATATAATAAAAATATCTTTCTTGCCCACATACCTACATACACATTAACACTTTTGCGGACAGTAAACGAGATAACAATAACAGTTA
The DNA here is from genome assembly GCA_947044815.1 of Apomyelois bistriatella. NCBI lineage: Eukaryota > Metazoa > Arthropoda > Insecta > Lepidoptera > Pyralidae > Apomyelois > Apomyelois bistriatella. Next base: position 8,379,120 of record OX345703.1, read on the forward strand.
ATTGTTATCTACGTCGAGAGGCGTTACTGCCAGCGAAAGTATTAATTAATAAAAATAATTTTATCATGTACGTAAAAAACAAAGACTAAGTTTTTGCGACCCTTCATACCTTGGCGTCAAGTTGAAACTACCTCTGTCTCTCGGCTTCTGACGTGGTTTCTTTCACGACCACTTGATAGCAGCCCGGACCAGTTCTGAAGCACGCAATGATTACCCGGCATTCAGATGCTTGAGACTTGCAAAATAGGAAAATTTTCTCTTAAAAAATATTACTTGTTTTCGGCTATATAATAAATTACTATAAAACTATGAGTTCACTTTGCTGATTTTAAGTTGTAACAAACACAACAAAGTGACAGTTTGACCTCGATAACGTGAGTTGCTGTGCAAACAATTAGCTACGAACACGCTACGACGCTACAGGCTACGGCCTACGCAGCTACGCCGCGTAGCATATATAAGAAAAAAATACATAATTTTGTGTATTTTGTGTTGTTTAACTTCTACATTTTGGCTTATTTACATTGAGTATGGTAAAATGTTCTCATTTAATATTTAACGAATTGGCGAAAACAAAGTCAAGACTCCCACGCCTTATATTATACTTAGGTATACATAGTTATAACCTCGTCTGATTTCGTGCTTTTAAGTTTTGAAAATATGAGTGAACATTATTTATATTTCTTAAGTGTATACAAAAATTTGAACAAAAGTCAGTTAACATCTGCCATCTGGTAGTCATTAGAGGAACTCCGCCAGAGGCCGAGAGGTGGTTCCGAAGAACTTTAACACCAGGGTATGCATGGTCTATTGACCATGTGACCTACACAAAATGATGATGATGAGTCCTGAAAATTCTAAGAAATGCCACACAAGTAACAAAAATAAATGTTATTAGTATTTCTGGTAGCTAATGGTTAGATTGTTTTAGTGAGTACTTAAATTAAATTGAACCTCAGACCTCTTGAAAATGGGACATATTAGGAGTTAAATTTGTATATCTATAGTTTCTCCCAACACCATTTCGTCATTCGCCGGTTGACTGTATATTTTGATCTTAATAATTTTGTATTAACTGTGTATTTTAAAGCAAACATACAAACTAACAAACGATAGATACTTTAAAATATACCCCTTTTTTCAAGTATGAGGAGGATATCATATGATACAATTTCTTTTTAAATACGACGATTAGTGTTAAGAATTATGTGTTGCATTCAGAGCAAGGAATCATTATATTAAAGGCGATATTGTGCTCTGTGGTTGCAATAAACAAACTCTTTAGCTTTATAGATTAGTATAAATATATAAGCTTAAACATATGTTTAAGCTTATATATTTATACTCGCTTCATAAACATACCAACATTACGTAAACGGAGTCAACGAACTAGACGCCAAAAAATATAAAACTGTTCCCCTGTTTCTTTAAAAGCTGAATCATCCTGGCATCCCCTGGGGGTATATAAGCGAGTGGAGTTCCCCAAGACACGTCAGTCCTACGGCGACGTCGAAGGGAGAGGTGCTGCCCGAATAATGGAAAACTTTTTACGCCGCGAGCCGAACCAAAACTTTCCTGTTTGATTACAGAGGTGAGGCTTAGTATTTTATTTTTTGATGACGAACGCAATTTTAATTCGTAAATTATTAACTAGAGGTATTAATTGGTTTCGCAAAAAAAATTGGCATTTCGCGAATAATTTGCGTATGACATACGTGGCTTTTAACTGGCTTTAGACAGGAATGCCCTTGGGCTTTAAAGGAAAAAAATAATTACGTAATTATTCAAGTTCTGGCCTACGTGTTTTAGCTAAAATATTGAATAGAAATAAAAAATAAATTTCAGATTGGAAAAATATATTATCATTGCTATTGAAGTTCAGAACATTTTTAAAAGAACAAACCAATTAATTTATAAACAATACTAAATAAATAATATTAAATAATCGTAAATGCGAAAGTAGCTCCTACCTACTACTACCTATTTGTCGGATACCTTTTTACTGCTAAACTACCGAAACTACTTTGATAATCAACATTGGACCTAAACAGTATATTTAAAATATTAAAACTAACTGGCCAAATAAGATATACCTAAATGAGATATTTATTTTGCCTTTAACTAGATATACGTGATTATCAATTTCAACAGAAGTAACTAAATCTTATAACATAATGTAAAATAAATAATCTAATTACAAAACAACATTACACCATTACAACATTTTACTGCGCACATACCTTCTCTTATCACATGGCAAAAAATAATAATAAATACAGATATTCTGGATTAACTTCATCACACACCTTTGAAAGAGACAGTCAAATTACTGGGTTATTATGCAAAAAAGTTCTAGGCAATAAGTTGGCAGCGCTCTTGTGACACAACATGTGCGTAAAGAAGCTACAGTGACCACGTGCCTATACCATGGTATATCAATAAAATCAAGCAATGTATAATAACCATAAGTATTTAATATATGGAATTTTAGATCGACGCTTGCTATTAGTTATTAACTAAACTTATATAGAAATAAAGCAACTTTAATTTCCTAGCATCGACTATTTACAAGGCTGTGAAGTATAAGCTGGGATTAAGGAAAGCCGTGTGGGATTATGATATTAATAAAACACTTGGCGTGGGAACGGACATACGTGGTACAAAGGTGGTATTTAAGCCAAAAGTAGGTAATTAGATTAAACAGAATAGGTATCCTCGTGAATAATTAGCTTCTAAAACAAACGGCATTTTCCCGCGACTGTACGTACAGCTAACGTCATGTCAACTTATACAAATTCATTGCATGCATACATACATTTTGCACTACCCCCTACCTTTCTCTGCATCACTCATTTGGTTGACTGGTAGATAAAGCCTCAGGCTTTAAGTCCGCCGTTTACAATTGTGTAATAAAGTTAAATAAATAAATAAATAAATACATACATACATACATAATACATGTTTTGAATACCTAATATGCGCAAACACTTTTAGGGAGGAGAAGGGAGTCTCAATCTCATGTTGCTTAAAGCGTTAATAGTAAATAAATAAATAAAATAAATGTATTTCAGGTTACATAAAAACATAATAAATAATAATAGTACAAGATCTTAAGTCAAAATTACAATAAATTAAAACCCGCCCGTGACCGTTTCCGGTGCAAAGGTGCCTAGAACGCTTGCTGCGTTACCTCTTTGGATAGCTATGGCAATTCTTTTCAACAAAAAATGAACCAGAGCTGGAGTCAACAGTCTTTACTGCCATCCTATGGCCTATCTCCTTTATAAGGCGCTTAGCGTCCAGTCCCCAGCTGCCCATGGCTTCTACGGCTATGGGCACAAAATAATATTTCGGCTCCAAAGCCGCATATTTTTACTAATAGACCTGTATAATAATATTAAACAAATATTACATAATGATATTGATACTTTGTGTTATAGGTCGTTGTGATACCAATTTCCAGTCCACACCTTTTAACGGTGCCCCTTGCTAAACTGATTCAAACTTTGAACCTTTTTATAGATTTACTATTCAATATATCCAAATGAGACGAGAATAGTGAGAATAACTTGTCAAAACAAAGTTTCAATTTTAACTCTTCTTAGAATACAAAAATATATAATAAAAAGATAAAAATCAATGCCACTTTTCGTTGCAATTTTGTAACTAAAGAACGGGCTCACTCCAAACTAAATGTTTAGGCTTTATTCGGACTATTTAGTAGATGGTTTATGTGTAGTTTGCACAAAATCGGTCGAGCGGTTCTTCATAGTTTTTCATTATCACATTTTTACGTAGCGAAGCACGTACCTACCGGGCTGCTAGTATATAATACACCAAGGTGTCATACATAAAGAAAGGCTCAATTCCCAAAAATAGGGATGTTATGATGATAATGATGATTGATGATGTATGGTTTATACCGCAACACTATTACCACTGCTTAGTCAATACCGTGTCGATAAATTTTTATTGCGTATAGGCATCGATAAAATATTACTAAGTATAGGTATATCAAAAGTTTAATTTTAAAACACTTTCCTCTTGGAACGTTATAAAACACGTCTACCTTATTTAGTTTGAGATAAAAGTTTTGGTTATGTCCGAGAATACATTAAAGGAAAGAGAAGAGACTAAGACGAGAAGTTTAAGAATGCCAGAGCAAATTTAATATTTCTGTGAAATGACAATGTTTCTCATAACATGGAAAGACATACATCAATTATTTTCTACAGATCATGTATAAAGGAAGGAAAAGATCTTAATCACAAACGGAATATTAAGTCAAGATTATAATATCACGCACGTGTATGTAAATGTTGTTGTTTCAGCCTTACTGTGTACTTTTTTTTGAATATAATGAGGTTTGCCATAGTCCTCACGTTTGGCAAATGTACTAGCAACCACAATTATGAAACTTTTCACTTTTGACGCCTCTGACAATTATTTTTATGCGTTACTAGCTTTCGCTCACAGCTTCGCCCTTGTGAATTTCCCTCGGAAACAGTGCTTTTTCCTGGGGTGAAAGGTACTCTATGTTCTCGTCAATACTTCTGACTATGTGTATAAAATTTTCAGAAATATTGGTTCAGTGAATAGGGCGTTAAAGCGTAACAAATAAATAAATAAAAAACACTCTCTTTCGCATTTATAATATTAGTTGGATTGGATTAATATTTTTTTCTGTTTGTAGTTTTGTCTTAATTTTTTACTGTTTGTAGGCTTTGCTACGCCACCGTCGTAACCTCACAGCTACGCGTCGTAGCTGTAGACGTAGCTTTGATCGTAGTAGTTCTACGCTAGCATTAGCACAATTTTTTATGTTTTACTAGCTGACCCGGACTCCATACCGCCTAAACGCCCTTTTTCTCACCCTTTAAACCTTCCCTGAATTTCCATAAATATTTCAAGACCAAAATTAACCAAATCGGTCCATCTATTCTCAAGTTTTAGTTAGCTTAACGAACAACAATTGATTTTTATATAAGAGAAGATTAATACTCTTTTTTATTTATTTATTTTTGTTTGATTGTTAGGTATTTCATACATGTTATTGTAGAATTTATTCGACAAACCGATAAATTGAATTTTCGGTTGAATAGTGTATATACCCTTAGATCATTTATTCGAAACTTCAAATTACATACAAATACATAAAACTAAGAATAAACTTAAATAAATGTATAATTGAAATGAAAAAAGAGGAGCCCAAGTCACTGTCGTCATAAATAAACTACGTAAAAGATATAATTTTATGGTGTTTACAAAATGAGCCTATTTTTATTTAATTACTTATATCCATACTTCCATACTAATATTATAAATGCGAAAGTCTGTCTGTCTGTCTGTCTGTCTGTCACCTCTTCACGGTTAAACCGCTGGACTGATTGTGATGAAATTTGGTAGGGATGTAGTTAACGACCTGAGGTCAAACATAGGCTACTTTTGGGCGCGATATAACCGAGTCCCACGCGGGGCGAAGCCGCGGGGAACAGCTAGTAATTATATAAATTTACAATAAGCACAAAATAAGTATAATCTTAAATTTTCATTATTTTTTCAATTATTAGCTTAGACCTATCATATACGGTATTAGTATCATATTATTATTTTCACCTGAACAGAAGAACATAACAATATTTCAATAGGTATTATATGACAAAAATCACAATCATGTAGCTTGTAGTGTATCTCAAGTGTTATAGCTTGTATGGGATACAACTGGGAACTCTTATATGATGAGAGACCTTGTGAATACTTGTTACATAGATTATAATAATTTTTCTGTTATAACAAATAGAGTTGCGTGACACTGCCATAACGACTGCGACTGAAGTGGTGAATGGAGACGTTTTGTCATAAGTGATTCGTTGTCGATGTATCTCAGTGGCCCATCTTCACGCAACCCGCTCGTCAACATTTCTAGGGTTTCTCAGAACAATGATATCTCCTACAAGATGATTCAGTTTTTACCCACTGCTCCAATCAAAAGGGATGGCGCACAAAAATGTGGATTATGTTTGAAATGTGAACTTCGAAAGTCTGATTTATTTTTGTACATGAATGACGACCCGTACACTTCCAAATCTTATAGAAAGGAGTAGTATTCGAATGCGAACACTGTGAGAAATCTAAATCTAAATAAGCTAAACATAAAAAGAAAAACAATCGGATCTATGAAATTTTGTGAAATCCTATAGCCAAGTATGAAATAAACTAATTACCATCTAAGCAAAGGCTTAGCACATCTCAATAAATAATACTTAGTAAAAATTATTTTCGATCATACCAGCTTCCAAAAAAAAGTACACGAATCGAATTCGTTTAGGAACTATGATGCGCAGATATACCTATAGACAGACACGTCACTGTGTGATTTGTCCCTATATATTTATTTATTTATTTATAACATAATTTTGAGTTAAGAATTAAAAATCAACTCTAACTAGTTTGATTTTTAGACATGGTAAAGGACGTTCACACTCTATATAGCGCGCTACTTTCTACTGAAATGAAATTCTTAACATACGGAACCTCTACTTTTTAGCCTATTATGTGCTAATAATATATACGTGATGGGGCATACAAGGTACTTGCCCTATTGCTTAATTCAGGTTTAGCTTTACCTTCAAGATACTTGTCGTGACAAAATGTTGGTTTGATTCATTTATTGTGTCCTTGATGAACAATCGTAAATTTCAAAAGTTACTATTAGTGCTAAATAAAACGATTTATAAGGATTCAGTTACTAGAATAGACCAAAAATAGGCCTCACTTATATTACAAAAGCAAAGTAGGTTTTTCGTTCGCTTTCAGGCGGAAATTTCTAAAATTCAATTTGGCAAAAAGATAGTTTAAATCTTGAGAAAATACATTTCTTTGTCTCCTTCATACTCTTCGTAACAATTTTGAAGCGATATAATGTATAGTACTACGTGAACGGAGATGCGGTAAAAAGCTAGTGAGAAAAATACAACTAACAAACAAGTTCCGGAAAATTTCCTTTAGGCCGCGCGGTCAAGAAGTTGGTTTGGTACAATCAATAGCAGGTTGCATAACTGCATACGACACACTGCCCCCGGTCGATCCGCTGCGGTGAATTATTCACCCATAACCATGGCAATGGCTAATTTTAACACACTGTGTGTATACTTGTTACGTAAAAATACGAGTACGTGTTTTATTGCGAGTAGAAAGGTGCTTGTTAAACGAGCCTTGTTTTTTTTTTTAAAAAAACCCTATTGAACCAAATATAAAACTTCGACTAATCGAAAAATATTTTTTTAGAGTTCATGTAGATGTCACTGTAGTCTTTTAAATTAAACTGACTTTGTAATAGGTACATAAAATTTTAAGAAAAAAAAAAACGTTTACGTAAAATTCGGCTTACTAAGCGTTATTTTAAGCTAACTTTCGCCCGGGCTTCGCTCCCGTGTAATGTTTGGGACAAAAAGCCTGACCTAAAAGTTATGAAACAAAACTTAAACCGATTCTATTCAGAGGTCTTTAGGTATAAATGGTTTAAATATACCCGACTTTGTTTATGTATAGACTTTCCTTACGAAGGATAAGTTACAAATTTCCATTAAGTGTTCTATAATCGAATCTTCTCTTTATAAAAATCAATCGCTGTTTATTAGACTCGCTCAAACGAGAAAATGGTTGGACCGATTTGGTTAATGTTGGTCATGAAATATTTGTGGAAGTTCAGGTAAGGTTTAAACTGTATGAAATGTGAGTTCAGAAGGTACGGAGTTTACCGGATTCCCTGGTATGCTAATATTGGTCCTAGCTTGTTATATTTCCTCTACTTACTAATAATAGACTTGCGAAACTTGCGATTCATAAACATGACTCACTGTTTTGTATTAGGTAAAAGGAGCTAATCAAAAGGAGCGATGATTAGTGCAATGAATCGCATATTACATAGGAATGGACCCATGCTTTGATCGTGGTCGACCGCTCGGATGATTCTGGTTGTTACATCCGCATACAGGCTTATAATATATCATACTTCATACTATACTTATATTATAAATGCAAAAGTGAGTTTGTTTGTTTGTTACGCTTTCACGCCCTAATTACTGAACCGTTCTTTTTGAAATTTTGCATACTCATAGACAGAAGTATTGAGAAGGACATAAGATACCTTTTATCCCGGGTAAAAGCAATGTTCCTAGGAAAGTTACGCGGACGTAGCCGCGGGCAAAAGCTGGTAGGCTATTATGGAGTATCTATCACTTTTGTCTTACAAAATTAAACGTAGTGTTACTTTATATTTATAACAATAAACCTTTTGGAAGAATTTCTCTAAATAACTGAGGAAACTGCGTCAAAATCCTTTGCGTAGTTTGAAAGAAGTTCACTTCATTAGCTTACGATAGTACTTATATGTATTCTGCGCTATTAGTAGGTTAGTAGCTAAGTTCTATTATCTATTATTATACCTCAAGTTTTGATGAAAAGGTTTATTATTAAGGTATATGTTTTAAAACATTAATAGTCACCTTGATAGTTACAAAAAGAAATAGCGCTAGAAAATTAAATGGGTCTTCCTCATATTATCTTTATTTCTTAATATTAATTAGTGGCAATTTACAATATTTACTATTATTATCGTTTTTTTTTTCTTTACAGATACAACCGCCAGCATGAGGTGACGGTCAAGCCCCTTCAGTCGTAGACTGAGCTCTCATCGTTGGAATTCAGTAGTTATAGTCACGGATTACAGATATCGAATCTAATAGCGTCGTATTTACTAGGCAACATTTGCAGACTTAAACATAATCATAAAAAGTATACAACAGTAGTTAACATTACACAATTTAAACGTTACGGTACACGTAACGAAAAATATTGTTTGGTAAATACGAGGCTTTCTTGTAAATTTAAAATCTATGGATAGTGCTAGCAGTTTCGATAGCTTTGTTAAATTTTACAACGTAATTCTCTAAAATAAAGTAGTATGCAGGCATTTAAACATGAAATGCAGAAGTATGCACGGCTACCGCAATCATAACTTGTCTTGCACGCTCGAGCACTCACAAAAGCCAAAGCCGTGCGTGCGCGATAAGCGTGGGAGCGCAGCCTAAGCCAAAGGCGACCACCGTGTGCACTCCGCAGTTGCTATTATTTAGTGTTCGCACTATCGAGGCTGCCAAGCAAAGGATGGGTCATTTGATTTAGGTAGAGAATCGGCTAGGGATTTGACCAACAAAGACACAACGATTAACGTTTCACGACGTCCTAATCGTTGACCATATAGAACTCTTTTTCAGACAACGTATTTCTATTATGTTCAGGTGAGACATTAAATGGACAACGACTGATCGAGTTCCGGCTCGGTCCAGAGACCGACTCGGAGCAGGGAGAAGGACTGTCGGTGGAGTCCGCCGAGCTCATGGTGCGCGCGGAGACGTCACCGCGAGCACGGCGCCTCCGCTACACGCTGTGGGCGTTCACGGTGACCGGCAACACCAGTGTCGGCGAGCTGGCGGGCGCCACCAAGCGGGACCCGTCCCGCGGCTGGCAGCGGATCGACGTGACGTCGGCGGTGCGGCGCTGGGCTCGCGGCTCGCGCGGCCCGCTGCGGCTGCTGCTGGACTGCAGCGGCTGTCTGGGCCGCGTGCGGCTGCGGCTGGGTGGCGGCCAGGCGGCTCGCCCGCTGCTGCGGCTGAGACTGCACCCGCCGCCGGCACGCCGCCGCCGCGCGCTCGTCTGCGACGCCGCCAACCATGGCCGCTGCTGCCGCCAAACATACTATGTGAGCTTCCGCGCGCTCGGCTGGGACGACTGGATCGTCGCGCCGGAGGGCTACTACGCGAACTACTGCCGCGGCGCGTGCTCGCCCTTCCTCAACTACCACTCGCAGGTGGTGGAGGCAGCGCGGCTCGAGCGTGCAGCGTGCTGCGCGCCAGTGCGCTTCTCTGCGCTGTCTCTGATCTACTTCGGCGCCGACTCGAACATCATCAAGCGCGACCTGCCGGAGATGGTGGTCGAGGAATGCGACTGCCCGTAGCGGCGCCCCTGTACATAGCCTGCCGCTCCGCCCCGCGTCCCGCTCTACGCCGCACACGCCGCGGCGTGCTTCTGCCGCTCTCGAATCCGATTTAATCCGAATCGATTATAAATAATATTCTCGACTTGTGTAATATTTTGTTCCTCGCGTTCGAAAGACTATATCCTAAAATCGATAAATAAAACTATCTACACGGACGACGTCGCGTTCCCGTCTCGTGGGCTGCTCGTTTATCACTGCTATAAGCATATCGCAAACGGCGGCATGTTCAGCATATCTTCACCGCCTTCATAGGGTACGGTAGTAGTCGACGTTAGCTAATGTTTGGGCGGGCGCCGCCGGTCGGCGCGCGGGCGACGCGCGAACGCGACGCCCCGTGTGTAGATGGCCTAAATAATTTAATACGCCGTTTTCTTTCACCCTGTTTGGTGATCGCTTGTAATTATTGTAAACTGTATTATAATAATTATTATAATTATATTAATAATAAATCAACTTTTTCATAATTATTATGACATCTTTTATTTATTTTCGTACTAGCATTGCACATATAAAAGTATATTAAAAAGTAAAGACCCAAAAAAGGCAAAATACTGACTAATACTTGTGCAATATGATACTTATAAGTTTTTGTTGTGTGTAATTAGTATCTGTTGCACTCGAAAAGAAATAGAACATTGGCTTAAGTTTTCATTGTAACTTATGCTTCGATTTCCTTGTTACTCTTTTCGACATCAATCCTATCCCTTCCTAATTTCAATTAAGGTCAACTCAAAAGAAGATAGGGAATCTTCCTGCGCTATTCAATTCTATCAGATGCCATTTCATGAAATGCCATCGTCATCATGTTTTATTTTTTAAGTTTGACCAAGTAGGTTGAAGTGGTGGGTCATAAAAAATATTCTCATTAAATGTTATATACCCTCATGTAGCGGGTCAAATGAGGGCCCCGAAGCAATACAACCTAGAAAAAATATTTTATTTTATTTCTTGTGTGCATCCTAGAGATTTTTTTTGTTTACTTATTATTATTAAAATTATTTTTTTTCTTTACTTTTTGTATATAGGTGTAAGGTGTCCGCGGAAGACCAGCGTCGTGGTTCATATTTATCACGACTAGTGGGGAAACTTTTGGTGCAAACTTCCAGTGTTATTGTTATTTTTTTGTAAACTCTATTGTACTAGATAAATGTTTTTCTTTCTTTCTTTCAAAATGTATGATGAGGCTCAAGGTTTAACGTCGTATTTCCAAACACTTTCGAAGCGAACACGTGACCAAAGAAGATAAGCATGAGTAACCCACGCAGATAAATTTTGTGCAAAGTTTGGATCAGATATCTAACTGGTATTTAAACATTTAAGTACTGCAACAATTTGTAAACCTTGAGATACCAAACTTGCTTAAACTTAAAGTAGCTTAGGATTAACGATTAAAGTAATCAAATATATCCTAAATATAGACATGGAAATCGATTACGTATACAAATAGTGAGATTGATTACTTTCAAGTCTTGATTGATATATAATCTAGTAAGATAAACTTGAGCGTTCTGAATTAGAGCTAATTAATCTTTCGCGCCCTAAAATAACATGAAGGTTATGGTATTACCAAGGGACTGGAACTATGGGTGCGTTAAACAAATAGTGAAAATTTTCTGGTAAGATGGTATTTATAGTTCTCATACAAAAATGTAGGTACCTGTAGGTGGTATCATGAATTCGTATTTCCCTTTGCTCACATCACAAACTTAAACTGTAGACGAGTCAATGGCTTCCCAGTTCCAGAAGCTCGTTGTAATTATGGCTGCATGATAAAATTGACTACCTATCAATATTGAGGTCTCTCAAATAAATTTTTTGCCTTAATTATTTCTTTGACTGCATTACAGAGATCTATAAAGTGTGTTGCAGCAAATATATGAACACGTCCAATTTTAACCATAAAGTTTGGTTGAGGAATGTTTAAATGCCTCATTTTAGGACCCTAAAATCGACCGATATTTTAAATTGTGAGTAAAAAAAAACCTATACCTATAGGTAACTATTGTTGTATTTATATGAACGAAATCGGTTAGGTAAAGATAACGACGAACATCCGCACATTCCGAAATCAAACTTTTGCATTATCACTACATAGTAATAAAAAAAACAAAGTCGCTTTCTCTGTCCCTATGTCCCTTTGTATGCTTAAATCTTTAAAACGACGCAACGGATTTTGATGCATTTTTTTAAATAGATAGAGTGATTCAAGACGAAGGTTTTTATGCCCAAGCGAAGCCGGGGCGGGTCGCTAGTTAACTATATTCCGAGTTAGTAATACATCATCACTTAAGTAAACATCTCTCGCATCTGCAACATTAGCGTAGACGGGCGCCGGCTTGTCGCGAGGTTGTTTGGGAGATTCTGACGACTCGCATCCGATGCGGCACGGTGCGTGCCCGATCGATGGCAGCCGGAGACAACCCGGCGCCGGCCGCATCTTGGGATGCCTTAACGTAGGTATATCCTACTTAATATTATAAACGCAAAAGTTTGTAAGAATGTATGTTTGTTACTTTTTCACAGAAAAATGGCTAAACTGATTTGGCTGAAATTGGAATGGAGATCGCTTAGACCCTGGAACAACACATAGGCTATATTTTATCCCGGAACTCCCCCGAGAGCGGAGTCCAGGGCAACAGCTAGTGACTAAATAATAACAATAAAGTTTTCTTTTAGTGCCTTTAGTGGATTTATTTATCCATTCACTGCTTAGCCATCAAAGTTGCTTAACCTGATTGAATGTTAAACGAAATTCATAGCATTAAGTCCGTCTTTTCTGCTATACTACCTAATTGTATTTTGTGCAGTAAAATTTAAATAAGTAATTAATAAGAATTAATACATAAATATAATTAAAATATACAACGTTACATTCATGAAATTTCTGCTAGGCAAAACTACAAAAATTACAAAAAACAGTATCAAAGAAGTTACAAAAGAGAGCAGACAAAGGTGAATATACCTACGTATGTCAGAACATTTCTAGTTTGCTAAATCTCGTAAAATGTAGCTTCAGTTAATTTTTAATAAATAATCAAAGATAATTACCTACCTAGCTAACCATTGATGTGATAATATTTTTTTAAAAGTTAACAGAATTATTTATAAAAAAAATAGTTATTAATTTGTTTTTATAATTAACAGAAGTCATCTGCCAGTGAAAGCTGTACTGAGTTAGACAGCTACTTACCACACGCAGGCTGTAGGTGGCGCCCGACAGACCGTCTGCGATAGTAAACATTCGCCGAGACAATCGCACAGATCTTATATTGCCACAAAACCGATAGTCACCACTGCCATTATTTTATAGTGTCCCTATAAACTCGAGAAACATTGCCTTTTTAATAATTATTGCGTAGTAACTGTAAATGGACAGTAGCTGTATTAAAATTGTGCGTGTGAGCAATTTCCAAATAAATCATAGTCAAATTATTTATGTAATATTTTATAATAAGGCACCTAGTTTACATAAAGATGAGAAAAGTTAAAAAGGAAAGTAAACATGAATAATGTTAAATAATTAATTAAGTACTAATTCATGGCAAAGAATTAAATTTGAATGTAGGTACCTAATTAGGTACTTACAAAATAGCTACCTACAAAAGTTATTACTGCTGTATTTGCAATAGTGGGACACATGCATACAGCTGGAAAAAAAATTGGTGAAAACCCTGAGAACTCCTATGACTGAACATATATTTTTCGTTGTTATTTGCTACATGCATCGGTAATTATAGAGAAATGTAGAGAAAATTCAATACCTCGGTAATCTCTATTTAGATGCCAAAAAACAACAATTTCACAAATATCGGGCATGTAAGATAAAGACAAACTGATTGAGCTAGTTCTAAAGGAGTGTTAAAGATAAGATATCTAAAGATAATTTTATTAATTTATTATGTAGCCACAAAAAACAAAGTTTTTAATTATACATTTTCAACATTTGTTTTATAAATTTGTATTATTATTTATGGGATTCTAAATAAAATACAAATTCAAAAAGGCCATTTTCCATTTTTCCCTGCTAGGGATTTGAACTTAATTGAAATCGGGAGTATATTAAATTAAACTGAAAATAAATCTTAATTACATATCCATAGGAGTCAATGTAAAATCCATAAACAAGCACCTTAAGCATACACCGGTCCGTTGATGTGACCTTAAAAGCAAGTATGCTACTATACCGCGTTTTAGAAAGTTGATTTTGTCCCTTTTTAACTAACTCACATATATCTTTCATCCTTGTCTTATCTTTATTCTGTGTCTTCTCTACCTTGTCTTGTATTGTGGCATACATGCGACACCAACGCGCACGTATAGTAATGAGTTTGTTCCCATGGTTTGTTCATAAAACTTTTAGATTTTCTTAATGTGAAAATTATAATAGTCTACTATTGAAATTGATAATGGAAGATACAACCAATGTAAGTATTCATTCGTAAATAATTCATGTCTAGTTAATTCGGTAAAAAAAATTCACACGCTTGGTAAAAAACTTGATAGTACGCGTTTTATTTACTACGGCAAACGCTAGGTACTACTTACTTAAAACTTAGGTATTCATTTTCCACATACTCATGGAAATAAAGTGTTGATTCCTTTAAATTTTAATGTGGAAGTTTATGTCGCCTTATGTTAAGTTTGTACAGTTGCCTATATACTGAATTATGGTAGAGTGAAGCTTTTATTACGGGTTGCGGATGTAACCCGCATTTTATTATCTCTAACAATTGATTATTTCTTAATTTCTTGACTGTTTTTATAAATAATTTATTATAATTCAGAAATTGTCTAATAATTATGTAATGATTTATAAAATGTATGATGTTAATGTGTTTTATTTAAAAAATAATAAATAAATAAATGATAGGTTGAATTATTTTAAACGATGTTTTTAGTATAACTTTTAGACTTATCAATTTATCATTTGCTTATTTATAAAAAGGTACTCACTTCTTAGAATTATTTATATGTTAATGTACAAAGAAGTACAGACGAAATGTGTTCTAGGGACAAAATAATCGTTAATTTAAAAAAAACGTGATATTACGTTAGATTTTTAAATAGCTCCCATGAAAGCCTTAATAAGGAAATTTAAAAGTTACATGATAAAGTGCATAGAAGACATTTTCCAGCCGAAAATCAAAATATCATTGATGCTTGTACATTTCTTAAGTTATATTGTCATATTTTTTTTCACCTTTGCAGGATACAACTACTAACAATAACAAACAATCCCTAGACAAATTAAATGAAAATGATAACTTAAAAACCAAAGACGTGAAAAACAATAATAGTGGAAATGATAACTTACACATATTTCTACTAGTTTGTATAATTGGTGTTTCCTTAGGCATATTATTAGAAATAATCAATACACAGACCAAAAAAAGGACAGAATGTACAGAAGATACAGAAAAGCCGAAGTATTGGGTATATTCTGCCTATAGTGACGTAGATAATAGAAATGGATTATTAAAACATGTGCATTTAGTATTAGGCAGATTGGGATATGAGAAAAGTACAAATAACTCAAACTGGAGCCTTCTCTGGTCTCACGACTACCCATTTAGAGTTCTTTATCCTAATTTACACAGACTGAAACCCCATCAAAAAGTCAACCATTTTCCCGGTACTGGATTTATAACAAACAAAGTTGATTTAGCAACTTCGAACTCAATATTCATACCAAAAGCGTTCAAATTGCCCCAAAACAAAGATGAGTTTATTAAATATGCAAATGAAAAGAAAAATGCACTATTTCTGGAGAAACACAATCAGCATAGAGGCGTGTTTTTGAAAAACGTGTCTGAAATTGATTTGACCAGCGGGGAAAGTTTTGTGCAGGAGTATGTGCAAAAACCGTTCTTAGTCGATGGACATAGGTTCGACATTGGTGTGTACGTTGTTCTCACGTCCGTGAATCCTCTAAGAGTGTATTGGTACAAAGGTGATGTATTGTTCAGGTTAGTATCTAGGATGTTATAAATTAATTTAATAATAACCTAAAATTTCAGTTTAATAATTAATTAAGAAAAATTAACAAAATAATTTTTTTACAGAAGTCATGAACCAAACATGAAAATATTTAATTTTCCAGGTATTGCCCAGCAAAATATCACCCATTTGACCCTAAGAATCTGGATAAATATGTAGTTGGCGATGATTACCTCCCAACTTGGGAAGTGCCTTCTCTAGCTCAGCCCTACACAGCGTTGGGATTTGGGATGAAAGACGTTTTCGACTTGTATGCCAAGTCTAAGGTACGTACTTACGGTAAAAAGTTTCATACGTAAGTTATGCAGGTAGTTTTATCTAATTTTACAATATTTTAAAGTAAACTTCACAAAAAATTGCAAGTAATAATTTCTTCTATTTTTTTAAAATCTCATCTTTAATCTTTATACTTAAATCAAAATTAATCGCAAAAATGTGTGTATGTATTATAGGTAATTTCCGATATCGACTGCAGTTAAGCGGATAATTTGATTTTGTGTTAATTATTTATCAGGTTTGTATGAAAAAAACTTGGATTTAACGCTTGTGAAGCCGGGGCGGACAACTTGTTTTCAAATTAAAATTATGTTCGTTTCCTCAATTGTTAGTTCAATATTTAGGTGGAGCTAACTCACTTCTTCTTTTCGAATCTAATCATTTACCTACTTACTAAAGTAAAACCTACTTCTTAAACTGATTATAGTATTTTGTTTCAGGGAAAAGATACAACCAAAATGTGGGAGGATGTACAAAAATCTATAGCTGAAATATTTATTAAAAAAGAGAAGCATATTATCGAGGCTGTAAGTAAAGGCCTATCAGTGTTGCAGCAGATAAAAAATATATAAATTTATTCTATACTTAGCTGTTCCCAGAGGTTTCGTCTGCCCTTTGTGGATACTCCAAGAATCAAGATCTAGTTATAAGCGTTCAAACAAACAAACTCTGAAGCCTTATATTAGTAGGTATAGATAATAGATATAAACCTAGGGCCATAGCTAGTAATCAATAAGTTTCGAAGGAGACCGTAGAATAGTCTCGGGGAGGCTAAAATCCACCATTGCTGGAAATAAGAATACATAGAGTTCCAAAAGAAAGCAAGTAAGAACTCTACATGCGTAGAGTTGTTGTGTTTTCGTTATAAAGTAACTGCTAACACGATATTTTACAAACGCAGTCGCGCAGGTTTTGTCCTTGAGTTGTTTCGTAGTTTCTTCGTTATTTTTTACCTTTTCCTATCCTACATAGGGGCGCTTAAAAATTAAAAAAATTTATGATAGAGGCACAGTTTCCTATACTATAGTTCTTCGTGAGGCACACATACAAGCCTTTAACGCTTTAGGTATAATACCAAAAGATAAAGCTATAGTATTTAACTTTGATTAGTATTTAAATAGCAAAAAAAATCTTGATTTGGTACAGCTATTATTATAGTTATTTCCTTCAAAGTATACCAACATATACCAACAGGAGATCTAAACTATTTTGACTACTTATTCATTCATAATTTTTTAGCTATTTATTATGCCTTATTTATCTTATTTAAATAGGTAATTGCCTCACTTTTTAGCTTAAAAATTACCCATCAGGGGACAACTTCTTCGAGCTGATGAGGTTCGATCTTGTCATTGACGAGGATTTAAAGGTGTACCTTCTTGAAGCCAACATGTCGCCAAATCTCAGCTCAGCGCACTACCCACCGAACCAGTTGCTGTACGAACAAGTGTTATACAACCTTTATACTTTGACTGGCGTCGCAAGAAACATGAATGGATATAACGATCCAAATCAAAGGTAGGTAAGATCATCTTTTATAACTTCGTAGGGTTTTGAGGCGGTTTCCACTATCATTTCGAGAATAGACTAGTAAGTAGGAAAATGAAGCTGTAGTCTTTTTCTTCTTCTTCAACCATTCTCCATTGCTAAGTGTAGTCGTAGAACCTTTCTCCAGGTCTATCTCAACACTATATGTCGTCTGTACGACGAAGCTGTATCGAATGTTTGTTTTATTAAATGTGCTACATAAGAACTATTATTTAGATATTTATTTGGGTTTGTTAGACCGTTTTGTCGTCCATCGACTCTCCTGCATTTACGTCATATTGTCATTGATTAATCTATTTATTACTTTAAATTAAACATATGAATGTACCTCCAAAATAAACGCACTACAATCAAACCCTTACAGCTGAATGGATGTTTGTTCAGTTACAAGTATTTTTTACAAAATGTGAGTACCTAGGTATTATTTAGATTCGACGATTAATCTACTATAATAAATTTTAGGGACTATACCGCAGCACAGAACATGGTGTCCTCTCAAAAGAACATAGCCGTGTGGAGCGAGGAATGCAGCAGCTCCTGCAAAGACAGCTGTGACGACGTCATCTGTGGCCTCTGCAAGCCATGTCTCGGCCACAAGCTGCGACACAGCTTGTTGAGAGCCAACGAAGAGCACTTGCATCGGGGAGATTTTGGGAGAATATTTCCTCCGGCAATGGTAAATTCTACATCTTTATTTATTAAGCGCTATTTAACAACACCCAGGGAAGGAGAGGACTAAAAGGTCTCTAGCTCCCTACAATTTTTTTTCCAAGTTATTATAGATATTGTTAGGATGGGCAACGCGCCCGTAATACTCCTGGTGTCCACACTTAACAATCAGGTGGGCTGTATGTCAATCATTCATTTTGCCACAGCCAGCATCCACCTATTGCCTGTAAAATATCACGTTAAACTAAAAAATACAATCCAGGAAGGCACTTATCCAATTTTTTTTTTCTTTGCAGATACCGAATGCTGAGTTACCTAAAGAATTAAAGGAATTGTCTGAAACAAACCGATTGCAATATTTATGGTACCAAGGAAAATGCAACAAAGATGAAAAGTGGTGTGCATAAAACACTGTCCGTTGTATATCTTTTAATAAATTCACCGAAGTCAACATGTGGTTTTTGGTCTCGATGTTTTTGAACTCACGCTACGATTTACACACAAATGCCTTAAATTAAAATGCCTAAGTACTTGCTTAAATTGCTTATCTACACTAAAAGTTATTTTTATATGTGTATTGCCACTGCAATCCGTCTATAGGATGGCAAATCCGTCGTCTGGCAAAATAGGTGAAAAAGTGTTGTAGTAAGTACTAAGTAAGGCGCGTGTTGTGTAAAAAGTAGAAAAGCGGTTACTAGGCTCGAGCCCAGAGCTGAGGATAAAACCCGGAAAACGCTAGGATGAAGAAGAAAAGAAGTGAGGCGCTTGTAAATTACAAGCGCCTCACTTATTACCCTAGATTATTACAAGTTGTAATAATCTGGGGGGCCACCTGGTAGCTTATTACCTTAGGAGTAATAGTGTTCTGTGCTTGCTTACTAACCATCTCTAATAATAAAAAAACCATAGAACGATTGAGTAAGGGAGATGTCGCCTTACCTCATATATTAAGCTGTTCCACTTACTCGTTCTTACATGGTTTTCAGAGATTGTAGTAAGCCATCAGCCAGCGCCAAAAAAGTAAGTATTTAAAAAAACTGCAATAGAATGGATGTCATTGTCATTAATTTCACAAACATCATGTCATGCAAAATACAAATTATTGTTGGTTGAGGTTATGTTTTGATCCCTTATTTATTTCCGTAAAAATCTAAAAAATCATATTTTTATCTCCGATAAGAAAAATATTTTACTGATTATAAATTGATATTTGATATAATAATGCTCCGACAGTTCTTTAAGTCATTAGTTCCTGCGCGAAGTAAGCTGGTAAGTGTCTTTTTTAATGTTATTTTATAACGCAATTAAGCGCATTATTACCGTATCATGTTGCAAGTTTTATCTATTTTCTTATAATTGCTATATTTATAAATACCTTGGATGTTATTAATTACGGTGATTTTCGACCCTATTTGTATAAAAAACATCAGATTAAAAGTACTTTGTATCTATCAAAGCAAACAAAAAAATTAAGAATTTTAATTCAGTTTTTGTGACCTATAGGCTCGCGCCGTTGGTGGCGCCGGTAATGGTGGTGACGCAACAATAGCTGGCCAAACTGCGTTTCAGAAAAACAGCGAAACCAAAGAAAAACAACTTTCAACAGTCCTCAAACGCAGCTTGCCAGGCATAACATATCTCAGTGTGGAGGATATCTCAGGGGGCTGTGGTGCTATGTTTGAGGTATGAAATATTAAAGTATCACTACCGAACCTTCAATCGGTATGGTATGATCAGAGATTATTGACTGAATTTCTAATCTTTTTTTAATTTTATGTATAAAAAAAGACTTAAAACCAATATAAAGTTTTTTTTTCTTATTTCAGATCAGTGTAGAAGCCAAGGAGTTTGTAGGCTTATCACGAGTAAAACAGCATCGCTTGGTAACAGATTCATTAAAGACCGAAATTGCTGAAATGCATGGCATACGTATTCACACAACTCCATCAACCTCCGAAGAAAAGTGATAGTAGTTTTAGTGGTTTGTTTTATAAAAAGTAAAGTAACATATAAAATATGTTTAGTTAGTTTATAATGTTATGAATGTCTAACAAAATGTGTAGGTAATTAAATTATTTAATTTGTTGCAAGTAAGTATTGAGTATTATTGAAACAATTTTTTTTGGTAAGAAATAGATGAAAATGTTTTGTATGATTGGATCTTTTAGCTTTTTTTATTAGTGCATACCATAATGCACCACAAGACCAAGGCACAGGGGGGTTACTCATCATTATCATCATTTCAGCCGTAGGTCGTCCACTGCTGGACGTAGGCCTCCCTCAAGGATTTCCAGAACGACCGGTTGGAAGCGGCCTGCATCCAGCGTCTGCCTGCGACCTTCTTTAGGTCATCTGACCATCTGGTCGGTGGATGTCCGACGCTGCGCTTGCCGGTGTGTGGTCGCCATTCGAGAACCTTTCTGCCCCCATCGGCCATCGGTTCGTCGCGCTATGTGCCCTGCCCACTGCCACTTCAAAGAGCTAATCCGCTGGGCTATGTCGGCAACTTTGTTCTCCTACGGATCTCCTCATTTCTGATGCGGTCTCGAAGGGAAACACCGAGCATAGCCCTCAGGCCCTCAGGTAGTAACCCAGGGGGGTTACTACCATCTCTTAAAACCATGCAAGTTTCAGTGAGTAAGGGGGATGTCGCCTTATATCATGTATTGCGCTGTCTCGCTTACTCACTGGAACGGTGGTAAGCCACCAGTTAATAACCACCTTTTTTAAGTTGCTATGTTTATTTTCTGAAACATAACCATAAATAATGTGCTACTGTTTCTGTTATCGTCTTTATACATATACGTACTTCCTTCTTGCCGTAAAACGCGACGAAGAGAAAAGTTTTACTATGATATGAACTATTCTCCTGCACTACAAGTCTATAAGCAATCCAAGTAAGATAGTGTTGGCGCAATGCGCAATAGTTAAAGGGGCTTACTATCTCTAAATAAAAACCATGCAAAAACTCAATATACAATATATTACAAGATATTGTGGTAGAGGTGAGACGTATTTACTGGAACAGGTTTTTGGAATAGGTTTTGGCTTGGACGCGTAAGTACGCGTTCCCGCATGCGAGTCTTTTAGCGTATCGAGTATTTACGAGTACGGCGACTTCACCGGTCCGCGCAACTCAAAAACTAGGATGCGAGCGTTCGGGACTATATTCGGAAGACGTCGTCGTGAAACTTCGGGATCGCTCGACTCGCCCGCTGCCGCACCAAGCCGCCGAGCGATGTATTTCGGCGAGTTATTGTTTATTCAAATAACACTTTTATTACAAACACAATAAGGTTATTTTCTTTTGGTAGCATATTTGTTTTGGTGTGATAATAATACTTGTTGTTTACTTACAATTTGCAATTTTAAAAACAAACAGTTGTTAGTTGTTAGCTTTCGCCGAAAGTTCAATATGAAAGTAAGTACTTATGTATAAACGTATTGAAAAAAAAAACAAGAAAACAAAATAATAAATAAAAAAAGATTAATAATCACTTTGTATATAAAAAAAATGCAAATAAAAGTAATCAATGTATATAAAATCGATTGAAAACTTCTAATATATATTTTACTTAAATACACTTTTTGATTGAAATTTTAATAAAAACTGCTGACAGTCCTAAGCCTGTATAAAGTATGAAGGGAAGTTTTAAGTCAATTTTAAAAAAATTGGATAAAAAAATACGAAAGGTGAAGACTCAATACTTGTAAAACTACTTAGTCCATATACGCAAGACGCGCATTTACGGGAATCATTTGGTTACGCAATGAGTCCATTGAGTCGCGTACTCGTAAATACTCGTGGACCTAGTCTTTGGATCTAGTCTTTTTCGGGACGCGTACTCGCAAGACTCAGTCCGCGTTTTACCTAGTATGTCTCACCTCTATATTGTGGGGCTATTTAAACAGATCATGGTAACCGGTAAATGTTTTGCGTTAAGTTTTTCCTCTTTGTATAAGATATTTTTGTCTATGACAACCAGCGACAAAACTAGAACGGAATACCTTGTCATGTCAATGTCATTCATTCCCAAAACATTCCTTCCTTTCAAAACTCAAAATGGCGTTGAATCTGGTTGTCAAGGTTCATCCTGTTGTTTTATTCCAAATAGTTGATGCATATGAACGGCGTAATGCAGATTCACATCGCGTCATTGGAACTTTGCTCGGTAAACATAATTTTTATTCATTCATGTCTAAAAACATACCATAGTGACCATGCCGACGTCATTATATTCTGCATACTGTTTCACTTATATCATCATAATTTCAGTTATTTTATAGGCTCCAGTGATGATTATTCCCTTTCCATTACTCGTATGAAAGTTCTTGTGAAGTCAAGTTAATTCAAAACTAACTATTACTTTAAAATACATACATATACTTTGAGGTTATGTTGTTGTATTCTTGAGGCACTTCTACTATTGCAGGCACAAATGACAAGGGTGTGGTAGAAGTGACGAACTGCTTCTGCGTACCGCATAAGGAACATGCAGACCAAGTGGAAGCAGAACTCAACTATGCCCTGGATGTCTATGAACTCAACAGAAGAGTCAATGCCTCAGAAAGTATAGTGGGCAAGTACCTATTTGTTTATTTTAAGATCATAAAACACTTAGCATCTGAAAACTTTGAGTGCAAACCAATCAAAAATGTTTAAATATATTTTATTATTTAATTATTTAAAATAACTTAATTTTAATAATCTTAATTACAGGATGGTGGGCCACAGGCAATGAAGTCACAAACCACTCTTCAGTGATCCATGAATATTATTCGCGTGAATGCCGTGAGCCAGTTCACCTTACAGTGGACACATCCCTGGCTGGTGCACGAATGGGTTTGCGTGCATATGTGTGTGTTGCTTTAGGTGTTCCACGCGGCAAACAAGGGTGCATGTTCACACCTATAGATGTGGCACTCACTGCTTATGATCCTGAGGTAAGTGCTTTGTCAGTCAGAATTATTATTATGGTAAAGTAATCTGCTATGGTTTGTTATCATTGTTCTTTTGATCTGTGATAATTACTTTCATCTAAGTCATATACCTAATCAGTCATCAGATTAATTTAAAATTCCTCAGCACCCAAGTAATTGCTAGTAACTGTGTAATGTTATGGGTTCTACTGTTAACCTCCAGTAGCTGAGCAATTAAGACATTCTTTTAGTGGATCCTGTTCTCCAAAACCATAAAACTTTTGGTTCAACAAAATCAGTGTACTCACAATCAGTAACATCAAGACAGACATATAAATCCTGCATGCTCAATGTAGCTTGATTTTTGAGTTGCATAAAGAGTGGCATGGACCATTTTCATACAAGGTATAGTTCGCGGCATATATGTTGGCAAGAAACTGAAATGACCTTGAATGCACAATTATTGTTTCCATACAAATTTTAATGTGGGCAGCCCTCCGCATGTCCCTTTGTGGGTAAGTTATGTGCTGAGTATTATACAACACTTAAGTAATGTGTTTTTACTCAGTATTCACACGATGCAAAAATTGAAAATAAATTACATGACCATTCCATACATTAAAAATGTGATTGCTTTTCAGATTGTAGGTATGCAGCTATGTCAAAAGACCATGGGTCCAGGCGGTCGCTCGCGGCAGGTGCAGCCTATGATGGATCTTGCTCAGATTGCAGAGGCTGCCTCCAAACTGTCTTCTTTGCTTGATCAGGTTTGGATAGCTTTTAAACTACAGTTTTAAAAAAAGATGCTGTATACTGTAGATAGCCAATAGAAAATAATGATTTATTTGTTTTTAGCTGACCCAGCAAATTGAAAAAAAAAAAACAATTTATACTATTTTCCTTGCTAATTTCTTTGTATTTTCTTACCATTCAATTTTTTTTAAGTCTTTTACAAACTTTTTATAATCGAATTAAGCCAAATTAGTGGCCACTCGAGTCTTTGTCAGGCTATCATGTCAGTTCATTATTTTGAAATAAGATTATCTCTTCTATATAGGTGCTTCAATACGTAGAAGACGTTTTAGCCGACCGTACGACGCCCAACAACGCGGCTGGTCGTCAACTGCTCGAGCTCGTCAACTCCGTGCCCAACCTCTCGGCGGACACGTTCGCCGATGCCATCAACTCTAGCGTAAAGGATCTGCTTATGGTATGTTTCACTTCTTATTGAGTGGTCTTTCCAGTGAAGGATTTACAAATTTGCCGCCAGTAGACTATATTTTGCCACCCCTCCTGACTCATAGATAATTATGATTAACTTTTAATTTTTGCAGGTTGGCATGATTAAACAGGACCATGGCATGATTAAACAGGACCATACTGAGAATTTTCTTTTACAATCACATTTAATTTTTTGTCTCTCCAATAATTTCTTTTTTAATTTTATTCACTCATTTGCTGATTGGTGATCTAAAACTAAATGTAAATTGAAGATCATGATCTCAACCATATTTGTATAGGAAAAAGAGAGGACAATATTTGACATGGAAATAAGGCCTGGAATAAGCAAAATGTGGCATACAAATATATTAAGTTATTGTTTTGATAAAAAAGGAGCATACTCAGAAGCAAAAGTTATGAAATTTGTATTTTTTTTACAGGTGGTGACCCTGGCTCAACTCATCAAAACCCAATTGCAGCTCAACGAGAAGTTGACGCTGCTGACGTCACAGTGACCTGTTCAAGGTGACCTTCCGTGAGTCGGACGTAGGACACATCAACGCCACACGCCACACGTGTTTATTGTAAGACACAAGGAATCGTTATCTAGGGATAACACTTATATTATCATTTCTAATAAACCATTCGAATTGAAAACTGCTTTGTATTATTTCAGTTATTATGTATTTGTGTATGAAATACTAGTTGGGTTCAATCGACTTAACATTCTGGTATTTTTTTCATTGATGAGCAATTAAAAAAAATAAAAATAAAATATATTTGATTATTCATTTTAATATCAATAAATATTAGAAAATATTTACAAAACATTTGAATATAATTCTTATGCAGTTTCTTCACTTCAGCAGGCCTTATAAGGTTATGAGGTACCTGTAAACGGAAAAAAATTGCACAAATCAAAGTAATTCTATCAAGAGTCAAAACTATTTCCAAGTATGTTTTTGCTGTTCCATAATCTTTCTGCCTCAATGTCCATCATCATCAGTTCATCACTGATTGCTTTAAGCCATCCAAAAGCTAGTGTTGTAAGGCGATTATAGACTCGTTTTTAAGCGACTTCAAAAAAAGAGGTTCTCAATTCGTCTGAATGTTTTTTTTTTGGCTCTTCTGTAGCTTAAATTGTGCCATAATGACTAAAATGTCCGCAGATCGGCCATTGGGCTAAAAGGTAATCGCTTTCGATTGCCCCGTATATTAATCTGTCTAAAGTTACTTTGAAACTCAAATCTGAAACAAAAGTTAAATTTTACACTGTAAGAAACGGCTAACGATATAATTTCGAGAATTCCCGTGGGAGATAGCATTATAATACCTTCCAGGCTCACAAAGCCTGCGTTCGTGGTGACATCGCCACACCCAGTCAGCGCGCACGCAGCGCCCGCCCGCCGCTGACGCAGACTTCGCACACACTACGTAGTCCACAGGACCGTCTTCTTCACTCCATTCCTTTTATACGAATTACGTAATGTAACATCTTACAAATTATAGTATATAATAGAGGCATAATTATTAAGAGAAAGAACAATTCGTTATTCCTTATATCCTACTAATATTATAAACGCGAATGGATGTTTGTTACTTTGACAGAGGAAAACGGGTAAATTTGGAATGGAGATTTCTTATACTCAAGAACAAAACACATAGGCTATATTTTACTTTTTTTTTATAGTCTTTCTATATTCTTCCCACGGGAGCGGAGCCCCGGGCAACAGCTAGTTTTTTATATTTTTGATCGATTCCTTCACCAAAATTGTCACAATAGTTTTTCTATTGTGTCTGGATTCTGCCAGCCAATGGGTTAATAATGTCATACCATGAGATTTATAGGAAATTGTACATTTGTCATATAAAATCGCTAAAAATACATCAATGAATCTAACCTCTAGGATGTATTGACGAATTCTACAACTGATTATACCGAGACAGTGTGACTTTTTGTCTTGTTTATAAAGCTGAAATTCCTCAAACGGTTATTTCTGGATGCCTTAGGACGGTTCTGGTTAGTTTCGAGTGTAGAAATTACCTCAAAAGCAAAGCTAGTGTAAATACAAAAAATCAACAAAACTAACCTCCACAATAACTCCGCCATACGCTCGCACGTATCTCTTTAGCAGATTAACATCTAGGCCAGCCGTGGCGACGTCCGGTTCTATGTAAAACGTGTAACCGTCGAAGAAGTTCGGCAACGGATCGTGTTTCCGTGACGGAGACGTGCGATCCGGCTCCGGATCCGTGACGTTACTGTCGGAATCTATATTCGGCGTTGCTGTGAAGTGGAAATGTAAAGTAGATTAGACTTTTGCTTAAACTTTATTAAAATTAACCCCCTTATTCATGAAAACTAACAAATGTTTGTTAATCCCTTTTTAACGTATATGCTCTTTCTTTTATCTTGAATTTCAATAAGAGAGAAAGAGCCATACATATTATAGTTAAAACGGGCTTAACAAACCTTTGTTAATTTTTATGAATAAACGGGTAAAGGTATCCTATCACTTATATAAGAAAGAGTTTGGAAGACGATACAACAATTTTTAATATCTGCTTGGGGAACTCTCGAGATGTATAATGCTCAGCAATAGCCAAAATACTAACCCTTTTCATCTCTAGGCAAGCTAGCTAGCTTAGAGAAGAGCCTTCATAATAATGACTACTAACCCTTATCTCTAGGCTGTTATGAATATCACTATCTATTTCTAATTTCCCAAGGTTGACTGGCATAGAATGCTTATAGCATTAATTACTTAACCTAGCTCTTGGCTCAATGAAGTTTAAAATAAATAAATAAAAACTAACCATTTTCATCTCTATTTCCCATCATATCATCATCGCTGTCCAATCGCGACGCATCCACCGTCTTATCAGCATCACTATCACTGTCATGCACAGTCAATCTCCCCTTGATCCTCTCGTCCTTCACAAATTCAACATCGTCAGTAGAGTCATCCCGGTTGTTGCTCGTAATGTCTGTGTTTGGAGTGTTACTTCTCTTTCTTCTCTTTTGTTCTCGAAGAACTTTCTCGATTTCTTCGTCAGTGTCGCATTCTGTAAAGCAAACAAGTTTTAAAAAAAAATGTTTCAAAACATTTAATTTCAGGTACAAGCTTGTATTATTGCGGCTCTGTACAGTTAACCATTAAAGTTCCTTCGTTGAATTGAAAGTATAACCGGGATGCACCATCATGGTCATTATTATCAAAACAATTAAATGCCATCAGAACTGTAAAAAAAATTCATGTTGGTGGTGTTAATTGCTGAGGAGTCTGAGGAGCCAATTTTTTGGGTGCACCATCACCTCAAGGTTATCATGACAATGCAATTGTCATTGATTCTTTGTATAAAATTCAACTCTATTGGACAATCGGAAGTAGGTTAAATTTAAACGGGCAAATTTTTATGTACCTTGTTCGTTTTGTTCGGTGTCATCTTGCCCAGAAGGCAGACTGTCAAGGTCGGGCATGGGCTGTCTTTTTGCTGGTTCCGTGGCGAACCACTGCCACGGCAGTAGACGTCGTAGTGCACAACACTTTTCCACCCATTCTCCAGTGGCTATTGGCGTTGAAGGGTTACTGGCAAGGGCTTGACGGAGTTTCGGTGTGTTGGGAAACGCGCAGCTGTTAAATGAAAATTGATTATACCTTTTTTCAGGGTATGTGTATTAAATCTGGTGCTAGGGTGTGACATAGGAATCTAATTAAACAGTATATGTTACCCTTTAATTCTCAAAGGAATACTGAAAGTGATATATATTTTCCAACAGATTATTTACAATTTCAATAATCTAGTATCTCAAATATTCTAATTGGAAAGACCCCATTAGTCATCCAAAATAATACACAAATCACGGGAACGGCGGACTCTTCCTTAGGAACAACTAAGGAAGAGTCAACCTGATTTAGAATGTAGATTTCGTAAACGTCAAAAGGGGTACATTACATAGTGTAAAACAACATGTCATACATGAGATGCGTGGCGCGCGGTCCCCAGTCGGGCAGTACAGTGGCGCCGAGTGCGGCGGCGGCGGCGCGGACGTGTCCTCTCTGCGGGTGCGTGTACCCGCTCAGCACCAGCGTCGCGTGCGCGAGCAGCGTGTGCGGAGCCGCACTCACAGGGCCGGCGCGGAGTTCTAAAAAACTCCTGTAGTCTAAATATATTGTACTAGCGACCCGCCCCGGCTTCGCATGGGCATAAAAACCTTCCTCTTGAAACACTAACTATAAAAAAAACCGCATCAAAATCCGTTGCGTAGTTTTAAAGATTTAAGCATACAAAGGGACATAGGAACAGGGAAAGCGACTTTGTTTTATACTATGCAGTGATTTGAAGGGCTGAAACTGTTTGAACCTATTCGTATGAGGAATAAATTTCCTGATTTATTAACTCATTTACTTCGCTCAGTAGTTTATACTGAAATCCTTTGTATACTTATGATTCAATAGGGAATAAATTGGTGGTGTATATTAGGTAACTAGCTGAGAATTTGGATTATGGTGTTCACGGTGATCAGCTTTGAGGAACACCACTTGAAAGAAATTATTATGACAAAACACAATATAACTATTGTTTATTTGTAATTTATTGTACTAAATCTATACATATAATAAGACAGTAAAAATCGAGTGTCTGTACATTTAATATTTTTCAAAAAAACTGATTTAGTGCGATTAAAAAAGAGTAACAGAAACCAAAAAGACAGTTTTTGGAATTTTTGTCTGTCTGTATGTATGTATGTATGTCTGTCTGGTACGTTATAACTTCAAAAATACTCAACGGATTTGAACGCGGTTTTTACAGTTGGATTACATATAATTAGGAGCGTTGTCAAAACTTTGTTTCGTCAAAATCGGTTAAGGGAAAAAGAAGTTATGGTCGATTGAAAATTTACTTCAAACACTGCTTTAAAACTTTTGATGCGTTAATTTGCGTACCTATAGACAAAACCCATTTGAAATTTCAGCAGTAACAAACGAAGCATGTTGGCCTATCGGTAGAGGACGCGGATCGTCTTTTAAAGTAGAGGGTTCGAATCCTGCTAGACATCACTTCTTTTGTTTTTACCCTTTTTTTGTTTTGTATTATTTTTTTAGAAGTCTATTTTTTTAAATATTTTAGTAAAGAAATGTTTCTAGAAAGTAGCTGGATCGAATCCTGCCACAAACAATAATTTTCAGTTTTCGTTTTTTGTTTTCTAGAATTATTTTCTTACTTAGAGAAAGCTCTTAGCGTTAATTCCGTTAATATAAAAGTATTTTGTACTTATCTATCTATACATATAATAAGACAGTAAAAATCGAGTGTCTGTACATTAAATATTTTTCTAAAAAACCTCTACGGGGCAATTAAAGAAGAGTAATAAAAACAAAAAAAAAAACAATTTTTGCAATTTTTGTCTGTCTGTCTTTCTGTCTGTGTGGTGCGTTATAATTTCAAAACTACGCAACAGATTTGAACGCTGTTTTCACAGGTGAATTACATATAATTAGGAGCGTTGTAAAATCTTTGTTTCAACAAAATCGGTTAAGGGAAATAGAAGTTACGGTCATTTAAAGTTTACTACAAGCACTGCTTCAAAACTTTTAAACAGTTGAATGCGATTTACATAAACGTATTTAATTTAGATAAAGCTAGAATTTCTACTTATATCAATAAAGACAAAAACACACTGCAGTCTCTATTAAATTTTAATCAAATAACACATTGAATGTTTGTGGGCGTATGATTTAGTTACATAAAATATCAATAGATGGCGCTGACTTTATTTTAATAGCAGATTAAAATTTTTCCTTACGGCAGCAATTAATTTTAATTATTTAAAAAAAAAATTGGCTGTTGTTTTAGTACTATTGGTTGGTTTGTTTATCAGTCGTTTGTTGTGTTGTATTGTAAGCTATTTGAATTGATTGGTTGGTTTGGTTTGGCTTTGGTTTAAAAAATAAACAAATCAGTGTTTGATGGAACATACGGTCGTGTCGTAAGGACTAATTTATCTGACTTACCACTATTTATTGAGATTTTCTTCACTTTTCACGCCAACTAAAACTTTGGGAGTGGATTTTAGGTTCTAATGACTCTGTAATAGGCTGCGTCTACTCTTTTAGAGACAAAGATTGATAGTATGAATGTTAAGGGCTCCTTCTTCTGAAGGTCCGTTGTCCGTAAGCCGCGTAGTCACGGCGCTCACTCATTTTGTAGGCATTTAGACATCATATTTGGGAAAATAACACTACAAAATCTACTTCAGCGATTTTCACTATATAAATACTTTATCTAAAGGCTGGTATAAAAAGCAGGACAATAAGTTTATTATTTTAGACATAGTATTGAAAATAAACTTCCAAAGGAGGCAACTTAGATTTTTCTATCGAACGAATTTTGTCTGATATTGTTACTGTTACTGTAAGCGAATTTCACTCTGCTAGATCCTCAACTAAAAACATATATTTTTTTCAGAATTTTACGTCTATTTAATACCGATTCCTATTGATTTGAAAACGGTATTTGAGAAAGAAGTGGCCCTAATATTTAATGATATCGTAGCAATGTAATGGCTTTATAAAATTGGCACGCGAAAAGGATACAATAGAATTACTATAGGTCTGGATAGTTGTAGTTTCCACAGGTTACGCGAAAAGCGAACTACACGCGGGCGGAGCCGCGGGCAACAGCTAGTCTAAAATAAGCATAGAAATAAAATACAAGTACAATGGCAAACTTATCCTAGAAAGGGATATCTTAGATCGTTTGATTGTTCTTGCTTCGAACTACTGGCATTTATCTCAACACAAGTGTTTATGTTCTTAAATAGGTAGGTACCCGATTTGTTTACTATGCAAAGTAAAGATTGAATTGGGAAAAAACAATAATTCAAAACGTCTTATGGAGTATATTAAGTCTTATAGAATAATGAGTATGTAAGTTGTTTAATGTCCTACAAGAGCGAAAGTCCACTTCTACATTATAGTTGATAAAATATAAATTTTCATACCTCCATCATTAGATCGCGGTCTCTTTGTAGCATTCTCCTTATCATCACGACTATTTCCACCTTTACTAGGTGTTGTCTTATCCTTATTTCTATAATCACTGTCATTACTCCTTCCTGGTGTGCGTAAGCTGTCACTGTGTTTGTTTTTATGTCTGTTCTGATCATCTTTTGATCTATCATCACATTTTCCTTTGTCATCTCTATTTTTATGTCCATGTCTACTTTGATCACCTTTAAATGAGTCATCTTTTCTTTTTTTATCACTGCTACTAGAATTATGGTCATTTCTAGCTTTATTATCATCTTTTATCGTATTATTGTCATGGTTCTTTGGTCTCTGTTCATCTTTTTTAATTTGTGTTTCTGAGGATTTATTTTCTTTGAGTAGTTTCTCCTTCGCTTCTCTAACTTCCTTCTCCTTAGTTTTCACATCATTGTGTCTTTGCATAATAGAGTCAATCTTGCTGTGAGGTTGTTCCTCATCATCAGTATACATTAAGCTGTCTCGGTGACGGCTTGTGCTGGGCTCTGTTAAATTTTGTTTTGAGGAAGAGCTGGTGTTCTTGACGATCGGAGATTTTACTATTTTCGCAGACGTGTTAGACATATTCTTTAATATTTGTGATGTAGCTTGCCGTATTTGGCTTTCTGGAAATAGAAAATTTAATCTTCTTAATATTTTCATAAATGAATATGTAAAAATATTATTTATTTCTTACTTAACATATTGATAAAATCAAGGTAATTAAGTACTGTAGTAAGCATCTCGCAGATCATTTATAATTTAAAAGAAAAGAGATTATAGAGATTCAAAACTGTTGGATGAATTATAGAGGTGTTGTGTTAAACAACACTGACAAAAAAATGAAAAGAAAATCAGTCATGATTTTCATGATAGTTTAAAGAATAGTTACCAGTATTGCTAGAACCCGCAGATACCCTAGTAGCAGCGAACAGTTGCCCAGGGCGGTAATCTTCATCATCAGAGGAGCTGTTACCGAAGTTGGTACTGGCAGCAATTGCTCGGGAAGCTGGTAATGGGACCGGAGACGGCGCCTTAGGGGCCGATGTACCACTTTCAGGCTCGTAAATTTGTATAAATGAGATGCCATACTGGAAAAGACATCAACAGCCCCTTAATCACTTCACTACATAGTATAAAACAAAGTCGCTTTCTCAGTCCCTATATCCCTATGTATGCGTAAATCTTTAAAACTATGCAACGGATTTTGATGCGGTTTTTTTAATAGATAGAGTGATACAAACATGCTAGTGCAGACATTGTTTTTTTATAAACTTTTATCATATTGTTATCAGTTTGTAAACAAGCCTGGCAAATTACATATACAGGTATAAATAAAGTTTCAAGCAACATGCAAAAAGATAGTCAAAAGTTGTAGGATAGAAGAAAATTATGGTTGTAGAAAGAGATAATAGATACTTTTTAACTGTAGGACCTGAATTGCACTTTATAGTATAATACCTAGAGTAGCTATTTGTATCTTGAGCCCGTTTGTGCGACATGACTACCGTTTAGCCGATACGCCTAGAGCCAGCCTGAAAACTCAACAGTATTGGCTTTAATTAACCCAGATCATGTGCTTATTGGTCAAGATTATCCAAGAGGTACTAAAATTAGATGTAAGTCTAGGATCATGACAAGGAGTGCAAGGAAAGAGCCGCCCCGACTTACGTTAAAGAGATCAACCCAAGTCCGAAATGTCCGGCGCACCTTGGGCAACTAGTTCTCAGTAATGCAGACACTAGCTGGCAAATCCTTCCAACACGATGACATCAATATATTAATACTAATTAATAAATAATAATC
This sequence comes from Apomyelois bistriatella, assembly GCA_947044815.1. Lineage (NCBI taxonomy): Eukaryota > Metazoa > Arthropoda > Insecta > Lepidoptera > Pyralidae > Apomyelois > Apomyelois bistriatella. Next base: position 8,412,645 of record OX345703.1, read on the forward strand.
AATAAATTAGTACGAAAAAGAAGACGAAGAAGGATCATGATTAGTGTAACATGGGATTTGAAGCATAAGCTGAAGATCAAACTTCTGTGAAATAGGTATGCTTAGATGATAATGAGCTAGAGTTGATATTTATTTAAATATTTTGTGTTTTTAGGAGTTACGTAGGTACCTTGCATTGCTTGTTGTATGGCTGGCGACATACAACACGCACACGGTCCCAGCGTTGGGAAGTAATGGCCAGTTGGTCCCCGCTAAATGAACGGACTTTGTCCTGTGGCTCACGGCGAGACTCCGATGGTGAAAGAAACACGCTGCTTGGAACCAATACCTAAATTTAAAAAAAGGTCTATTATTATGTATTACACTTTAAATTTGATTTTACACTGCATCATAACCTAATGTATGAAGTCAGAACTTACTTCAAATGGATCATTGGGTGTTTCAGAGCGCCCTACTAACACCTCTACAACAGCTGCATGATATGATCCTATTTGGACAGATGATATCTGAAACAGTAATATAGAAAATAAATTCAGTAGGCATTAACAGAAATTTCATAAAAAAAATACAATAGTAGGATGGACACTGAGAAGAAAATAGATAATAAGTACATTTTTAAGGCCCAGACCCAAGAATGTGACCCAAAATGATCCAGTTGTCTCCTCAGCCTTCGTGTCCAGGGTGCACTTAAATCGAGTCGAACATCTATTGATATTGCTCAAGGCAAGAACTAAGACATCTAGGACCTGAGACTTCAAAGCCTTGGATTACAACGATGATAACACTTAGTAATTTTTTTTTTATTATATAAAATAATGTTTATGACAAGTTACCTGCACTGCATGTGTGAGTTGCAACACCACAGAGCAACTGGGTTCCCCGGCGCGGCACAGCCAGCGGCGCTTGTCCACTTCCCATGAAAGTAGATTGCTTGCTGGATGGTCCTAATTTAATTCCATGTTATGAGTAATGAATAAGATATTCAACAGACTTTCTGTTTTATAATTTATTTCTGACTAGAAAATGATTTAGATTAAAAGTGTATCATTATCTACATATCATAGATATAAATATTTGTAGTTCAAATCTTGGCCACTTATTAATTTGTACTAACCTAAAGATGATTTTATATTTATTGGTAAATCACATGTTTCAATGTATGTAAACATGGACAGAAAAAACAAATACTTACAGGGTCTTCATTACTGAAGCTTACTATATAATCTATTTTAACACGAGGCATTTCTTAATGTGATTAATTAATAATGGAAAATATAATAGATAAGAATAAATCAAGATTATTGTTGTGATCATTGCGATTTTCCCGCTGCGAAAAACAAGTAAACAATTTTTTTTTAATACTTTTTACGGCCATGGAAACTAGTCCTTTAAGGCCTTTCTTCAATTTATTAATCTTCTTCGTAGTCTAATCTAGTCAAGTGAGTACTTCTAGTCAGTCAGATGGCTAAGTGAAGCGGTGGAAAAATTTCACTTAGCTATAACTTGGAGATCTTGGTGACAAAGATAAAAGACACGTAATCGACACTGTATCACTTCCCAACACTCACGCTTGTTCACGAACACTTTGCGAATAATAATCCACCAATATTAAGCACAAATAGTCGAAAAAACCTAAGTTTTGGAAATTAAATACAGCGCCGACATAACGACAGTTTACTTTCCCTCCAAAAACTCAACAAGTAAACAATTTTAGATGAGTTTGTCACTAAACCGGCACTGCCTACGTGTCTAGTACGTCCATCATAGTGGCTTACTATAATCTCTAAAAACCAAAGAAATTGAACTACCATCCAAAAACGAGTGTGTAAGGGAGATGGCGCAATATAGTAAGGCGACACCTCCCTTACTCAATCGTTCTTGCATGGTTTTAAGAGATGGTGGTAAGCCGCCTGTACTAGTTACCTTATAGTAGGTATTCTAAAGAATAAATCTAAATAAAACGCTAGGAACAATGAAAACATGCATTTAATGCAATAAATGCGATTACAATCGATTTATTCATCAAATAAGCTTACAGGCAACATTTTTTAACTAGGTACTTAAGTACATGTAAAACTATGTTACATTTTAAATACATCTATTTGTTACATTTAATAAAATGATGACTGAGTTTGATTACGTTCCTAGGTATATACAAAATTTTAGATGTACAAGTTTACAAAATGAGCTAGCATTGTTCGTAATGTCTATCTGCCCTTAACGACTCTATACTTATGCACTCTGATGATGACAGGTTCTTGCCTTTTTGGTGGCACTCGTTTCTTACTAGGCTTCCGATGGTACGTGTAGCCGCCTTGTGGTTGCGGCCTGGCGTACAGTATAGTTGGTGCGTCGTCTTCCATTTCTTGATGTTCGGTATTTATCGGTTGAGTTATAGAAGGGGCGTATATATTAGGTTGTGGGCGAAATATCGGTCGCTGATCATACGAGCTTTGTTGAAGATACAACGGATGCTGACCGTACGTGTTATGCTGATGACTATACGTTTGCGATTGTTGAGAGTATGAAGGGCGATAGTGCGTTTGGTGAGCATAAGAAGTGGCGAGCGAACTTGGTGCTTGTACGTAGGAGGAGACGTGGTGGCTGTAAGACGGTGAGACATTGTAAGATGATGGCAATCTCTGCCGGGATTGCGGTGTCGGTGGATATCTCGTCATTGGTAGTGGAGCAGTTGACACAATGTGGATGATTGGCAGGGGAGCGTGGAGAGGCACGGCTGCGAAGGCCATGGGTTCGTATCCGTGGGCGAAGTCGTTGGCGTAGACGCCATACACGTCGCTTCGCCGCCGAACCGCCTCTTGAAGCGGTTCACAGTAGGACTGCGCGCATGCTAGCAGCAGCGCCAGGGACACCTGAAATTATAAAAATAAAAACTTAGTTATTTATAATGTTAAATCCCATTCTGTACAAATTCTCAATTAATTATTTTGAATTTTAAATTTGAATATCTGCTGAGAAGAAAATCTGGAAGAACCTTGTCCCAAGAGCTTGCTTATTATCTTTGCTGTAATAAGTACTCCATTTAGTTTTCAATAAGTAGGTCAGATCTTTAGATAACTAATATAATGAAATAATAGTTTTTTTTATTTAAAAATTATCAATTTGCATTTGGCTTACAAATAACATGTTTCTTCTATTCCATGGTTCTAAGCAAGTTGAGAGATTGTTAACTAAATTTACGACCTTTACCTATTTGCCACAACCACATCAGTTTTAAAAGCAAATAATTTTAGTTTCCTTGACGCAGATTTTTATTTAATAATAATAAAACAGCCCAAGTTGTATACAATTAAAAAAACAATATTATTAATAACTAAAAGACAATCGCGTAGATTAGTAATACTCCCGCAAAACTTGGCCAAACACAATAAGAAAGAATAGGAAGACTTAGGGGTAACCCTTGAAATATTTTTAATAGCGAAAACTGCGCAAAAAGGCTTATCTTCTGAGTAAATCCTACCCCAATTAAAATTGTAAAGGAGTAAGATTATTAATGACGATGATGAACAAATCAGTAAATAAATCCATGAAACAATACACTGCACACTATCCAGAATCTAAAAACACCAAAGAAAATCACTCACAAAGAGAGCCATGTCGGTGACCGCGCGGCGGGTAGCAATGGGCGCGACTGTGGCGGGTGGTGGCGCGCCGGCCACCGTTTCAGCTTCAGCGACTCCTGATAACGAGGAAGAGAACTGCTGCTGGTGTGACAGGCGATACACTTCCTGTGATATTTTATTTTTATATTTTAGTTCTGGCATGATCCAATTTGGATACAAAGCTATAACGTGTGTCAGATGCCTTAAGATTCATCATGATCGTACTTATTAAATTCCTGTTAAACGGAGGTCAGCAGCCGTCACTCCATTATAATCCAAGCCGTAGTAGACAACCACAGATCCATAAACATGGTGAATTAACATTAAATTTTGAGAAGTGGTAAGTTACTTACCCAAAGGTTGATTACTCGATAATGCCTTATTAACATTAAGTCAGTTTATTGTGCTTAACAATTCGTATTTTAAAGGAAACATACTAAATACCTACTCGTAAATACGGCATGTCCCATGCATAGTATAGATACCTAATCAAAGAGTTTTCAATTTATTTCTAATCGGTATTAACAGCTCTATATGAGTACTTTCTCCTGCGCTGCAATATTGCATGTGCATGCTTGTGGTCAGTTGAAATTCAAGCAATGTCATTCTTCCTTCCTCAAGGTGCGTGTGCGCAGCGCGCGTGGGTGACACAGTCCAATGAACTAAATTATTTTCAGTGGTTCAATTATGTATTTGTACCGCTTTTTTATCTTTTCGTTCCGGTGTACAAAATCGATTTTGCTCCCATTATCTATACTTACTAACGTTTGGTAGTTTTGGTTGTAAAAAGTATATAAGCATGAGCTGGTATACCTACCTACGCTATTCATACATTATTAACTTATGAATTGACAAGTTAGGTGATATCGAACGACCCTGCATTACCTGGCATGCCTGACCCTGCATGACATGCATTTTACGTGGATTTAAGTAGATTGTAGAGTTGGAAAAAGTTCAAGATCAATATTATTTTAAAAATAATTGGGACTAGAATTTTTGTAAACTTTTTTTAAATATGTATATCTTATTTGATTTGTTTAGTTAAAAGTAATTATTTTAGGATTTTTTAATTATGTAAATACTTGTCTTTATTTTGTTTCCAATAAAATTATATACCTACTAATATTATAAATAATATTAAAAATTTATACCTGCATAATTACTTGCTTATAAAATTTCATTTTGAAGTGACTTTTATACCTATTTCAAAGCTCGCAATCAGCTCAGAACTAAATATAACAAGTCGACTCTTACTCAATTTAATTTAGCAGGTAGATCAATTATAATTTAGTCGTAAAAAATTTTTAATATGTGCAAATCCTCGATCGAGGACTCAAACTTTAGCCAACCAAATTAGCATTTCGCGGTTAGTTGTAATTAACTACAATTTTTAAACAAAATATTATTATTGTGACACCTGTCACCAATATAATTATTATATTATACGAGATTATATGGGAATAAACAAGCATATAACTGAAAAGCATTTTGGTCATTGAAATATTTGAATTGAACTTTTCTCTTTGGCTTTATTACAATATTATCTTTTAAATCTCCAGTACAAAAATTAAAATTTGTTTTATTTTAATTTTATCTACCTAATGGCGTGAACGTAGGGCAGATTGATGGTAAAATTTAGGTTACTATGAGATTGTGTGATCGGTATAACTGGAAAATGTATCGCTTGTCTACCTCCGAGGGAAACAGGCGTGATAATATGTAATAATCATAAACAAGTTCATTTAATAATCCTTTTGGAGCACGAAATAACTTAATTTTTTACCAATAGGATTATAATTCTACAAACAGGATATGCAAGTGAAGTCAATCAAATTAATCTTTCTTTCGGAAGCAATGCGCCGCGTTCGTTTAATGAATTTCATTATACGGTGCACACGGCCAATCATTTGTTTTTTTTTTATTGCGATGTCGCTTTCAATACTACACAAGTGTAAATAGTCTGTCACACGCTGCACTTATTAAATGTACCTACATAAATTATAACTGTTATTCTTTCCATTAAAAAAATTGATTTCGTAAATCTATGGGTTAAGCGATAATAATCATAATATTTTAAATTTCTTGTGCAACTTATAGCTAGTAGGTACATAATATTTTTCAGTTAAATGGTTTTTTTTATAACTAAAGAATATTATGTTTGTACATAGATTAAAAAAAAGCCAAGAGACCGCGTGCGATTTCTAAATTCTATGTGTGAAGTATATTTACACGTTGGCGGACGGTTATAAAAACACAAAAGAAGTTTAATTTTTAAAACGTCTACAGACATCGTGCGCTAACGTGCCACGAATAAAAGTTGGTGTTACAGAAAATATATTTATTTTTGGTAGTTATTAAAATCAAGACATAATAGCTCTATTGACTAGACATAGTTTATGAAAATCACCACCAGCCATTGGAGTAAGAAGAGGATCCGCCGTAGCCGTAGCCAGATCCGTAGCTGGAGTATCCGCCAAGACTTCCGTAGCCGATACCAGAGCTGTAGGAAACAGAGGGCGCTGCTACGACCTTTTTGACAGTGACTACTTGAGGCACAGATACGACTTTGCGGACATTGATGACTTGAGGTACGGAGACGACTCGTGGTACGTTGACTACTTTGTTGACAGCGACTACAGTGGGGGCGGCAACTACTGGCGCTGAGTAGCTAATGGATGGAGAAGACCAACCGCTGCTGACGACTGGGGCGGACCAGCCACTGCTGACTGCTGGCGCGGACCAGCCACTGCTGTAGCCGAGCCCTCCAAGCAAACCTCGCTTCTCCCTTTTCTCACTCTCGCCAGCCATGGCGATCGCCAACAACGCGCATAGGCATACCTGGAAAAACATTTGCTTAATTTTAACTTAATAGTTTAATATCTCACCAAGTTCTTGGCACAAGGCAATTTTTAAACTAAGTGTCTGTCAGTATACTGAAAAACTCAAAAACAAGCTAAAACTCCATGAATATTTTTTTTTTCTCAACTAAAATGCATGAAATTTTATTTGTTGGAATTTATGTAAGATTTTATTATTGCTGATCTTTCTGGAAGTCAGTTATGGTCCGCATAGGACGATCAAGGGACAAGTGATAAAAATATAGATTTTTCAAATTAGGTTGAGTTCGAGACAGTGAGTGGACGTCATTAAACAACCAAACTGTACCAATAATACTCTCAAGGAAAATTGTGTTAAGCTTTCGAGCAACCATAACTTCTTTTTACGGTGGGGTGTGATATACTGACCCCATACATCGTTTTATAACAAAGATAAATTAACTAAATGGTTGAAAATAATTTTCAGTAACTTACGAATACTTTCATGTTGATTATATTGAATGTTTCCGGTGGTCAGATGTGAAGATCTTCGGTAAATGATGCTGCGAATAATATCTCACGTCGTTATATAGTTCTGTCGCCAATTTGTGCGAAAACTTACGCAACGTACTTATCCTTGCGGCGAGGCGCGTGATTATAATTATGACGCATGCGTACAGATCTGTATCAATTCACTTTCAATTAATTAAAATTAAATAATAAAAATTGATAATTTTCTTTTGTATTTTTTTTATTCGTAAACTACAAAGAGCACGTTAAAAGATTCGTGTACCTAAGTCTGTAATGTTATACGAAACCAATGGGCAACAAAAACAAACTAAAAATTTACGAAATCTGGCATACCCGAAGTATATTAGGTATAGACAATTTTTTTCATGTACCGTTAATCAGCATGTATCTAGAATATGTGTCATATCCAATGTGACCCTTCTTTAGAACCCAACCATTAAATGTTCTAAGCCAAACATCTAGTTAAGTTAAATAATGTTTATGATACCATACCAAAACAAATGTAAACATGACAAAATATCGAGAACTAATTAGACAAAAAGCGGCCTTTTCGCACTGCAATGAAAAGGCAGAATAGGCAGAGATAAGTTGCCGAGATTTACACCCATATTCTCAAACGTTTCCTCAAACTCCACTCATCCTCACTCGACCTCAATGGCATTCATAGTTGACATTAGCTTCGCTTCCTCACCTTAAGGAAATTACTCAATGGAGGTGAGGAACGAACTGTCAAAATATAAGGTTGGTCAAGAGGTACCTTAAGGAAGCCTCGAACGTTTCGTTTTACGAACAGTAGGTGCATTTATTGAGGACCAAATTTAAAAGTACTTGTATCCACTGTAATAAGTTCTTTGTGTATTAAGTATTTTGTTGTTTTGTAATAAATCTATGCCAGTAAGCTAAAATAGAAAAAGAAACGATGTCCAAAATTCTCTTTACGTCAAAAAGTTATGCGGTTTACCAACATACAGAAATGAAACGAAACGTCATTCCTTGACTCATCCTCACTGGAGTTTGCTCAAGGAAACAATTAAGAATACCGTTTTCAAGGAAAGTTGGAGGACTTCCTTGAGGTATCCTCGAATGAGGTTGAGTGGAGTAGACCTATGAGGCAACGTTTAAGAATATGGGTGTTAGAGTATCCCACAGACGCCCTGATACTGCATAATTAGCTTAAAGTTGCAATAGTTATCATAGAAATACTAAGTTTTATTGAGGTCCTCTTGATATTTGACAGATTAGAAAAACTCAAGCTCCTAGGTGTGCAGGGTCAATTGACCTAATACTCCAATAGACTACCAGAAAACAATAATAGTGGCAGTGCCCCTATTTGAAACAATGATACCATGGCATATACAGGGTCGATTGACGACTCTGACACCACAGTGTGCAGGGTCAACTGAGCTTGTAATCAATACGCGATATAAATGAATACCAAGGGAAAGTACAACCATTGCAACAGCCGTGAAAGGGTTTTAAAAAGCTATGGTTAACATGCCTGACCGCTACTCAGAAGGTCCCGGGTTCGATCCCCGGTCAGCTCAAGATGAAAAATGATCTTTTACCGATTGGCCTGGGTCTTGGATGTTTATCTGTATGTATATGTATTTGATATAAAATCGTATCGTTGAGTTAGTATCCCATAACACAAGTCTCGAACTTACTTTGGGGCTAACTCAATCTGTGTGATTTGTCCCTATATATTTATTTATTTATTTATGCCAGGGGCTGCAGGATCCTTGCAAATTACTCCATTATCAAGCAAGCAATTTGTACCTAAACAAACGAAAAATCAAAATTGCTCATTTTATTTTGCCGATTTGAGTATTTCAGTTATTTTAAAACTTAAAGATAAAAGATTTTAATAAAATTTCAATAGGACCAAATTGAAAGTTAGTCATTTCAAACGAAAAAAAATTTCAAAATTGGTTCACAAATGACGGATATAATAGGTCACAAACATCAAATAAAAACAAAAAAAAAATTCATAACCTCCTCCTTTTTCGAAGTCGGTGGAAAATATTGAAATCGGCCCAATTAGAAGCTGGCTTGTCATACATTGATGATTGATGTAGATCTAACTTAAAACATCAGTCAATGATTAAAAAAGAGATTAAAAGAAAAGTGTGAACTTTAATATGTTCTCTCAAGTCGCATATCTATTAGAATTTTGACTTTCATGACTTTCAGGTTATAGGTACACTGCCTCCTTCTTCTATCATGAGTTAATGGAAACTACACTTAAAGATCTCAGGCAAGGCTAAGAATACGATAAGGAGTAAATTATTCAAGAAAAGATGTGATACAGGTTGGAGGTCATAAGCGAAAAATAGAGAACTATGGAAGGAAATGGAGGAGGCTTAGCCACAGAGGCGACTTACAAAACTAAAAATATAAATGTATAAATTTAGAGATTAGGAAAATAGGTGTTTGGAAGAACAAATGCTTTACTTTTCCAATCGCTGACATGATTTATTTATTTATTAAGAGACATGCAGCTTTTACAGTTGATGCGTCTATATCCAGGCAGTGTTCATATTCAATTACTTCACAGTCAATTCTTCATTGTTGAACTAGTGACACTTTGTTTATTTGTTTCCATTTGTCTAGTTGGTTTTTAGAAGAGATGACAGATGGTGCAGAGATAACTTTCTCAGGCAGTTTGTTCCAGTTAAAGACCACTCCATTGCTCAGGAAGTGGTGTTTACAAAACAATAGTTGGGTATCTGACGTTCTAAACACTACTACTGTTTGCCAGGGGCGCTTTATGGATTTTCAAACAAAATCCTAAATGTTTGTCATTTGCAGATCTTGGTAGAGTCACAGATCTCTGTGAGTCATGTGTTTTTTATTCCTTTTCAAGTTTTTTTTTTCATCTAACGGCCTCTGATGCCTAACGGTTTACACTCTTGTATACCATTACAGAGTTTCGGGTTTTGGGTTCGATTCCACAGAGGACAAAAATCTGCAGTCCTTAACCATCTTTCGCATAATCAAAACCCTTAAAAATTTCCCTTCTCGAACTTCCCCAAATAATTCAAAACCCAAAATTAATCAAATCTGTACAGCCATTCTCGAATTTTAGCAAGAATGATTTTTATACATAAGAGAAGAAGACGAGGGTGTTGCCAAGACAAGACAAAATGACTCGCACTGTCAAAAAGATCTTATGTAGAGCTAAGCTTACATGCTCTACACGCCTTAACTCTACAAGGCCTCTCCAACTTCATAAATTCTACATCTTAGTCAAAATATGTAGCTTGACCAATTTGTTATATTCACATAGCTGTATTTCTTGTAGTAACGAAAATCCATATATTATTTTTGTTAGAAATATGCAATATGTGAAAATTACAGTACTCTTAATTCACAAGATACATCCTGCTGAAAGACAGAAGAATGAACAAATCAACAATATTCTTATATGACTTTTACTGTCGTAGCTAAGTACTTTAATAAAATAAAATAAAAAAAGATTCATATTTAAAAACATTTATTTTTGGTGAAAAACATTACATATTTACATGACATAGAAAATTGACTAAAATTGGCTAAATAGATCACCACCAGCCGCTAGAGTAGGAAGCGGAGCCTCCATAGCTGATTCCAGAATGGCCACCGTAGCCTAATCCAGAGTGACCACTGTAGCCTAACCCGGAGTGGCCACTGTAGCCTAACCCGGAGTGGCCACTGTAGCCTAACCCGGAGTGGCCACTGTAGCCTAATCCGGAGCTGTAGCCGATACCAGAGCTGTAAGCAACGGCGGGCGCGGCTATGACCCTCTTGACAGTGACGACTTGTGGCACGGAGACCACTTTACGCACATTGACGACTTGTGGTACGGAGACAACGCGTTGTACATTCACCACCTTGTTCACGGCGACTACACGTGGCGCGGCAACCACTGGGGCGGAGTAGCTAATGGCTGGTGCAGAGTAGCTGATGGATGGGCTGCTGTAGCTGCTGACGTACCCGCCGCTCAAACCACCGCTGTAGCCGAGCCCGCCCAGCAAACCGCGCTTGTCTCGTTTCTCACTCTCGCCAGCGTACGCCACGACCGCCAGAGCGAACAAGCAGACCTGAAACAATTTTTAATATCTATATATATAAAAGAAAGTCGTGTTAGTTACTCCACTTATAACTCAAGAACGGCTGAACCGATTTAGCTGAAAATTGTCAGGGAGGTAGTTTAGAGCCAGGAGAAGGACATAGGGTACCTTTCATCCCGGGAAAAAGCACTGTTCCCGAGGGAAGTACACGCGGGCGAAGCCGCGGGCAAAAGCTAGTTTTTTATAAAATACAAATATATAGTCAGACAAACAGCGCTCCTGTATATGTCATCAATTTTTGCATGAAACTACAATAATCTTATTGTTGACACCCATCACGAACGTACCTAATTAAGCTACTGTATATTTTACTGAAAAAACAATAACTTGGATATTCCAATAAAGTTAATAGTGATACTTAGACCATATTAATAATTAACAAAAGAGATCGGTTAATTAATCCAAATTACAATCATTTGTTGAAATTAACTATATAAATAAATATTGCTGTTCGTTAGTCTCGCTAAAACTCGAGAACGGTTGAACCGATTTGGCTAATTTTGATCTAAAAATATTTGTGGAAGTTCAGGGAAGTTTTTAACGGTGAGAAAAGTACGTTCAGGCGGTACAATAGATAGAAAATACTAATGTCTTTGATCTTCAAATATGTACCTATAATCTGAATTATATGATAGTTAGCAAATTTTGTTTATTAATTATTGTGTTTAATAATTAAATAACTTTTTAGCTAATCTTTATTACCAAGTAAAGTCTAGTTAGATACTCACAAAGAATTTCATGTTGTTGAGGGATGGAGTGCTCAGATGAGAGAACAGGTGGTGAGTGATCATGACTCCTTCAGACGTTACCATATATAGCAAACTGTATGAAATGTTGCAAAACGTGTCCTCGTGTCGTCGCGTGGACTGTCGCAGGCCAAAACTAGTTCAATGTTTAATTTAAGAACTACATTGAGAATGGTGGAAATTCTAATACGGTCCGAAAAAAATCGTTTTTGTTTACTATACTTACTTATATATTTAATTAATAAATTATATTATATTTTTAATGAATATTATTTGTTTATACTTTGATAGGTATTGGCTTTTTCATTGATTAATAAGATTGTATATCTATTTAAGGAAGACTGACATAGTTATTATTAAAATTGCTATGTGATTTGTTACAAAATAAGTTTATATCTTTTCACATATTTTATGCCACCAGGTCTCTAATGCTAAGAAAACTTTATCATGCAGGCTTCAAAGTATTGGAGTTGCAAAGAATGAAGATGATTACATCGTTTGCAATAGCATTAAAATACATGTATGCTCAGTAGTTAAATAATTTGTACTTGTTAAATATAATCGAACTAAACTAATTCCTTTTATAAAATATATTTATCATTTAGATCACTTTAAAATCCCCTTTAGATGTAAATAATAGTTTAATACATTTCTCCCATAAAGTTGAGTAAGAAAACAAAAACTTGCTTTATTAATAAGTTTAAAACAAAATGAATAGAGAATAAGATAAATAAAGTAATTTGAATATTAAACAAATATATTAAAATAGTTGTATGCTGTGTTATTTTTATGCTAACTCTACTTTTGAAATCAGCTACCTATTAAATATTTACATAATAATTAATATCGATCACACCAAGCATTTTAACAATTTCATTAATTTTAATTTAATCTATTAATAAACTATTATGATATTTCTTATAGTTATTATAAGAGTTAAAATCAGTCAAAAAAATGTCCGTGCAAATATGTACTATTGTCTACCTAGCTATTTATAGACAATGTCATAAACAAAAATAGATTAGTGTAATTGACTATGATCAATTTAATTAATTAAAAAAGATATCAAATTATAAGATTAACCCATCAACAACATAATACGTGCAAACCCTATTGGTCAATTATCTTACTCTATGTACAAATAAAATTAGAAAAACTATATTAAAAACCTAATTGAACACATTTATAAGAAACAATAAAACTGAAAACCGTGCTAACCGTAACCAAAGAAAATATACACTATGCCGTAACCATGTTTACAAGTAATAAATCAATCTGAATCTGAATGTAAGTAAGGTGAATGTGAAAATGAGTATCTATGCCAAACATGTTATTTTTTGAACTTTAGCCGTCATAAGCATTATTTGCGTCAAGTACTTTAAAATGTTTTTTATTGTTAACAACTACTTTTTAAGCATATCAATGATCTTGCATCTAAAAATATACATTCGCGGTTTCATGGACAATAATTTGCTAACTATAACTGCATCAATCATAAAAATAAATAAGCTAACTAAACAAGTAGGCAATATTTTTTTTTTGTTCATTCAATACCAAATATCGAAAAGAGATATGAATACAAATATTTTACCCTCTGTAATAATAAATAGAAGAGACCCAAGACCAGCAGTGGTCTTTTGCAGCTGTTTTGATGATGAAATAATTCAGACATTGTTCTCCATAATCGTCATAGTAAGCAAGCAACAGTATTGAAGTAGACCGTGCGAACCAACCAAATAAGAGGGAGCAGTCAACCTGAGTAGAATAATAATAATTTATTTTGTCCGCGTAGTCTGTAACATCAGAGGGCTAGTTATATAAGGTGGACACAAATCAACTGCAAATATTTTAAGGGCAAATTCAGACCATTATACTGAACAACTTTTACAAATAAACTTATATCGAAATCTGAAATTTTATTTTTCACTCTCCATACTAAACAAGATCTGCTGATTCTCAATTTGTATGGGAGGTCAAAAATTTTTTTTCGTATTTCGACATAAGTTTATTTAGGAAAGTTGTTCAGTTTAGTGGTCTGAATCTGCCCTTAAAATATTTGCAGTTGATTTAAATTCAACCTGTATAAGGTACACAAATAAACTGAAAATATTTTAAGGCCAGATTCAGACCATTATACTGAACAACTTTTCCAAATAAACTTATATCGAGATAAAAAAAATTTTTTTACTCCCTATACTTATCTAGATCAGATGATCCTCAATTTGTATGGAAGTTTTGGAAAAGTTCTTTCGTATAATAATCTGAATCTGCCCTTAAAATATTTGCAGTGGATTTGTGTCCACCATAGAATAAAAAAAAAAATCTCGCCGCGATTTCCAAATTCTATGGTCTCCGCCTTATATACTTATGAATTGGTCAGTTCCATAGAGATTTGTGCCGACGATGACTGTTTGTTTGAAATAACTTTATTGCATATTCATGCAAAGATTAAAAAAGGAGAAAATTAAGAAAAACCCATAGTTAAACCTAAAAATATCTGTATACAAACATAAGCACAATGGCGGAAGGGAACTCTTTCAGTCAACCAGCGAATGATAGAGGACAGTTGTGACAAATAGGACATTTATAATTTGACTAGCTACGCCCAGTGGTTTTACAACACCGGCTGCTAAATTAATAAAAGTTTAGCAGTAACAATAACTTTCTATAAGTAATGGGCCATAAAATACGAAAAGATTTTGTAGATCCAGATACCTTTCTCTCACCTATTTGTGTAGCATAATTCTGTTCAGGTTAAAGGCTAGTAAAATTATTGGGTCCTATAGTGAAATCCTAAGCCTATCTTATGCGGGGTAAGTGCTTTACTTTTAACACATTAGTATAAAAACTGATAGGACGAATAAGGAGAAAGACTAAATTTAGAACTTACAAAAAAAAAACTGTTATTATGTAAGTAGCTCTATGCATTTTATTTACTTGCATAATATAAATTATTATTTTAAATTGTTTATGTCTAGCTCACGCTCAAATATTTAGGTCGTTTATCTTGCACTACTTACTCTTACTTAAGCTTAAATAAATTGAATAATATGATAATTATGACAAAAGTAATATATATAGCTAATAAACCTCGTTAAGACATTTAAACTTGAACTTGGCATTGAACTGCGGCTGTGCGTTGTGCGATCTGTGTCATCCGGTTTAGTTGAAATGAAATGAAAGTTACGCAATGCAGTAAAAGTTCATCGTTTCTCTTGTAGGTACCTATTTTAACAAAAATTTTATGTAAACTTTATTCTTTGCATAATTATTATTTACTTAAAATAAATTACTTACCTAAATTGTATTAAGTACCTACTTACACTTTGATAAAAAAATGTGTTTATATAAATGTAGCATGCCAATAAAAAAAATATTTAATTTAAAATCAATATTTTGATTAAAAAAATTAAAACCATTGAAACAGATTAAGAATTACAGCTAACTAGGTGACCAGCAAGTCTGGATGACCCTACGTTCCGTTCCATCGTTATTCTAGAATTATATAAGAAAATCCTGTGACCGGAAGTTGACTGATAATAACTCATTGAAGGCTATGGTACTGCCCTTTAACCAGAGGAAAGAATGACAAAAAAAGAGCTGGATCCATTTATAAAACAACAGTGCGCTGTTTTGCATTCCGAATTTCCGAATAAGTCTAAAAGTTCAATTGTTTTTATTATCACCTTGCATTCTGGTATAATTAAAAACAATAACTTGTAAATGATGGTCTCAACTGCATTGCACGAAAACATGTAAGAAATATTAAAATTAAAAAGATGGCGGGTTTCAAAATAAGAACAAGATCGCGATAAACTGAGGACACAAATTCGTCACTCTACTGACGAATGTTTCATACTCATGTCACATCACTCGCGTATGTTGCGTAAATTGAAACCTTATTTAAAAAGATCTACATGTATATGCGCATGTGTAACATCGACATCTGAAACTCGATTATAAAACGAATTCACTATCATATTACATACAAAAAATTACATACAAAGCTACAGATGCAATCCCTCTTAAACAAAAAGATAAATAAAGGATACAGAATTTAAAAATCGAAATTCTTATCTCTGATAAATAAAGATATAATGATAAACTATCGGGGCATGCGTTTAACGATGGTGTATGTCAAGCGAGGGAAAAATCAGCTTGATGGTATCGTTTGCCACTAGTGGGTATTTCGGAAGGCTCGTTAGCCATTGGTCTTAGCTTTTGTCGTTAGGCTAATGCGTTTTTAGTCAAAGAATTTCGAATCGCGCGCGGTCTCTCTTCAGCGAAGAATTTTTTTTTTAAATCTATGGTCGTATATAGTATATCATTCAGTGTCAGTAACTTCCATACGACCCAAGGTGGCCTTTTCCGCAAGGAGAAGCTGTAAAGTCGAAGGCGGGAATCACTGGGATAATCATTTTTTTTAATTCTGAATGTGATTCCGCTATCAATCTTCAAAGAAGCTAAAGTTCACGCTATTTCTATTAGATAGGTAGATTAGTTTGACAGAATGTATTAATCAATAACGCAACCTGCGTTTAACAGGGCTTGAATTATTGCTTTAATTAAGATAGCGTCGTCGTATCGTGTGAATTGGTTGTGGTAAATATTTCCGATAAACATATATTTTCTTAGAATACTTACCTGTAATAATTCAAACTAAATGGTGTATCAAAATATTAACGGTTTATAAAAAAGTGTCTAAGTATTTATTGTTTTTTTTTATTTTTTTTATTAAGCTATATGAATATAATGTAGGGTCATCAAAGGAGGTCGTCGAAGAAACCACGTCAGAGGCCGAGAGGCGGATTTAAAACTTTGATACTAGGGTGTATATGGTCAATTTATACGTTATGAATGAATAAGGTGTCCCATCATCCTTATATACAAATTAAACTTCTAATAATTATTAAGCACAGGTTGCATGTAAATATTAATTAAAAAAAATAACAAAATGAATTATACTTAATAACATTTCATTTTGTTAAAATACTACCAAATATGAAACTCCATCCTCTTGCTCTGCACTTGAGCAAATGTCAGCCTAATTTAATTTTATATGACTTAATTATATATGTAAATAATGATTTAATATTATTGGCAAATATAGATTTTCGCGAACGCTAATCTATGAGTGTTTCAAGATTCTGCGAAATTAATCAATACGATGAATTTATATTATATTTCTTATTTAGATGAATGTTATACATATATCTATATTAAATAATCGTGTAAACATGATAAATAAATGAAGTGTTCATTTAATTAAATTTTATAGTTATGTAGGTAAGTATTATGATAAAATCAAAATACAAAACATATAATGCATATTTTTATTTGTAAATTATTAAAAATATCACAGAGACATAATCACCGATCAAACATGATTGATTTTGTTTAAGTACGATCTTTTGAAAATCGGCTAGACATATTGACGACCTCAAGGAAAAGTAGCGTCTGACTAAAGAAAGATAAAATAAGCAATATGTATAGGTGTAGTAATTTATGTTACTCGTAAACTTTAGTTTACATGTAGTGGTTGCATTAATTCTTTGAATTGTTCGTTTCATATGTTTATCTTTCGCTAGCCAAACTCTTTAATTCCAAGGCAAACATATCGATATAATCGCTTAATAATAAATTTATAACGCCCACACTATATAATGGCAGACACATGCTTCCTCGCACTTTATGGCACTTGTTTATATTAATTGCGATTATCATCTGAAATGTTCTTGAGTACATCATTAATGAGACGCCGATATATTTTCCAGGCACCAAATGCTTGCGTTTTCCATTATATTTGATCAATTAAATTTTTCCAAGAATTTGACTTCGACGCAAGATTAATGGCACCCGAGTAGTCCTTTTTACCACCAGCCACTGTTCCAGCCAGAATTCCACCCGCTGCCGTATCCGCCGTATCCACCAGAGCCGCTCCAACCGTGGGATGGCGAGGAGTACACAACTCTCTTGACTATCACTGGGGAGGACCATCCACTAGACCATCCTCTACCACCAGACCATCCGCCGCCAGACCATCCGCCGCCAGACCAACCGCCACCGGACCAACCACGTCTGATGTAGCCCGCGCTTGCCAAGCAAATCAGAGCGCTCATGGCAGCAAAGAGCACCTGTAAATAAGTGAGTGATGAGCATTTGAATACCTTACATTGAAAAACAGTAATATACAAATATATACAATACAAATAATAATAATAATAGCTTCCCGCCTCAGCTTTGCATGTGTCATCATCATTGACTGAGCGTCTTTCCAGTTGCATGCTCAGTTAACGCTTAAGAGCTGTATGTACGCAGTAACCATGATCCTCTATTGGGCAGTACTTACTGGTTATAACAGTGTCTGCCGCCTGACCTCCGTAACCCTTTGTACAGGGAAACCCAAGTAGTACAGTCAATAAGTCAAATGGTAAGTCCAATAGGAACACAATGGGTGTGTAATGGCCAACACTATCAATAATTCAGGCTTTCGAAAGGCCTTAGCAGCATGCACTTAACGTACCCTCCGAAGCACGCCGGAGCACAAGAACATTTCTATCTTATTTGACCTCTATTGGCGACCAATCGAAGTCAGACTGCGCTTGCGCATGATTCTAGTCTATCGAACTGCCTAAAGTATAAATATTATCAAAATCGGTGAAGCCGCTTAATAGTTTCAAGGAACTAGAGATACACATTATACAAACAATGAAATTGTTTAAGGGCCAGAGCACCCGATACAATGTAAACAATCACAAATTAACAATAGATAAATAATTCTAGATACTCACAAGAAGCTTCATTGTTTCTTTGAATTCAGTTGTTCGTTCAAAGCAGTTGTGTATAAGTATGACGTGATTGCCGAAGCTCATCCTTATATACCAAGCTCCAAACGATAGTTATACACACACAGACTATGAAAACATACAAGTAAAATCAGCACACCTACATTTGCCCTGCTGCTAAAACACCAACGAATAAAAACAATATTTTAGACTGTGGCCATGGAGGCGAGGTGGGCCACTCCTAAATATGAATCATAATGCAATTTATATACAAAAATATTTATTATTAGAATATATATTACAATTTTAAATGAATTTAAATCATATTGCACAAACTGTTATTATTGTTTCGACCTACGTTGCATTGATTAAAAATAAATTATTGATCAGTTCAATGTTTTTGGCATCTTCATGGCTATTATATTCGAATAATAGTGGTTATTGCCAGATATAGATGAAAAACCGTTTGTAAAATAAAATCTTCAAAATTTCCGCATTTTATACGATATATATTTACGTGAATAAATTACTTCAAAAGATAAAATATTGTTAAACTTTTCTAAATTAAAGACCTGCCTTCACACCACACCTTGTCGTTAAAAATATTTACTAAGAAAATTAGTAAGGGATAAATCCTTGTCACAATATCAGAATTATCCACATCTAGGTACAGCCTGGAATCACATAAGTACTTTTTTCCCTCTCGTATCGTTAAAATCTTATGTTTTATCAAGACCGGAAAATGACATCTCCTTATAACTTTAAGAGAAGGCTCGAGATATTTGGAAATGACAGATAAGAATCTGATTTCTGAAGCTCAAATAATTATGAACTCCATGCATGTATACCTATTTGAAATATATAGCTGATTGATAGATAAGGACATGATAAATTGCGTGTGTCAAAATGTGCATAAGGCTCGGTCTACACACATTCAACAATTAACCAGTCTAAACCTAAAGCAGTTTGGGCTTAAAATCAGAAGCTCTTTTTCAGAAATCCGTGACTTACTAAAAATCGGCGAATCATATGATTTTCATTTGTTTTCCATAATCTCGTGTTTTTAAACTGCTCATCAAATCATAATACAAAAAATCAAAAAAGATTTTATTTGGGACGCCAAGTCACAAACTTAAAAAATAGAACTGGTTTAAATTTGAATAGAAATTTACTAAGTCTCTAGCGCTGAAAATTATATTGCTCATCTTACAAAAAATCAAAAAATATTTTATTAGGGACGCCAAGTCACAAATTTAAAAATAGGACTATACGCGGTTTAAATTCGAATAGAAATTAACTTAGTCTCTAACGCGGAAAATTATACAAATACAATCTTTAACTACCATCACCACATAATTCTTAAGGAAACAAATATAAATCAGATCCATTTATTACCAAGTACATAATAATATCAATAGACTCAGTCCATTGTCTCTGGATGCATCCGCAACAATATAGCCGCCAATCGTATGTAGAGCCAGTGTTGCGAGAGTTTAAACAATCAAATTTGTGTTAAACTATGGTTGAGAGAGCGTTTAACACTTTCGTTAACGCCTCTCGACGTAGATAACAATCAACTTTTATTGTTATCTCGTTTACTGTCCACGAAACTATTAATCACAGTAGAAACAAGAAGAGAATTAAAAATATACACAAACTTATTGAAATATTTACACACAAGTACACATTATATATGCATGTTGAAGACGTAAAAGATGTTATTGCAACGAAGAATCCTGATTCGTTACGAAACGTCCAAATAGCCCTTGTTACATTTGCATTACTTCAGAGAAAACTTGTAGTTTTGTTTTGACTTGAACTTTAAAAGATGTCAAAGCATTCGATTGATGGGAAAATAATGAATTCCCTCAGACACATACCTAACAGTTTCAGTTTCGCTTGTAAGAAAATTCTTGTCGTACCTAGTAGTCATGACAATAGATATAAAAGTAGGTAAAACACCAATAATACAAATTAAAATTAATAAGAATGTGACTTATTTCTAAATATTTTGTGGTCGCTTTGAGGGGTCATCATGTGGTTACGCGAGTCATAGAACGTACATGACTACATCTCCTTTTAGGTTTGGATATTATTTATTTGTTATGCCATATTCAAGTGCTGTAAATAAAACGATTTTAACAATAACTTATAATTATGGTATACATTATAATTGTTATTTTATTGCTTTTTGTCTTTTATGTCACTTAGTTGATTAAATTTATAAGTAGTTTAAATTTAATTAATAAAGGAGTATTGGACAAATGTTCCGGGTTCTTATTCGTTTGGTAATGGATATAGTTTAAAATTTATAGATAAGTTAGAAAGTCAAACCTTATAAAAACCACTTCATGATATGGGAAGTAGTTTTACGCCGTGATAAAAATGGTCGCTCGCGAGCGACTATCAGAGCGGCGCAGCGGCGGCAGCGGTCCCTCAGAAGAAAATTCTATACCAACCCTTTAAACCCATCGCTAAAACTCTTCAACTGCTGCCTTAGTGAGTGCAGGAACTCATTATATGAATATAAACTAATTACAGTTTAGAGTACTGAGAAAGTTGGTAATGTGCGAATGAACACTGCAGTACCTTATGTGAGACCATTTTTATATTATGTTCTCTCTCATTTGGATGTAAAGGAGACTTAAATTTATAATTTCAAAGTAATTTGCTATAAGTTTGTATAAAGATCCTATACTGTGGCGTACTGTATAGACTTATTAAAAATTAAATTCTCAATTCTTTCAATGAATAATTTGCTAAATGCGTCTATTATGATTGTATATTATTGCCTTTTTGTATTGACTGTATCAAATGCTGCACTAAGGTAAACTAAAAGCACTCTACCGACTAGATCACGCTGAACTTAGAAATATTAGTGCTTACCTTTACACCCAACGTCCATTAATACATGTCATCATCACAACTCTGCAATGCGCAAATAATGTTAATATGTGTATCAATGTCATTCAACGTTGCGCACTTTATGCGGCTTAAAACCAAATGAGATGCCAAGGCTTTGCGAATTCTTCGAAACAGGGTCTTTTCAGGTCTGATTTTTCATTTTAAAAATATTCATATATTATTGAAATATTAAGAAAATGCATCACTAATCTGAACTCCAAACTGTCTGAGATATTAGTTATTTCGTATCAATAGTACATCGTGCTCGTAACACCTACAATATTTGGATCTATATTTCTGTTTGCTTCTTTAAAATTAAGAAGCAATCAATGTGTTCAAACTATATTACTAGCTTAAATATGATATTAATAAAATCAATTTGTTATAAAGTATCTCATAAAATTTGAGATGTTAACAGCTGCTTAGTATTTTAAACCCAGGGCGTCGATTCTGCTAACGTTAAGTCACAATCGTGTCAAAATAGTGTTTCAATGGTAGTGCTTTTTTACACACTAGTTACAAGAAATGTATCTTTTTTTTATATCACTGCTGATGATCACACCACACACTACATTCACATCACATCATACTGTCATAACTCTTGTAAATAGTGTGTAAAAAGCACTACTATTGAAACACTATTTTGATACGATTTTGTCTTAACGTTAGCAGAATCGACGCCCAGTTTTGCAAACGCTCCAGTTATCAACCTATCATCTCTGAAATTGAACCGGTTTCGCTTCGCGGTGGGTGTGTCAATAGACTAGTAACTTATATTAGGACGATTGATAATATATTAAATTATATCGTGAATAAATATATCCATTATCATACACCACATAAGATTTATTTACGAATGGTGTTTTAGGCTTATTCATATTTATTTATTCCTAGCTTCTAGCTTTGGGACGAAAAGTAATTTTATTATTTTTACTTTTTATTTGATTTTTGATTTGCGTAAAGGCTATAAAACATCTCTATATTCTCAAACTTTTGCGTTTATATGATATAAGTAAATACAGTAAGATATGTATGTCATGTAGGTCTAAATACTAGCTAGCAACTAGGCCCTTCGGTAGCTAATAATAAGGTAGGTAGTTATTTCTCTCATTATAGAAGAAATTACAAGAATCAGATACCACACAGGGTTATAACCCTGCGGGAGACAGGCGTGATTTATATGTATGTACTAGCTGACCCGGCGAACTTCGTACCGCCTTAGCGTAAATTTGATTTTCTTAATATTTTTTTCCGTAAGAACCTTGTACAGAGTATTAAAAATCTAAAAAAAAACAGCCAAATCGGTCAAGCCGTTTTTTTGCTATGTCGTGTCAACGGAAAACGGGTTTCATTTTTATATATATAGATAATTCTTGTAACTAAGTTGAGTGTGTGATATTTTGTTCAAAAATTTAATTATATCTATAATGAATTTTAAATACCTTAAACCAATGGAATCCATGGACATCGTTAACGTGCCCAGTATTTACTTAATATAAAGATAAAATTTATTTTTGTGTTTATCATTAGTTTAGTACGGACATAACTGACAAGTAATTACTTCGCACAAGTGCATAAACACATTGGTTTATATTGGGAGGTGGTTTAACAATCTATGTAATTTACTGCTAAACATATGATTACCTGTATGGACTGCCAAACCACGGCTCATATACAAAATCTACGTCAATTTGTTTACTACTTCGTCAAAAAGTTTAGCATTTAGAAATAAGTTAAGAATTTGCATGAGACTGCTACATTGTGATTCGAGTTAAAAATAAAAATATACCTTGAACGAAATGACTTGCATAAAAATTAACCACAAATTAATAGCTGCATATTTTTTGTGCATGATTAAAACTTCGCAGAGTTATTCTTGTAGCCATTAGTAGTGTATTGATTTAAATGCTAGTACCTATTGCACTTTATAGCGTAGTTACTGGGTTCATTCTCTGTGCAACAGGAAATAATAAGACTGACTCTTTACTTCGCTCTTTTCTTCGCTGAATAAATCCAAAAATATATATTAATATATAAAATCTAACATTTCCGTGGTTAATATTAGTAACACTATTCTTCAAAAATAATTCTTAGTTTAACCAGTAGCCGATGGTGACGTCTCGCATACTGCATACGCATACTACATTTTGCTGGTAAGTAATATTAATTTGTTTGTGTCAACATCAATAAAAAACATAATTTAATGATAAGCTGATAGAGACGACCGAGTTTATACTGTACATAACATTTTAGGTATTATTAAAATACCAAATGCTGAGGGCTACTGACCTTTAAGCACGTCCTTCTATAATCTAAATCAATAACGTGTTAACATGACGAGCGGCATAGTTTTTTAAAAGATTATTATAATAAGGCGATGGCCTTAATTAAGTGCATCTTGGAACCTCGACCGAATATTATGAATTAAAATATCGTTTAATTCTATTTATAAGATATTGGATGTTTAGTATGTCACCTGCAAGGCTCCTTAAAATATTTCTCTTTTACATTGTAAATTAAGGTATTATGGTCACCTTATGGTCAAAGATGATACTACAAAATTCGGGTATAAAGCAAGGTCGGAGATCAGTGTCGGCCCACAATTGTTTTTATGACTTGTTAGTAAACATTAGACGAAGGTTACCTTAAAGAAGTCAAATTAATAGTTCAACTTTCAAACGCTGAGCCCGCTTTCGTAATAATGTATCACTTAACTGTCATAAATAAAGATATTTTAAATTTATTAGAATTTTAATCCTTTTTAAAATTTACTGGTAGCGGTGAATAATAAAAACTATGAAATATAAAAATAATTAGAAAAACTAGATCTCAATTCCAATTTTGAAATGACAATTAGAAGATAGGTAACTGCTGTTACAACCTATGCTCTACATTTAAACTTAACTCAATTTCTGGTACAAAAACTTCGTACTTATCATTAATTTAAACTGTAAATTGATTAAGCTACACTTTGTAATAAAATTCTAATTTCAGTGGGATAACTTGCACTATCAAAACAAATGTGTGGGTGCGTGTGTAATATTTAAAACAAAATATCATGACTTACATAAAACCTATGAAAATACTATTCTAAAATAAATACTATATGGACTACAACGTGGTTTACATAGAGATAGGAATTATCAAATAAAACCAAGTAATAACAACTTCACTAGCATATAATTGGTCTATAACAGTAGGCGGATAACAGTTTACCAACCAGAGGCGTACCTCGAGGCGGAGTAGCGGATGACAGGCGCGTGCACATGTGTATGAGCATGGCTCAAGAGAGGCTCATGATGATGATGAACGATGGGGGCGTGGTACGAAGACAGCACTGGAGCATGGGCAATGCTGTGGTGATGGTGGCTAGAGCTCAGAATGGGAGCGTGATGTAGACTAGAGCTGCTAAGAAGTGGAGCATGGTGCGAGCTGATAGCCGGAGCATGGTAGCTTGAGAGAGCTGGGGCGTGGTGATGATGAAGGCTGGAACTTAAGACGGGCGCGTGGTGTACACTGGAACTCAGTAAAGGAGCATGGTGAAGACTGGAACTCAACAATGGCGCGTGGTGAAGACTGGAGCTCAGCAGTGGAGCATGGTGGAGACTAGAGCTCAGGACTGGTGCGGCGTGTAGATGGTGGTCGTGGTGCGAGTGTGGTGCAAGTAGACTGGCGTGCGAGTGAGCGATGGGCGCGGCGTGGAGAGATGGGGAGAATAGGCCACCGGGCTCGCCGTAGATGCCGCGCTTTTCACGGGGTTTTTCAGCGCCATAGGCGACCGCGGCCAAAACCAGGACACAGATCTGAAAGTAGAATATTTTTTTTATCATTAACTTTATATAATTTTTGATTTCAATAATAAAGAACATATTTGTCTTGAAATTTAAAGAACTGGTCTTTGTCAACCTTTGTGGCACACTGGAAACGTGATTTTCGTTTGTTTATAAACAAAAGGTTCTGATTATCTGTCATCTCAAGATAATAATATCTTATCCTGGAATTTTTCCTGTTTAGTCTTTAGCTGGTTGGACGGCTGTTCTACGTTATAATTAATCTATTCATATTTTTAAGAAAGATTACAATTTCCCAAAATTCTAAAATTCAATTTTAATTAACATCAAACTATAAATATCTGCTAAGTTTAAGCTTTGCAATCCAAGTACCTACTTTTAAATATTTCTAAATATAAAGGACTTTTGAAATATCTACATTTAGCGCCATTTACTTGATGTAGTACCAGACGCAGTGAGAGGAGTGTTTTATTCATACTACGCCAGGCGTTTCAAGTACTTAACAAAAAAGTGATCCTATAATTAACACAAAAATATTGCAAGGCTTCAATAAAATTACTTCTGTTTTATAAAAAGTAAAAAGTTATATATAATTTGACCACACATTGAAAATAAAAACTGTCTTTTGCTCAATATACCGTTATCATCAGATGAAAGTGATAAGATGTAGCCAAGTCCTATCTATTTGTATAAAGAGTGCTCTAAGTTTAATAAGTTTACATAATAAATTTGTATTTAAAATAAAACCTACAACTGTAAAAGAATTAACACGTTCAGTTCAATATTAATCACTAATAAAATAACACATTACTTACAAAAACTTTCATGTTGACTAAAGGAAGTTGTCTTCGTCCACGATGCTAACGAATTGATGTCAGTTCAATGTTTTAGGACACATTTATACAAACTAAGGGCAATTAATTCGGAGACGCGCTTGGTGTCGAAACATTGGCCCTCGGGTGGTACCCACCGCTATCGCAGGACCACAGCTACCCGCTGAGATGTGATGAAATTGACACTTGATATTCATATCAACCTTACAACCGTTACCGTAGATACTTGATCTGGTTTTGTATTTTATTGCAATATACATAGAATAGGAAATCGGCGTGCTTATTTTTTCAAAACTTACCTATCTATACTAATATTATAAAGAGGAAACCTTTGTATTTTTGTATGTTTGTATTGAATAGGCTCAAAAACTACTGGACCGATTTCAAAATTTCTTTTACCATTACTTAGAGGGATTCTTCCGAATCCGTATAGGCTATATTTTATCCCGGAAAATAGATAGGATTTTTCGTGGTAGTGAAAATTGTGGAGTAAGTCGACGAAAAACCTGCCGTACGTACGTACGATTCGCGCGAACGCTGCCTAAATGGTTAGAGATGTATGGTTGACTTCTATAGAAAAGTTGTAGAACTCAATAATGCCTACAAAGAAGTCCGTGATAGTATAAACCAAACATTTATATTTTAGCCATTATAACCACTTTTCCATAGAATAAAAGTAATTAAAATTATTAGCCTATGTTTATTGATCATATTATCGTCAAATACTAATCCTTATCCAAGTAAACTATTTATTGAGCAAGATTGTTTCAATAGCTATAAATTACTTTTTATTTTATTCCAATCGGACAATTCATTCAAAAGATATTATTTTAGAATTTAAAATTGTTATTGGTATTAAAATGAATGATGGCCGCCGGCCGATATGTGTCGACGATTCGCACGGCGAAACCGCGCACATCTATCATCATCATCATCATCATCTACAAATACTACTGCGAACATAGTGTATAGTGAAGCATTAAGGTAAAGAGTCGTTAAAATTAAAAACAAAAATAAAAGAGTTAAGCAGGTACGAAACAAAGAAATGTAACACGAATAAAAAACCTATAAAAACATACATACAAAACAATTTTTTTTTTCAGAGAGCTTAAAAAATAAATGTCCACCCGTGCGAAGCCGGGGCGGGTCGCTAGTCTATATATATAAATCAATTGCTGTTTGTTAGTCTGGCTTAAATTCGAGAATGGTTGGGCCGATTTAGCTGATTTTGGTCTTGAAATATTTGTGGAAGTTCGGAAGTTAGGAAGAAGGTGTGAAAAGTGCGTTCGGGCGGCACGCAGTTCGCCGGATCAGCTAGTTTTATTAATAATCTCAATATACGTAGGTACCTGATTGATTTGGATCATCTTAACTCATAATACTTTAACTGTGAATATTTGTTGTCTCTAAATTAAAATATAGGAAGAAGATATAAGTTAAGTATGATAAGAATAAACTAACTATAAATAAAATTTAAAAGTAAAAACATATTATTTATAATGTGGTCTATACAGGATGAAAAAACAATGATGGACATCGAAATTACAATACATATACATTTAGGATGGGAAGACAAATTCAGGAATAACAAGGATACGCCATGACATTATTAAAATTAATAAAAATTAAAAAGATCTTTTGTAGTGTTACATGTTGTGCATTCAATATTCTTTCTGTACATTATATTTATTAGATCTGCAAATTAGAGGTAAATAAGACAAGCATAAAATAGGTAAGTAAATGTAAAAGAAAATAGGAAAAACCCCTTCCAGAGTTTTTTATTGCTCTTCTCGTTATGGGCCACCTATGAGATTTACAAAGAATTGTGTAGAGTGGTGCTAATGATTTGTGGGATTTTATAGCTAATTTTATTACATATTTAAGAGAAAATGAGGTACCTAATAGTTATCAATTTATAGACGATGAAGACGAGAGAAGATGAGAATAGAGTGGTCTATCCACATTATAAATAATATGTTTTTACTTTTAAATTTTATTTATAGTTAGTTTATTCTTATCATACTTAACTTATATTCTTACTTATTATAATTCTTTACATATGTTCTTTTCATACTTAATTCTATTCTATTAAGCACATATCTAAGCTAAAGGTAAGACCCAAACGCCTTTGGTTTTATTGAAGACATATTATCGCTTAGAGTTTTAGCTATAAATAAACGAACAATCTTGCAGAGTCTCACAAAACAATGTGTGGTATATGAAAGGCACGTCAATGAATACCATTGAACTGCGAAAATGATCAGAATACTAAACATTTTATTCTTTGAACGTGAACTAGATCTCACGCATTTACTATTTAACAGCTTTATGTAATACTCACAAATTAACCTACCTATTCTTTGTCCAATACGAGCCCACCTCAATGGCCTTCTTAATAAATAACAAAATAAATGAATGAATTTTCTGTAAATAATTATACAATAAATTGAAACAAAATAATAAGAACACCTAGAGTCTAAAGAATAACTAATTAATAAATAATTCTTTGTTAAATTAATAACATTTTCCGCTTCTTCCCGTATTGCTAATTTCATTATATTCTTACTTGTTTTTCTCTCCCTTTTGTATGAATTTTTTTTTAAGTTTCATTTAATTGTTAAAAGTACCTGATAGCCATCTATTATTTTATTTACTCTGTGGATAACGTTGTGGGCAGCATTTACTGTTAGATTTTTTGTAAAACGTTTTAATTATTTTTTGTATAGTCTTTTCTGTTTGTTGTTCCTAATTTTTTTTTTGTATTTTTAAATTTTATTATAGTTTTAAATAAAAACAATCTTATACACTGATTTATCATCTAATTCAGCCCCTAATGATCTACATGATTACATGTCTCAATCAAAATATTACAGCAAGATATTTCTTTGTGAAGATATTACTATCATTATATAATGCTTTGGCGTATAAGGGCAAGGTTCATAAATGTTAAATAGAGGAGAAGGTCACAGGTTGACATTAGAGCCTCACCGTTCTATTGGACCAGATAGTTTTAAAGTTAAAGCCACTTTAAATACGTACAAATAAATATTTATAGGGACAAATTACACAGATTGAATTAGTCTAGTCCCAAAGTAAATTTAAGACTAGTGTAATAGGATACTTTATTTTATAAAAAAATACATATATAGATAAACTGTAAACATCCAAGACCCAGGCCAATCAGATAATTATCATTTAACTTTAAATTATAAATTATTATCAAAAGTTGCCCGGGGTTTGTTGTAGTTGTGAATTCCGGGATAAAACATAGCCTATGTGTTGTTCCAGGGTTAAAGCAATCTTCATTCCAAGTTTCAGTCAAATCGGTTCAGCCGTTTTCCTGTGAAAGAGTAACCAACATCCTTGCAAACTTTCGCGTTAATAATATTAGAAGGATAATAGGATATAATATAGCCATAAGCTACGATAGTTAAAAACTGCGAGTCTCTTAGAGCAGTAAGAATGTTTTAGGGAGAGCTAATGCTGAAGCTGGATCAACTATTTATATAGCTTACGAGGTATATATCAATAAATATATGACATAGTAATATACCTACTTAAAACTGCTTCTTGTACTATCTATTCTATAAGTAATTCTGTATTTTTGTACAATGGCACTTTTCAAAAATATTGTGTAAATAATATATGCCATAAAACCAGTAAGTACGTTGGAGCTTACTTAAAACCTTCTAAAATGAAGGTCTACTTATTATTTATTATTAAAACTTTTAACTAATGACAATATTTATGTTTATTGAAAATAAGAATCGACAGGCTGATGCATATTCATCTCCTAATCATAGAACTATTTGTTATACGATGCAATATAACCCTGATTAGTGACAAATGTTGTAATAACCAAAGATTAACCTATATTATAAATCAATTTAAATATGTTTTGTTTAAAAAATTGCCTATTAATATTTTGCGAATAATTTTACCTCTTAATACACAGATTCGTGTCTTAGTATTATTATTGTGTAATGTGATTGTTATGTGTAGTTTCTCTCGTAAGTTAAGATAGAGTTGAGGAAATTTAGTAAGTACCTACAAATATAAATTGGATTTACAGTATACAGGGTTAATTTAAATCAACTGCAAATATTTTAAGGGCAGATTCAGACCACTAAACTGAACAACTTTCCCAAATAAACTTATATCGAAATATGAAATTTTATTTTTCACTATCCATACTAAACTAGATCAGCTGATTCTCAATTTGTATGGGAGGTCAAAAATTTTTTTTTCGTATTTCGACATATAAGGTTCGCTGTGAATAAGTTTAATCACATACAGGTTCGATTGACCACTCTGACACCACAGTGTGTAGGATCAACTGAGCTTGTTATTAACACTCATATGAGTTATTACCAAGGGAAATTGAACGTCAAGTATAAACCGTTACAGCGGGTCGATTGACCTTGCAAACAACTTGTAAACATATGAAAAATCCAATAATGCTTCATTTTATTTGACTTAGCCTATGATTAGATGATGATGATGATGATGATGAAATCAATATAGCTTAAAGACGTAAATCACGTTTTTAAGTTATTTTGATTATAAAACCGTCGGTTTTGATAAACTTTCTATGGGACCAAATTGAAACTATATCCATTCGAACAAAAGACAAAGATTTGAGGTTACAAACATAAAAAAATCAGCCCAATTAGTAACCTCCTCCTTTTTTGGAAATCGGTTGAAAATACATTAAAAATAGTATACCTGCCTACTCAAAATAATATTTTTGTCACTCATTAAAAACAGCACGGTGTCAATGCTTATCTAGTCGCGACGATTGAGGAAAAGAAAGTACTCATTCCATTCCAGTTAACATAGACATATATATATGTTTTATAAAATATAAAATACACTCATTCAAACAAAATTTATCAATCAAAAATGCCACCACACACAAACCAACCAACCAACCACATGATTATAAAATTTAAAAATCTCTTCCAATTACATAGTGAAGAGGACAAGAACGTCAGTAAAAGATTTAAGGCGCTGTGCATCAGGGGAATACCGTAAAATGTCTATTTTTTCGTCGCGCAGTTAGCTTTATTCTTCATTGAATACAAGCATGAAAAAAATATGAAGTATAGTTCAAGGATCAAAATAAACGATTACATCAAAATATAAAAAAAAAAAAATTATTAAAACCTAGCTAAATAAAATAGCAAAAAAGCTATATCCAGAAAAGGTTTCGTCGCGAATTACTTGATATCTTCAGCGACAACTACCAATTTTTTTACGTCTATAAAAAGAATAACATAATGACCCAGATGGATACCTAAAAAAATTACAAGATTTAGTCATAATTATTGAAATATTAAATTAAAACTGGAAAATTTCACCCGAAATGGCATTGAACGGAGACTAGTGACAGGCCAACCCAGTATCGCCACTTTCAACCTTATTTCATTACGCGTACGTACTATAATCGCACTTCACTCCTCTTAAATACCTAAGGGTTGGGGATACAGCGCCTTAATATAAGCACTGCAGTATTTATAACGAATATTTATAACGTTGAAGAATGCACGACGTCACATATTATATAAATCTAAGTTCAAAGTGTTCAAACTAGAGGTGAGGCATAAATATTAGATTAGGTGCGTGGATTAGGTATTTTTCGATACCAGTGCGTACCTAATATTAGGAACCCCGAATTAGGTATTTTTCGATGCAAGCAATATTCATCCTTAAATCATACGACGTAAAGTTCAAAATCGACTGAGAAGATTTTTGAATATTCTCGTCGGCTCTTGTATTGGGTATGTACCTATCCAATACTTTCATCCATCAAAGAACACTGACCCTTAAACTAATTATTATAAGATAAAAAATCGGTTGCGAAAAATATTTGCTACTAGAATTAAACGTATGGATTAGGTACACTTTTATCAAATATTTTCATCTAAACAACAATGACCTTTACGCACTTTAAGAATAAGATCAAAAATCAGTTGCAAATAAAGTATTAACAATTACTGGGATTAGGTGTGTTAGATTCGGTAGTGCAGCAGTGTTACTATTAGGAGCTTCGATCCAGAAATGTTATCTAATACACAGATTAAGGAACAATACTTTGAAGATCTAATACTATCGTGTTAGAAACAATATTGAACTTTACGATGTATGATATAAGGTTGGGAATTCCCAACAGCAATTCCCAGCAGCCAATTGGCTGCGAATGGCAGGGATTAGGAAGAGGTATTCGGATTAGGTATTTGGATTATTTTTTGGTATTAGTATTAGATAGAACAGGTACGGGTTTTACCTAATCCAACCCATCTCTAGTTCAAACTCAAAGTAAATGATATCCTAGTCTTAAAGGACCAAGATTACAAAAATTTTAACGTTTATTTGACGCTTGCGCGTGCTTAAATATTTCGACATTATAAAGCATATTAATATTACCGTTCCTATAGAGTGGTTGAAAACGAAAACCATAGCGCGTTGTTAAACGACTACAGCGACATCTATCGATACATCTATACATAGATAATAAAATAGTAAAAATATTTTGTCTAAGAAAAATGCAAGATTATAGTGATAATTTCAATTTAAAGTTTACTTAAAATTTGGAACTGTCAAAACGCGAGCCGGCTGCCATCCGCCATAACATGACGAAACTATTCTGGTAAACTGACGTTCAGACCTATTTTTGACTTCTGTCATTCGTTTAAAATTAGTGATTCGAATGATTTTAATTCGACTCTGTGGCTCTTGGCGAGAATCAAGTCTCAAAAATAGCATCTTACAGAACAATTACGTCACAAAACTGCAAAAATGGCCGACCGTGTTTTCGATAGGATTCTAAAATTGAACTTTTGAAATAAAATTTTGCTGCCTTGGGAGGGCTCGGAAAACTATGGAAAAAATAGTATTAATCTAAACAAATATAAAATAATTATTTAGACAAAACCAAAATACAAGTCAACTAGCCCATTGAACGTTATTCCATTTTCAAATTATTATGTCCTCTAAGGATTTAAAATTGCAAGTTACCACAGCAAGAAACTCGAATGACATGTGTCAGTGTTGTGCAATGCATAAAGCAGTCTAGTCTAACGCGTTTAGATGTTATAGCCCTGCTTTTTTTTGTGGAACTCGCTTTAAGGTGATACCTCGGTGAACACTAGCGCCACCGTCATTTAAAAATCATTACTGACTGAAAACAAAAGTTATCAAAAATCCCTCTGCTGTAATTATGGTTCTGGATCTGAAGTTAATTTTAATCATATTCAATTATTAAATTATAATTCCCTATAGTTACAAATTGCATTATTGGTTAAAACGGCCACTTTTAACAGTTTTGTAACTATATGGAACTATAATTTAATAATTGAATATGATCACCTTAAGCGATAAGCTCAATTGCGACAAATATACAATTATTGGCCATGTATTTTATGGGTTTTATTTATTTTCTGGTAAATTTTTTCCAGTGAAGATTTAAGTTTGATTAGTTATATTCGATCTTTAAAAAAATACTATAGCGTCCGAGCAAGCTAATGTAAAAAATATCAATTTATAACTCAAAATTAATCTTTCTTACTGAGCGCATTGCAGTATCTTTTTATTAATATTTTTTATTTATGTATTTAAATTTTATTGCGCTTAAAAATACAAAAGGAAAACCGCCTTTAGCCTTGCTCTGCCAATCAAATAGTAGGTAAACAATGCAAGTTTATGCATATTTATAGGATGTCATGGACCTATCCATTGCAATGGCATCTATTACAGTAACATTGTACAAGAAATACCGGAGCCAATTCAAAGAGAAATGTGGAAGATTTGGTTACAATATGGACAAACCATAGATTGTCTGGTTTTGAAGGAGTGGTCATTTTTTCTTTCAGTCTAGACTGTTTTATTGAGAACGTTAATAATAAACTGTTGTTCACTTCAATATTTGAGGCGCAGTGCTTTCCTCTTTTTAAATAAAATAGTTTGTGATCGATTCCGAGCCCAGGTCAGATGAAATTAATTACCTATTTCGTTTGATATTTTGAGTCTAGGAGATTTTTACTAATAACAATTAAGTATACTTCAGTTCAATCTTATCTTTCTTATCATGTTATTTTAATTTAAATAAGCTTATTTACTATACACGAAAAGTATAAACTATATTTTTTCACTTAATGCTGCAAATCACTAAACTTACATTTAAATTTTGATACTCCCACTTTACAGAACGAGTAAGTATATTTTTCGTAACATAAATAAATAAATAAATAATACATAAAATAAATAAATAAATAATAAGTAACATGGACTGGACATTTATGTAATCTGCATGTCACATATGAGTACTAAGTTTCTTGTATAGAAAAACAGCATGGGTTCTTTCTTGCGTATCAGGCGCAGAAAATACTTATTCATTAGGAAATTTTACAAAGCATTATGTGTGTTGAAATCCCTATATAAAATTGAAATGTTAAAATTGGACATTTATAATGCTTTAAGCATATAATTAAAATGAAATTGCATTCAATATATTAAATATGTTACTTGTAAAATGCCTATTATGCATACCTTCTTTAATATCTAAGCAACATTTTTTTTTCGTCACGCTTATCTTCAACAATCCTTATTCTTTACGTAAAATTTTTGAAATTAACAAAGAGTTTGAACAAAAGCAAATCATCAGGCAGTATATTCCGAAGGTGATAGCTAATTCAACATAAAATAAGTCAATTAATAAAAAAAATAGCATTGACAATTTCGACATCACCTCAAAATCACATTTTCGCAACATCCGGCCCTAGCAGTAAATGCGCTGAGTTTCCGCTTGCAATACTGAGTGAACTTTTAATGCGCAGGGCCAAATCAGGCATAGATTTTTCCGCAATAAGTTATTACTAAGATCTAAAGATATAGTTATTTGATTTCTATCTATTTAGGGTTCCAGATCCAACGGCTGAAAATTGGGCTCTGGTCTGTCAGGGTTACTGTATGACTGACTGAGTTATACAATTGAAATTTTTACAGATTATATATAAGTTGTTACCGGTTTAAATAACAAAAAGTTAAACCATGTAAAATGGTAACTCTTTAAAAAAACGTGTTATAATATAAAAAGCGCATTGATTGAACAACTGGATTCCCAGGAGCTGCTGACGCGGAACCCTTGATGCGTGTATGTGATTCGCATTTAACCAGTTGTATCTGCTAATTTTATTAGAATGGTATTTAAAGGCCTATAAACCTATTTTTTGTGCCTATTTCCGTAAAGTGGTATTTTCCACATGCAAGTAACATATTCACTGCAAAATCTGCATAATGTCACAGACAAATATAGCGCAATCAACATGGTATATTTGTCTGTGGCATTACATTATTAGAGCTAAAAAAAAACAAACGATTAATTAAAACGTATATTTTTGAGAAAATATCCACCAAAGCAACTTACTAATTTGGCACTAAGGAAGTTATAATTTAAGGTCTCAATGCCAACCATGACCGAGTCCAAGAAGGGGGGAGGAGTACACGCTATGGCTGACAATAGGGGCGGCTACGGGAGCATGACCGACTAGACCGTGGCCAAGAAGGCCGTGGCCATAAAGTCCACCTCCATAGATCCCGTGGCCGAGTCCGTAGCCCGAGAGGCCGACGCCGTGGTTGTAGAGGCCGAGTCCGTGTCCGTAGTAGCCGTGGGAGACGAGGGGAGCTGCTCCTACGCCGTAGCCGAGGCCGAGGACGCCTCGTTTCTCTGTCTTCTTCTCTTCAGCGCCGAAGACGGCCGTTGCCAGCAACAAAACGCACAACTGTTCAACAGATTAATTAGTTATCATGCTACATCATTTTTGGGGTTACGGACAGTACGAAACTATTGATTCGCTGATAATGATTAATTTATCAAATAGTTCGCGTATAGAACGGGTGTGCGGTTACCATATCCGGTAGACGCTTGAAGTAATTTGAGAAGTTGAGAATACCACTCACCGCCTTCGCTTCCATAATCAATAGTTTCACTTCCTATTTTACACTACAAATCAAAATTCTATAGTTCATAATAATGTATTTTTTGTAAACACGTTATTGTTATTATTGTTGTGTAAATTTTAAGGGTATGCAAGCACTTTTATTTAATAGACCAAAATGAGATAAGGTGCAGGCGACCTTTAAAAAAATAGAGTGATGTATAACGTTTACCTCGTTTCTTTTAAGTACTACTATCTAGTGAATACTTGTTTGGATTCCCATAGACTGCAATTGTAACTTATTAGGTAGTGTTACATTGAACTTTTAGCGTTGACTCGCCAATAGAATTCGGAATTGGAGCACTTTGAAATATATTCTTAGTTAAGCCACATAATGGTAATAGTATAGTGTGCTATATGAGTATGTACCTGTCTTATATTTAGTATTTGGTTTGGTTTATGCAAAAAGTATGTATTTTTATAATAATCCAAATCCTCTATCCTAACTAATAATACTATAAATGCGAAAGTGAGTTTGTATATTTGTTTGTTTGTTTGTTACCTCTTCATATACACATACACACACATAGCTAAAAGTATTGAGAAGGACACAGGGTATTTTTATCTCGGGAAAAAGCACTGTTCACGTGGAAATCTCACGTCAGTTAGTATATGAGTAGGTCTCCTACACTTTATTTTATTTTCCAACAAGTTTATTCTATATGCTCACAACAATAGTATACTAAAAACGATGAAAATGTTAAGTGCCAAACAGCGCCTTTCCTAGACTCTGATCAGGGTAAAGCGAGATTATCTTTCAGCGCCCTCTAGTCCACGCTTTCACTTTACGTAAATTCTATTAATGTAAAATAAAATAATTTTATAATCGTTATTCAGTTTTTTTTACTATCTGTCGGCGCCTAGAGTGTCCGCTCCTCTCGATATATGACGCTCAGCTGGTGCTGGTTCGAAATCTTACATGGAAATTCAATTGTTTATCTGTGTCGTGATAACGTGACTGTTGGCGGTGACGGGTGGGACTAAAACTCGTGACTGCTATTGATGCCATTAATTAAAGGACTGAAGTCTGAGACAATAGGGATTTGAACTTTTAATCTACATCTAATATGAATATGAAGTTTTTCTAAAAAAATGTCAGTTGTACTTTTTTATAATCGAGTATTTATATCCGTTCTGTTTTATTTACCATTGGAATATACAATTTTTAAATATATAGTGGTTCTCTTATTAATATTAAACCATTTTTTATGTTTTTGTTACAATTTTTATTGCCCCTTTAATAAATCTACTATACTATTAAGTAAAGAGCGTCAAAATCATAAAAAGTAAATAATGCAATTTAATTTTCAGGTTCGTTTTAAAAGTTACTGTATTGTCTACATATTGTTTTTTTATTTTGAGAAATAAACTGGTATCCAAAATAGGTATATTTTTTGGTATATTACCAATTTACTAAAAAAATAATTTAAAACTTAATTTCCATAATAAAATACAATAATACTTACAGCAGCCTTCATGTTGTATGTTCGTGTAGGGCTCACAGCAAACACTATCCCTACAGCGCGCCCGGCAGCCTTATAAAGGATCCTGCGCCTAGGCCCCCAAGCATCTAGTTACCTAGCCTTCAAAACCTTATTCTCAGTACACTTAGAATCAATTTCGATCACAGGTTTACAGCTGTATAATATGTTTGTGTGTTTGTTTTATTTCAGAAACATATACATATTCTCTTACGGGGAGTACAAAGCTTTAAGTATCAAGATTTTTCTTTTTGTATAGAGAAAAATGGTAAAGAAGTGTTTTAAAACAATTCTTTTGCCTATTATTTTAGTGGTAGTTATTTTATAAATGCGAAAGTGAGTTTTTTGGTTTGTTTATTTGTAACACTTTCACGCCCTATCTACTTAACCAATATTCCTGAACTTTCGCATACACATTGTTAAAAGTATTGAGAATGACATAGGGTACTTTTCATCGCGAGATAAACACTATTCCGGAGCGAAACCGCGGGTGAAAGCTAGTGAACTATAAAATAATAGATGCTTTGGGTACCTAATTTGTATAATAAATGTTAGGATTAAACAATGTCTGGTAATAGCTTAATATTGAGCCCAAACAGCAAGACAATACACTTCTCAACTTAGATCGTATATATTTACGAGAATAATCATTATTACTTGTACGCTCTACAATCTTGGTTTACTTCAGGCTAATTTAGGCCTTGGATGTAAAGTTCAAGCCTATACATAAACAATAATGATTGTTTACTTACAACTTAGATAACATTGTAGTACGATAAGAAATAATTTATGGTTGATAACTACCTCTTTGGCTAGGTCATGGGAAGGATACTTTGTTGGCCTCGGAATGTACGCTATTTTACTGACACCAGGGTATGTAGGGTCGATTGACCCACATCGCAGTTCACTCGCACGACTTTAAACATTTCAACATAAAATGACCATACTGTTAAAATATAATTGTCCTCGGCGCATCTTCTTCCATATGACTGACCTGTTTTTTTAAATTAATTTTTCCATAATAAACTTCTATTAATAATTGTAGAAAAGATATATTGATTTAGATGGTTTTTATGTCCTACAAATAAATGAAACAAACATATTTTTTAAATTTATGTCATTTTCTAACAAAAGACATCAACGAGCCTACTATTCAATAAATCAAGTTTGTATTTCAAAATGTTTTAATACAATTTATACGTATGTATCAAATTATATTTATATGAACTTATTAAGTCATTAGGAAACTAGATTCATGTAGTCTAGCATTTAGTCAAATACGCGTCAATATTAACAAGCAATTTCCGAGGTACTCATGGTGAGTAATACATTAAAATAACTGACGACTTGTGAAATACCACATAACTGACGACGAGTACATCTATAAAATTTACTTCTATGCTGGTCTTGGAAAAAAAGAGAAAGAATGTAACAGTTGTTTCTCTTTCCGCGCAGAGAAGACCGAGGAAATCGTGGAATGGGGGAATCATGACATAGGCGATACGGCTAGTAACCCATCTTTATTGATTTACTGTTTGAACAACCATCATGCTAAACATGGTCTAAAGTCTTATAAGTCAAGGTTCTGTCTATCCCGTATGATAAAAAGACGTAATTTTTATGTATGTATGAATTTCTTCTCGGCTTACTTCCAAAGGAGATTCTGAATTAATTAGAATAATTTTAGGGGTGCTTGCTTTGTATCATTGTTTTAAAAATTAACAAACCTACAACCAAACATTAGTAGTAATAGTTAATCTTTCATCTTTATGGCTATTACATAAAAGTTCAGAATGTTACATTTTCCTAAGTACAGTTAATTCCCACATCTACACATACATTGCCGCATTCACTCAATGATTTATAAGTGTGCCGGCTAGCCCACAAGTGTGACCAAGATATTACGTACAATAGGGCTATCGACTTTGGCTTAAGAATAGACCACGTCCTTTCTTTCTCTGATTAGGGGAACAACGGATATCTTCCCATATACTGTAACTGCATGCTAGCGGATTCCAACCACCCAAACGGTCAATAGTGGTAGCATTCATTCATTCATTTTGTGTAGGTGCCATGGTCAATCGACCATGCACACCCTGGTGTCAGAATTCTTCGGAACCGCCTCTCGGCCTCTGACATGGTTCCTTTAACGACTACCATATGGCAGCCGGGACCAACGGCTTAACGTGCCTTCCGAAGCACAGAATCATCTTTTTTGTCAGACAATCAGGTGATTCAAGCCTGCAATGTCCTAACCAAACCGGAAACAACTAAACAAAGTATGCTTCCGTGGGAATTGAATCCTCGACCCCCGGGTCTACAGGCAAACGCCTTAACCACTGGACCACGGAGGCAGTTAAATAGATAATAGTGGTAGCGTAAAGTTATGAGTTCTAATATTTCTTCCAGTAGCTGAGGGATTAATGCTTCAGCATCCAAGCGGTCTCACATTGATGGCCGCGTAACTTTATGGGTACTGTTGTTCCAGTAGCTGAGGGACTAACAGGAATATTGTTAATTTTGCTTCAGCATCCAAGTGGTCACACACTGATGGCCGCATAACTTCATGGATACTAATTGTTCCCTCCAGTAGCTTAGGGACTAACAGGAATATTGTTAATTGTTGTTTATTAATTGACGGATTTTTTTCTTTTTATTTAGCCTTTTGACAACCCTATAAATAGTGCTTTAGTAGGCGTGTCTCTCTGTTAGCTTAGTAAATGTATCAGCGATCTGCGCTACACGTGTGGCCCAATTCTGCGGCGGATATCTAGCGGTGGCTGTTTGGTGGTGCTAAGGTTTTGCGACATTAGCAAGGCGTCGATTACTCTGGCCTTAAGCTGGCATACACTACAAGAGACTAACAGTGTAAAAAAAGCGATGAATTTAAGTCATCATTCGGGTTTATTATAAATTCATTCTGGGGTACCGGTCCTTCTGGAAATCCTTGGGGGGCTTATATCCAGCCATTGAGTCGTGATCGTGATATCCATACTTCCATACTAATACGGTGTATGTTTGTCCTTATTTCACGGCGAAATTGAGTAATTGATTTTAATGACGTTTGGAATAGGGATACCTCTAAAATAAGGATAGACATCCACTTTTGGTCGCGATTATTTTCTGACACACTGGCGAAGCCGCGGGAAGTAGCTAGTAGCACAATATTCGTCAGGCGCCATCCTTCGTCATATAAACTACAAAATTCTTCTAGACAAATTCGACTGGTGACTTCGGTCATATTATAATGGTTTGGTTACTAGTTTGTATGAAATAACTATCTACAGTCAATCATGATAGGAAGCACTGGTGGTGGTGGTAATGAGGTTGCAATATGTCTCCTATTTTAGGTTGCTACCGCCTGTTGCGAATTTATAAGTTTGTAATACACTCTAGAAACTAAGATATTTTTAAACAAAATGTTAAATCACACCGAATGTCAGATCATACCGAAATTTTTATAATACTGAGATTAATATTTTTGGAGTTTTGAAATATGTATAAAAATGTGCATGAGCAATTGTGATTTCCTTTCACAATCACTAGATGTGTTAATGGTGTAGAAGCACTCAATGAAAAACAGTCTAATTAAATTTTATTTCAAAAATCAAATATAAAGTATACAAATGGTGGACTTACTGCCATATGGCAATATATACCAGTCAATCGTAGGACAAAACAGAAAGTATGATCGTTGGCGATAAAGGGGTAATGCAATACCAACTGGTATTAATACAGTGGCCAAATGGAAATGTATACTATCCCACCCTTACACTTACACCTAAGCTGGTACAATTTTCAAGTTACCCACTGTACACGAGTACTTTCTATTACTAGCAGTGCATGCTAGCATAGCTCGTAATGTGTTATGTCCCTTAATGTTACAGATAATGTTTTGTAATGCTCAGATTATATTTTGTAATACAGGGTTGTATGTCTGCCCAGTATCCACTGATATGCAGGTACTCGTGAGAAACATTCGTTGTCTAGTGCATTGAATCTACATAAGTTTTTTTTTGTTTTGTACTACTATATCCAATCCATCTAATATTATAAATGCGAAAGTAAGTGAACCACTGAACAAATTTTCGTGAAATTTTGCATACACATATTTAGAAGTACTGAACAGGACATATAGGGTACCTTTCATCCCGGGAAAATTACTGTTCCCGAGGGAAATTCGCACGGGTGAAGCCGTGAACAAAAGCTAGTAATGGGCAATTTAAGTAATTCGTCATTGCGTGTGGCTTATAAGGTACAACAGCGTAACGTGTATTCCAAAGCACATTCATTTATTATCAGACAATCAGGTAAATCGAACCTGCAAAATCTTTATCAAATGAAAAAAAAAAACTTAAAAAAGTAGGTATATGCTTCCCTTGCGAATCGAACTAACCAAGCCTAACCTTAACACCTTATCATTTAGTTTAGTCTTGTAATTTAAATTAATTTCCTTTAGGTTTACATGAATACAGTAATTTTATGAATTTTAAATTGCATAGTCACTGTAAACGGATTATGTGACCGGAGACACCTGTCTGACATGTACTTCATAGGACATAACAATTATAGATGTGTGTATAAGAAAAAGACAACCTGTTTTAATTTTCGCACAAAAACAATCAATTTATTTTAGTTACAGTTTCGATATCGAGTATGTATAAATAGTTTAAAAAAATACTTATATTAAGTTAAAATTGTAACATTTATTTATTGATCAATAAATAATTAAATTATAATACATTATTTACATTCAAGCTAGCCTAAGAAATGCCTATTTTACTTATGCTACATAACAAGACAACATTCGTCGTATCACAATATTTGACGAGATGAGCCTTTCGGACTACCGGAAGTGATCAAGTGGCCTTTCTAGAGGCAACTGGAGACTTGAAGGAAATTGGGTCTGGTAGCGTTGATCTCCTTCCTTTTCTGTGGCACCAACTGCAGCAGTATCCTCGCTACGTCCCTCAGCGTGTGGCAACCCATACTCTTGTCCAGGTTGTTGCAAGTTATATTGCTGTTCGTGCTGAGCATAATCTTGTGCGTGTTGAGCATACTCTTGCGCATGTTGTGCATACTCAGCCTGCGCAAATTCCTGTGCTTGTTGCGAGAAATCCTTTCCATGTTGAGAATAGTCATGCTGAGAATAGTCATGATTTGGTTGTCCGTATTCTTGGTCGAGATGCTGAGGAACCCCGTACTCCTGACTTATCTGATGCTGATTATTAAGGTGCTGTTCGTATTGAGCCTGATCAATCTGCTGCTGAATGTGATGCTGCAGATTATGCAGGTCATGATATTGTTGCTCGTCTCCCGTATGTTGCTCGAATATCTGAGTGCCTTGCTGCTGAGTGAAGTGGTGAGAGTCATGAGCCTGGGGGAAATGGGCCTCAGTATGTTGCGTGGAAGGAATATCGTGTGGATGAGACGGTACTGGAGACCAACCATTGTGGTCG
Organism: Apomyelois bistriatella; assembly: GCA_947044815.1. Lineage (NCBI taxonomy): Eukaryota > Metazoa > Arthropoda > Insecta > Lepidoptera > Pyralidae > Apomyelois > Apomyelois bistriatella. The sequence continues at coordinate 8,455,718 of OX345703.1, forward strand.
AATGAAGTGGCCGGTTGCGTGGGTTGAAGGTGGACCACAGGCTGAGTCGGTTGCAAGTGAACAGATGGTGTCGGTTGAAGGTGAAGGGTGGGTTGCGGTACGGGTTGAGTAGGATGCACATGAGCTGGGGAGGGTTCCAGGTGCACGGTAGGAGCTGGTTGTTCAAGGAAACCTTCGCCAGTGGACGCTTGTGGTACTAAATGCAAGGAAGGGACTGCTGGTCGGTCGTAAAATACTGGACTTACGGGAGCTGGCGCTGGTAGAGGGTATAAATTATTGTAGTTCAAAAGTGGATACCTAGGATAGGTAGCAAAGTAGGAAGTTTGAACCGCGTTACCTGGACGTATTACATAAGGATATTGAGGAGCCAATGGAAATATTGGAGCTGGTGCAGGAGCGACCGGAGCCGGAGAGAGAGGGACTGCAGCTGGTTGCAGTGATACAGTGGCTGCGGGAAGAACAGGTTTTACATCAATGTGTCCTTGTGGTAACAGTTGAAGTGGAGGTGGGCCAACTGGAATATGATGCGCGGGCAGTACTGGTTCAGGACGAACTATAAATGGTGGCGGGGCTGGGATTGGATTCACTATAGTACCGGTTGGTTGTGCAACAGGCACTATCGGGGTAGGTGGAAGAGGATCTGCTGGTACTACAGGGATCAAGGGCTTAGGCTCTACATGGTGATGGTGATGATGGAATTGATGATCAGGTTTTTGTACAAAGACACTTTTGGTATGCGGAAACCTCAATCCATAATGGGGATGGGGAACTGGGACCTTATGTCCAACAGGAACAGGATACCGGTGAGCGAAGGGATGCGCAAGAGGCACTTTCACTGCAGTCACAGAGGCTGTAGGGGGGTAGGTAACCACTAAAGGTTTCACAACCGAATGTGTAACCAGTGGGATGTCATGTCCTAGTTTGAATGTTGGCACGGGCGATAGTATTCCTCTCTTGTGATGTTTGGCATTGCCAATGAGCCTGGCTGCTAGACGGGTCTTCGCTGCTTTTAAATGTGCAACATCCGCAGATGCTGACAAGCAAACGCATAACACCACCGCGATCTGAAACGCACGATGCACCATTTTTAATAAATCCTGAACTGCCCTTGTCACTAATCACTGTCACTGCACTTTGAAGTTCACTGCGCGATACTTACTACTGCTAGTTTCATGTTGGTACGGTCGCCTGCCCGACACAATAGTCACTGTGAAACCAAGTGTCATCGCCCACCAGCACCCATACTTATAACTTAAAGTCCTACCGATTTGTATGTATCCAGCGTATGAGTTTCACTTGGGGTAGCCGGACGTCTAACATCAAACTTCGTCCTTATGTGATAATGTTTTCGTTCACTAGTATACATGATTGTATCTGAATTCCACATGTATAAAAATAAAATGGAACTTAAACCTAATTACATTAAACTAGAGTTCATTCTCGTGCAGCAGTTTTGCCGTCGCTACTAGTAGCACGTAGGTTGGCGTCATTCCCGTAACATGAGGACGCGAGTGCATACCAATCAATCGACAAACGTAATCAGAGAAAATTGTACCAGTGAAAGCAGTACCGAACTCAGTTTCATCATAAAAATATAACTCAAGTGATTTTGATAACAGATGATTTTCTTTGACCGCGTGATTTTCACAAAATGTATATAATTCAGCGCCAAAATTGCGTTTTAAATTAAATCTTCCAAACTTACAGTGAGCTAAAATAAAGTGATTTAAATGCGATTACAAACGTAATATATTTATAAAATCGAAGTTTGATTTTCCACTGCAGTCGGGTCATATATAAAATCCGTTTGTTTTTATTCTTATCATTTACTTACACAAATTGTATTTATTATTTTAAATAAAACTACCGTAATGCTGTATTGTTACTATTGAGAACACTTAAACGTTACGAATCCACCATACTCCACCATTTAGATATTGTAGTAAGAATGTTTTTAGACTCGTTATAAATTCGTAGACTTCCAAATGTGATATTTCCATTCCAGCTTCCGAATAAACTACTCCTTTCTTTTTCCTTTAGTATCTTAAGAAGAGTTGACATTAAAAGGCATAAAAAAAAAGTATACAACGTGTTTTAGCAAACCTTTTGCTTCGAAATTTGAAGAATGCTTGGGACACAACCAACATAACACTTAGATTATAATTAATGGAACCATAATTCGCTTTGCTCCCTTTGTTACAACCTAAGTGCGTCCCTGTTATCTTATTGCGCATGCGTGGCTCGTCCTCCAGGTTACCGAATGTCCGCGATCACTTTCCTCGGCTCTCACTCTCGCGCCGACGCGTGCCGGACACATAGTATGTCGTAATTGTTATCAGATCACATCTTCAAGAGTTAGGTAACTTACATTATAATGTCAGTATGTCTCAGGGTTTTTGTGATCAAGTGTAATACATATTACTTAAGCTAATTCATTAAAAGTGGGCATCGCATGTGCAATATTTAGTAGCAAAAAAATATTAGCGCTGTAACAAATAACAAACATGTTTCCCGCCAAAAAAATTAATTGAGATTTTATACTATTTACGAGTATACTCGTATCTACCGTTATTCCCGTACTTTTCAATATAAATTATTATTGCATTTCTGACACAAATAATGTCTAGGATGTATATATATTTATCCTTTTTTGATAGGTAGTTTGTTATTTTGGTCAAATCATCACCTTTTACGCGAAAGATTGACTATATGCATATAGCCGAGTATAAAATAGGTCATCAACTTGTAAAGAAGAAGAAGAGGCCATTCAATAGCCTGTTGATTCCTCTATAAGATATGTTATAATAACTGAGAGACCAACAAAAAATCGTAGAAATATAAGGGAGATTCATGTTAACAAAACTAAAATGTGTTAAAGTTCTATATTGAAAATTGGTTTCAGCAAAATTTACATGTCTACTATAATATAAACCATGGCGTGAATAAGTATTTTTAGGCAGCTATCATTTCGAGAGTCACTATAAAACCTACTTAAGCCCGGCACCATTCTAATGTAAGTAGACCTAGCAGCATTCCTCCTAACTGCCAAGGTTCTGTGTCTGATAAGCGATTGCCGCCTATATATAAATTACATTACATATTCATCAAAGATCATTTGTACACTTTATTTTTAGTTTATACAATTAAGTTTGAATAAATAAAGACTACAATTATGAATTTAATAATTGTACTACTACAATACCACATACACATACCTACGTATGTGTTAATATGGAAGACAGTTTTATCCTGAAATTCCCCACCGCAGCAAATCCACGGGAAAAACCAAGCTTTTTATAAGTTCATAATAATTATTATCTTATTAAAATTAAAGTCCTTACAATAAATGCTTTAATACTAGCAATAATCAATATAGTGTGGAGGGAGAGGCGTGGTAGGTTCTTTTAAAGGTGATGATAAATAATCTCTATTAGCCAGATTTAAAATCCTGCATGTATTTGAAATTACACATGTATTAATTTATACACTTATTAAAAAACACTTGCAAAGATTACACCCGACAGTGCATCTTCCACTAAAATTGTAGTAGCTAGTCTTCTTTAAGATTTTGTATGAAAATTCAAGCGAGTACATATAAATATTATAGTAGAGTCACGTTATTGCAATTTCTTTATTCTACTCTATTCTTTGTAATCTTGATCCGATGCGCTCCAGACTTAAACCCCAGTATTCATGTAGTCATTAATATGTTAAGCCATGTTGGCCCAAAAAGGAGGAAACGTTTTACGCAACTTATTAACACATTGGCTTATTCAATATCCGCCAATCCAATTTGGAGGAACACGATCTCCTAACTCTATCTCATCGCAGTGTCACATGTTTTGTACACATATCGATGTCTATTACTTAAATTTAAGTCTTAAAATCTTTTAATGTTCAGTTTTTAATCCTGCTAGATAATTTAAAGGTAATGCAAAAGAACTAACTAATAATAGTATTTTTAAAACATACTTATTCTTAAATATACTCTCTCAAATCTGTTGCTGGTTGGCTGGAAGAGATCCCCACATGAGATAAAGTCCGCCATTGTATACCTATAGTCTTTAACCAATGTATAAATATGTTTTCTGCTATACAATAACTAGGCTTTGCATGGGTGGAATATTATGGGTTTTGCTAACAAAAAAACCTTCCTTTTAATTATTCTATCTATTAAAAAAAACCGCATCAAAATCCGTTGCGTAGTTTCGAAGATTTAAGCATACATAGGGATAGACAGCGAAAAGTGACTTTGTTTTATACTATGTAAAGAAGAGAATAGTAAATATACAAGCAAGATTACCTATTATAACAGTTCTAAAACCGTGATTTTCAATTTATAAATACTAAATAGACCACTTATTCTCTTCTAATGGATAGCTGTTGTAAATGGCGATTCGCCATTAAGGCCAATAACGACTCCTCTGTAGCAAAATATATATATGTAGAGTTATTAATCTCCATAATGTTTTACAACATAAAATAATGGTAAAAACTAAACCACGTAGTGAACCCAATACTGTTTAAGAATTTGGAAAGAATAAAATTAAATTTGGTCGGGTCTTAAGCGTAAATTAAAAATGTAAGTAGGAAGCACGAATGGATAATGACCATGATAAAGTTTGTCTCCTTTGATTATTGTAGCGCCACTTACATATAACTGCGTATTATTGCCAATCAATACATCAAGGCTCTAGCAAAAACAAGTATAAAATTTAAAATTGTAGCTTGGGTAGTATAAAAGTAGGTATAAAGAGCAAATGATGAGAGCATTAGAATTTGAAGTCTCATGCCAACATTTCAACCATAAGATCTTGTAAACGTAGTCGCTAGCGACTGTGTTAGGATTTTGTGTGAAAATTCTATAGAGAAAGAAATTTTCATACAATTCAGTTACGTAACTATCCGATAGGGGCAGTTGTAAAGTTCCGAAGAACTTTGACACCAGGGTATGCACGGTCGATCAACCATTCACTTATACGAAATGATGATGAATTGTAAAGTTTTTCATTGTAAATTGTGTTAGCAAGTCTCTGCTAGAGACTTGATTTACGTTTAGAAAACCTCATTGTAGAGGCGTTGGATTTCAGACTTGTTACCCTTATAAATGGATTACTGTTTCGTGTCACATTTTTTTGTACGTCTACACTTAAAACCTATTAAATATATTTGAATGGCTTCGACACGTGAGAGAGAGGACTAGCAATTTTGAGCAAACTGTGACATATTATTACTTTCTTTGTGTGGTGTGGTTGGGTGTTTGATACTCTTTTACACTTCTTATCAAAAATATACGTGCTGGCATGCCACAAGTATCACTATTGAAAGGGGGTCATATTTCTCTGCAGCTAACTGTACGTAGGCATCATGGCATATGGCGGTACTGATTCTTACATTGGAGCGATCGCTATTTAATCTCTCTATATTACTACAACGAAACCAGATCAATAGGATCATGATTTGGTTATGTAAGCGGCTAACACTGTCAGATTTTTCAGGCTGCCTAAACTGAAAATAGAAATACTATTAGTGGAGACCAATTCAAGTCAGTTCACGCTCGTTGTCGCTTGACTTGTTTGATCGTTGCAATCATGCATGTACCTATGTGTATATGTACATGTAGACTATTGAGGTCACCCTTAGGTCACCATACTCTTTCACTCTTAATGAAATTGGTTAACCCATGGTTAGTATTGGACTAACAGAAATACTATATGTTAGTAAACACAAAATGATGAAGAAGTAAATTATAAATTCGATTTTAGTTATCATCCAAATCGGTGCTATTTATTGTAGATAATAAATTATTTTGTGTTAGCAGTGAATATTTAAAATTTGGCTGTGAAAGAGAGAAGGTGGAATTCGATGCTACGATGTGCTACGAATTAACGTAGAGGACCTACGAAAACAGTAAGCAAAATGTCAAATCGTTTTACGTTTTTCATTATTCATCTTTATTCATATTATTATTTGAGTTGCTACTTATAGTTCGTTTCTGTATTTTGTTACGTTAAGACATAGTTTAACAAGGTTATTGATAAGTTTTCTAATTATTGGCTATTTAATTTCGTAGGAAAAATGACTTTGCTCAGCATGGGGTCTTGTATGTAGAATGTTTGTAGTATATAAAGTGGAGAAAAATAAATTACACAGCGACAAGCTGGGAATGCAACAGGGAAATTGCTAAGATGAGAGAGAAGGAGAGTATAGTGTATAAAGTTAATAAAATAAATATTAATTTTCTTATATGTTCTAATAAATTTCTACGTGTTTTTTGTTTCAACAGAGTTAGTGATAAGACTAGGGTAGAAACTGGTCCGTGGCCGCGGTCAAGGTCACGCTGGCCGATGTCACCTGACTATCGAGTCGAAAGTAGAACCCAAGGTCATTGAATCATATAAAATTAAATATAAAGTAATATATTCGATGTCTATTAAAGTACTTGTGAAATTCTGATCTGAAAAGCTATGTGACTGATTTTTATGAATTCTCTGCTATCGATAAAATGACATGTATAACATAACAAGTATAACATAACAAGTATTCAAAAGAGACTTATATGCATTTAAAAGAGACTAGGGGTAGGGACCCCTGTGGGGGACACAGCATACGAGGGCACACGAGTATAAGTTTTTTGTGAATCTTCCTACAGATCTCCCTCACTTCTTTCCGTCTTCTTCTTAACTCGTCATCATACATGCTTGTAGATAACGGGTTCTTCTAATACCTCTCCTATCAAAAGTTCTGTAATCTAGTCTGCATTCTCTTTCAATTTCACATAAATTGGAATAAGAGAACAAAGGTGATGATTTTGATTTATATTGCATATGATTTATATTTATGACCTATCGTATTGCAATTAGCGTTAACGAGTATAACGCTAATTGCAATACGATAGGTCATAAATTGTTAATCTAAAATAGTAGCAGTTACACACCGATTTTATATTATTATTTAACTAGTTCCCTGTCTTATGAAAAACGGTATGCGTAGGTAAGATATGGTTGGTTGGTAAAGTAATTTCAGTCATACAGTGGCTTGGTATCATGTCAATCTGCGTTGCATTTCGTTGTGTCAATAAAAAATTCTTACGAAGCAATTAGGTCATTGCACTTATCTCGAAACAGTTGCCAATGGCCGTCGTTTCTACTTTATTTCTATTTTATCTCCAACACCGGACCTTCACCCATATAGCCGACAGACGTTGTCGCGGATTCGACGTGCCTCGGCCAAATCGAATTTCACGCCCCAACAATTCAAAGTCGCCAATGTTAATAATGAAACTATCCATTTACGAAATTGTTTATTAAGAAACTTACAAATATTGATTTTCTTACAACTAAGTATAAAAATATATGATTATAAAGTAAAAACATGTACAATGTCCTATCTAACTATATCACATCATAATTTTATTTGTCGCTGTGTTAACTATTCATTGTTTTACAATACTGAGCAATATTAGGTATAAGCATTTATATTCATGATAAATATTGTTTATGTTTTAACTACAAATACACCTAATACTGCCTCTTAAGAAAAATATTATGTAGATAAGGACTACGCCATTACGAGCTTAATCAAAAACGCTTGATAAGTTTCAGTCCACAAAAAAGGTACAAGGAATTTCATTTTAAATAACTAACTAGGTATGGCGGGTCTATAGTGCGGCTGATCATAATACTATTTTTCGGGGCCGTGAGTCATCAACTTGAACGTTTTTAGCATGTACGTAGTTATTACTGTAACCTGTTTCATGAACCTTAGCGTTAGGGCTTAGTCTGTCAGTTCTTTCACTAGAATCAGCGCGGTACTTATCGTGAGTTTTTCTATCCTTAATAGGACGTTCTTCTGATTCTATCTTTCCAGTATCATCTATGATTCTTCCAGAATCATCAGCTCTTCCGGAATCAGTTAAACGACCTGAGTTGTCTAACCTTTCAGGATCCTCGCGAAGTCGCTCATGATCATTTAAAAAATGTCCATTGCCTTCTTTGGTACTTTGATCTTCAATTCGAGCAAGGTCAGCATCTTTCGTGGGTGGAGGGATAGTTAAACCTCTAAAATACTCTTCTTCCTTTGAAATTGGAAGTTTTTTACCAAAGTAGTCGTAGTCACCAAGTGCAAACACATCAACATCATCTGATTCTTTTGATTCTTCTTCTACTTCAGCAGAGCGCGTTTTTCGATTTTGTTTACGTCTACGCCTACGCCTAATAGGAGCTTCAGTTTGATAGGCATGAACAGAATCTTCTCCATATGTATCAGTTTCTCTATAACCCTCACTTTGTTCTTCATCAATAGCTTCACGACTTTCGTGTTCATCTCGATCAGGTCTTTCTGGGCGTTCTCGATGTAGTTTTTTTGGACGCTTTTCTTTGTATATCGGTGGTACACGTACAGTAACTGTGTCAATTTGCCCAGGATTATGTTCCGTTGGAGGTAGAACTCGTGGGCGTAGTGGACGTCGAGGATCTTCTGTTGTGGTCGTCACTTCTGCGTCTTCGTCATCACCATCTGGTAACGGCAAATGGATAGTATTAGGACTAGCGTTACCACGCTGAAGGCTTTGATGTGACTCTCGACCATCTTTTCTTCTTATCTGGTTGGTCAGTTTGCGGTCACCAAAATGCACCTTTTGGTAATGATCTTCTGGTAGTTGATAGTCATTAGCCTGTTTTTGTTTCTTTTCCCAGAATTTATTTACAGCTTTTCCAAATTGTTTGACAGCTTGATCTCGTGATTCCTGAACATCCTCATAATCATCGTCATCAACTTGTTGAGCTTCTTCTTCATAATCTCCTAAATAATCATCTTCAACTGCTGCCCTCTGTGGATCAAGTACCTTCGCATCAACCGTATTAACTCTACGTTTTTCACCATTTCTTAACACAAAAGCATCAACAAACACTCGCGGTTCTCGTTGCTGGGCTGGTGGCAATCTTGCTGCTCGCGGCTCGATGGCAATTGGTGCAACCACTGCTTGATCATCTGCAACTTCGGCTTCTTGTGCTGCTGGAGCCGATGTACTTCGCTCAAAGTTAAAACTTAACTGGAATCTAGAAGAGATAGTCTCAAGACTTGGATCTGCTTGTTGTTTAGGAGGAGGTGGCGCGCAAGGAGCGGGAGTACTTGGATTGGCTTTTGGTTGTGGGCATGGTGGTGGCGGAGGTGGTGGTGGTGGTGGAGGTCTTGGTTTAGGTTTAGGAGCTGCTCGTGGACGAGGACACGGTGGTGGCGTAGGTTTAGGTGGTGGTGGCGGCTTTTGTGCTCTGCATGGTGGCGGCGCGGCAGCCCGCGGTGCCCCACAAGGAGGAACGGCAGCTGGAGCTGGCGCTGGTGCTGGAGGTGGTGCAGCCTGCAAAGGCGTATCTATTCCAGGCACAGGAGCGAGTGGAGACGGAAACGCAGCTTGCTGTTGTTTTCTCTGAACATTATACCCAAGCACGTCAGCTAATCCTCTGAACACAATATCTCCGAACGTCCGCTTCTTTCTAACGATGGGTTCGTGTTCATCATCAGAATCGAGTGTGCTGTTAGTGCCGTCATCCAAAATAGTCCCATTGGCAAGTATAACTGTGTCGAGTGTATCGTCAGGATCTTCAGCTCGTGGCGTGGTGGTGTCGTTGAGGTTGTCGACAGCGTGGGCGGCTGCCAGCAGCAGCAACAGCAGCGACGCGGCGGTGCGCATGGCGCATGGTAGAGTGTCGCGCGGGAGGGCGGTGCACGGAGTTTTGTTGCGCCGACGCTTGCCCAAGCTACGACACACTTCACTGCACTCTCGCCCTCCGCCTCGGGGTAGTGTTGGCACTAAACTTTTAGAATCGGAACTAATCATTCACTTTTAATAAGTAAGAATGCTTAGAATCGGACGGTTTGTTGCAAAATCTTTGTTGACAGTTGTAGATTAACATTTTTATAATTCTAGAAACTACTGATAAACTAAGAAGATTAAAATGCATAACTAAATTTATCTTATCCGTAATGGACATTGTGCCTCCTTTCTCCTAATAAGTGTTAAATTTCCTAAGTTAAGTTTCCTATGTGTGTATTTAAGTGTACAGTAACACACAAAAAAAGTATACCACTTTACTCTACCACGTACAACAATGGTGGTAATTAGCCCTAAGATTAATTAGCCCTTTTTCCTCTAGACGTCGTGATTTCAAGGGATTCTGAGGATCACGTTAAAGGCCACTAAACGACGATAAATGTCCATATTTCTCTGTACCTATATCTTTTGTAGGAACAGCTTCCTAAGGAGAGTTAATGTCATATCATTTTAATGGCCAATATAATCTTCTTGCATTGTTAAACAAATGGAATTAAATCTGTGTTCAAATTTTATACTTAGGTTTTATATATATAAAAAATAAACTATTATTATATTCTAGAAAGCCTCAGTTTCGCTCAATACAGATCATTAGGCACACAGAAAAGTAAATCACTTTACACTCACATTTACACCTTAGGTATATTACTTGTGATTTTTTCAAATGGAATCAAAACCACCTATAACATAAAGAGCATTATCAACACTTAAAGATTACCTATTAAAATTATAAAACTAACCTAAAATAAACTATTTTAAATTGGGTCCACTTGACAGAAAGCACATATATCATTCTGCGCTGTATTTAAGCTATAATTTTTTATTTTAATATAATTTAGTTATTTTAGCTATAACGCGCGGCTTACTGTATTAGAAGCAATATAACAACCTTTTGTCGCCTAATGTAACAAATTTCCTTTCTGATAGCTGCAATGTAATTTCTTGTTAATATGCTCACAATAGCTGTATTCTGAATGTTACGTCTATGTGGGTCGTTATGTCCCTATGATTTCATACGATGCGACTTCAACTTATAAAAAATCATTAATTTTATAACGTAAATATGGAAAGGTATGCCTGTAATTAAAATTATTATTAACTTACTTAATTTAAAAAAAAAATATCTACACCTTTTTAAATATCAATTTATTCAAAAAGTATTAAATTGTAATAATGTTACTATAATTACAATAATTTACTTTAAACTAAAATTAATATTTTCTATTGACAAATCATATAAAATAGCCATGACGAAGCCGACAAGAAATCGCAATTCAAACAATATTTGCGTGAAATTGATTAACTTTTCATTTCAAGATCACGCCAGGTGTAAAGCGACCTCCGGCAGGTCCAAGTTTATTGTATTTTATGACTTTATTCTTATAGGGTGATTGCTTCACATAGTATTTATTAGTTTACGTTACGTGAAAGGTAATTTGTAGGTTAATTAAATGTGGTTCGATGAAGGCGCCAATCTAATGCTATGCTACGTATTGTTATGTTTCGTAGTCTTACTATCCACGTCGGCAAGGTTTTTCTAATAAAACAAAAACGGTTAACTAAACGCCTTATAATTAGTGATATACAGCCTAAACATCAGCAAATTACGGGGAAAGAGATAACTAACAAATATAATCTCTTCAAATTATTATCATTAAGAAGACCCATACAAAATAACTTTGCTGTCTAAAATTTTCGATATGTACCTAAGAAAGAGCTGAGAACCAAATCGCTTTGCCAAATTTCCTAAAGTAGGAGGCTATGGTTATGGGCTCTACATCACTGTATAATACTGTGGGTGAGTATCCACAGAGACAAACTTCACTGAATGTGCGGAGTGTCTTTTAAATCCTGCACTAAGTGAGAAGCTCCCGCATTCGAGGTAGCCTTTATTCAGCAAGGCTGCCAACAATGGACCATTAAGTGGAGAACACATATGCTACCTCCGTCAGGGCCCAGCAGAAAGGGAAAACCCAAAAATATTTGGCTTGACGCCGCATTAAAGGATATGCCATGCCTGCACACAGTGGTCTCATAGATAAATGTGTACGATAACTGTGTGAAGTGGAGAAGAAAAATATGTAAATCAAACCCTCAACTCCTAAGCAGCTAGCTGATGATAATACTAATTAGCACGGCGACTGGAGCTAAACTGAAAAGCTAGAAGTGAAATGTCTGTTTACAAAAACGTGATACCAAACCGCCAATAAAATTTCAAATACCTGTTCGTTTTTCGTCAGTGCAGGTCAATTTGTTAGCCAACTCTTTGTTATAACATTGATTGTAACCCGATTGCAAGAAGCATAATTTCGAATGCATCTAGTTTGTGCACCGGGCTTGCATTTTCAAGCCTTTTCAACCGACTTCCAAAAAAGGAGGTTATCATTTCGGCTTAAATCATTTTTGAAACGATGTCATAAATTTTGTTTTTGATCGAATAGATATAAGTAGTTTTAATTTGGTCCCATAGAAAGTTTATTAAAATTTATATTCACATAGCAACATTCACAAAGCAGGTAAGTAGTTAAAATACGAATAACCTAGAAAAAAAAACTTTTTTTTTTTCGTAGTTTGAGTCAAAGGCAACTTTTTTAATAAACCTTAAGAATTGTGTCATAGTTTTTGTTATTTATAATCGTGCTCGAAATTAAAGTATGAATGATCATGATCACATTACTGACGGTTGTGTCCAGTATTGCACAACTGCGATGACGGTCAAGGCCGTGTCACTAGAACTTGCGAAAAAATTACTTATATTCAGAAAAAAAACTTTCTAGAATTTTAGGAAATATGTGACATATTTGTCCATGTCAATATCTATAGCTGAAGAATTAGTTTGTTTGTTTAAACGCTTATAACTATAGATCAATTCAGGAGACATTTGAAGAATATATTAACTCAAAAATGTTAGTATAATATTCATGACTTTTTTTATAGATTCAAAATTTGAAATTGCTTGTTATTGATTTTAAGATGTAACGACGCGACCAAGAACTACTTGTATGCCGTAACGGTTAGGCATGTTTGTTTCTAATAGTGATTTGTAAAACCTTATTGTACATGTTTACAAGTAATAAATGAATTTTAATTTGAATTTAAGTGGTCGGATTTCAAAAATTATTTCTGCTTATTAGAAGATTATAGGCATTACATACCCCCAAACCAGGTGAATTCGCTGGGAACAGTTAATGTATAACAAGTGTCATTATCGTAGTGCTACCTTTGGAAATATGATAAAAGACGCTGGGTACTTTTTATAGTAAATAAATATCTATATATATAAAAGAAAGTCGTGTTAGTTACTCCACTTATAACTCAAGAACGGCTCAACTGATTTGGCTGAAAATTGGTAAAGATGTAGCTTATAACCAGGAGAAGGACATAGGGTACCTTTCATCCCGGGAATTCCATGCGGGCGAAGCCGCGGGCAAAAGCTAGTATACCTATAAAAGAAAGTCGTGTTAGTTACACTATTTATAACTCAAGAACGGCTGAACAGATTTGGCTGAAAATTGGTAGGAAGGAAGCTTAGAACCAGGAGAAGGATATAGGGTACCTTTCATCCATTTATGTTGGCAGATTGTGTCTGAAAACTTATTTTCAAGGCTACTCGTACCTTTAGTGTAAAGTCTCAATACTCGTCTAAATAATGAACCAGTGAGCTATAGGTGATATCGTGGTAAATTGCTGGACATAATGTATGATAATAAAATTATCTAAACTATTATAAGTATTTGTTTTCAAATCTCGATGTGCATTGTGAAAACACGCTATGACCATTGCGCCTGGTATAAATTTTATAGCGAAAACCATATTAACGTTTACGTAGATATTGCTCTAAAAGTGTAACATCATAGATTTATACTTACTTAAAAATTGAGTTGAAAGTTAAACTAGTTCAAGATAAGATAAGATACGTTATAATAAGAAAACAAATGGTAATTTATATCTTAAATTAATCAAAGCAGCTTACCATTTACCTCTCATTATGATTACTTACTATTATTTGAGCCTTGTAGTTAAACAAAACTTAGAAAAATTTGGCTAAATAACCACAGAATAACTATAAACCTAAACGCAAAGCACCAAATTGTAAGGCTTGGCAATCACATCATAATGCATTTTTGCCGATAGAGATTTTCAAAGAGCCGTTAATTTATCTATAAGCAATGACATACCTATCTGTATTTGCTATAATTTAGATATCTAATGAGAAAACTCTTGCATTAATGTATTTGCTTGAATAATTTGCCAGCATAAGAATGAATTAATTAGATACTAGTTTTTATCCCATTAAGTAATACCACAACACTAGAAAGGGGACTGTCTAAAAAGATAACACTAAAGATATCAAAATAAGTTTGAATTTTGTTATTTTATTTAGTTGAGTTGTTCAAAATAGTTTCATGCCAGTACCTACATCGATATATAAAAATAAGTTTTAGTCGGTTGGTTAATTTAGGTAGAATATAGACTTAAGTAAAATTAATCATACATGGAACTACTATATAATATAGGATAATGATCACTTTATTCGAGCTAATTTCCTGCCGGCACATTGGGGCTTCTGAAAAAAATAACTAGGTCACGCTTACAGGTATAAGTATGTATAATTGATTAAATCAAAATGAATCATTGTGATAAGAATTTTTTTTAGCGCCTACTAAGCTGCAAAGGAATTTTATAATAGCAAAATATGATTGTAAAAAATCACAGGCGTATAGATAGCTCTCACTCGAATCGCGTTAATTTTAATTCTTTTATACGTTACCAAAACCAAATATATTCATGTGAAGCGATTTTGTATTAATTGTTATTATGAGTAAGTTGTATTTTATTTCTGTTATATTTTTAAGTCTATTCTTATATTAAATTTATATCACATTATTATTACAATTTTGAAACTGTCAAAAGCCCTTTTCATCTTAATATATAGGCATATCCTTCCGTTATCCATTCAAGAGACTGGATCTGTGTTAGTAAAAGCACAGATTTATAGAATGCCATACTAGCAGTGGAGGCTACGTGCTGCGCTGGAATTAATGAGCTTTTATTTTCGTTTACATAACAATTATCACATAACGAAGTATGTCAATTCTCACGAAATTGAATGTGTCTCAATTTTCACGAATACACCTGCAGTGTTTGTGTTCTGAACAAAAGTTATTGTTATCATAATTAACTAAGGTGTAATTTTAAGCCACTTCCTAATAACTTTATGTAAAATCGGAAATATAGTAGTGTAGGCACTCGTAGGCATGTTTTTCACTCTTTTCTGTAAATAATAATAATACTAATTAACAAATATTTAATTAATTATTTATGTTTTTTTTTAATTAATTATGTTATGAATGATTTATATAATCATACTTATATAAAAAAATATAGCAGTAAGTGGCATCATAAATTTAAGACTAACCACTTCAAATACGATACTTAAACCATGTTTTAATTCATTAAGGACAATTCAACGCTAAACAGTATGTTAAAAGGGTGCTGTTAGAATAAAAAATAGGTATACAACACTCCATTTTTTATTAAGTATTTAACAAAATATATGCTTATCTGTTATCACATCTAACTTTATTGAGAAAATAAAAGTATGAATTAAATTTATCCAGAAAGGAAAAATACTAATATTAACTTATTTATAAAATTAAAATATATATTATTAAAATTATAAATAAAACTTATAAATCTAAAAATTGGTGCTCTTGCGGCATAGTGCCAAGAACCCTAGCTGCATTCCCGCGCTGAATAGCGACTGCTATTTCTTTGCGCGAGATAAAATGAAATGATTTTATATAAAATTAAAACATTTTTTAAACTTATCTTGTCTGGAGGCCTATCTAATTATCATTACTATCGAAAATAAAGATTTTCTTTAATAAGCATGAAAAACCCATTTGCACCATATATTTTGGAGTGTGGATGACTAAGAGTTGCAAATGATTCAGAACCATAGTATTTATTTTGCGACAGCTGAAACAACTGACTTCGTTTTTCTGAAGGATACTGAATAAAACTCATAAATTAATAACTACTAATTTTGTTAACAATAACAACTTTATCTGATAAACTTAGATATGAATAAAATGATGTTTAAAACTCAGCTGCGTTAGTCATGATTATTTTGATAAATCCATTGATAAATCCGATAAGAGAAGATAATTAAAATTTGTGTGTGGATATCCTGAAATCGAACAAAAATAATAAAGAATATTTTAAATACTCATAAAATTTCAAACACAAAATATTTGTGTTTGAAATTTGATGTTGTTGAAAGAGAAATTACATTACCCTCCGTGGTTGATAGGCAGGCTACTAGTCGACTCCGCAAGATTTGGAGCAAGATCAATTACCAAGTTAATAGTTTTGTGATAAGTGTCGTTCAACATGTCTTCTGCCGTTTAAAGACCCAGAGTTCCGGAATTAGTTCCGTACGAGGCTTTTAATTTACTTCCATAGATTCTATAAGGTTTTCTAAATACGAAAATTATATTAATTAATTATTAAGTTTTAAAACGATAAACAGAATCAATTCATTTAATCAACATTTAATCAATATTAATTTTACAGTAGGTATAAATAGAAGTAACTTTCCGCGTTTATAAGTTTACTTCGCCTAAACCACATACCTAATGGATTTTGATGCGGTTTTCACCATCATTTAGAGAAATTGTTCTGATAGCTTTATAGCATGTCGCTAGTATTTTAAATATGTAAGGCTGGAACCTATAATATTCCTCTAATATCGTATTCCCAATATTAAGCTGCGTCCTTGTAGCTTACAAGGACGCAGCTTCAGGGCTAGCAATTTTCCGTTCACCTTGATGTCCGACATCATATAAATGATCTTACGTCAAATTCCCCATGTCCGGCGGTCTCCTTTTCACAATGAAAGTAACGAATGACTCAGAGTTTGGAGAAATTATTGCGTAAATACTATATTTATCTATCTTCACATGCGAAAATATTTAGGAACTCCCAAGAAAGTATGTAATTTGTTTAAACTCTAAATCAATGGCATCTAAATTCTTATTATCTGTATGTTAAATGTCTGTATATTTATTTGTCATTTACAGTGTGCTGGATGGATTTAATGAAATTTTGTACAATGATAGCTCTATCACCTACAAAATAATAAACTGACATTATAACCATTTAAAATATTTGGAAATAGAGCTACTAAGTGATATTACACCAAAGTACATTTTGTAGGCCATTTATCCACAAGTTTCCACTATTTATCGATGGATAATATAATATCAATTACTCAAAAATTACCTGTTAATGGTTATAATTTTCATCAGGTAGGACATTTGAAGTTCGGAATCATCAGCTAAGAACAATATTCCAACGGCAGAAATGGAGCTCTAACTATTATTACACCCTTACCTAATTTGAAGATTACATGTGAAGAATCATAATGCATGTGATAGGATTTTAAGTCGGCAATGCTTTATTTGATCTTTACCCGAGCCGTTATCTTCTCCGTGCTCTACTATGGTCTAAGGATTTTCGTACACAATCTTTGCAAAAATTGATAGCACTCTCTGATCCTCGCATCGTCACTCAATTTTTGACTGTCTAGTCGAAGAATAATTATGTATATGAAAAAATGTAGGTTGTGTATACATGTATATTGGAATATGTTGCTCTGCGCTAATGATCTGGGATCTTTGACATTGAACGTAAAAACCGTTATACTTTGCCAAATAGATTTGTAACTATTATGATTTTCACCGTTAAAGACATAAACATAGGCATAAATATTTAAATTTGTACAGCTATTATTATTTGATTGATTGATTTCAGATGCTTTTAAAATTATCTCTGAAATAACAAAAAAATACGTATATTTCGTAATATAAACGCAGCTAAAGCACAACAGTTACACCAATGATTTTGCAATTTTATTCGCGAAATCGATAAATATATATAAGAACTTAAAAAGTAAAAGGCATTAATAATTGAAGTTGTGAAAGTAGTTACTAAAAGTCTGATCCGAAAGATATTGGGACGGATCTGCAAGTAGGTGAGAATGCGACGCGTTACGTCAATATTTACCTCTAGAAAAAATTCAATAATTTTTTTCGAAATTACAGTCAATCCACCTTTTTTAGCTACTATCATCAGCAATCAATTAAATAGATAATTAACCAGATCGCAACTGGAACCTGATTATTTTTTATTTGCATTCAGGTCATGTCATCGACGAAATGACCTGAATCTGTTTCCGCAACTTACTATAAATGTCAAATGATAAACATATATCATTAACATTTCTTTCTCTTTCTGGCCATAAATTAACTATTTGTTTGAATAATGTATTTGGACTTTAAAAACAAGATTGCTAATTATAAATTTAATTTGTCTAGACTAAAGTCCATGTAATATTTATTTATTCTGATAAAAATATATCGTGTGTCAAACATTCAATTCGAAAATTATTAGGTAGGTAATGCGTGATTGAAATGAATTTCCTTGAGTTTCCTTTTAGCAAAATGATTTATGTTTCAAGTATCAAATTCCATTTAATAGCGATAAAAAATTGTAATGAATAATTAAACAATAAAGTCACAAACTGAAATAAAAATGAAAGTTAAAATTCAAAAAAGGGGTTTCAATTCACGAAATTAATGGCTAATCCACATTGATCCAATCAGATTCTAAATGAAAAAAACTGACATCATTGATCATTTTGTCAATATGATGGTATTTTTTTCTTTCACGATAGTCTTTGTGGACTCAACCATACCTATTGCATCAGAAACTACCCGCCACTTTATCAAACACACAATGCTCTAAGCGTGTAATTGTGCTTGTGCCCATGTAATGTCCATGCAAACACAAGTGATGCGCGAAACCAATCACTTTCGTAGTCGATGATACAGATATCCGCTGTCATTTTTACTGGCGCTTATGTACCGGAAGTGAAACATTCTCTTTGCGTAATCCGATACTATATTATTTTTATGATTTGATTCTGATGAAGTGACAAGATTTTAAGCAGGGATTGAAAATCTGTTTTAAATAATAACCGAGCTCATTTAAAAAATATATATGAGTATTTTTACAGCGAACTTTTGTTAGTAAAGAATAAACAAACTAATTTTGTGAGAAATTATATTGTATTTTTAGTCAATATTCACGGGTTTTTACAGACTTAAAATTTTTGTCATAATTATTCAATATACTTATATAAGTATATTTCGAATAATGAAACCTGACTATCTGAGTTTCTATGAGCAGCATTAACAACAAAACTCAACAACAGATTAAAAATAATTTTTTAGCATATAAATATTTCTAAAACTTATCCACAACTTGTGTACTTTTAATAATTAGTGTCAGATATTTTAATTTTCAACAAATTAATAATGACCCGCGTGATTCATCAAGAATGCACATAATTAGTCACCGTCTTTTTAAATTTATTATGGTTGTGTAACATCATATTTATGGCCGCACACCTTTTGAATATCTGGAAGTTCATATTCTTATTATCTTGACAGAAATGCTTGAGAACATTTAAACAATACAAAAAAAGTTTCCAGTTTCCTTTCCGATTGAAATAACTTTCTACAGGGGAACGACTTTTTTAACAAAAACAGTTTATTATTATTTCTAGTAAAATAGTCTGTAATCTGTATTATTACAAAATTTTCTTTATACAATAGGCAGTAAATTTAACTAATAAGGCAAACCTTAGGCCATAAGAACACTGAATCATTTTATCAAAAGTCTTAGACAATGCTGATAAATTACATAATTTTAATAAAATTACCTAAAATATTAATAGTCATACATAAACGTTTTATAAAATAAAACATAGATTAAAAAAAAAAGTTTGGCTCGCGTCAAACCGCGCGCGATTCGAAATTCTTTGAAATAAAATAACCTTCCATTTTACTGAAAATGTCATAGAATATTGCATAATCGTAGGTACGTCCGGTCAGAAAACACTTTCGACAATTGGCGCCAAATTATATATTTGATTTAAGAACAGAGTGGGCAATAACTTGAGTCACGCGATTTGTGACTTACGAATGTGCAGGATTGGGGCAAAAAGTTAAACTAGCTTTGGTACAGTAATCACCATTAAACTGAATCAGTTTAAAAATATAGCTTTTGACAAAATGTCCCTAACCACATCTTTAGATACTAAATACTTTCGTTTATTTTATTTTTTTTCGTTATTATATATTTAATAACATTTATAATAAGCATAAATTAAATACTTTCTTGTTCATGAACAAGAAAGACAGGAAACTTAAAATTTACAGTGGTAGTGATGTCACTATCACTGTAAATAATATATATATACATAATTTTAAGTTATCTGTCACAAGGCTAAATTATATGAATCGCTATGTTATAGGCCGTAAAATATGTAAGAATACATATAAATCAATCTATATACTTAATATATATTTATAATTAACCCTACTCCATATATATATATATATATATATATATATATATATATATATATATAGGTATATATATATATATATATATTTAATGAATAATTGTAGATATACAGACTAATATGTAGTTTGATTTTATTTGGTTTTATATTATTTTACCTATCTTAAGAAGACTGTTCTCGCGTATAAATCTTCTGCTAGCTGTCTAAATCAATAACTGTATCCTTAATTGATGTAAAAATTATTAAACAATTAAACTTACTTAATAAATTTATGTTCGTTGCTTTGTAATCTGTTTTTCAAACTCAGTGTACCCGTTTTTACGATAAGCAATTTAACTTGACTTTTGACTTGTTTTCAGTGTTATTATTGTGTAACAAATCGTTGCTTTCATTCGCATGAGTCCACACGTGATTGTTTTCACTTTCTTCTGACCTGTGCTTATTCCCGTGGCCTGAAGCATGCGACGGTTCTTACCGGTAGATAAGTAAATGACATAAATGTCATCATGCCTATTTCCCTTGCCAGTTAGCTTAATGGATGACTTTTAGGTTCTTTCCAACTTCATTACATTTGCGAAAGATTGGTGGAGAGCTCTGGTGTCGGAGGCCAAGATCCTCTTTGGGACGCTTAGCAATCGCAGTAAGTAAGTATGCCTGTATTTCTTAGGGGTAGGTATACGTTTTAGGTCTTTGAAGACATTTTTCTCCACAATTAATGCCTTTACGACTTCCTTTTTAGTTGATAAGCATTTATAAAAAAAATAACTATTATCAAGGTAGTTTGCATTGAAATAGGAAGTTTAAATACTGGGATAAACAAAAAGCGAACTACGTCCTAATTCTAAAGTAGTTTGCTTTTTGTTTATTTTAAGCTTTGATCAGACTTAAATAAAATAATGAAATGTATTTGTCAAATTTATTACAATGATTGTTCTGTTCACGATAAAATAGGTATTCATAATATATTTACACACAAAAGATGCATCCAAATCACATAGAAAACACCAAGATTATGTAATTTCTAGTCTTTAATGTATTCTATTCCTAAAAAATACTTTTTGAGTTATAATGTGCTCTCACCACAAAGTTCGCAGCAAAAATTTTTCGCGATTACACAACTCATTGTTGTGTTGCCTTACATAAATTGGAGAATTTGTGGCAATCCCTGTATGAGCGACTCTTTGTGGGAAGCGGACGTGGCTGTCACTTCCGGGCTGAAGCCAGACGCATGGTCACAATCACTTTCCTTTTTATATTTCTTATTAGGTACAGTAACCCACATATAAAAGAAAACAATGTTAGGTCCAAGTTTAAGTATGTGGCCCGCTGTACATCTGCTGGTCGGAAATCATTTTTATTCAAAGGTACTTTGATGGGTTTCTTTTTCGTACAGCCTAAAGGTATTTGGCAATTGGGAGATTAGTTCTCTTCACCTTAGTGTTGTAAGAGACGACTACGAGAATTAAAAAGGTCTCAATTCACTTGTACCTATGTCCGACAAATTCCACAAACAACAGATTTCTCATGAAAGGTTGACTTCAGACAGGCGACCGACCATAAAATTAATGTCAAATCATATTCCATGTTTTAAGTACTTCCATGGACGGAAAACGCCTCTACATCCTTTCAAGAGAACCCCCTGCTGTGAAAAAACATACATAAGCGGAAAAAACGCTAGAATAACACTACTTTATGATAGGAATCCGCTGTCAATGTACATAAAAGTAAATAAATATATTTTTAAGTTATCAAGTCGTCGTCGTCGGGGGTCGTGGGTTCGATTCCCACGGGAAGCATACTTTGTTTATTTGTTTCCAGTTTGGTTAGGACATTGCAGGCTTGAATCACCTGATGATTCCGTGCTTCGGAAGGCACGTTAAGCCGATGGTCCCGGCTGCCGTCTGGTAGTCGTTAAAGAAACCACGTCAGAGGCCGAGAGGCGGTTCCAAAGAGCTCTGACACCAGGGTGTGCATGGCCGATTGACCGTGATGCCTACTTGAAATGATGATGAGTTATCAAGTTATAAGCTACAGTCAGTCTGTCCTAAGTCTTCTTTCGAGAGTCTTTAAAATTCCGTTTCTACTTTTCACCTGTCTGACGAAATCAAAAAGAAAAAAAAAAGGATAACTAATCAAATTTCTAAAAACCTTCCCGAACGTGCTCTCGTCTAACCATGACTCCATGACTCACGCCACCTCTGAACTCATATTTACATTACGGTGTAAACGAAAAACGTGAACAAAAGTAAACGCCTCTGACACGGATTTGCATGACAATACCACAGCTGTGATTGTGGCGTGGTGTGGCATGCTGGGTTGATGATGACATAGGATAAGCCACGCTGTCGGCATTACAATTAACCCACTCGTCTGTAACAGATACTTTTTTAAACATTCCTCTTTTTTTCATCAGTTCAACACTATAGGGTTTGTCTGCACTGATTTATGCTCTGTGTTCAACATTCATGTACCGAACTCAAAGCTGCGAAGATCCACCTACTAAAAGTATACTATACATAAATTCTACCATCACATCATATCGGTTTAAAAAAAAGTTAAGATCAGTTTATTTGTTATTTACATCTTTAACACCATAAAAATACCTGTTACAACGTTTACAGGTCTCAAAACGAATCTTGTTAGCATAATATTTGTCTGTGAATATCAAACAAACGCGGTGGTGTTGGAACAGGTAACTGACTCCCCGAACCAACAGAATTAAATCAGGCTTCTAACAAAATCCGCGTAACGCGATGTGAAATTAGGACAGACCATAACATTTAAAGCATTTACAGGTTGATTATATATTGACATACGAAAGCGGAGATTAATCGTAAGCTGATTTGGAAAGATCGTTGATTACTTTCGGTTCTTATTTGGACAGGATTAATATACCGTACGTGATGTATCATATTGCTTTTGTCGTATTCGACTCTACTCACAAGTACCATTTAATTAATTTCCTGATTCTATTTCAACTTTATTTATTACTAGCTGTTGCCCGCGGCTCCGCCCGCGTGTAGGTCGCTTTTCGCGTAACCTGTGGAAACTTCAACTATCCAGACCTATAGTTAAATCTATAGTATCCTATTCCCGTGCCAATTTTATAGAGCCATTACATTGCTACAATATCAAACTGAAAATATTAACATTCATACTATCACATTTTTGTCTCTTAAAGAGTAGACGCAGCCTATTACAGGGTCATTTGGACCTAAAAGCCACTCTTAAAGTTATAGTGGGCGTGAAAAGTGGAGAAAATCTCAATAAAAAGTGATAAGTTAGTTAAATTAAACCTTACGACACGACTTGACTTGCCGATTTGATTATTTTTTAAAACAAAGCCAAACCAAACCAACCAATCGATTCAAATAGCTAACAATACAACACGACCAATAAACAAACAACAATAGAACTAAATCAACAACCAAATTTTTTTTAAATAATCAAATTAATTGCCGTATGGAAAATGTTCAATCTGCTATACCATATGCGAAAAAATAATTAAAATAAAGTCAGCGCCATCTATTGATATTTTATGTAACTAAATTATACGCCCAGACACATTCAATGTGTTATTTTATTAAAATTTAATAGAGACTGCAGTGTGTTTTTCTCTTTATTGATATCGATAAAACAAAGTAGAAATTCTAGCTTTATCTAAATTAAATACGTTTATGTAAACCGCATTCAACTCTGTATAAAAGTTTTGAAGCAGTGCTAGAAGTGAACTTCAACTGACCATAACTTCTTTTTCCCTTAACCGATTTTGACGAAACAAAGTTTTGACAACGCTCCTAATTATATGTAATCTACCTGTGAAAACCGCGTTCAAAACTGTTGAGTAGTTTTGAAGTTATAACGTACCAGAGAGACAAAAATTCCAAAAAAAATATTTTTTTGTTTTTGTTACTCTTCTTTAATCGCTCCATATCAGTTTTTTAGGAAAATATTTAATGTACAGACACTCGATTTTTACTGTCCTATTATTTGTATAGAAAGATAAGTACAAAATACTGATATATTAACGGACTTAACGCTAAGAGCGTTCTCTACCAGTCAACCATTTGATTAATCTTCTTCTTCAATGTCGTCAATGACAAACTATTAGATTTGATTTGATTGGGGTTGCGATATCGTTTATCCGGTAATAAATTTGCAAATGAATTTATTCTTCCTTTTAAAATTAAAATAAAAGTAAGAAAATAATTCTAGAAAACAAATAAAAAACGAAAACAGAAAATTATTGTTTATGGCAGGATTCGATCCAGCTACTTCCAGCTATTTCTTGAGACATTTCTTTACTAAAATATTAAAAGCAAAAATATAGAACTCTAAAAAACTAATACAAAACGAAAAAAAAGTAAGTAAAAAAAAGTCATGTTTAGCAGGATTAGAACCCTCTACTCAAAAAAATTATCCGCGACCTCTACCGATAGGCGAACATGCGTTGTTAGTAATTGGCGAATTTTCAAATGGAATTTGTCTATAGGTACACAAATTCACTCCTTTTTTGGATGTAAGGGTTGGAACTATGAACAACCCTTTCTTATGTGGGCAGTATATAGTATAATGAAGACACTAACCAAATTTCACGTTTATGGCTTTTATAGTTTCGGTTTTGTGATGATAAATTAGTTAACCTCCCCCTTTTTACCCCTTTAGAGGTTGAATTTCAAAAAACGCTGAAACTCGCCATTAGTTATTTTTATTGAGAAGCATTCTTGCCAAGTTTCAAGTACATCAGTGAAGATTTTAATTTTTTTTCATACAAACTTTGCCCTCAATTTTAACCCTTTTAGGGGTCTAATTTTGAAAAATCCTATCTTATCTGAGCACTACGTATTAACATAAATCTTCGGTCCAAATTTCAAGTTTATAGCTTTTATGGTTTAGGCTGGGCGTTGATTTATCAATAGGCTAGTTGACAAAATTTCAATAACTGCTTAATATTTTAGCTTATTAGGCATTTTATCGAAAAAAAAGGTTTATTTATTTTTAATCGAGCGTTTACATTATAAATTTCGCGTTTTAAAAAACCATTTTTCAATTTGGTTCCAAAACGCACAAGACTGTCATGGCGTCTTGAATGACGTCACGCCGTGCGAAACAAACCAAAGAGCGATCGTGTCTTCGTACGTTATAGCTAGTTTTAATCGTTTAAAAATAAATTTCTCATATTATAAGTACTGTATAGTGCCCCAGTGTGATAGCACGACTATAAAAACGCCAAACAAGTTATTTATATATGTTCCAAACAATGGAGAAATACGGAAAAAGTGGTTAAAACTTGCAAGAAGAGAAGATGCTCATACTTTAGAGATCATACTTTATGCTAAGAGATCCCTTCCTGGGATAAGTCCGCCATTGTCTTCTGATTTTAATAATGTTCTATTTACTATGTATTTTAAAGCAATAAAGATAAACAAACAAACAAACTTTATCAACAGGTTCAAGAATGTATTTTTGTGAAGATCATTTTGATTAAGTACTTCACACAATACAATCTATTACTTAATTCGAGCAAACTAGATGTGTTTTGTAGAATCCCTATTTTCTAAATAATAAATACATGAGTTCAGGTTAAGTTGTTTCACTTTTAGGAGTGAACGTTTCATTTTAGTTTTCTAATAAATGTTACAAACAGACTCTTTTTATTATTCTAGTTGCCAAATGATATGACTAATTATATGGAGTATCATATGAAGGGAACAGTAAAATAGTAAACAGTATCGTGCAAAATGTACGTCACAACATTAAGTTCTTGTGTACCGAACTGAAATATCACATAGCATTTAAGCTTATAATAAATATTTTATACTTACAAGGAAGTTTTAACATTGCGAAATTCAGATGAGCAAAAGTTACTGTTCGACGCGAAAAAATTTCCAAGCATAACGGCATCGATTCTGGGCAAATTATTACTGTCTGCTTTGCTGAATCCAGATTCCATGGTTAATTCTTTCAAATTATAATTAGCAAAAACTGTATCAACTTGATATTAGTTGTTAAAAACCAAAATTTTATCAAGAACCGGTAGTGATACTCGAAACGTCAAAGACAAGATTGGAGTTTCGCACGGCGTGACGTAACGCTTTCTGATTGGTGTTCACTGTCACGTGACTAAAGGTCTCATTTTACGAAATTTATTTTTAAAAAATATTATTAATCTTTAACGCTTTTAATAATTAAAATTGTTTGTTATTTTCTCCATAATATAATTAATCATTATAAACCCCTATCCATTATATTTATTCTTAATGGACACAAGCCTATTGCCCTTGTTCTTTTATAGAAATAGAAATTATATTAATCTACTAACTAATTAGAAATGAATACAAATATACTTAAAGACCTACAATTTATTTGAGAAACCTTACAATATATTTAAGATATGCAACTAACTTATGGAAAATAACACAAAGGTTTACCTATTTTCAAACTACTATTCGAAATCCGGAATCCGGAAAAATACTTTTCAAACTTAAATTAAACGAATCAATGAGTAGCCCAAAACGCAGACATTAAACTATAAATACAATATAATGCCGCAATTACCACTCCATACTCCAATCAATTCCAATTTAATTTTATTTTATTATTTAAAATTTAGCAGGTACCAAATCGTCTAAACACACAATCAAATCGTTAGAAAAGCAAAAAAAAATGTTTTTATTTATTTTGAAATCTCTATTACTACACATGATGATTAAATGCGAACGACAAACCATATCGACTTTTAAAATGTATGGTGGCGCCATCTATTGACACATTACTGAACTCATAACATTAACAAATAAATAAAACCTTTGCACTCTGTCTTCTATTATGTATTGTATCCTATTACATGTACATACAATACAATACAATTCAATACAATACAATACAATACAATACAATACAATACAATACAATACAATACAATACAATACAATACAATACAATACAATACAATACAATACAATACAATACAATACAATACAATACAAACTATTATATCACAAGACATTTTCAATTTTAATTCCATGTATCTCACTTAAAATATGACAAAGTTTCATACAAACTGGCAACCCCTATTTCACCACTATAGGGATGTAATTTTCAAAATCAGGTTGATGCATTATTATTTTTTACCAAATACAAATTTAAATTAAAAATTTCATGTGTCTCACTTCAATAATGACAAAGTTTCATACAAAATGGCAACCCCTATTTCACCCTTTTAGGGATGTAATTTTCAAAATTTGATTGGTGCATTATTATTTTTTACCAACTTCAAATGTAAATTAATAATTTCATGTATCTCACTTCAAAAATGACGAAGTTTCATACAAACTGGCAACCCCTTTTTCACCCCTTTAGGGATAAAATTCCCAAAAGTCCTTTCTTAGCGGACGTCTCTTAGTCACAATCTACCTTCCTGCCAAATTTCATCTTCATCGGCTCAGCAGTTTTCGAGATTTAGTGATGAGTGAGTGAGTGTTTTTCGCTTTTATATATATAGACTAGCTGTTGCCCACGGCTCCGCCCGCGTGTAGGTCGCTTTTCGCGTAACTTGTGGAAACTACAACTAACCAGACCTATAGTTAAATCTATAGTATCCTATTCCCGTGCCAATTTTATAAAGCCATTACATTGCTACGATATCAAACTGAAAATATTAACATTCATACCATCACATCTTTGTCTCTAAAAGAGTAGACGCAGCCTATTACAGGGTCATTTGGACCTAAAAGCCACTTCCAAAGTTAAAGTGGGCGTGAAAAGTGGAGAAAATCTCAATAAAAAGTGATAAGTTCGTTAAATTAAACCTTACGACACGACCGTATGTTCCGTCAAACAACAACTGAACTGACTTGCCGATTTGATTATTTTTTAAACCAAAGCCAAACCAAACCAACCAATCAATTCAAATAGCTTACAATACAACACGACCGATAAACAAACCAACCAATAGAACTAAATCAACAACCAAATTTTTTTTTAAATAATTCAATTTAATTGCCGTAAGGAAAATTTTCAATCTGCTATACCATATGCGAAAAAATAATTAAAATAAAGTCAGAGCCATCTATTGATATTTTATGTAACTAAATTATACGCCCACACACATTCAATGTGTTATTTTATTAAAATTTAATAGAGACTGCAGTGTGTTTTTTCTCTTTATTGATATCGATAAAACAAAGTAGAAATTCTAGCTTTATCTAAATTAAAAACGTTTATGTAAACCGCATTCAACTCTGTTTAAAAGTTTTGAAGCAGTGCTAGAAGTAAACTTCAACTGACCATAACTTCTTTTTCCCTTAACCGATTTTGACGAAACAAAGTTTTGACAACGCTCCTAATTATATGTAATCCACCTGTGAAAACCGCGTTCAAATCTGTTGAGTAGTTTTGAAGTTATAATGTACCAGATAGACAAAAATTCCAAAAATGGTTTTTTTTTGGTTTCTGTTTCTCTTCTTTAATCGCTCCGTATCAGTTTTTTAGAAAAATATTTAATGTATAGACACTCGATTTTTACTGTCCTATTATTTGTATAGATAGATAAGTACAAAATACTGATATATTAACGGACTTAACGCTAAGAGTTCGTTCTCTACCAGTCAACCATTTGATTAATCTTCTTCTTCAATGTCGTCAATGACAAACTATTAGATTTGATTTGATTGGGGTTGCGATAGGTATCGTTTATCCGGAAATAAATTTGCAAATGAATTTATTCGTTCCTTTTAAAAATTAAAAAGAAAATAATTCTAGAAAACAAATAAAAAACGAAAACAGAAAATTATTGTTTGTGGCAGGATTCGATCCAGCTACTTCCAGCTATTTCTTGAAACATTTCTTTATTAAAATATTAAAAGTAAAAATATGTATAGAATTCTAAAAAACTAATACAAAACGAAATAAAAGTAAGTAAAAAAGTCATGTTTAGCAGGATTAGAACCCTCTATTCAAAAAAATAATCCGCGACCTCTACCGTTAGGCCAACATGCGTTGTTAGTAATTGGCGAAATTTCAAATGGAATTTGTCTATAGGTACGCAAATTCATTCCCTTTTTTGGATGTACGCGTTGAAATTGTGAACAACCCTTGTACTAAGTTTCCTAATTTTAAGTTTCCTATGTTTGTATTTAAGTGTACATGAATTAAATAAATAAATAAACACTTTCTTATGTGGGCAGTATATAGTATAATGAAGACACTAACCAAATTTCACGTTTATGGCTTTTATAGTTTCGGTTTTGTGATGATAAATTAATTAACCTACCCCTTTAGAGGTTGGATTTCAAAAAACGCTGAAACACGCCATTAGTTATTTTTGTTGAGAAGCATTCTTGCCAAGTTTCAAGTACATCAGTGAAGATTTTAATTTTTTATTTAAACAAACTTTGCCTTCAATTTTAACCCTTTTAGGGGTCTAATTTTGAAAAATCCTTTCTTATCTGAGCACTACGTATTAACATAAAACTTCGGTCCAAATTTCAAGTTTATAGCTTTTATGGTTTAGGCTGGGCGTTGATTTATCAATTGCCCTTGTTCTTTTATATTATATAGAAATAGAAATTATAACTAATTAGAAATGAATACAAATATTCTTAAAGACCTACAATTTATTTGAGAAACCTTACAATATATTTAAGATATGCAACTAACTTATGGAAAATAACACAAAGATTTACCTATTTTCAAACTACTATTCGAAATCCGGAATCCGGAAAAATACTTTTCAAATTTAAATTAAACGAATCAATGAGTAGCCCAAAACGCAGACATTAAACTACACATACATACAATATAATGCCGCAATTACCACTCCATCCATACTCCAATCAATTCCAATTTAATTTTATTTTATATTTAGCAGGTACCAAATCGTCTAAACACACAATCAAATCGTTTTTAGCAAAAACATTTTTTTTTTATTTATTTTGAAATCTCAATTACTACACATGATGATTAAATGCGAACGACAAACCATATCGACTTTTAAAATGTATGGTGGCGCCATCTATTGACACATATCTGAACTAATAATATTAACAAATAAATAAAACCTTTGCACTCTATCTTCTATTATGTATTGTATCCTATTACAATATGTTGTGTACATACAATACAATACAATACAAAATATTATACCAAGACATTTTCAATTTTAATTCCATGTATCTCACTGCAAAAATGACAAAGTTTCATACAAACTGGCAACCCCTATTTCACCCCTATGGGGATGTAATTTTCAAAATCAGATTGATGCATTATTATTTTTTACCAATTACAAATTCAAACTAAAAATTTCATGTGTCTCACTTCAATAATGACAAAGTTTCATACAAAATGGCAACCCCTATTTCACCCCTTTAGGAATGTAATTTTCAAAATCAGATTGATGCATTATTATTTTTTACCAATTACAAATTCAAACTAAAAATTCCATGTGTCTCACTTCAATAATGACAAAGTTTCATACAAAATGGCAACCCCTATTTCACCCCTTTAGAAATGTATTTTTCAAAATCTGATTGGTGCATTATTATTTTTTACCAACTTCGAATGTAATTTAATAATTTCATGTATCTCACTTCAAAAATGACGAAGTTTCATACAAACTGGCAACCCCTTTTTCACCCCTTTAGGGATAAAATTCCCCAAAGTCCTTTCTTAGCGGACGTCTCCTAGTCACAATCTACCTTCCTGCCAAATTTCATCTTCATCGGCTCAGCAGTATTGGAGATTTCGTGATGAGTGAGTGAGAGTTTTTCGCTTTTATATATATAGATATAGATATCTAAATATAAGTTTATTTGGAAATAACTACTCGTATTAATTAATTTTAAAATATTAAAAAATTAATGACCTTACTTATTTTAAGACCATATAACACTTAGTATGGCAAATAAATTATGTTTTATCTATATTAATTTAATAAAGAGAGTTCCCAATTTTATTGTTTTGGCGCAATACAGCTATTTAAAAAAAACACTATTTAAATACATTTCTTAAGAAAGGCAATTATAATTGCTAAGCGGGCGTAGCCGTGGGTAACAGAAAATTAATTAACAGAGGTATTCCACAAAATTCAAAATACTTTTCAATATAGAAACATGCTTCATGCTGTACATAAAAGTCGCTTTGGGTTTGAGTCCAATGTCTCGAGATCGAACGTGGCGAATCGAAATTAAAAAATAAAAGTCAAACAATACAATTTCGAAGTTAAACTAGTTTAATAATAGGAGTACAACAAAAGGTAATTATAGCCCTTTTAACTCGCCTAAGTAGACACTACGAATTACACCATGGAATCGTCCACGTGTGACAGAGGTCGTGCCTTCAAATCAGGTCAAAAGGGCCGCACCATTTCCCTGGCCTCATTCCGCGACCTTCCGTACAATGCGGACATTGGCTGGTCATCCTGAGGCAGGAAGGGCATTGTTGTCTATTTCGTTAACCCAACATTATGGCATTATGGATATGAATGACTGATGATTCGGGGAAAATGGATGACTTCCTATGTATTGCAATGTTTCGCGGAAAGTATTATACAAAATAATGTTAACTTACAATGTTCCAGAAAGGGTTAGATTGAGTTTTTAGGGCTTCCTGCGTATTGAGATTGGGCATATAGGAAGCAAAGAGAGTCATTCGAATAGTACATGTGTGACATATTTGAACTTAAATATTCAATTTACTTAAATATTTTTACAATAATTTAATTGATTTCAATATCAGGAGGAGAAAAGGCTAGCGGAGACCTACACTTAGAAGAGACTCCACCGACAAGAGCACACCTATTAAATTTTTAGATAGATTCAATTTACAAATAACAGTGTTACTACGAGTAAACTTAACAGCATATACATCAATACATGAACTCTACATAATGGAAACTGTAGAGTTCATGTATTGATGTATATTTGTCGGTTTAATTAACAACTTATCACCTAGGGTCAAACATGAATATAGGTACATATATACAAAGGTATATTGTGCTAAACATGACTGTTCAGCACCACCACTCACCTAGTCTAGTCTAGACAGTCATATCATAATGGAAACCCAACCAAAACATTGTCAATAAAAGCACTTTATAAATAACTACCCTGTGGATTTGCCTATATTTTTAAATCAGCTTAAAATATTTACAATAAACTACTAAGACTATCCAATAATCTTTATAAAATTTATTACTAACAACGGAATAATCATAGATTAAAAAAAAAATTGCGATGGTAATAATGAAATGGAGAACTTTTTTCAGGTAGAAACAAATAAAGATTATAATCTAAACCTCCCGTATTCAAAATAACAATTGATAGAAATGATCTACCGGGCCACTAGCATAACTTATAAGCGACCAATAAAGATTAGGATCAGACCATACTTTTGTGTAGTAGGTAGGTACATTGTAATATAAATTAGCCATTGTAGAGATAGCCGTAACATGACTTTTGGCGTGGGACGAATCTTAAGCTCATTCTTTTTGAACCAGTTTATTATCTATGCTAAATACAGAAGATGTATCTACTGCTATATCATTATATCTTATTATGGCTTCCGCAGTTAAAAATCATATCACTTTCCATTCTATAATCTGTTAGACCATATTTTTAAATAAATATAGCCCGCTCGATAGCCTAGCGGGTTCGTAACGATCTCGCATATCAAGCGACGGCGAGCGCCGATGGATTGGTCGCCATAACCACTGGTTGAATCTCTATGTTTCATTCCTCCGTGTCGGAAGGCACGATAAGCTTCGAAATCTAGCTACAAAATCTCCCGGCTGTCATCACTAGATGATAATCGTTAGTCTGGTCTGTGTCAAATGCTTTTTTAGGCAGCCTCGAAATCTGACAGTGTTAACCAGTAGCAAGCTATTTTAGTCTGGTTTCCCTGTAAAAAGGGTTACGATCAGACTACAGCTGCTTTGTTATAATAACCAAATTAGGACTGTGACTATAACGTACCTTGGGCTCTAAAGTGTTAGCTGAGGAAGCAACTGGGAAGCACGCATGAAGAAGACCTTGCTCCAAAACAACCCACTGTTGAATATTTCTTATGCTCTTTGGATCTATGAAGATTTGCAATTTCGTACAATTACATGCCATTTAGTATGTATAACCGATAATACAAGGAGTCACGATTTTTGAATCGTCACATTCGTGAGTGTGATATGAATTTATGACTAGCAAGGTGCTAATTCGAATGACTAAGATACTCCTTTCTATGTTTCGAAGCGTTACAGCTATTTGTAAAACATTTAGCATACATATCTTACATGTATGTGATCTGATGATAACTTGTTTAAGTTAGCACTATTCTAGTGTACAGTCAGGAGCAAATAAACCTGACTGTGTGTATATCAGGTACGGTGATCACTTTTATCTGCCCCCGACTGTACATTATAGATCTTTTTCTTTATTTAATTTTAGACCTTATCACATTGATTTTATAACCGATAGTCATACATAATAATTCTCATCATTGTCATTCCTCGTTTAGGTCCTCTAGAGAGATAGCGCAACTATGGCAAGACCGAAGGTAGGTCAACTGCACCACGCCGCAATCGCACAGTACATATTCATATAACTTCATCACTACATAGTATAAAACAAAGTCGCTTTCTCTGTCCCTATATCCCTTTGTATGCTTAAATCTTTAAAACTACGCAACGCATTTTGATGCGGTTTTTTTAATGGAGTGATTCAAGAGGAAGGTTTTTATGCCCATGCGAAGCCGGGGCGGGTCGCTAGTAACATTATAATTAGCAGTTTGCAAGTGTCCAGAACCACAGCTGTTGGTTATCAAAGTAGGTGCTGCCATATCAGTGTTATCAGCAACTATCGATAGCGACTGTTTGATTGTCGCACTTGCGTTCAAGGGCGACAGATATCAATAATAACAAGTTATATGTGACAATTTACATGATACATGCTAATATTGGTATATCCTGGTCAAGATTAGACCTCCTCCTCTATTTCCTGACTATCATAAAAGGTCATCCTTTTATGATTCTTCTCTTCTATTATCTTAAAAGTTCTTAGTGTACCTACTTGTTGATTTTTCCGATAGGTGGCGGACTCCACCCATTAACAACGTTCCCAAAGTCTACTTCATAATAATGAGTTAACAATACTGATCTTTGTTCTGATAAGATTTTTAGCATCTCGAAACAATTTTAAAAGTCTTATTTTTACCCCAAGGGATAAATTATATGCCTTCGAGCGAATAGCATTCGTTATGGAATCAAAGCCTCCAGCGTGGCGTGGGTGGAGCGTGTGGCCTATCACTATATCGATCAGCTGATACAAACACATCTAACTAAACATTCGGTATCTTTATAATACATAACACGGTTTAGCAATTTTGATTGTTTGGCAAACATGTGCTCGAACTTTATTTATTTCTAGTCAGACCCATTTATGCAACTTTATAAATCTGGCGCGAACGAGTCCGACGCGGAAGTAAACTGTTAAAATCACGTTAAAATAAGGTACCACAAAAACGAAAAATTTCAATAAAGTTTGATAAAGAATATAATTAATCACATGAGACATGGTAGTGCCCTCTACATAGACGAGCCCCAGAAACGACAATTAAATTTTACTGATAAAATTTCGTTTAAACTGGTGAAGATCCCACAACTCCTGATCCCAAGATCCTTAGAGCACGGATATTTTCAGTGTTCTATTCACAAATTCACTTTTTATTACGGCTTCAGCTCCGTTTTCTTGTGTCACCTGCAAATATACTTCGGTTTTTAGACTCTTATTCTCAGTTCTTTTTGTCGCTACAAAGTTAAGGCCGTTGACAATTGTCATAGAAATATTTTTTACTACCAAAAATAATAATGTTTTGAGAGACCTCACGCTCACGTATTCCGATTCCGAGCGCTGCGTGCCACAAGTCACAATTCTGTCACTAAGTGCTAGGACATAGTTGAGGGACCCGTACTATCTTTACATCTACGACATCGTCAAGATGATTAATTTAGTTATGTTATCCTATTTATAAATTCATTCAAACTTACGAAGGTAATCATATATAGATATAATAAATTTAAATTTTTCTTTTCAGAAACAGATTAAATTATATTATACTTTATTCATACATACATCTTTCAAAATTTATTCACGTCGTGTAATATTGATTTTCGCATGATTTCTGCGATTACTATGTGAACTTGACTCTTTTTTGACATTAAAAAAACATATGTAGAGTTTTGGCCTCTTTTGATTGAAGACTTACTATTTCCCCATCACTTGTACAATAAAAGTTTTGGCAAACTCATCGTTGTCAACGTCATCTCCCTGAAGACGTTGAACGTTGTTAGTAATACTGTTAGCGGTTTTTGAATGATAAACTTCCAAACTTCGACTAGCGTTGTGACGATATCGTGCAAGGTCCGAAGTACGGGCCCCGGGTACAATCACATCAGCATGCGTTCACCGTTACTCTGTGATTGCGCGACACGCGTGCGCGTGAGCTGGTTTCCGACAAAACGAATGGACAAATTGCTCTTCACTGTTATTGTTAACTGGCTGGCGATCGTGGTTGCGCTTGTATCTTGTACTGCTGTGAATTGCTTCCATGCTGGTCTGAAACGAACCAACATTATCTGAAATATTTACCACAATTTGAATATTGGCCACATTTTTATAACCTTAGTAGGTAATCGCAATACTGATGGTACGTGGTTACCGTAGACTATAAACGCGCTCAATCTAAGTGTATGGCAGGCGGGTTACCAATCCATTAACGATACAAGAAGAAAATAGAAATCATGCCTCTTTAGTAAAATGCTACACAAATATCTGTGTTTTAACTACTGACAACATAGGAAATCTTTTTAAAAAACCAATTTGTATATTATTTAGTATATCTATTCTGAAAGCGGAAAAAACTACTTATATATGCCCTTTATGAAAACTAACACTCTCTCTATCTCTCTCTCATCCAAGTACCTTGATGGATCTGGATGGTGCGGAGCCCAACACCCGTAGCCAAGTGACAATTTCAAAACGCTAACGAATGTCGACAAGCACAAAATGTATGGGATTGACATAAGCTGCGGTAAACCACCTGGTCAATCTTATGTCAATCCCATACATTTTGTTCTTGTCGTACCTCGTTAACGTTTTGCGATTGTGACTTTGGCTAAGCCCCCAGGAGCTTTCTGAATTTTTTTTCTACTTCATGCGGTTTTCTGCGTTCTTGACTGTGCAGTGAAGCAACCATTTACATGAATCTCCTTCAATACGCCATCAAACTAGCATAATTTGGGTTTGTCTCTTTTACCAGGCCTTGGACAAGGTGGCATTGCCAGTCAGCTAGTTAGGTTATCTAAATTCATGCCCAAATTCTTAAAATTGATCAAGTGGCCGATTTCCAAATTTAGTAACGAACAGCCAGCCTTAACATGTTCACCTGCAAACCTGCATGTGAAAAATCGTTCTCACAACAGATGCCATATTTAGGATAATCTGATGTATCTCAAGTGACAAAGTCATGTCGTGGGAATGGATACTTATGTATGTTATGAATCACATTATCTTTGTGTGGTTTCCGGCTTTGCAAACACTCCTATCCAAGATGTTAAAAGGTAACGAAGGGACAAACAGAGGCCTTATTTTTTTGTATAGTTAAAGTAGTAAAATAAAGTTTGGTAAGTATACAGATAAATAGTCATTTATTCCTGAATATTCATGGTGATACATTGGTGTAATAAGGTACAAGTTATATACTCTGACTATTAGGTGTAGGAAGGTTAAATGAGTTAAATAATTTGGTAAATGTACATAGAAGTTTGTCAGGCTGCAAAAAAAAGTAAAACTATAGTACAAAGTTCGTTAGCATGGGTACCTCACTGTCAACATTACTTATTTTTTCTATCTCTTTCTTTTTCTCAGCCATTTGCTTGACTACCTAACTTAACTATGGCTAAGGATGCAACTACCAAAAAGTACGGTGAGAGAGTGAGTAATTTAGATTAAATGACTGACTTGTCATAGAGCATCACAAGAATATTTAAGAGTGCCGACGACTTTAAAACTGCAATTTATACATTAACAATCTTTTATAGAAGGCGGTTAACTAACCATATACAATCCAAAATTTTATCAATTTCGTGTTTCCTTTTCACTGATTGTCGCTTTGTCGCGTGGTTGCAGTCACTTTCTCATGTTTAGCGTAATGGCCGGCACGTTTTGGACACAATCATCATATTATTTGGCATTACATGTACCTTTGTCCAATGGGCATACTGGTCAGGTAACCAACGTTTCATATAAATAAATAATTGCATTTTATGTCAATAAATTATATATTAGTGTCGTTGATAAAGTTAAAATCATCATAATATATTGACATTTTGACTTTGGCTATTTATTTTCTTTTTTGGACAACAAAACTCAACCAATTTTGATAAAAATTAGAACAGAAATAGATTTGACATTGTCGAATAAAAATATTTCATTCAAACTTATTCAATGTTGTCCGAAAAAAAGTAGAAAGTCGCTGTATACTCAATTTTTTTATTTTCACATCTTTATACACATGAACTAAGCCTTACCATAGCTAGTCCATTAATTACTAAACTGTCTACTGATGATCATTTTGGCATAGTATAGCTATTCCATACAACACATCTTCCGCTAATGTCTAAACAAGTTACTTACGGTACTTTTGTCAATTAGTAATGTGTCTAGCTCTTGTCTTTTAGAATAATAGTCGTGATTTATTACCACATACTTACCTGAAGCATATGCATACTTTTACACTCATTAGCTAGTATTTTAACACTCAAAACATACATACATATCATCACGCCTATATATCTCCCGCAAGGGTAGGCAGAGATTAGAGATTTCTATTGGCTACGATTCTTACAGACCTCCCTCGCTTCCTCCGCACTCATCACTCGTAATACACATTTCGGGCACTCCTATTTTTTCATTTTTTAAAGGTATGTTTACACTCACTAGAAACAATTAGTAATAAAAAATACTTGAGTATTTTTGCATTAACATGTTACTCGATTATATTGAGAACACTGACGAACAGAGTGTGCACGTGGGTGGGAATATTATAATTTACGGTCAAACAAGGGTATGTGGGTCCGCCTGTCCGCGCCTCATAAGGAAAGTAGTTCCTTCACCTTTGTCCGTGCCGCCGAAGCCGAATTCACTTTCAAAGGAATGCTGAGGTGCGTTTCCAGTGACCTCATATCTGCGAGGTTTATAGAGGGGACAATAAATTATCAGCTAAAATAAAGCATTTTTCTATTCTTTTCAACGTTTGTAAGGGAAAAATTGTTTATCGGTTAGCTGAGATTAAAGTAGAGTATATGTACAATGCTAAAGGTTTTCTCTTGTTAATAATAAATAATGTTTCTCAATACAAAAAGATCGACGTGAAGTCACCGTGAATGCCCTCTACCGCAGACATTGTACTGGTCGACATATTATAAAATATATATTTGGCATAGCTATTATTTAGACTCAAAAAAATGATAAACCACATATCGAAGATTCGTCTCCTCATTCCCATTTTTATACACTTGACTGTTAAATGTCATCTTATTTGTAATAATATGAAGATACAAACTCTTATTTGCTATTAACATCCTTAGACCAATAAAAAAACCCTTTTTAATGGTCATGAAAGATCTTGTAAGGCATGTATGGGTTTTGGGTTTGGTTCGTGGTCCGGACATGGCGCGGTGGCCGAAATACCACCAATTTACAGCTGCGCAAACTTGTAAGGGATTTGAAGAATGTGAGGCAACTACTTATAAACAAGGTTTTACGGACGGTATGGTATATATACAAGTAATTAAGTATATTACTATGATCAGCTTATGCTAAGTAGAGTTTAGTTACGTATTGTATCACTTAGGATTTTAACTACAACAATTTAAAATCTGTGATAGTATACACAAAGATCAAAATTAAAACTTAATTGGTTTAACTTCAATGTAGAACTTAAGAAACGAATAAAGAACTTAAATTTAAAGAAGAAAGAAATGAATGATGAAATGAAGAAAAGCTTGATGTCATTGTTCAGTTCCTTCGTTCTTCAAACTCAAAACTAATCAAATAAAGTAAATTATTATAGTTTCCTTGTGCTTAATTAGTTAAAAATATTTAGAAGCCTATTAGCCTTGTTTTTATTTGTTTCAATCATTCAAAATGAGCTACCGCTCTTAGCTCTCAATGGCAAGCGCAAGGCCCTGCATAGATTACGAGATGCATCATAATTGCCTATTGTTCTCGACACCTGCATTGTCTACCACTGGGTTACAGGGTAAAAACTGGAAACCGTTTTCCCGGTAACCGCTAGCGAGCTGATTTCATTATAAATATGCAGCTATTTATGAGATTTTTAAATGTTTTCAAATACATTTTATTATGGAGGTTTTTCGCCACATCTATTTTTATCTAAGTTTTTATTATCTACTAGCTGAATGCATTCCGCTTTGTTACCCGCAGTTTATCATTAACAGCAGCGCCATCAACTTCATAAAGTGCCATTTTTTGGACCATGGCTACGGGAATCACGTTATTTTAGGATAAAAGTATACTATTTGTTAATTCAAGGGATTAGCTAATACAAATAATAATAATAAAATAACCAGCCGTTTGGGCGTGAAGAAGTAACAAACATACTCACAAACTTTTGCCTTTATAATATTAGTGGGATAGTTTCCCACTTGACATGAACATAACAGGATTTACAGAGTGGTCAATAGCATAAGTTGGACGCGCAACGTGGACACGATCTTCAGCGGTGAGTGACAGAAGTTTCCCAATTCCAAGAGACAGCAAAAAAGCTTACAAGAAATACACGCCTAGTATTTTTTTGTTATTAATGTTTTTTAGCTTATTATGTCCCACTGCTGGGCAAAAGCCTTACCACTAATCTTCCATGTATCTTGCCAGTTTTTATGGAAAGCCTGACCGTCTGACCATTTAGTTTAAGGCCTTCCTCGCTTTCTGCACCCATCAGTAGGAACCCAATTCATTATAGCGATTATATTATTTGGCCGGACTAAAATACAGCAGTTTTTAGTTTAGTAATATCATGATATGTTTATTTTGCGTACATTATTATTCAAAACATGACATAAAACTTGAACATTCAGTAGCGGTACAATACAACAAAACAGACAACTGTGATGTAACGCGAGTATGCAAATTCCAGAGATTGCCGTCGATGGAGGACAGTTGGCAAACCAGTCGATTTGGCTAATTTCCTAACGGGACTTAAACAAGGTCGTCCGCGTCCGTGTGACAGTCTTGCTGGTTACATACTCGGCTGGTAAAAACCAGTCAGCGCTTCCGGATAATAATGGATGAGAGTTTATCTTGTATTTCATCATCATAATGGCTGGCTTTTTGGGGCTAGTCTAACTTTATTACATCTCTCTCTCTCCCTCAACTTAACGCTTTCTGGGTTGCTTCCTCAGCTGATTGCTTCGGAGCCCAGTGTCCGCTAAGGTATCTTTATTACATGTATATTGTAGGTCCCTAATTAAATTCCCATAGAAAACTAAAATATTCCACATGCAATGATTAAATTTTTTATACCACGGTTAAAAAATACAAAGACATATTTGCATTTTTTAAAAGTAACAACTAATTTACATACACTATTATGTTTATTATTGCTATAATTGGTGCGATGATGACAAAAACAGAATCGCATGATAAAACAGCGTGCGATAGTTAGTATTCGTGGCCGCACTACCGCACCGGACAGTAAATGTGTGCTATTAGTCAACATTTCCATGTAGGAAAGCGAATGTAGACACCTCATTTAATTATAGCAACAAGAAGATCAAAGGAATGTCAGCTCAAGCACGCATATTATTCGCGCATAGCTTTTATTTTCATCTTTCTCGCTGATTGTCTAGATAAGTTTGAATTTGTTTTCTAAAATGAGAGAGTTATGTTGGGAGTTTGAGCTTTTTATCTACAATTGCATAATGATGATAAAAAAAGACAAAATTTTGATCTATAATTTTCCGGAAACTGACTGGTTAAAAACATACCTTAGTCTTAAATGATTAATAGCTTCGGAGCTTAAAAGATTATTGGAATTGAGACTGCCTCCGTAGTCTAGTGATTAAGGCAGCCTGTAGACGCTGGTTATGACACTTATGACCCGGGTATCTACGGATCCCATAGGAAGCAAACTTTGTTTAGTTGATTCCACTTTGGTTAGCATATTGCAGGCGTGAACCACCAAATCATCTGATAATAAAGATGATTTCGAGCTTCGGAAAGCACGTTAAGTCGTTTGTCCCGGCTGCCATATGGTAGTCGTTAAAGGAATCTCGCCAAAAGTCGTAAGGCGGTTCCGAGAACTCTGACACTAGGTTGTGCACGGTCATATGACTACTCAGGAGGTCCCGGGTTCGATCCCCGGTCAGGCAAGATGAAAAATGATCTTTTTCCGATTGACCTGGGTCTTGGATGTTTATCTATATAGGTATTTGTTATATAAATATATTATCATTGAGTTAGTATATAACCATAACACAAGTCTCGAACTTACTTTGGGGCTAACTCAATTTGTGTGATTTGTCCCTATATATTTATTAATTTATTTTTATCTATACGAAAAAAAAAAATTTCTTTTCAATAAGTAAATAACTACAAATTTGTAAATCGGAAAGCGTAGCCTTCTCTTGTAGATTGTTTCGGCTCATCATAACAGTCGTGTTAATGACATGGATCGGTATCGGAGAAAGCTTGAAATCGGAACATCGCCGTATCTAGGAGATAACGTTTCTAGCGAAATTAAAACGGTTCCCAAAAATACTTTATTTCATATCGACGATGACAGGTGCAAGTCTGTTAGTCTGACTTTTCAATATCACTAATGCGAAAAAGATTAATAGGTTCCTGAGTACTTCTGTATGGTCTAATGCGGTTAAGAAAGTGGTAAGTTCTTGTTATAATAGACAGCATTGTCAGCTAATTACTTTTTCCGTAGGTAATGAATAAGTGTTGTTTAAGAAAAGTGCTATGATGAGAAAGAGACTAAAAATGCGATCGTTCAAAAAGTACGTGTAACATTTGATCATTATTTATTATTTTTGTAGATCTAGATAATTTTTAATTTAATTGCTTAGTCATGCACGTAAATGAAATAAAACTCAAGTCACGATTTTCCGACATTGAATCATTTATCTTAGAACTAGTTTTGAATAAGGTTTTTGTAACTTTAGTAAACGATACAAGTTTCTTTAAAAAATACATTTTAATGACACTTATTGTTTATTAACATTTGTCATTAAATTGGTAACCTACTAGTTTTAAAAGCGCATAAAATGCTAAATCTAATTTAGCTAAACACGTTTCTAGATAGATTAAAAATTACGCCACCTATTAATAAATGTAGATGTACTAGATAACTAGTCAATCAATTACAAAAACCAGTTAGGTAAATACTTATAACTCAAAGTGACCTTCATTATATTGATTCTTAGACGTGTGACTAACAAAGATTTTCCGCTAACTTTATACTAGTAATAAGTAAAGAAAAATATTAAATTTTATGTCCAAAGAAATAATTCAATATATAGTTACTCATTTTTCCCCTTTGTTGTCATGTTTATATGTTTAAAAACCTTCAAAGCATCTCTTTAATTTAGGGCACTGACTAGATAATGGTTAACTTAGTGTACTAATTAATTAAAAATAGGCACAAAAAAAAAGAAAAAGACTTCAAGACCCCTTTTCTTCCCGACTAGCCTAATTCCAATGATAACTGTGCAGAAGCTGTGAGACCATTTCCACCTTCAATCATTCACTGCTGGACATAGGCCTCCCCCAAGGATTTCCAAAATGACCTGCCTGCGACCTTCCTCAGGTCATTCGACCTCTGATCGGTGGGTGTCCGATGCTGCACTTGCCAGTGCGTGGT
Source organism: Apomyelois bistriatella (assembly GCA_947044815.1). NCBI lineage: Eukaryota > Metazoa > Arthropoda > Insecta > Lepidoptera > Pyralidae > Apomyelois > Apomyelois bistriatella. The sequence continues at coordinate 8,498,920 of OX345703.1, forward strand.
CGCCATTCGAGAACCATTCTGCCCCATCAGCCATCGGTTCGTCGTGCTATGTTCCCCGCCCACTGCTACTTCAAAAAGCTAATCCTAAAGCTATGTCAGCAACCTTTATTCTCCTACGGATCTACCTTCCAATCAAACGCAATCGTTTTGTTTCTCAGGCGTGAGAATTCTACAGTCTTTATTAACTCTTATGATTTTACTATTGACTGGGAAGTACACCGTTAATCTCGATTAGGCAATAAAATAGATTCAAACGAACCACGAGCACGCACAGGAACAGCTATTTTAATATATTGCGGCAATCTTAATCAGCGTCATCTTATCTACGATTCAGTTATCGCGGATGTTGGATACCGTTTCCAGGAGCTTTGAACATTTTTAATTAAATATCTTATTATTATTATAGATAAAGTTGCATGTTTTCGAACTACGTCATTTGATATGGTTGTACTGTAAGCATTAATTCGAAAACTTTTGGTTTTTGTAATGAAAAACAAATAAAACATTAATTAATCTTCTGATGAAAATAAAACATATAGGTATAATAAATATTTGTTTGTAACTAAAAGTCACTTCCTTTATAAATGAGTATCTATAGTACTTACATCCCTCCTTAGTGATTCCTTAAAAAGCTTAAAATAAAAACCCAACAAATAGATCCATAAATAACATAAAAGTAGGATAAATTCCTATCATAAATTACCAAAAGTTCATAAATATTTGAGTCCAAAAATTCATATTACAGAAAATTATCATTATTTTTAATATTTCTAAAAACAGTTTTCTCTGTTTGATCCTACTTACCTTAAATAATAGAAAAATTAAAAGTAAGCGGTAGCTTACAAAAATAATCTAATTTTGATTTTTGAAGAGCATTCTTATTCTATTTGAACCGTTAAGCCCGTGAAATAAGCAAGTAATAGAAAAGTTAAGTAACACTACAAGTTCTCACAAACACCAGCAATTATATACGAACGTAGAACATAAAATATTTACATTTATAGTAAAGTTATTACGCATTTGTAACAAGCGAGTGCGCACGCGACCGTGACAGCGCCAACACACCGGCCAGACTCTCGATCGGACCAAGCCAATACATACGTACTGATGTTTTTGGAATTATCTTACATCATATAATTATTAATGGTTTATAGCTGCTTAAAAAGTGGACCCATTAAATAATTATCAACATCACGACATTGACATATTTTTAAACTCACTCAGTGTTTACGCTAGAAGAAGTGCAAATACCTAAAATACTTAAGCTGGTTTATGATTTTTTTTTTTACAAAAACTCATTGATTGTTACTATGTGTCCTAAAGATTAGTGCACGAATCCAACTGGTGCTTGACTGGTTTTTATTTTACTCGTAATAACTGAAGCAGTTTAAAGCTGAAGGTGTGAAATTTCACAGCTAGCATCACTATCTAATCTGACGAATTCCCATCTTGGACTGCTTTCTATCTGACTGACACCACCACTGATTAAACGTGTAAAGAGATACCTCAACACGTGTTTATTTTGACAGGCAGAGGTTCAAAACAAAGAAATAGATCACAAAAAAAGTTGATGGTTGATATCAATTTTGTCTTAAATTTTTTAAATTTATAATATTATTATGTACTTTTTAACTATTTTTTAATACAATTAGTTTGACAGTAAAGCTTACGACCCACGTAAAATGGTTACGCTCTTTTACTACAGTTATTTGATGGTATTGATAGAATAGTTAATGATAAATAAAGTAACATGTTTAAATGTTCCTACAAAAGACATCAACGCGACATTTTAAATGAAAAATGTTCTAATCACCTCTAATGAATCATAATACACTTTTTAAATTATTAAACATAAAACAAAATATTAAAAAAATATTAAAAAGAATATTCCATCTATGACTCTGATTTAGAAATCTGTAAGTCACTCAAAAAACTATCGATGAGTCGAATGATTTTCAATTATTGATTAATTGATCGAATAATTTTGCAATTTCAACCTTTTTTGCTCATAGGAAACCTATGTCGAATGATTTGGATCGGGTACCAATAATCATACGATTTACTGATTTTGGTCACAGATTTAATAACTGCAGCTCTTGGACACAATCTATGAATACAATACAAACTTCGCGTGGGCCTTATCGTGTCCCTTCTAATAAGTTACGCTTAATGTATTCGTGGCCCACCGTACCGTGACTCCGTGTACCACATGAGCTCGAAACAGCCGGCATGCGCCAGCCAAGGCAAACCAGTGGTCGAACTTGACATTCAGAAAGCGCCAGCGCTGCAAATCCTGACATTAAGTAGTTATTATATGGTAGCACATTTCGCTGATTGTACACACGTGTTCGATGACAAACCTTGCAAGATACTCATGACCAACTTATATCTACCTATATTGTTTATATTATATATCTTCTCTTGCTGTCGATCTGTTTGTTTGTTTATAGGTAACCACGTAATTGTTACGTAATGTTATTATTTGTTTGAATAACATATAGACGACAGTCGTAACCAATGTTTTACCTGAATTGTAGATTAGAAACTCATAATGAAAAACAGGGTTATGTCTAAATGTTTTAAGATCACTATGAATAGGATCATGGAATCTGAAGTCACATGGCTTGGAAAGCAACTGGTAAAATGATAATATAGATTATTTTGAGAAACAATGAAATTATTTAATGCCCAAATCGATATACCTATAAAAAGATAAATTAACGGCATTTTTCCGATTTCTACCACAAAACTACCTCTTTCCATTCTTTTTCATTTCCTTCTTCTACCAAGTTCAGGAAGCACCATTTTTCTTTATGTAACTTAGCCATTTCCATTGATTGACCTCGCCTTTGTAGGCCATAACCCTTTCCTCTCACGGCCACAATCGTCATATTTTGTACATAATCGAAAAAAATAACTTACCATTATTTAACTTACCTATAATATACCTATATTATAACGTACATACTAGTAGTATACTACTACATAGTATAGTTAGTATACTACTAGTATGTATCATAGTATCGACCGGATTTCTGTAAGTACCTTATCAATTACCCCACAATGAAAGCGAGAGATTTCGTTCCGTGTCACAAAACTATGTTAGCCATAACACAATAGCCATGCTATTGATTAGGAACGGTATTGTTTTAGATATGAATTATTATATCGAATAGCGGATTATCAAGTGGCAGAACAATACCGTTGCGAAACAGACAGCTTTAGACGAGATCACAATGCGGTACGTACCAATCACAAAGCAAATAGAATAATGCATTGTTTGTCACATACTGCCTTAGAGGTAATCAATATAGTTAACTAGCTATACTTATAACAATCTGGCTTTATGCCTTTTTTTTTTGCTCCTTTGTGCGGCAAGATTTGTTTTATGTTAAGCTAGCTGTTCCTATAAATATCTATACCTTTATTAAAATGTCTTTTTTTAAATCTGACCAGTATTTAGTTCTAAAACATAAGCATTCAATCCTGTCACATACACAAATCTAGATTTCAAATTGAAATTTTTGTGTGACGCGGGATTATAATTAATAGTTTGTTTTTGTTGTACACCCGTACAAGTAATTTAAGCGCTAAAAAAAAGAAATTTAAAACTGTTCTGACAATGTTTATTGCAAAAACCTTATATAAATTAACAACTCTACTCTGCGTAAGAGCAAGAACGAGCAAAATGCTATATTTTACATAAATAGGTAGGAATCTATATTAAACACTACATGATAATTAACAATATTTTAAGGCAATTTCATATCACAATACTTGTTTTGACAGAAAATTTGTATATAATAGAGATAAATATGTTAATATACAAATATAGGAATGTTATTCAGTTCTCGAATAAGGCCTCAGTTACATTATTAATAGTAGGTATTTACCACCTGGCACGTTTTTATAGAAACAAAACATAAACACGCACGTAAAAAAAATATTGCAAAAATTAACACTATCAATCTCAATAATTATTGTTTGATCTATTAGCTATTTATATAAAATTAAATTGACTACTTGTATTATTATGCTACAAAAAAAGTTAAGACGCAAATTAAAACACCAGAAATTAGGCGAGTGCTAGTGCCTTTTTGTGTCATAAGAGGCAGGTTTTGCACGTATCTACGGCTACCTTCTAAGTTACTACACAGACACAGTTTGTCGATGAAAAAATTTATGACATAACCTTCTTTTCATCATTAAAAACTAAAACTTATATCAGATTTTTCTGATATAAAAAAAATAAATAAGTACAAATTCATACAAAATGCGCACTAAGTCCAGCTTCGAGTGCTTATTTTACGAGGTGCAGTCGCCGGATCTGACCAATAACCTCATCTCTTGCTAATTTATACCATTTATTTATGTTGGCTAATCATAATATCTTATTATTACGCGAAAATGTAATTTAAGGACATGAATAAAACATACTTTAATCACGGCGCGTAATAATGCATTAAAAGAAAGTTGTAAACACGTTACTTTAGTTTTTACATACGATCGACCGTTATAGGTTGAAGTGCGAAATGTGGCAGTTACTTACATCGAATTCAAATAAACTCATTAAAAGAAAATAGATCTTGACCTAGTGAAATCCCTTTTATTTCATTAGCATAGGCAGATACTGTATTGTTACAATACGATCGCAACCAACAACGCGGTAACGTCGGATGTTCCTTAACTACCATCAATTGTTTAGACTTTTAAATTGAACGTTCATTTTTCTCACATTAAGTACGTATTGAGAAACGTACTATAGAGCAACATAATACAGCAAAATCTGACATACACCAGCAGTGGCGCCTCGCGAGCGCAGTGCGGGAAAGCGCCGATCCCACAATGATCTACTAGTTTTTCAGCAGCGGAGAGTTGCTGAACAATAGGAAGAAACTATTTTACTCACACTCGGGAGATAAGTTCGCATCATGTATCGACTGCGCTTTCCAACGCGCGCATGCGCAAGATAATTGCTGCTACGGATAACCATCATTTGCATTGTTAGCAATCTGGAGAAAATTAATTGGTGCACAGCCGATCAGGCGGCGAAAGAAAATTGATCGGTAAAATTATTGACTATTGATTTGAGACACCCGCGAATTCCAGCATTTGCACAAACTGCGTGCCACGATTTTGTACTGATGTAGGTATTAACTCATGTGTAATACGACCTTAGCGCCATGTATGCACTGCAGGACACATTCATTAGATTAGGTAGGACACACGTATCGGGTTACCACGTAACATTACCGAATCCACTGACCCTTTGTCCGGCCTTGTACCAATTTTCACTTTGTGGTCGATACGTTTACATCTGCTGATAGTCTTTCACACTAAATTATGCCGTCTGCGTGACACACCTATATTACACAATTTAACCCACGAGCCTTCTAGTAATAATCACATCAACTTATGCTGCCCCAGCCTCCTGCTTTTGTTGTATGATGGATTCCCACTGCGCAATAAGACGCGTAGAACTTGGAGCAAGAAATTCTTGCCCAGGCTCAAGATCGCATAGTTGTGCCAATGATTTGGCTGGCTTTAAGCTACCTAGAGAGTCATGTCCAGAACTATTTCTCGGCGAGGGTGATCGTAACTCCTCATTTAGAGCTTCGTATAATTCACCTATTGACTTAGTTGCCTTTAGCTTGCCAGGCAGTGGAATGTCTTCCTCCTCAGATTCCGACGTAGTTTCTGAATCACTCAGCTCTAGGTCAAAAGGTTTCTGTTTCTTCCTCATACGTTTAAGCTCATGTTCTCTATCCTTCATTTCCCTCAGTTCTTTCTGAATCTTCTCCTCAACGGGAACGAAACCTTTTCTTACAGGTTTTCCTTCAGGTGTACGAGTAATAGAGGCTGGGGGCATTTGGACTGGACTTGTGATGACCGGAGATATAGGAATACTAAGAGGAGGCGTCAGCACAGTTGTCGGAGAACTTGCTATCGGAGAAGTTACTGGAATTTTGCCTTTATTCGCGATGAACCTCTGCATAATACCTTTAGTTCCTGTTTGGGGCGCAAAACGGCGTGTATAGCCATTTGTATTTAGAAGTGTAGAAACAGGTGGCGGAGATGGTGCGATCGGGCCAAGGAGATGTGATGTGGACACTGCCCTGTTGAGGTTCTTCTGTGGTTTAAGTTCATCATCTCCATTGACGTGGCCATTCTGCTGGTTAATGTTGATAGTAGATTCAGACAGCAGCCTGTTTATCCTGAAGTGTCCCTCTTTGAATTCCCGTTCTCTTTCTGTCACTTCAATGATTTCTCTCTGGATCCGAGAGAGTGGATCCTCCTTCAGCAATGACTGTAACAAAAAGAACATTTTTAATATTGAAAAATCTACTATTATACAAAAACAAATACAAAATTTATGGTATTGATAACAGACGTATTTTTTTTTTGTTGAACGTGATCCCCAATTTGACATCCTACTGTTAGTAAGCCACGGCTGCATTAAGTTTTCATTATAAAACGTTATTATATTTCCTTTTGGTGAAAATAAATTGTCTGATCAATTTCCGAAACTATTGACCGACTATTTTTGGTAACAGAATCTAAGTAAGTAACTTTAAGTTACTTAATAAGTAGTGTTCCTTTAAATATACAAAGATAACCGTCGAACGTATGGTACCTAACCACTTCTAGTGCCATGGTTGTCGTGAAATATAAAAAAAATAAGACATTGTGTTGAAACGAGGCTGGTAAGGCTGAAGCCTTAGGAAGCAACCGTGAAATCGCTAGGATGAAAATAATGATTTGATACCACATACCAAGTGTTTGTAGAAAATGTTATTAGCTATAGTAGTACTCTCGGGTATGTAGTTGTAGTAAAATAGTATAGTTAATTAGTACTATTTCAAATTTTCCATGCTTTGCACGTGTTGCGAAATGAGTCATACTCGTAGCTGCAAAATCTTATCAAAATCGACTGTTATGGTATTGTCCACTCGTTAAGTATAAGTAGGTATTCTGTTATACTTACAACGTGCTTAATTAGTTATCAACAATCTAAACTAGTTATAAATACTCAAATTTAGCTGCTAGACTAGCCTTTGGTTAGTGACAAGGTAGTCTTTTCTTAGTCATTACTTTCATTTCAATAGTCATTCATTGTATCTGCGACGACAATACATATTTTCAGACATATACCTAAAATAATCCCTGAAAGGCTATCTATATCCATACTAATATTATAAATGCGAAAGTCTGTCTGTGTGTCAGTCTGTTACGTTTCGCCGTTAACCGCTAGACCGATTTTGATTAAATATGGTATGTAAGATAAGGACAAGGGGTCAAATATGATGTCTTATTTTTTGAGTCTTTAAATATAAATTAAAATACAACATTATTACACAATTTTAACGATGAGTTACCTGCCTGATGTCAACCACCTCAAAGTTTTTTTCCATCTCGAAATTTCTCAACGCGCCTAAAGTTCGCGCGTTGACAAGTTTCGAACAATTTTTGAAGTAAGAACTTCTTACTTCAAAATTGTTGTTGTTGTATTTTATACTATCTACTTACTATACACTATCTACGAATACCTTATTCATTTGTACGTCTGTGACCTCTAAGAATAACATATAGTCCCTATGGAGGTCACATAACGCTAACCTAATACTTACCTACTTCGAATTTTAACTTGAAAATGCTATCTCAATACTTTATTACCTACCCACACAAAACACATTTTTTCATATTGAAAAAAAAAATTAAGACTCTAAACGTAAACTGAAGATACAACCAGGATAAAATGTTTGCTCGAAGACTTTTCTATGTGGCCCCCTTAATAACACTACTCGTTTTTCATCGGGGTTAAAAATTAATATATTCGTTTCACAGGTAAGATTTAAGTTTAAGTTAAAGTATAAAGGTAAGATTTAAGTTAGGTTGGATTCGTGTTATACTTATACATATTTTCAAAGATATTTTTTGCTACGATCATACCTTATACCTACTACTGTGCCCCTAGTATGAGCAGACGCTAGCGACTGCGTTAGCGATTTAGTATGGCAAACCTGTACAGCGCCTCTGGCGGATAGTAAGGCAACTAAAAAATTCCATACAAAATCCTAACGCAGTCGCTAGCGTCTGCGTTAAGAAAAACTCATACTAGGGGCACTGTTATAAGCACGAAGCAAATTGCTTCGTGGTTATAAGCTCTTACAGAAATAGAGATTTTAGTATAAAGTAGTAATAAAACTTGATATGGAGAGATTACTCTTTAAAAGTCATTATAACAACTATAAATAGTCAGTCTATCTTTATTATGGCTGCTTATAGGAACATTACTGCATTTTCCGTGAAAGAGGTCACATCGGGCGTGTCGCATCGCATCGCACAAATTGCACACGTTGACCTACGCACGACATGTATGGAAGTGTATTGTACAGTATTAGATATATGGCGCAATAAAAATTTATAACATCTAAGGAGGTATTTTTATAAGATTAAGTTGTCAATCAAGCAATTAATTTAGAGAAAGATGGGCGCGTAGTCGCCGTACCCTATTTAAGATTGTAATACCCAACTTATGAGTTAGAACTTACTTATAAATTAAGAATCCCACCATCTTCACAGCATTTGACGTCAGTCAGACGACAGGTACCTACCTACCTCATTGAGGAAAAAATGAGACACCTTTTCAAATACAGCTTTGGGTAGGGATGCAACCGGGAAAACGCTTAGATGATTATGATAAATAGATAAGCCTATTGTTCCCTCTTTTACAATATGGATGTGAAGTCGTAAGTCTAGCATACATTTAACATATAAAATTTGTAATTTATACTCCTGAGTTTACTGAAACGGAATTACAGATCCCACGAAAAAAACTATGAATGACGTTATAGTTATGCCTTTAAAACCTCTAGAAACTATGAATGACGTTAGTTTTGTCCTTCGGACCTCTTGCTCATAGCGTTTCATGGATACCTATTTCATTTCATAACTATATTGTATTGCGGTTATCATAAAATTATAAGCCGATTCCAGTACTTTGGTAATCGATAGATAACAAACCTAGTCTTTGTTACAAGAACATTCGATGGCAATAAATAAAATAAAACAATATCAGAGATAAGCCCGCTATCAGATATATAACTGTACATTTTTAATCTGGGCTGGAAAGGTTTTGGCGATGTGGCTGATTGGTGGCGCCCCGGGCCGCTCACAGAGCTTTCTACCGGGCTTCGGCATACATTCCCATGCTTGCACATTAATTTCTTGTGTATGTAAAACTACAAAGACGCTAATTAATTCAGAGGAAGCGATTTGAGCGAGAGTGACCGCTCTCGCATCGTTCGGCGCAGCGTTGACCTGCATCCTATGCCGTCGACCTGCGAACCTAGCGATCACAATCTAGGCGCAAGAGCGGCCGTTCAAAACTGGATCACGTTCGCATTCCAAAAAAGACAATGACCAAACGGTACTCACTTCTCCCATGACTGAACTCTGGCAATCCGATATCCGATTGAGAAGAAAAGTCAACACATGTAACTTCACGGTTTGAACATCACGACACCGACACCTGCCACGGTTGCGGAACGATTGTAAGCGATCGAGAGGACGTGCGCTTCGGAGTGCGGTCGCGGGCTAACGTCCTCCCTCAGTGCGCCGCGCGTATCACTCACCTCACTCGGCTAATTGGCGCGAGAGTGAGAGGGCCTGATAAAACCGTCTATAGAAAAGAGAAAGGGGCATAACACCTCGAAACACCTGGCGCTGTTTTACCGACTGTGCTGCTTTGCGAGGGCTCGCGTTTGAAAGTTGGCGGCGCGACAGGCTGGTGGCGGATTTCCGCGCTATTGGGTTTCGTGGGGTTGTATGCCACAGGAAGAGGGGGCGCAGACTCAGGATACAAAGTTTGATGAAGCCGTATTGTGCGGTTATAGGGTAATGGTAAATTAAAATGGAGTTGTCACAACAGGAGTGCGTCATTATTTTACAAGTCAGAATTTAGAATATTATTAAACTTAATACGATTCGGTTTACAGTCAAATAAACGGCCCGTATAAGAAATGATTAGTCACCGTAGCCTATTGACGCTCGTAAAACCTCGAAGGTGTCACTCGCATGCTGCTAACTCAACTAAAGGTCTCTCGCCACAGTACCCAGTAACAATTTCACTCTTCACAACAATGCAAGCATTGCTCTTTGGAGACATAAATATATTTAAGTAACCAAAAAGACGACCTTTGTGCAAAAGCACAGAATAATAGTAGAAGTTACTTCAAAGGTCTATAGACGTTTTCAGGAGACAGGCAAGTAGGTAGGTATTTGTATAGTAAATTGAAGATATTTGTAAAATTAATTTTTTTACGGATCTCTAAGATTTAATTATGTTTCATTTTGACCAGAAAGAACCACAAGCACACTGAAATTTAATAATTGTGATTGTGGTTCACCCCTGTATGTAGTTTAGTCTGGCTTTAAAACAATGAAGAGCCATGGCAGAGGCCTATGTCTAGCAGTGGATGCAAATATAATTAATTTATTTAACTATGTATTGTTTTTAATAATTACAAAAAAGGTTTCCACCTTTGTTGTTAAGATTTAAAAAAGGCATGAAATATTCCTTCCAATATGATTTGTGATAGATACATGTCTGGGGTATTTAAAGTAAATACAAGATACAAAGAACATACTTAGAAGTATTTTATTATGTATTACTGTGTCTGTTTTCTAAAGTACTAAATTTAATAATAGAAAAAAGAACTGCTGACTAGTATTTTCTTAATTTATAGATAAATAAATATAGCATACACCAATTTGTTTACTAAATATATATAAACACACATATTATATATCAAAAACCAAGTTAAGTGTTACTAGTTGGTTGCTCTTTCATTTGCATTTCCATATGGCTGACTCTGAGGTGCCGGGAAAGGTCACAAGTGCGGAAAAACCCACGGGAACAGTGCTGACAGACATACGGAGTATTATTTGTATGCTGTTTTAAAAGATGGAACTCCAGCATCATGGCTGTAGGGAAGGTTCTTATACAATCTCCTATTGAACACTTAAATTTATCAACATTCTCATGCTTAAATGCCGTATGTTGTGTAAGACTCCTCTTACTGACAAATCTTTGGTTACACAGCTCACACACAAATGGTTTCTCTCCAGTATGCTTTCTCATATGCTCTTGTAAATCTGGGAACTTTTTCAGGCAAACTGTACACTGGCCTGATCTTTCAGAGTGAATCCTTCGAATGTGCGTTTGCAAGTTTCCTTTCACACTGAAAGCAGCTCCACAGAAACTGCATATATTTGGCTTTCTATTTGAATGTATGTTTAAATGGGCTGTCAGGGCACTCCTTGTCTTCATAGACTTGCTGCAAAGGTGGCAAGTGTAATTTTTCTCATCGCTGTGGACAGTCAAATGTTTTTTCACAAGATATTTGTCAGAAAACTTTTTACCGCAAATTGTACATGCATATGGCTTTTCCCCAGTGTGGCGACGCCGATGCCGTATTAAAGTAGCTATCTGTCTAAATCCTTGAGAACAATATGAACAAACATAAGGCTTTTCATTAGTGTGTGTTCTCATATGTATAATAATATCATTTTTCCTATAAAAACTAGATCCACACAACTCACAAGTGAATTTTCTTTCCCTATTAGAATGTCGTGACTCTATGTGGTTTTTTAAGCCACCCTTACATCGGAACTGTGTTTTACACATGTGGCAATGGAATGGCTTTTCTCCAGTATGTGTCCTCATGTGAGTATCCAAAGCAGACTGACAGGCAGTCATCAGCCCACACACTTCACAATGCACTGGTCCCTTTTTGGAGCGTCTTCTCCTTTTCTTATCATTATTTTTATTTGATTGTCTAGTGTTATCAGATTCTTGTTTGGAATAAGATTCTAAAATATCTGTAAATTGGTCTAGGTCTCTTTGAACGCTATTCCTAATATTGTTATCTTCAGTATCACTGTCTAATCTCTTACTTTGTTTCTTTTTACACTTCAAAAGTTGGCTTTCAGTGTAACCTTGCTTTATAGTGTCTAGAAGTTGATCGCTGTCGTAATCAATGAAGTCTAGTTCATCTTTAATGTCTTCTCCGTTGATATCATCAAGTTCGATCTTGGGGTCAACATCAGAAAAGCCGTCTGTAAGCATGCAGCGAAGCGCCTTGTCTGAAGTTTCGCATTTTAGCACGAATTCGTAGGCCATACTCAACTCGATATCACAGCCTTCGCACATCGAGTGGGGTAAGCCATCACCTTGCTCCACATTCACGTTGACGCAACGCATTATCTTTGCACAATTTTGAATATTTCCTTGGCTTTCAAACAGAGATATAGTACCGATTTTACCCAAACATACTCTGCACAAGTTTGGATCCATTCCACCCTCAATACAGTACCAATACAAACGTATATATTAATCGAGTATTTAATTCAAAATATTTCAATGATAACACATTATTTTGTAATGAAATCCACTCCTGAAATTTCCATTTATGTTTTGTTCACAAAATCAACCTGATCTAAATAATTGATTTGTTTTGACTTTCGTTCGTTGAGTTGATTTGATTGAGAGTTGAGCAGTGTTATTATCAAAAAAAAAAGGGTTGCCGTATTCTGAAAATGAATTTGCCGTATTTAGAGGGAAAATAAACAAACTTGCCGTATTAAGTATTTTTTATTAAATTAATGAATAAAGTTATTTAACAGGTGTATCTTATACCTAATAAATGCTAAACTAAAACAAAACTAGCTTAAAAACTGACAATTAATGCCTTCTAAAATTAATAAAACGAAAACAAAGTAAGACAAATGTAAATAGAAAAAAACTGACGAATTAAATTCTCTCTCTCATCTTAGCGCCTTCCCGGTTGCTTCCTTAGCTGATTGCTTCGGAGCCCAGGGTCCGCTTTCCTGCTTTTTCTCCTCCACTTCGCCCGGTCTTCGGCATCCCTAGTTGTGAGACCATTTGCGCGCATACGTTTACTGCGACGTCGAGCCAGCACTGACGAATTAAATTATATAAACATTATTATTTGTCAATTTCACAAATCAATAGCAGCAGCACGAGATTATCGATTGCGACTAAATAATAAACCCAACAAACAAAGCGCAAGTCAAAGAGATAATGTTTGTTTAATTAAGTACAAGTAGTGATTTGATTTTTCTTTGATTCGTCCAAACCTATGAAAGAAAGGGAGCAGGAAATCTAGGCATGTCATTGCAGGGGATTTCCGGTTCCCATTTGAAGAATGAGTGTTTACAGTATATGATATTTTGTACTAGCAACATTGGAGAGATATTAGGAGTATTATGTAAAAATAATAAATTACAACGAAAGCTCAATTGCCGTATTATTTGATACGGCAACGAAAAATCTGCCGTATACCGTATAATCCAGAAAAAAAATATGAATTGCCGGATATTACGGCAATTGCCGTATTGATAATAACACTGGAGTTGAGTAAGTGAAACAATCTCATGTAATTGTGGAGTTTTTGGAGGGAAAGTAAACTGTCGCTATGTCCGCGCTGTATTTAATTTCCAAAACTTAGGTTTTTTCGAGTGTTTGTGCATAATATTGGTGGATTATTATTCGCAAAGTGTTCGTGAACATGCGTGAGTGTTGGGAAGTGATACAGTGTCGATTACGTGACTTTTTATCTTTGTCACCAAAATCTCCATGATATAGCTAAGTGAATTTTTTCCACCGCTTCACTTAGCCATCTGACTCAGACTAGACTTAATTACTTGACTGGACTTGACTATTGACTAGAATTTTTGACTCGACTGACTTAAGTAGGACTGAAGAAGATTAATAAATTCAAGAAAGGCCTTAAAGGACTAGATTCCATGGCCGTATAAACTATTCAAAAAAAAAAAAAATCATGTTATTGTAATTGTCTTGTAAATATATGAATTTTATTATCTCATGATGATGAGATTGAGTTGATTATTTTTTTTATATATTTTTACGGATCTGGAAACGAGTCCTTTAGGGCCATTCTTCAATAGGCCTATTCTTCTTCTTTTCGACTCGAAAAGAAGAAGAATAGGTATACTTTACTCATAGGAATACTTTACTCATGTCTTTGATGCAAGCTATTTTTAACCGACTTCAAAAAGGAGGATTCTCGATCCGATATGGTGGCCTACTATCATCTCTAAAAACCATGCAAGTTCTAGTGAGTAAGCGAAACAGCGCAATACATGATATGAGGCGATATCTCGCTTACTCACGGGATCTTGCATGGTTTTTAGAGATGATAAAGGCAACTTGTTTTGACTTCTGTCATTCGTTCATAGTAATTAATTCGAATGATTTTCATTCGACAAGACTGAATTGCATGATTTTCAAGCGACTCTGTGGGTTTTTAGCGAGAATCAGGTTTCAAAAATAGTACCTGTCTCAAAAGTGCAAAAACGGCCGACGGTGTTTTTAATAGGATTTTAAGTGACGTTTTGAAATTAAATTTTGCCGCCTCAGGCTCAGAAAATAAAGAAAAAAATGTTTCAAACTAAACAAATAGAAATAATTATTTTAAACAAAAACAAAATACAAGTCAATTAAACTATTTACTAATCTTCTTCAGTCCTACTTTATTTTTTTTTAATAGTTTTTTACGGCCATGGAATCTAGTCCTTTAAGGCCTTTCTTGAATTTATTAATCTTCTTCAGTCCTACTTAAGTCAGTCGAGTCAAAAATTCAAGTCAATAGTCAAGTAAGTAAGTCTAGTCTGAGTCAGATGGCTAAGTGAAGCGGTGGAAAAATTTCACTTAGCTATATCATGGAGATTTTGATGACAAAGATAAAAAGTCACGTAATCGACACTGTATCACTTCCCAACACTCACGCTTGTTCACGAACACTTTGCGAATAATAAACCACCAATGTTATGCACAAACACTCGAAAAAACCTAAGTTTTGGAAATTAAATACAGCGCGGACATAGCGACAGTTTACTTTCCCTCCAAAAACTCCCAGTTCTACTTTAGTCAAGTTAAAAACGTCAAGTCAAAAGTCAAATTTCACATAGCAAAAACTTGTAAGAGAGATTTTGGTGACAAGGATAAAAATCACGTTATCGACACTACTGCTTTCCAACCACGGTTTCCAACACTCACAAGTCACGCTTATTCACGAACAGCGAATAATAATCCACCCTTATTATACATACAACAAATAGGTACACGAAAAACAAATGGAAACCTGAACAACGCGGTCTGCAGAAGGGTTAAATAAATACAGCGCGGACAAAGTTTATTTTCCCTCCAAAAACTGAGTTAATTAATAAACTTAGATCCTATAAATTATATTTGGCCGCACATGAGAGCCAAATATCACAAATCACAATCCACCAAGTGGCTTACCACTATCTCTTAAAACCATGCAAGAATGATTGAATACGTAATGTAAATTTAAAAAAAAAAGTCAAAAGGCCTTACATAATGTATTGCGCTGTCTTGCTTACTCACTCGTTCTTGCATGGTTTTAATAGATGGTAGTAAACCACCTGCTTAAGCAGTTCATGGTAGGCAACTCAATAATATACTTTCAAGAACTCGCATCCAAGGTCGTAAAACATATTTGAAAAAGCTTTTATGTCAATGTCACTCATTTTTTTGAGATTTGTTCTAGTTTTGTTCGATTTGAGTCAAAGGTTTGTTTGAAGTACTTTTGTTTGAGGTTAGAAGTTATCAAGTTATAATTTGAATAGAAGGAAAACCGAAGTAAAAGAAACATCAATAATTTTGTGATATCAACATTGAAATCGAAATAAAAGCACATTTTACGCAGGTATTTTTCAATTTTATGCGTATTTCTATAAGATTTTAGGTGTCCATATATGAAAATTAAACAGAGCTTATTCCGTTCAAACTTACAAGAATTATTTCAATTTTAGGTGCTAGTGCCGGAATAAAATAACTATTAAAGATGTCGTATCCTGATAAAGAAAAAAGAAAGAGTTGTTGGGACGCCAGAGATCGTTACTGGGAGTGTCTCGATTCAGAAAATGTAAAAGATAGTTCAGCCCGGCCAAAAGCTTGTATTGATTTTAGGAAAGCGTTTGAAACTGCGTGCCCTACGCAATGGGTCACTCATTTTGATAGGAAACGGGATTTCAATGTGTACAAAGAAAAAATACAGAAAGAGGGCTATGAGCCTATCAAAGAATAACAGTGGTTATGTAGTTTTTTGTGTAAATATTTGTTAATTTAGTGGTAGTAAATTTGTTAAAATATTATAATTGGCTTTCATTTATATTCACTCTACCTGATCTTGACCGTGATTTTGTAATTGAATAATTTAGGTAAATTATTATTTTTTTACAGCTTATTATAATATTGATCAGAGATCCATTTTGATTAATACTTTTTTTTCAGATACCTTTTTGTTTTGTATTTTGAAATGGATGAGTTAACAGAAACTTTATCACAACTTAGAATTTGTACTAATGAGATATCATCTGAAATAATACAGGTAAGTAAATATGATTAAGTGTTCCTATTACTTTATAAATCTACAAGTAAATATATACATACCGACCTCCGTGGCGTAATGGTTAACATGCCTGACCGCTACTTAGGAGGTCCCGGGTTCGATCCCCGGTCAGGTCAAGATGAAAATGATCTTTTTCTGATTGAACTGGGTCTTGGATGTATATCTATATATGTATTTGTTATAAATTATAGAATCGCTGAGTTAGTATCCCATAACACAAGTCTCGAACTTACTTTGGGGCTAACTCAATCTGTGTGATTTGTCCCTATATATTTATTTATTTACTAGCTGTTCCCCGCGGCTTCGCTCCGCATGGGACTCGGTTATATCGCGCCCAAAAGTAGCCTATGTTTGACCTCAGGTCGTTAACTACATCCCTACCAAATTTCATCACAATCGGTCCAGCAGTTTAGCCGTGAAGAGGTGACGGACCGACAGACAGACAGACTTTCGCATTTATAATATTAGTATGGAAGTATGGATATTATAATTGGCAGAGTTAATATCAGAAGCGTAGTGTGCCTTGGCGGGGTCCGGTATAAATATTTGTTTGGGCGCCCTTAAAGGAAGGGTGAAGATTACTAACAAAAGAAAAAAAATGCATAAAACTAAAAGAAATATTTGTTCATCATAATTATTGATCTGTCCCTTTTTTCAAAATTTTATGCGGGAATTAACTTTTTGCTTGCGCACTTTAGGGCCCCCTGTGGCCTCGTATGATTGATACTGCAGATACGGCGGTAGCTACGCCCCTGGTTAATACTAACATTATTCTCTTCTATATAAGAGAAAGTTTGTGCAATGATAAAAGTTCCATATTTTAAGAGTACTTCTATGTGACTGCCTGACCCACAACACAAGCTTGGAGCAAGTGGTTTGTTGATCTCTGTTTTTTTTTTATAGTAGAATGGTCCTCTTTCTCATTACAGGTTGTTCTGATACAAGCAAAGAGGCACACAAAGAGTTTGAAAGAAAACAGCAAAAATTGGAGTGAAGTGACTGAGAGTTTGTGGAAGCATTTACAGACCGGTCTCACCAAATATGATGACCAACTGCTTTGTGCCACTTGTTTATTTTCAGTTCTACCCCTCACAGAGAACCCTGATCTATATTTGAATGAAATACTTCTAATCATTAAAAAAGAATTGGAGCTCAGAGAAAAAAACAATGATAAAGATGTAAAAAACAATTCCAAAATATCAGAAGTGGTGTCAATTGTTTATGGATTGTTTCAATCAGCATTTCTGGCACAGATATCAGGAGCACAAATTATAAAGAATAGATCAGGGGACTTAGCATGCATTGGCAATATTTTGGAATCTTCTCTCAATTTACTATTACTGATAGCGTATGAATATTCACGATTTACATATCTTGCATTTAAAACTATTAACTCATTCAAGAAAATTTTAGGAACAGTGTTACAGAAGCACATTTTTAATGAGTCTGGCCAAGTATTGCTCCTCAATTTGGTTAATTACAATTGGGAGAATCCTATAACTGGTGTCAGAGATTTAAATAGACGAATATTTCAGATGATAATTTCTAATATTGATGATGATATGTATGAAGTAATTTTAACTCAAATAAATGGCTTCTATTGGAACAAAGCCAAATATTTAATGTTATCAGAGATAATAGAAAATTGTAAGTATAATATTATTGAAGTTGTCAAGCAAAACAATTGGGTGGATGGCCTCATGTACAGTATTCATAAATCAGGCTTAGTTTCTGCTGGAGCAGATATGTATTTCGCTATTTTGAAAAGGCTGGTATCTGATGATGAGTGGTGTAGTTTATTTTTAAAAGAAGTACTAGGAATATTGACTTCTGAAAACAGTAAAGCAATAGAGAATTTTACTAACTATTGGTGTTTGATAACTTTTAAAAAAATGCCCACTCTGGCTAAAATATTAATTGGAGAATTGTCTGAACATGCTGGAACTAAAATGTATAGCTATTTAAGTTTGTTGAAGCAAGCCAACAAATTGGGATTATTACACAAAGACTGGTATTCTCCAGATATATTCCAAAAGAATTTGGTACTTTGTGCTGTTGAAAGCTGCAATACATCTATAAGGATACAAGCATTTGATGTGGTGTGTGTGTCTCAAAGTAAATCAATGCCTGAGGGTTTGGAGTATGAAGTGGTTCTAAGTTATTTAAATAACAATGTTAACTCAGATTGTACTGTTCTAAGACTCAGTATGTTGAATAGTCTGAATAGCTTTTTGACACAATTGCAATCTACTTATACTTCAAGTTCGATGAAACTTTCCGAAATTAACTCTAAAGAATTGATATCATTTTGCCAAAAGCTTCAAAAATTCATAGTCGACAGCCTCTACTTAAATGGAAATTATCAAAGGAAAATTACAACTGTAAAATTGTGTAAACTCATACAAGACTGTTTTAACAATCCTCCGAAAAAGAGACAAAATCAGGCCAGTCGTATTAAAACAGTAACATTATGTGAAATGTTGAAAGAAGGAGGTTATTGGATTTTAGATGAGTACACTTTTTCAATGAAATTGTTGAGTCTTTTGAACGACCCCAGTGATGATATCAGGGATCATGTAAGCCAACTACTGCTTTCTCACTACTCAAACAAATTCAAATGTCCTACAATTTTGAACCACGTAATAAATGATGCCCTCAATAGTATGAAAAGCAAATTCTTTTACAACATCAGCTGTGGCAGAAGCATGTTCAAGTTGATAACCAATATTTTGTTAGCGGAAGAATCAACAGCTAAATTCAAAAGCGTAGAAGATGTTTTTATATTTGCATACAATGAATTGGTAACTGAATATAAATTAAAGACAGATATTGTTAAATCGATAGAAAATGGAAAACAGTTGCATTCATTGATTACTATAATACATGTTGTATTAGAAGTCTGTTACCAAAATTCGTATAAGATTTTATGTTTAGATGAATATTTCGCGGAACTTGTCATGATTTTGGATGTAATATCGAACCAGTTTGCTTGGGAAGATACTGCAACAAGTTCGGACTTCTCCAAAATGAGTGATATGGTCCAAAACATGATTGAGTCATCAGGATGTGATCATGGTGACGAAAAAGATGAAACTAAAATATCCGGATTGCACCAAATTGTGCTCAACTGCTTGTGGCTAAATGTTAAGGTACTTTCATACTAATATTATAAATCTATGTGTTTGTTTGTTGAGTATTTATATATGTTATAATTAACCAAATTCATGAAATTTAGTACAGATAAGTATATTCGATATAAACACTAGTAGTCGGAAGTCGCGCCCTTTTGAGGCTGTGTCGACCTATTCTTATTTTAGACAGTTTCCCTACAATCAGTTGATATTATAAATACACATAGTCTAGTCATAACAGCGTTCCTGAATACCTAATGTAGGTACTAACAGTTACACAGATAAACCTGAAATCAAAAATTAAGCAACTGCAGGCTGTCCACTGCTGGACATAGGCCTCCCCAAAGGCCACAATGACCGGTTGGAAGCGGCCTGCATCCAACGCCTGCCTGCGACCTTCTTCAGGTCATCTAACCATCTGGTCGGTGAGTGTCCGACGCTGCCCTTAACGGTGCGCGTGGTCGCCATTCGAGAACCTTTCTAGTCCATCGACGCGCTATGTGCCCTGCTCACTGCAACTTCAAAGAGCTAATTCGCTATTCTGCATTATTATATTTTTTTAGGTCTCTTGTGATCTGGCATCTCTTCTCATTCAATTTACAAATGACATGGAAGTAATCGATAAATGTTTCAAGATAATCACTCGAGTTTTAGAAACATGTCGTCATAAAGGGGCTATTGAAGCTGCCGGCGCTGCAATTGGTCAGTATCACTGTCTACATCTGTTCTTCATTCTCCATAATTGCGATTAATAATGCAAAATAAACAGCTTATAGGACTACCGAGAACTAAAAGGACTCTTCCTTTACGTTTAGAGTTAGAGAGAGACTGATACTATCACTGACCCTTCGGGAGGTATTGCGAACCTTCGAGAGTGCCCAAACGCGTATCTGGGCTTATATAAATAGCGGATCGTGGCGAAGGGAGTCAGTTTAAGATTTTTTTTAATTCAGTCAATATTTGGTGTTTAAAAAAATTCTTCAGCTTTAAAATTTGTCGTGTTCCATATTGCAGGTCGAGCAATCCAATACTTAACATCTTTACCTGAAGGATCAGCCATACAACAGCTGCCATACTCATTACTAAAGAAGAAACTGAAAGATCTTATATCGGAGGCTGGGGCGATGTCATCTATTACTAGAAGAGGCGCAGGGCTTTCTATAATGGTCCATAGGATAGTTTCCAGTGATATGAAAAAGGGAAAGGTTTGTTCTAAATACTAACTCAAGCGAGGGTCCCGTCTTGCTACAGGGTCTCCTAACTATTCGTTCCCACTTCGCTCTATCATAGATGTCCTATTTGTTCATCCCACAGCTGCTCAGTGCTATTTTTCCTACATAATAAGGATCTTTCTCATAACATGCCCCAACCATCTCAATTTTCCAAAATACTACTTTTGGATAACCTTTTTATTTCAGTAGGTATCTTTTTCATCATGGTTGTCTCATTTCGGGTTACCAAAGTACCACCGCAGTGGTGATTTGGTTCATTAGACTAGCCATCAGATTACTATATTAGATTTAATCATCGCTAGTTACTTAAGTAACTAAGTGAAAGAGCGATGATTAAACACACTTTATCGGTAACTGTTGAAACAGGCCTTTAAACAATAAAATTTTGTTTCAGCCTTTATTCCATTACTTCATGGAAACACTTCTAGAAACTTGTGATAAAGTCGACGACCTCTCTGAATGTGAAGAATCTAACATAGACAATCAGAAGGACCTGCCGCAAGCAATCTACATCCATTTCCTGACAAGGGTGGTCACAGACAGCAGCCTAGCTTCAGACATGATGTTCTACTCCGCGAAGTTAGCTGCACTGGCGTTTGGTAACTTGAAGAGCCCGCGGTGGCAGATCAGGTAATTAAACAGGCATATTATCTTTTTAAAAATAAAAGCCAACCTCAGGAATTTCTAATTTTTTTTTTACGATGGCATAGATTTAAAGTCGGAGTACGAAAAATAAGGTTGAATAAAGTTAATGACCATATTCGTCATAACATAAATATATTAATAATATTTTGGTTTAACTAAGCGGATAACTGCATATTCTACGGTGCGGCTAAGTTCGGGTGTCTATGTCTATAGGCTACGCGCGTCAATCTTAAGCGATTTTGTATCATTGATTGCCAACATAGTTGTGTAAAAGATGCATGTCATGTCATCCCAAACATTCTTCTATGTGTAACTTGTCAATCAATGCCAATATTACCCAATGTATTTTAGACTACGTAGTCATTTTAAGAATCGGTCGTTATTCGACTAAACCGTTTCAATGTAGTCTCTCTATATTTCAGAAACGCAGCTCTGCAGCTTTATGGGGCTCTCGTTCCCAAACTGATTGGTCAGAAGAAGGCCTCTGGGTCTGATGACGAAACTGTGGCAACCGTCGCTTGTGACGAATTCAGAACACATTCGCCAGCTTTATGGACACATATCACACAGTCGCTGACGGCTTCCTGCATTACAAAAGAAGACCAAGCCCATTCTGACCTAGTACCTATACTGAATATTTTAGCAAACATTGCAAGACGATACAACTTTTCTTTCAATGCTATGGAACAAAAATCAACCGATTCTACTCTATTGAACAGTTTAATTCTATTACTGAATAGTCCCCTGTATACTATTAGAAGATTAACAGCTAAATGCATCTTCAATATATTTGTATTTAAAGATGTCTATGACATTATTTTAAACAATGATGTAACGTCTGAAAACTTTCTGCATGGGATCCTTCTCCTAATAACAATATATCACAAAAAACAATGTAAAAGTTACCAGTTACACATTAAACAAAATAAAAATAATTTTGTTAAGCTGAAAGCAAAATTTGAAAGTATTTTATGTAGTCGTGAACATTCATATCTGTGCAGGCAACATTTTGAAGAAATATTTGATGACAACAATTTAAATATTGATGATTTCTATAGTACTCTTAAAGAAACTAAGGATAATGCACATAGGCCTGGTGTTCACTTATGGGCTGACAAAAGAGTCGAAAAAATTGTGTTGAATTTGTCGTGGTCAAAAATATCAGAGATTTTGGAGACACTTTTCAGCTACCATTGTGATAATTATGGATTATTTATTTTAAGAAAACTAAAATCCAATGAGGTAATATCAAAAGAAATTCTATTGAACATATCAGGCCAGTTACTAAATTTTAGTCAAAAGTATAACAGTACAATAATCTGGGAAATACTGTATGCAATATCTCTAAAGGAAAAACTGGAAAATGTTGATTTAAAGATGATATTAAGGCATGTGAACAGAAATTATGTTCCATATAAACTTCGCTTTGCAGTACCCTTTACTGTTAGAGTTTCCACGGATGTAAATGATCTGAAAGAGTTGTCTGAAATCGTACTTAATTTGAGTAATCCAGAGAGTACTGACACTGATATGAGGTACATTGCAGCATTGGCTAATAACCAAATGGCATTCAATTTCGAAATATTACCAGACATTATCAAAATAAATGCAATCATTACTTCGGTAATCCTTCTACAAGATGAGGATGAAGATATAAGAAGTCTAAGCGTGCAATTCTATAGGAATATCAAAGGAGGCAATTTAATGAATCCATATATTTGTTTACGAAAAATACTAAATAATGAATTTCTTGATAATATTCTGACAAAGCCTAAGGAAAGCACAAAATCTTTTTGTGATAAATTGAGCAGGATATTTGAAATTAAACATTATATTGACGAAGATAATCCATTCGCAAATGACTCTAAAAACATTTACTGTGAAGTGCAAGTTATAAGACAATTCATAGAAAAACTTGGGTGTTCATAATTTTTTTATTTCAAATAACTTTGTTTTATTTAGTTAATTTATTTCTTACATGATATTGGAAATGTTATGAAGCATGTGATGTGCTTGTGCATTTAGTTGATTGTAGGCACATGCAACCTTTGTTTACAAGCTGCATTTTATACCACATCTACATTTAACATTGTGATAAAAAATTGGACAATGTAAAAAAAAAATGAAAATTGCGTTCAAAGACAGAAAAGTACAAATGTATGTATGTTATGCATAGCACTTTTGACCTGAAGTTCAATGATTGAAGTAAGACATAAAAACATCATATAATTAGATCAGAGTTCACCAAAATCTGTTTAAATTTAATAAACAACCATTAACATTTTAGAAAACAGTTTAATCATTTTATTTAACTGTCATTTTAGATGCAAACAGTTATTTTGTTAGTCTTAGAAAGAAAAAGAAAGTTTTTTTTATTTTCCAATAAAAAGCTTGCTTCATAAAATATCCAAACACATACATAATTGTTTATAAATAAAAGAATATCATGACTATAGCAAGTATCACAGCTAGAGTGAGTCATTCATCATAATAGTATTTAGGTGGAGGAGTAGTATCATCAATTTGTATTGAGACAATATGTCGCCCCGGTACCATCACCAGTCCTAGTGCTCTGGGTTCTTCGGTCTCCCCTCCACTATTTTTGAGGTATTCTGAACAGGCTCCTAAAATAAAAAAAAAATCATTTATTGCATGTATACTATAGTTGACTGTCTTGATATGGTACCCTAATAAAATGATTTAGTTTTCCATTATCCAGATCAATGAAATTAGATTATTTTGACTTGATCATCAGGCAGGTAATTGTAGCTTGAATAGTCATCCAACATTTACATTTTTGCAATGATGATATTATATTAGATTAGAAAATGACGGGTCCACAATACATTGCTATGAATAATGACAGTTATTTAACTTTTGGCAAAAAATTTAGATCTAAGGTGACAAAATGCGAAACAGTAAAGGGAAAACAATATAACTATGCATTTATGCAGGCTCTCAGCTTCAGAGTAATATAGTTTGATAAGAAAAAGGAAAATGTTAGGATGAAGATGATTGTCAATAAAAACAGCTATATCATAGCACGCTTCTCGTACTTATAGCTTCTATCAATCAAAGGAGCGATATGGATTATAAAATAAAAATGAACTTACCCAAAATAACATTAGCATCTCTATCAGTACAAAGAAAAACTCCAATCAGCACGCGACCATCAGTCATTTCGATCCTAAAGTTCATATTGAGCCATTTTCTAAGCTTCACCTTACCGTCAATGAGATCCACATCCTGAAAGATTCACAATCTTTAGGTAGGAACTAAGTTGGGGAGTGAGTGCCGAATTTCATGATAATATTGATGAAATAAATATACCTTTTGTAATTCATTCGGCTGGTTTGGGAGGACATTGTCAGCCATTTTGCCTATAAATTGTCGCTAACTAAAACTATACCTATGTCTTTATTAATTTAATTGTTTTGAATTATATAAATTAAATTAAATATTCCTTGATCTCCAACTTTTTGAAAACGCTCGCTTTATTTACAATATTTGACATTTTGACTTTAGTTTCTGAGTTTCTGACACCTAACTCCTAACTTTTGACTTTGATAGAACTATTTTCCCGTTAACGTCAAGTCAATGCCATTGATTCGATTGTCAAATGTCATTTTCATCTGTTTTATTTTATTCCATTTCATTGTCATGCATGGATGGTGTTATTTGGAAAATATTTTGATTTTGCTCTATCGGGAAATAAAATAAAGTAACAACAATTTTATTTGTAAAACCAACGTTTACATCAGAATAATAATAACGCGAAATGAGTGATAGTAATTTTATGAAAACTTTCAAGTATTACAGGGCACGTGTACCGCCCCCATCGCTTTCAGAAGTTATCGATGTTGATAACGTTAATTTTTTAGATAAAGTAGGTATAAATATTTTAAATATATGTGAAAAACAAATACCTATCCTATTTTGAATAATTTTTACAAGATTTTCATAAAACAATAGAATGAGAGTATTATCACACTTTTATGAAGCTTATGTCTAGCAGTGTTATCTTGCGAATAACTACGGTCTGCTGAGAGTTGTGCAAATGTGACACTTTTTTGTTCGGTTCCAATGATAGTCTTTGTTGTAAGCATGTCCCTTAAGAGTCGCTCTATATTAAGGAATTCAGGTACGGAAAAGAAAGCATAGGTACAGCATGGTTGCATTAACTTGAGACCTGGTTCTTGATTCGATTTTCCTTAACATCATAAACAATACATGTCAAAATCATTCCAGCGAAGTCCTGAGTTAACTTGACGGAGTTATATTTAAATAATAAATATTTATGGCTAAGATTTACTTATATCTTTTTTTGTCATTAAAAATTGATTTTCAAAGTAAATTATATTTAATCTACAGACAACTTATGATATACTTAATACAAATAATCTTTTTATTTTTAGGTAACCAGAATATCTCTTGAAAATGTGATACCAGATGAAAGACTGGAATTATTGGGTTTAAATGAGTTTCCTCACTGGCAGATGTTCTCAATCAAAGAACACCTAGGCTTAATTTTAATTAGAAACCCTTTTACATCCCTTGGTCAGAGGTACTGGATATGCAAATGTTTAGAGGAATATCCTAGAAAACCGAATAAAACTAATATTGACATAGAAGTATTGTTAGAAGATTGGTGGAAGGCCTGCTATGAAGGAGATAGATGCAACAAGGTGCTGCTGAAAAAACTTAGATGGTCTACTCTGGGATATCACCACAACTGGGATACCAAAGTAAAATGTTAATATTGTTTTATGTACTTAACATTAACACCATTAATGAGATTGAGATAATTACTGTAAAATACAATACTAGTATAATATCCTGTATAAAAGTAATTTTGTTTGTGTTTGTTATGCTTTCACACCCTATCTACTGTACCAATCTTCCTGAAATTTCGCATACACTGTCCAGTCCACTGTACAGATAGTATCTTTCATCCCGGGAAAGAGCACTTTTCCCGTGGGAAATTGACTCGGTCGAAAGCTAGTACAAAATATAAACAGGTTTAAACCGTCTCTGAAGATGTTCAAAATTTGAAAACTTAGTCCATGATGTCCACTCCAGTCCATCTTTTTTAGGTTTTCTGTTTAATTATTCTGTTTAATGTTTTTGTTATTATTTCAGGAGTACAGTGACACCAATCGGAGTGTCTTTCCCAGCGATCTATCAGAGCTATGTGACGTAGTGGCTACATACTTGGGCTATGCAGACTTCCGTGCCGAGGCAGCAATAATCAACTACTACCATATGAACTCTACTTTGTCTGCACATACTGACCATTCAGAGGTTAATTTAGAAGCACCCCTGTTTTCATTTAGGTAAGTTTGTGAATTGTTTGGGCTCTTTGTTTGAGATATTATTACTTTTATAAAAACCTGTAGCCTGCAGACCCGTGGGTCTACAGGCAAACGCTTTAAGTACTGAATCACATAAGCAAGAAGCAGTTTGAAAATCCTTCGTTTTGTCTAGGACGTTAATCACAAATGCAGTTATAGAAAAAAAAAATTGTTGCAGTTTCGGCCAGTCAGCAATATTTTTGATCGGTGGTCAAGATAAGACGATAGAGCCTTCAGCAGTATTACTACAAAGTGGGGACATCTTAGTGATGTCCAAAGAGGCTAGACTATGCTACCATGCAGTACCCAAGATTATACCAGCGCGATCTTCCCCATGGAATGATAATATTGAAGATATTTCCACAAAAGTTATCCCTAAATTTAAATATAATGATGAAAATGAACACAATGATAATTTAAATAGAAATAATGTCGAAAGTTGGACCGTTTTCGATAATTATGTACAAGAATCAAGAATAAACATGAATGTAAGACAAGTATTAAATGAAACACAGAGTGGTTTAAGTTAAATTGTTATACAAATGTGTTTTTTAATAAATAAAAACTTAAATTATTATATTGTTACTTGAATCGTTATTTAATTCCATATATAATAATTTCCTTAGTGATTGGGTTCTTGTATGGCAAAGTTTGTCCTTTAGGTTGTTCTGTTATCACTGGAAAAATATTTAAATTAGAAAATGATTTAACAAAGGCAATTGTTCTTTTATAAAACAAATGACATCTAAACCACTAATAAGGGCAAAGCCCCCGCCCAAGCCGCATATCTTGATTAAGATGTAACTAGCAGTTTGTAAGTTAAGGCTTGAAGAATTAGGGGCGTGTAGAGTTTGGTGCTCAGCTCTACATGAGATCTGATATGCGAGGCATGTAGATCCCGATTACCAACATTTTACATGAAATTGTGTTTTGGTGGGATTATATTTTAAGACCGGCTGCCTGCCTTACGTCAACTCTTGTCATGATGAAGATTGCCGCTCGTATACCAACTGAATGGCCACCAAGAGGCGACCCCCTCTGTCAAATGTATATTTTGATCGGTCGTACGGCTTGTACTTGTGTGTGTGATTTTTTTTGCTTGTGTTGGATAATTTTGCCAAGTGTCTGCGTAGCGATGTGTTCGACTAATGCATTAGTGCGTGTTTTCTCACTCTGCGTGCAGAATGTGGCAGACTTATTCTCGTAGAAATAAGTGCGCGTGCAGTCTCCAGTTAAATAAATAAATAAATAAATATATAGGGACAAATCACACAGATTGAGTTAGCCCCAAAGTAAGTTCGAGACTTGTGTTATGGGATACTAACTCAACGATACTATATTTTATAACAAATACATATATAGATAAACATCCAAGACCCAGGCCAATCGGAAAAAGATCATTTTTCATCTTGACCTGACCGGGGATCGAACCCGGGACCTTTTGAGTAGCGGTCAGGCATGTTAACCATTACGCCACGGAGGTAGTTGGTTGAATACTCTAACCCCCGTGTTAAAAAAAGGTTGGTTAAGCCCATGTTAGCTAAAATGTGTTGCGTCTCTTTCTTTCACGTGAAGTGTCAGGTAAGAGAAAAAGAGGCAAAACATATTTTAGTTAAAATGGGCTTAACAAGGTTTCTTAATACGGGGGTAAGTATTTATACTCGTATGACGCAGATTCAGTACCTAAGTGAAACCCTCACCTTTGACATTTTGTTCCTGAACTAAGCCTTCTCGGCTCTTGTGAAGGTCACAGAGCCCCCAAAAGCATTTGACGTAGCTGTCAGCATAGCACTGATACTCTCCTTGCGGGGCGAACAAAGCGAGCCTTTTGCCAGCCGGCCTGTAGCAGCTACCGCATTCAGAATCCTTTACTACCATTCTTATTAACACAATAATTTGGCTTCCATGGATTTAGCAAGCATTAAACTGAGGATTTTTTAATTTTAGTGGTCTCAAAATAAAATTTGTCACTTTGACGATTTCATGTTTCTGTAAATCTATTTTTTTTGCCTCGCGAATAGGTGTCGTTGAAAAGGTTTGTTATCTATTAAGTAACTATGTGCCATCAACTATTCTTTAAAATTATAGTTTGTTTTGTTTTTGATCATCCATATCCGGATCTGGATGTCGTAAAAGGCAACGAAGGCAAGGGAAAACAGGAAGTCTGAAATTACTTGTGTTTGTCTCTTAGTTATGCGGCATTTACTATCAGCAAAAGCATTTTCAAGAAGGTTTGTCGTCAGGCAGGCGGTCGATCGTTCAAAATAACATTTAATTTCAGCACCATGTCTTATGAAAATATCTTTAAAAATTTAAAAATAATAGGTAAGCAGTTAAAAAGTAGCATTATTTTAAAAATGTTGAAAATCCGTCAAGGACCAAAATTGCCACTTAATTTTCCTTTAGATAAGTATTTTAATAGATTCGGCATTATGTTTATGTACGAGTACCCTGCATACAACCATCTTGGGTACCTACCTAAGTTTAGAGATACTTACCAGGAATGGACAGGGAATTACCTTGTTTCTACTTTTGGTATACCAGTAGAAACAAAGTAAGGTCTTTTACAACGACTATAGGTAATCTCGCCGTTTTTGAAGCTTTTCAAAAAAATATAATCCCCAGCTATTCTGAAACGAGTTCTTTTGTGTCCATTGCTCCAATAGTTTGTTAGGTATTCGCGATATTAGCCGGCTCGGAGCCTTTGCAATATTTTATAGGTCACAGCAACTCAACATTCATCTACGTCGGGATGAAAGCCTATTGGCTTCAATACCCTTTGTATCGAGTGTAGGCATTCATAGGGAGATCGGGAGGGACTGAGAATGACTATCGCAGAGTACACTTCAAGCCACTTTTTTTGCTTGCTAATTTTTGAGTCTGGATAGCCTTGGATACGTGATCTGACGGATTTATCATCAAGTATTCAGTATAGGTCACTTTTGTAGTTTTGAACAGATTGCTTGCACTTAGATTAGGTATATATTTATCATTACTCAATGGTAGGCATAAAAAAAGATTGGGATATAAAAAGTAGCTTCCAATATCAGTTACCTACATAGGTATTTACCAATGGTAGAGAACAGCTTACAGTGGGTAAGAAAGAACCACTGACTTTATCGTACAAAATATTAAGGGGACTGAGATTCCTGGAACCAGTACCGCCAAATTAGGACCATGATTAACAAGCGTATCCTGGTCTGAAGCGTAGGCTGAAGATGCAACCAGGAAACTACTCAGACGAATAAGGAGAAAAAGAGTTCCCTGGAATAGCGACGCCATAGGTAAAGGCTCATTTAGTAGCACTTAGCTTTCCACATAAAATAGGTAGAAGTGAACAGATGATCTGAAAGTCTGAAGTAATGTCTCGAAAACATAGACGTACTTATATAGCCATCGATAAAATATCTAATATTTTATCGATGTTATAGCAGATCGATCTCTCGTCGCGAACTGTATCATTTGGTTATCGGTGCTACGGACACAAGAGTAGATAAGGAAATAGAGGTAAAAAATCACACGGAAGTATCACGCCGGAGGCACAAGAGTCTATCTCGCGAGCACAAGTAGAGAAACCGGCTGAGCCACGTCCGCCAGTGAATGATGTGTATGTAACAGCGCACTTTTACGAACCTCTTTTACCTTATCTACTCATGTCCTACCGGCTCCGCTTACCGGAAGTCGAGACGACAAAGCGCACGATCCAGCCATTTGCTCAATGGAAATGCCATTTGGCATTTCGATTGAAAAACGATGATTATCCAAGACGCGGGTGCGCTGCAGCTTTATGGATGTGATCGATGGGGAGTGCAGTTCAGTTTTACGGGCGTTTTTATGACGGCTTTAAAGTTGCGTTTGTGGAATTTAAAAGTCGATTTGATGATAATTAGATTTAAATTTTATTCTAGATACTTAGGTAGAAACTTAATCAGACTCATGACCTGTTCAGTTACTTTTAATCCTAATCACACAATTTTTTTCAAGCCTCTTCTTTGACCATAGCAGGTACCTGCTTCCTGTGCTATTGCGACTACATTTTGTGGGCTGGTAAAAAATAACTTTATTATTTTCTGATCATCAAAGGTACTTTAAGCTCTGTTGTATCTTTTAGATATTTTCTTTAAAAAATCCGATCCAAACATTTTTATGATTAAGTATAATAAAGGATTATGAATGGTACAATACAGTATTTACTTAATTCCTTGTTTTAAAATTATAAATGGCCTTTCCTAATTGATACCTATACTTATGAAACATTCTGTACAGTAGGTACAGGTTGCGTCTGGTCCACTTCGCTGTGAATAACTAGGCTCTGGGGATGTCGTATGCATGTTTCCGCTCAGTTAGATTTGCCTTGTCGTGTGCCTTCGGCTATACCTTGTAATCTGTGCTAGTAATATTGCAAATGAGGCTTTTACATGTGACGTATTTCACATCGGCATAAGAATTCGGCTACCAGGTTCCCCAAGCAAGCAAGTCAAATCATACGGTGGCATGGTTATTATAATTTTCAATAATATTATAATTTTCAATACTAGCAATACTCCTGGTAAACTGAGATCGTTAATATTATATTTACTAGGGTATACCTCTAGTTATAGCTAGTTAGACTAGACCTTGTTTAGCACAGGCAACCGCGGCAACAAGAGTTCACTAACACGCATTGCTCATTTCTTTTCATGGGGTACTAAAAGAAAAATAAAATTTGGCATTATTTTCATGATCGACCTGGCGATAACCTTTATAAGTGCTGTTATTGCTGGAATCTGCTTTTAGAAGGACAGAGGTAGAAATAATTTGAGATCTCTTTTATTCCCATTGTCGCCTCTGACAACCACGAAGAGACGGAATGATTAACGCGAATAGCTTTTTCATTTTGAACTGTCTCCTTTAAAAATACAACAAGACCTAATCAGGAGCCATGATCAGGAATTACTAGACTTGGAGACGTCTATTATCTATCTATACCAGTAGTAACTACCTATCCCATAGAATAGATAATAGTCCCATACGTCGTTATTTTTTGATGTCCAATTTACTGAGTACAAATACGGCACCGCTAGTTTTACTCTTCTATTAGTGCGTAGGTAGAACAACAAGACTGCAATAGCTATTGGAATCCCACCTTAAGTAACAAGTATTTTATATGTCTTTTCACTGTGTAGTTAACTACAAATTAAATAGTCTCAGCATAGATGTACCTATGATGATGAGACCCATATGTAGTTAGAAAAATTAACAAGCTACAAAAAAATACAAAATTGTTTTATGGCAAGAAAAAAAAACACATGTGATACTTGAAATTTAAACCAAACAACCCATTACATAACTGGAAATTTTATCACAACTAGTGATTGCAATAAAATAAAATAAAAAATCTGGTATAGTATGCCTAGCCTGACTGACAATTCAATTAAATGATCTCGATTAGTAATGGACTTTAGCCAATGTGTTGAAAGAATCGAAGCCTGGCTGTGACTACAGGAATCGCAAGAAAAAGGAGCACATACCATTTATCTACTATTTTATCCTAGTTTTACAAAAGATCATTTTTCTTCTGGGTTCGGGTTAAGTATCAAAATATCTAACACATAATTGAATGTACCTAAGCGTGCTGCGTGCGTATCTGCCTGCCTTTGTGTGCGAAAGTGTGCGAACAAATATTGACGCATTGTCTGGTCACCATTGTTATCAATTTAGCAGATTTGTAATGGTTTGATGGAAAATACAATATCATTTTAATCATAGCTCCCATGAAATTCTCGGCACTCTTCTTCCTTATAAAATAAATCCAAAGAGTTATAGGTGAGTTTTCCGAATAAACGTGTTTTCATTATCTATATGTATCATTGTGAAAGTTACTTAGCTACTTAGAAAGTGTTGGTAAGATATTTTTTTCTGTTTGTCAGTTGTGTTTGCTATAGTTTATGATGTAAATACTTGAACGATACCCTTACGTACCAGAACGTACAATAACTATTATAAATAATTCACCGTCGCCTATTCTCAGCTAGTATGATCGTCTCCACCGCACCACCTTTGTATGTAAAATGTGCACAACATTCGTCGTGCCGCAAAAAGGCATCTCTCTTTTATTGACATTAAATGGTCGATATAAATTCCGCTGGCGGATTACGAGATTTATTGGCTTCAAAATTAAAGGAGACCGATTTCAATGGCGACGGTTGACAGCCTTCGTTTATGGCTGAAAGGATAGGATGTAAAAAGGAAGCAATTGCTAAAACCCTTATTGAAAAAGTTGTCTTTTTAATGGCGCGCGCCGCGGCCTTGTATTGTGGGCGGCGATCCTGCTTATTTATTTCATCTCTGAACTGGGACTACTAGTTTTTTGTATGACTGAATAGCCAGCAAGAGTAAGTTAGTGAAGGATACCTTCATTTAAAAATATCTTCTAAAAGTTTTTTTTCTTGTAAATTTAAGTTGCCATTGGCATCATTTACTTTACGAGACTATTTATAAAAGCCTATCTACATCGACTACCTTCTTTACTAGTCAACCATAATATAGGTACATAACAAAGAATAGTCCCATAGTATACATATCTAAAATGATTATTGTTTGTTGATGGTTTGGATTTGAAGCATTATCGGCCCGTTTATCAAAGTAAACTAATAATATTGAATCTATTAAACAAACATTAATTTATTGCTTACACATTTTGCGGTGACGCTCAATACTATTACTACGCCACTAATCGGAAATGATGCTTATATTGAATCAAATGAAACATAAAGGAAACATTATATCATGTTATTAGGATTCAGTATATAAAACCCCAGTTAAAACTTCAGTGATATATTAAAACTTCAGTGATAAAACCCTATACCCTTAATGTCTATGTTGTCTATCCGTTTGTCTGTCAGTAAACTGTATCTCATTAAACATATACTTAAATAGTCGTCTTGAAATTTTCAAGATTATGTAGTTAATATTTTATAAAAGGAAATAAAATAAAAAATAACGGTATTGTAGTGATTTTCAAACAAAAAAATATTTGTACTTACTCGTGTTGGTATATAGTCTTGTCCTTGTCGGTACTATTTGGTTATCCTTTGACCAGAAAATGGTTACTGGTATGCATGGTCCGTGCCACCTACACCAACCTATACGAAATGATGATCTTAGATTAATATATGATGACGATATTTAAAAAGAAAGTGCAATAAAGTACACCTAAATACATACATTACATACATATCATCACGCCTGTCTCCCGTAGGGGTAGGCGGAGACTACACGTTTCCATTGGCTACGATCCTTACATATCCTTCTTCGCTTCCTCCACACTCGTCACTCTCGTCATACACGCTCTCCGATTTCGGGTACTCCTAATGTCTCTCTTTTTCAAAGCGGTTTAAAGTTTAAATAATTAAATAAATACAATTATCAGTCCTGTCCTGTGCTCACCATGAACCACATCATCTGTGCTACATGAGAACCCAGTCCATGAATCCGACTCACGTTTGGCCAGGTTTAAATGTCGTAAATGTTTAGGAATATATAATTAAGAAAATTAAGTGCAACAGTTGTCAAAAACATTTGTTTAAACATTAGATTAAATTAAAATGTCGCATTAAGTACATGAAGGTATGAAGCACCCTAAATCCTGTAATATCATCTATCACGCAAAGTTTAGAAAAGCTATAATGAAAGAGGCGAGAGGAAACGGCTAGAAATTATAGTCTTCTAGTCAACAAAACCGATATACGAGTACATCGTACTCAATAACGTTACTAACAGGAAAATTTAATTTTAACGTATTACGATTCTGATAAGCTGTGCTACTTGTCCCAGTACTTCCAGTTAATCAATCTAGATTACGCGCCCTGAAAGCCTTTGTTACCGTATTCCTTTTGCAGTGCGCGTACCGCATTTATTATTCAGGGAACTAGGAGAAACTTCTTTCACGGAGGATATAGGCGTCGTGAACCCTGCCCTTCACGCACTTTTGTGAGATAAATAGGTTTCGGTGGATGTGCTGACCTTGAAGTGTAGCCTCAAAGAACACTGGAAGTGTAGCAAAAATTGTAGAGTAGTAAATATCATAGTAGTACGTGGCGTACTCCGTGTCGTAATGGTTAACATGCGTGTCCTCTACTCAAGAGATCCTTGGTTCGATCCCGGTGACATCAAGATGAAAAATGTTGGATGATTATCTGTAAATGTATTTGTTGGTGGGGAGGTAGCTTAGAACAAGGAGAAAGGTAGCTTAGAATCAGGAGAAGGGTATCTTTCATACGAGAAGCACTGTGCCCGAAGGAAGTTCACCGGGGCGTAGCCGCGGGCAAAAGTTAGTTTGTTATAAAATAAGGTATCGTTGAGTTAGTATCCCATAACACAAATCTCGAACTTACTTTGGGGCTAACTCAATCTGTATGATTTGTCCGTATATATTAGTTTATATAAACCAATATAATCTTACCCGTTACCAACACGTCGCTGCCCAATATTGCCAAATTGGAATTCGCAAACTATTTCATATAAAGGGTGGCCGGTTGAAACTTCAGCAATGGAAATCACCTGTACATTAATTGCGAAATTTGCGATCGCAGCATTCCAGCTAGCAATAATGGGACAGGCGGTATACAGCGTGTTTGCGATCCGCCACAAAGTACAAAGGGTGTTTGTAAGCAGCCTTATTGCAGCGAAATTGATGCGTTCTCGGTCTTGCGGTGTTGGCGATGGCCTGGCGTGCCCGAAAATGGAAATAGGGCTGGTAAAAATTGTTTCAAAGAATTTTCAATATTTTTAGTTAAGACTTTGTTACAAATCTCTACATTTTTGGTATAAAGTGGCCTACACATTTGGCTTAGATTAGAAAATATCTAATTAATAACTTTTGAATTTATTTATTCATTTGAAACTTATCGTCTACAAGTCAATAATACATAAACAACTGGACTTAACGAGAAAAGCCTTCTCTATCAGTCAACCAAAAGGAGCAACCAAATATTAGTGATTATAGGTCTTATCGCTAACTATTTTGTAGTAAGTATTTTGTATAGAATCCTAAGTTACTTAACAACTAATAGTGGAGCTTTAATAATTTCTTCTTCTGACTTCTTACTATAAATGCGGTCGTAGTTTGCAAAAGCCATAGGTAGAGTCAGAGGTTGCCCTAAATTTATGTTCGCCATGTTTTGTATACGCATTAAAGATTGGAATTGGAATTAACATTAATTCATAGTAGAAATTAAGATGCTTAATGGTTGAAAATTATCAAAATTCCGGTTACATTTTAACGGTTTCCTAAAAAAATCGCGATGTCTCCCTTTTATTCCCCTAAATGAGGTACTAATCACTGCATAGTATAAAACAAAGTCGCTTTCTCTGTCCCTATGTTTCATTGTATGCTTAAATCTTTAAAACTATGCAATGGATTTGGATGCGGTTTTTTTTAATAGATAGAGTGATTCAAGAGGAAGGTTTTTATGCCCATGCGAAGCCGGGGTGGGTAACTAGTTTAGATATATATTAGATACGGTAGACGGTAGCAGATTAGTTATTATATTGATGATTTTTAAAGTGACAACCCTATGCATCTTGCTGGTCGGAGGCTGCCGCCCAAGGTTCAATCACCTAGACGTTAATTGAATGAGCATAAACTATTCATAGTAAATGAATGGCGCTTACAATTAATTGGTGTTCTGTTTTGAATACGTCGCCGATTGACAGTAATTAGAGGATGGCGGATTGTGCCATTTTAATAGCTCTGAAGATTTAGCTGTTATTTAAGTGAGAATAGACTGGTAGTCATTCATTAATGTAGTTTGGTTGTAGTTTTAAAATGAGCTACTCATTTTTAGTCTATCGTAAAATGGATACCGCTATTTGTATTCCCGTGGGTTTCAACAAGATTTCTCCACTCTATGGTGGCTCTTGTTGTAAAAGACGACTGAAGGATAAAGTCAAAGACAACCTAGCCTCTTAGACTAATATCAAAAATAACGTGAATAAAAAAATCAGGCTCTGCTTCTGATATGGTTTTTTAATAACCACAACATTGCAGCCGGGACGTTGCTTGGTCCCGACTGGTACACTGTTGTCTTCGAGGACTTAGGTGTTTCTTTATTATCAGACATCACAGACAATGCCAAATTATAAGCAGCAATTTAAAAGTATGCTTTAAGTGGGAATCGAATCTACGATCATCGGCTCTTCAGGGAATCACTGGAGTAAATAGATTTGATTAAGTAGGTTAGGTATTAGTAGTATTTAAATTAGCACTCGTTGACCAGCCATTCATTTCGTTTCTATTCGGAGCCCACAGTGCACAGTGTCGGCTACTACCAGATTTAATACATTTACAATAATGCAGCCTAAACACAAATCGGGCTCGAATGACAGGTTAATTAATTTGATATATTGGATGGAAATATACGCCACAATATTGATTTCTCATTTGAATGTACTATAACAGCGAGAGTTCCTTAGCAGCAGTTTTTTGTAACTCTTACGGCAGTATATTAGGCTGAACATTTAACTGCAGATTAATAACCAGTTTTAGTAGAAACCATAGTGTATCTTATACCTAATAAACTGTTTAAATTATGTGTTGTGTTGGGAAAAACAGTTTTTGGTCAAGTCTCTACATCCATCAGTCAACCAGACAGAAGTATTTTACGTACTGATAGACGGACGGATACTAGAGCAATGAATGGATCAGTAATTTTACTCACTTATGAAAATCTTAAAAAGACAACTGTCTTTCACTTTTGAGGTGAGAATGACCATTGGCCATGACAATATCAAATCATTGCGGAGAAGCGGCATACCACCAAGCTGAAAGTTTAAAAGTAAGTTGTAAAATCTAAAGAGTAGATATATAAAATTAAGTTTGAAAGAAAACTAGAAAAAAAAAATTCAAATCATAAAAAATTTACACAAAACAAATGTGAAGAATTTAGTCTTATTTGAATAGCAACGATTTAGGAGTTTAAATTAAGATGCACCATTAGCAAAGAAAATATAGACTCCATTAGAGCTTTAGTTTCGGTTACAGTCTTAGGCTCGTACCTACTACTGAAGTGTGCACGGTATCATCAAAATTGGATTGTTCTTTTGTTTTTGCTGCAATAGGCTCGGCCGTTGGTAGACAGTACCTGCAAAGGGCTTTGACAAGTGTCGTTTATAAATCTTTGCAAGATTGTACTATTTAGGTATATTTTAGTCAGCTTATTAATAATCAGCCACCCTATCCAACGTTTAATAAATCTTTATGAAACGAAAATTAAACATTGTTGGCAAAATATTAGAAGCTAAAAAAAAAATAAAGTGTAAGAGATGATTAAACTATGGTTCAAATGTGAAGTGAAAAATGCAATAACAATTAAATATTGCTTTAATTGTCTCTCTTTCTCCTTCTTTATTTGAATTTATGACAAATAACTGATTTTATACATTATTAAGAAAGGCTTTGTCCTCACAAAAATAATACCTACACCAGGGAAAATCGCTAAGAAGAAAGGTCATAGAAATGTATATTGATTTAATAACCACAACTTCAATTCGACATCGTTCACGGGTTCGGAGTAGGGGTCCTGGGAATATTGGGACATTGACTGACTGGCCGTACCTAATTGCGACAGCTCATCGATCAAGATAACGACGGCTTTTAAACTTTAGGTCAAATTTAGCGAAAAAATTAAAATCCCATTTGTTCTTGAACAAAAATATCCTCCAATTTAATTTCAAAGTCGAGTAGCGCAACTCTTAAAATTAGAAACTGCGCTCTTGCCTAACTCCATCTTCTGTCAGTCTATTTACATCAAGATTCAAAATGCTTTATTTGTTGAACATGTTATAGTAACATACACATAAATGCAGTGTCGATGTTAGGCAAAACGAAACAGATTAACATGTTCGGCCAGGACATCCTGATATGATCTTCTTCTTAGTCGGTACACTCTTGCCAGAGTTGTGGTCATCATTGCGAATCACGGTGAGTGATGTTCCTTGTGATACAGCGGCATTCTTCGCGGACTGCAGCTTTCAGCGTACATGTACATGATGTGATACGACTTCCTTTTTTTACTGTTCTAATCTTCGATCTCTATATTCATATAACTAATCTGTATATATTCTCCAGCCTACGAATGTAACCCCACCTCTGTTTCCGGGCCACATTCGGAAAAATGCTAGAATGATGATGATGAAAAAAGCTTGTCATCACCATTATTTTCTGTGATTTACAGCGTCAATCGACCACGCACACTCTGGTGTCAACTTTTTTCAATTTTTTTTTGTTTGTTTTGTTTGTTTTGTTTGGTTTGTTTTTTTTTTTTTCTAAAAAAGCTTGTGATAAAGGTAAAACTAAAATTGCAGCACATTTTCGGGCTACGATCAGGATTCGTCTAACCTGGCGCGGCGCTCCACGAGTGGTTCACTTCAGCGCTCGTCTGGTGAACATTTTAATTGGGATCAATTTTTGAAGCGTCTAGGTTCGCATGCCTAGCACCTAGCACGTACAAATAAGCCCGTCTGAGTATTTATCTAAAAGCAATATGGATTTTTGGCAGTTAAAATTCCCAATTCCATAAGTATAAGGATTTAAAGTGGCTAGTATAGCATAATTTGTGTTTTTTTAATCTTTAATATAAATAAATTAAAACGTAATTAATGTTATACGATTGTTTGTTTTTAAACATCGATTATGTTTAGATGATCATCACTTTTAAAATCAACATTTAAAAACAATTGTGTAGGTACACATATTTTGACTCAGATGTAGAGTTGGTGAAGCAGCTTCACTGAAGCTAGGTCTTGTATAAAGTTTGCTCTACATATCATTAATTTCTCATTCTATTACAACATTGCTTATTTACCAATGAAGTTCGAATCGCGCGCGGTCACGCAATTTTTTTTTAATCTATGTTATTTACCTATTAATGTTTGTAAGGTTTAAAAGCGTGAAAGGAATCATTAAGTAATTCCAAATTATAAATCTCCGACGTGCAATTTCTCTTTGTTGGTAGCAGTAGTTGTGTCTCTAACGACGTGACGGTGACAGACCATAGAGAAAATGAAGCACTAGCTGTTTGTTTATTTTAATTAGTTCGTCGTTTTCACTTCAGCTACAAACTGCACGCTGTTGGCATCAAAAACAATACATATGTTTCTCGTGAGTCGTGGTTTTGGTACTTTCTTCCATGCTGTGCTTGCTTTGTAATGTAACTGAATATAATATATTATTTTGCTCTATTTCTTTTTCGTCAATAATCAAAATAATTTTATAATTTTTTAGAAGTGAAAAATAGTTTTGATAGCTTCATTAAAAGAAAACTATGGTTTGACAATCAAATCACAGCGTTTGGTTCTTACGAACGTAAAACCTCTTAAATTCATATTAAGCGAGATTATTCTATATTATTCATAAGTCACCCAACATTTTTGTACCAAACTGACAGGAGATGTCAGCGTCACCAGCGCGAGCGGCGATGTCACGAAGTTTAAATGAAATCTGTCCATGTCTGGGTAATTACGAAGGCGGTGTGCGGCGGCCCCCTCAACCGTGTAATGGACTTTTCAAGTATTCGTAACGTGAAAACTTCGCACCGAGTTAAACGCCTCCGACAATGTACTTAACGATGTTTTTAACTACTCCATTCCCAGACTATATTGCACGTTGAATTAATTATTCGCCTGTCAACGTGACCGGCGCGCCCTCTGGTGGCAATTTTGCGCGGGATATAGCGTAAATGAGTGGTGTTACTTTTTAGTGTTCTTGTAATAAGTTGTGCTAGGGGAGTGTTGAGAGGACTGAAGTTTTAACTTTTAATAATAACCTTTATTTAAATTATTTGTAACCTCAACATAATTTTGGGCACATATGAGCCAAACGTATGTAAGTTTAATTGAAGGTACTTAACACCCGGCTTCATTAACCCAAGTAGAGTTTGTTTCCATTGTGAATCATGAGCATTCATATTGCCTTGAAATTTTAAAGTAAATTTATTTATGTAGTACTTTTGCATCGTTTTATATATACATTGGTTCAACTACCTTTTAGTAAGTTAGTCGAGACCCTTAAATCACATGTGTTTTTATCTAGAAAATAACTCGTCAGATTCAAAGATCAGAGCATTAAGTCTCACCAAACCTGCGTCTTGATGGCACTTATCCACACCATTCTACTTCCAATTGGCTGGTTTGGCAATAAGCAATAACCTTATACTGCACCCTTATAGGAAGTGTGGCCAATGGTGCAGATAAAGCTAATGACAGCGAGCGCGAAAATCCTTGGCTTTTATTATATTCGAAAAATTTGGGCTGACGAAAAGTCTACTAACGTGTGTATTCCAGTTTTTCAAAATAGCTTCATAAGTACTTGATTTTTCATTAGAATGTATACTTTTAAAATAAAAGTTGTTCATCGTGACATTAGGTAAAATGAATCTTCAGTGGCACCGCCGACAAGATACCTATGTAAAGAATGCACAGTTTGACTAATTCACCTATTCCTTGAAAAAATTGGCAGACATTGCTCTGAGATATTGCATGTAATAGTTTTAATATGAGTCGCAATGGTAGTACCTATAACGTCATGGTAAGTGGGGAAAATTAAACCATTCATTTGTCATTTATTTCAGCCGCTCCACTGTTGGATATAGGGCTCAGGATCGTTGAAAGCAGACTACAGCAGCGCTTTAATAAATAAATAAAGTAAATATTTGTTTTATATCTAAATTATATTTTAAATTTGCAAACGACTGAGTATAACAACTATGCTAGTTAAATTTGTTCAAGCTAAGCTCTGGTTACCGATGTCACGTCCACTCTACTCCCTGGGGCACCTCCTCCGTCGTCGAATAAATCACACTGATTGCACAAAGATCCTCCGAACCCTCTCATTCCGTTATCGCTGCAATTGTATTCTCCTTTGAACTATCTTAATAACAGAGCACCATTGCAATTTTCTATGCATTGTGTGCAGTCGGCAGCCATACTTTTTTTTCTTATTTTCGAAGTGGGTTTTAATTGAATTGTATCTTAAGGGTCGATACTATCTTAAAACCGGTTAAGTATATTAAAACAACTGCAGCGTTTATTCCAAAATAAGTATATGGTATAGCTGAAGATAAAATCTAAGCATTATGTTTGTTGAAAACAAGATTCCATTATATTTTTCTGATTGAAAATAAAAACTAATTACACGGCTTCTATCAAAGAATGAAAATCATCGCAAGAGCAAGGTGGTATTATACTTTTCTCTTACTTTAATGGCCCACCAAAAAGACAGAGCTGACTGAGTTTGCAGGACACCTATTCCGATAGCTTTCCGAGGTAAAGTTTGTAGATATTATATATTACACATCATATGCGATTATTGTAAGGCTTGCTATTTTTTTAAATCTTTAATGGATTCAAGGCTAACGTGTTTCGACCTAAAATCCATGAATTCACAACACGTGCGTAAATTGGTACTTTTTAATGTCGTTTAATATTCGACCGGATATGAGTGGGAAATGAATCCGCCGTTCGTTTTCGACCGCTCTTCTGAATTATAGCAGGGCACGGCTTTTGATCAGTAAGTATTTAAGAAAATAAGTATGTCGTTTGAAAATAATACTCATACCGATGCTCAATGTTTCATAGAAATATTATTCCATTTTAAGTAACATACAGTTTAATTTCGAATACAAAGTTATTAAAAATATTTAAAAACTTACTTTTGTAGACCATAATCTGAACGATGTATGGAACTATGGACATATAAACATATATTTTGTTATTTATTATTTGAGTGCGGTAAATTTGATAAGTTATACCTATTTTGTTTAAAAATAAATATTGTAACGCGAGCGTTTGCTAAACTACATTTTTAGCATTAAATTAATTTAAAACATTTTAAAAAGTATGTGATTTGAATAAAGACTGTTGAAATTGTTTGCTGAATACAAAAAAATAAAAATTCAATTTTGTCAGTTTTGTTTCTCATATAAATTTCTTAGATCTAATGTATAGAAAACACACAAATCGCGAGAAAGTCTAAGTAAACCACCACATAACTATGAATTTCTACTATTTAAATCAATACATCCCTTTAAAAAGCATTCAAGCACGCCAATTAGATTAACAATCTAGGGTATGCACGTCCTATACTGAAGTAAAATGAAATGTTTTACAGAAGGTAAACTTCAAATACTAATGAGTTACCTTAACACTACTAGCATCACGAGATTTTTTTTATCCGAAAAACTGAAAACTTTAACTTAGTAGGTATGTAGTACTGAAAAACTTTTTTCGGGAAATAACTATTAGTTAAAGTGGAGATTTTGTATATTACAATCCCTATGACTCGTGTTTGAATTTCGCAAAGTAACACCTAAATCAATCAATCAATCAAATTTTATTTTTACTTACAATTTCTCTCTTTTTAGTAAACATATTTTTCTGTTTATTTTATAATGTAACTAGGTAACTCCGATAGGTCTCGGATCAAGTCGACAGTACACATTACTCGCTGTAATGAGCCCAGCAGCCTTTAATCATCGTGAAGGGCTCATAAATCCTAATTACCGGTTTTAATCGAATAAGTGATGCACAATGCGAGAAGTTGAAGTTTTGAGGAAAAAATATGCTTGCATTCATTCCATTCATTGTCTTGTCCCTATTCATTAAACGGAACCTCAGTGTTGAAGACGTGGATGCCCACTAATATCCTGTTTTTATTATCGTCAAATTGCTAACAGTTGTAACCTCTTTTTTCTTCTTTCGACGCGTCTGCATATGAAAAGTGATCTTCATATGTTTGGCAAATGCAATGAGAATAATGTCACAATATAAAACCGGACTCTACTGTTAAGTATTGTGTC
This sequence comes from Apomyelois bistriatella, assembly GCA_947044815.1. Taxonomy (NCBI): domain Eukaryota; kingdom Metazoa; phylum Arthropoda; class Insecta; order Lepidoptera; family Pyralidae; genus Apomyelois; species Apomyelois bistriatella. The sequence goes on from OX345703.1 coordinate 8,542,595, forward strand.
AAAATATTTACTAGGTTTATACTATAAATAGCTTTCGCCCGCAGCTCCGCCCGGGAACCCTCGAGAGCAGTGCTTTTTCTCGGGATGAAAGGTATCCTATGTCCTTTTCAATACTTCTTATTATGTGTATGCAAAATTTCAGGAGATTGGTTCAGTAGATAGGGCATGAAGAGTAACAAACAAACAAATAAATAAACAAACAAATATACAAACTCACTTTTGCATTTATAATATTAGTTGGGATAAAATATTTTTTCTCTTATTCAGTAATCAATCTGTATCTTCCTATGTATTTGGATATCAGCTGCTCTAATCCGCACTCGCTTACTGCACATTGCGTTGGACAAACGCTCCGTGAACGTTTTAAAACGCAGTGCAAGTGGCAAATCTGGTGTAACATCGGCTTAGCGGTCGCTTTATGCGGCTCGAGGGACGAGCGGAAGCGGAAGCGAAAAATTAGGCTTAAGCGTTAAGTTTTCCTAGTCTTATTGATTTTCAAATTCATGTACACAAAAATATACAAGAAAAAACATAGAATATAGAACATTAGTATAAGGGTGCTGCTTATTTCTAAAGAAATCTCTTCCAGCAGACCCAAGAGAGGAAACGAGAAGAAAAGGGTAACAGGCAACTTAGTTTCTTAGTCACTTGCAATTTAATTACAATAAGCACTTGGCGCATTATATGACGTTACAACCTGCACTTGGAAAATTAATACTATAAATACGTCATACCTTTGTTCCCGTTGAGTTACACCATTTTGTCGATGACTTTGTGGTACATAGTATTGTGAGAAAATATTGATTTTGCTCTTTGTTGCTCTATGTTCCTAATATATTTAATTTAATTATTAAAATAAAGGACTGGCTTAAAACCATCAGCTTATTTTATTCAAAAACTGAAATGTCCTGTTACAATAAAACTACTTAGGTACTAATTACATATCTCTATAATAACCAACATTAAACTTAGCTTTAGAAGTTTGCGGAGCTGATCTCCAAAGTAAAATAAATAGTTTCTACTAGTTTCTTCGCTTGTCGCTTCCAACTTAAACTTTATTTAACGACAAGCACTCTGCGCACTATGCCTCGTAGCCGTCCACTGAAATCCCTAACAATAACAAAACATTTTTTTTTGATGGTGCTACCATTTGATGCACAAGACAATTTAATTCATGCAACTCTTTCAGCGATTCGACTGCTTTGAAGAACAATGTACAAACAAATATATTTTAAACGTAGATAATATCATTAAGATATTATAATCATCTATAAACAAAATACTTTACTTGTATTAGTAATATATCTCATGCTTTAGTATTTTCTCGGATTCAACATTATCCTGTAAATAGCTGGTTAAAAATACAAGCATTTGTTTTATTTTTATTTGCTAGGAATGATTCATCTTGGTTTAGAAGATAGAAATACGAGCTGAATCTTCTTCTGTATGTTAAAATATATTTCGGTTGATATGTGTCTAAACCGTAGTCTATACAAAAACTCAAATCATGACTCATATCAAACATGGAATCATATCAGGAAAGGTCAGTTAAATAAAGCAGCTGAGTTATAGTAGTATTTGTAGGACTTATAATTGTGAATTATAGTATTCCTTATTCAATAATCGCCACTGAAAAATGTACTCTGCCTGGTAAATCATAGGGGGAAAAGTGAAACAATTTGAACTTTACGTTTTCAATTCCGGTGTTTCTCGTATGTAGAATGGATTTAGATAGCGAGCGCCGTCGTCAAAGGCAATCCACGTGTTATGGAATCGCTCGGTCGCCAGCAATAAATTCACGATTGAAATCTGTACAGTTTGAAAGAGATTCTGAGCAGATTTCTTGGGAACTCCCTGGAAATACAGCGGATAAGTACAAAGTTAAAATTTAATAAAACCAGCTCGACATTCATCAAACTATTTCTAAATTGACTCATAAATGACATCAAAAGTGGGCGTAGCTGTAGCACACAAATGTTATTTGCAGCAAAAATGTTTTATCAAAGACATAATGCAGCAAGCTATAACATAAAGTAGGGTTTTTGCTGCAACGCCCAAAAAGTTAAATTCGGAAGCGTCACCTCGGCTCGCATGAATATGGAACAACTCCGACACTAAGTTAATATGTATGAATGTAACTTGTTAACTCGGCAGTCGGCAGATGGCGTAGCGACGCAGTATGACCCCCCTCCGCCCACTTTATAATTCAAAGATTTGCTTGCGAATGAAGTCACGTCTTAAACATTCAAAGTATCATGTAAGTATTCTGTTTTAAAAATTATCAATTTAATTAAGACGCTAGCTGCTTGTCTTTAAGAGTCTTATTTTCGTTGTTAAAACTTCGCGGTAAGTTAAACCAATTTTGATGATACAGCGACTAATTGTATAATGATAAATGTACTAATTCCATTTTTTTTATATAATTTATTTTTATTTATACCTAGTCTGGCAGAAGAAGCAAAAAAAAAGTAAATTTTTGAGTCGTTGAAATTATTTTCAGTAAAGCAATATAATTTGTTTTTTGACGTTTAAACTAATAATTACCTGTGCAAGCAATGCAATAAGAAACAGTTTTGTTACATTCAAACTTCATTTACCTAAGCTATTGAAGCTACACACGAGATACCAAAACATCTACAATAGCGAAGTAAAATGCATACAAAATCCCCGTAAGTATATGTACTGAAGGCCCGATGGTGCAAGATAAAAATAACATTACCGTTTGAATATCGGGACTTTCAGGACGTCTCGAAAGGGGCGAGACGAGCGGGCCGATAAATCAGTCGCTATTGTCGGGAAAGTCGCAAATCGGCGTGCCCGAGCCGATTCGCCTCTCGGCAAAATGTCGCAAATAAAAGTTTGACAGCAACGCCCGCAACACGAGTGTTACTCTCCTAGAATATCGTAAATTCATTATTGCGATGATCGTAAACAGCACGCAAACAAAGAGATTGTTATCGCTTGATGGGGTAGATAGTTATGAAATTTAACGAGCTATACTGAAAGTTTTATGGTAACTAATACAGTAACCGCAACTATATCAAAATATAGTTTGGAACATAGAACATTTTCAGTTCATAATACTTGATATAAAAATGAAAATTCTCTGATGGAAGCGTGAAAGCTTATATCCAGCAGTGGATTCATTATGGAGATGAAGGACAAAGATAAGTAAAGTTATGATGTAAGTCGTAAGTAACGAATCAACAATTTTACTGTAATTACCTGATTTTTTAACATCTAGTTAATATAAGTATACATAGAATTGCCTAAAAAGCTAAAATCTATACTTTAATAAGTACTAATAATATTCACTCCTGTTTTTTTTTTCAGTTAAAGATTGATACAGAGACAGATTGGATTCTGATGAAGGAGTACTTTCTCCGAAAAGCCTTTACAGGCAGAGTGGCGAGCAAATACTAGAAATAGGATAATAAAACACTGAAATTTCATAACTTCCAAGCTGTTTCTATAAAGATTTCAATTCCGTTTCACTTGTATTTGTCCCTCATGTTGAATTGGAAGAAAGAAAATCTATAGAATCTTATGTCGCATTCGAATACCAACTCTCTGGATGTAATGATGTATTCAAATAGTCAGAAGTGCAGTGTTCCATTGGAAAAGCGCAGCATTTCCTTCCTGTCGGAGCAATCACCCACAGCTGTTGACCACTCCGAATACAACTTGATGCAACTGCACCGAACTGAAATAGGTATTGTTTGTAAAACTTTTTTAGTATTTACCTAACTACGGCGAAGCTAAAAAAGGAGGATTATGTTTTTGTGACTTTTATGTTTGATTGCAGTCCGTCTCTATGTTTTCTCGTGAATGATACGGCAGAACTTATTTCGCTAGATTTGCCTTATTGCGCGTGTATAGCTGAATGTGTTTTGGAAAATAATTAAAATGACGATAGAAGATTTTTAATCTTCTCCTTACCTATGTTACTGCACTAATGTATTTATGTTCGATAGATGCATATCATTACACCTGTTTTCCGCAGAGATAGACAGAGACTAAAAATTTCCACTTGCTACGAACCTTACTCATCCTTCGATTCCTTGACTCTCCTCAAACCACTTTTAAAAAAAATATATAGTATATATATTTTTTAATATTCCCCAATTCAGTTTTTACAGTCCATGTGTTTATTTTTAATGGTGCGACAAAGTGTTTTTACTTACTTTTCTGAAGAATTACAAAAACACCCCCGAATTAACCAAACCCTGGGACTCCCAGTCCGTGAGCGAAATCCGCCAACTCAGCACTTTACGAGCAGTTGAAGTATGAAGTACGTGCCGGCCTCGCAGTGGAAATAAAAATCTAATGAAGCCAGTTTATTACTTGCGTAAAACGCAATAGTTAGCCGGAAACTCTGGCCTTGGTTTACACTTAGTTCTCAATGGAGGAATGGAATGTGGAACAAAAGAGGAAATATTTTTTTATATTATAACGTTTGCATATGAAAGAAATTAAATATCAACAAATATCCTCCACATTATTGCATTGCGCGGAATTGAAGTCGTTTCGGAGGCCAAGTTCCACTGCGGACCGCTAAGCCAGCGGAGTTAATACGTAATTAAAAAGCGCTTTTATCTATTTATTAAACCTTGATGGTAGATAATTGTAAACCACAATACGTGAACTTAAACTCAAAATATTATCAAACAGTTGTATACGATATAGGTATGAGTTAAAACAACAAATTTTTTTATTGTAAAATCAATTTATCAAAATTGCTTTTAAATTTAAATTTAAATTCAAATATTTTGTTAATTGATAGGTATCGTCTGCAATCATCAATTAGTCTTATATATAAACCGACGACGTACGGATATCAGTAAAATTTGAATAAGATTTGATGAAATAAGAATTAAATATGTATAATGCCAAGAGGAGTTTGGCATTATAATATTTTATTCTTAATTGATAAATTTCTAGCACGCGTTCTTTATACACAAATGAAACATTCATATAATGGGTTTTAATTATTAACGCGAATATGCTTTGTGCGTGACTTCATCAGCCACTGAAAATGCTTGATATGACTATTTAGATACAATACTCTTAGAATTCAACAATTTGCAAAACGTATGTTTTGAAGATTATAAGTACTTATTAGAGCTTTTTGCAAAGGGTATCCGCTTGAATGTATTCAGGCAGATGAACTTTGAATTTTCTGTCGCCCAACATAATTTTTTGTATTCTTATATTCCTTGTTTAAAAAAATACAAGAAGAAAACAAGATTAAAAATATAGGAAGAGTAAAAATAAATATTGCGAAATAAAGCTAACGGAAATTAAAAGTATTAGGGAAAACTAATTTTGGGAAATCAGCATTCCAGTCCCTAAAATATTATTTTCTTAGTAGACCAAAAATATTTGATTTTGTCGAATGTCGAATAAGTCGCACTGTGGACATAGTCGGCATAATTCGTGGGTCTGGGGTGTGAACTAACGAAGCCGCACGTGATAATCCAGGCCCTGGGGAGCCTTTGTGCAATCAGCGCGGTTTCTTCGGACACTACGATTTCCCGCGAAATATTCCCCCATAGTGCATTGAACTAAAATGTGAAGGAGGTGACAATGCTGTACTTAAAATTAAGTTGTATTTTTTTTTTTAAATAATAGAATAAGTAATTATCCTTTAGGATGTCATATCGTACCTGAATAGCGATTTAAGGAGAAATAGAGACCCCAATGTCGTTCCTCATGTTGACGGTATTTCATCGAAAACGGTAATGTCAGAGAAGTATTACGCAAGTCAGGCAAAAAGCACAACGGTTCACCGAAAGATGCTTTTGACATTTGAGTCAAAGAAGATAAATAAAACACAATATGTAGATATTGTGTAGCGGATCTAAGCTCTTAAGCATAGGAAAATCCTTAGGAGTAATAATTAGACACAAAAATATTTATTATTTTGCTATTTAATAAAAATGTAAGCAAGACATATTGTGAATATATTTTTGTTGCTGTTTCGGAGAAGTGTGCAATAAAATTTTTAAACATTCGATCGCTTTGATCAAAAATAGGTTAAAACAATGTGAAAATCTGAAATAATAACAATAAAATATGATTATCTCACAAAAAAAGGTCTTTTAGTTTAAACATTTTTAACTCAAAAATGGGCTAACCTATCCAAACCAAATGTTTAGGCTTTGTTTGGACTATTTAGTAGATGGTTTATGTGAAGTTTGCACAAAATCGGTCGAGCGGTTTTAAATTTTTTTTATTATTTCACTTTAAACGTAGCGAAGCACGTACCGGGCTAAATATTTAACAAGTCTAAATTATGGAATACGTATTTCGTTACTATTTATTATGTTCTTGTAATATGTTTCAATGTGTAAGCTTCTATTATTACCTATTCTGTGGCGCAAGGTGGTTCATATTTATTTATCCCCAGAGAGCAATAGGCAAGAAAACCAATAATGTGATTATTATTGTCAAAGGTACAAGGGTTGATACTGGAAGAATTTTATAGTGCTGTTGAGTTACAACAAAAAGGAATTGATAGAAAAAAAAAACCTTTTTTTTTATTTACTTCATATATTTTTTACAAGCCTAATTTATTCACTCAAAAGTAACAGTGTCAGTCAGTGTGACTGTTACTGTATAGTTAAGTCAGTGAACTTGTATGTTTTAATTATATAAGCTGACCTTAACGGATCGTACTTATAATTTGTAACCGGGTGTAAGTAATTTCCTTGATAAGTAGCATATAAATTTATAAGTCAACAAAGCAAAATACTTAACTAGTTAGCAACTTAGCAGACGACAAGCGAGATATCTATATGTCTGCTACAACCGGCAGATGGCAGTTTATTAATGAGTATTTTTTTATTTTAATTTACACGTCTTTTATTAATATAACTAAAGAGATCAATCGTCGTCGTAATACCGCATAACGTAATGCCGCTGTTGCCTCCTCAGGAATGAAATAAAATTATGAGAAAAGTACAATCTACGTAAACCATGAAATTTTCGAGAGCAAGATTTCTCACAGCGTCCTCGTAATCCTGCGGCAATAATACCTCGTCGTGGGACCTCTAAGAGTTTTTTCTCATAACTCAAAATGAGATCATAACGTCGCGAATCTCCTGAGGATTTAAAGAATAACAAAGAAAGGCCAAAATTACGCGGCCCAAGTAATTTGGGAGCAAAGCCATAGTATATAAAGGCAAGAAAGCTATGTTGATTTAAAAAGAATTTGAGAATGAATGTTTAAGATATTTTAATGTTAATATTATATTGTTTTTAAATTTTATATTTAAGAAGAGTTGAAAGTATTTTTTCTTATATGGCTCAGTAGTCATCGCAGTATGTGTTTATTCATATACATTGGGCCACAAACGTACGTGTAAGTTTAAGATGGAATACTTTATTTGTGGTCCACTGTACATGTTTATGTCTGTAACTTTTGCGAGCCAATTTTTCTGTTAATTTTAATTCGCCCTGAAGTTTGCTTATCATATAAATCCGTCGTCCATCACTGTTAGTCGTTAAGATATTTGTAAAGTTTGGTGCAATAAAGAGTTGGATTTTAAATAATATTTTATTTGAGTTGTCACACTGTAGCTTTTGCTATGGCCGAGGGATGGTCCCGGTGGGGCGAGCTGGCGATTACGCGGCGGCTTCATAGGCTTGTTATGTTTTATAGGCAGTATAATGTTTACGGCTGTGCCCGGGCCCCAAATAAGTGGACGTGTATTTGTAAATTCTGTCAATATAAAATTTTATAGGAGGTGAGGATAGAAACATTATTATTTCCCCGAGGACCTTTGTCGTCCGAATGTTATTTTGGAGGAAAATTTTACCGTTTGTGTTTTTTCTCAGAACGAAATTAGAGATAAAAGTGGACTTAAAGAATCTGGCCATGTAGGCTGTGATAACTACAGTAACCGGCACTAACCTTGAGTACTCAGCGCAAAAGTACAAGTGTTGTAATCATCATAGTTTAAGCCTTTTCCGGTTGCATCCTAAGCATATGGCTTAAGATGCAACCGGCTTCGGTGCCCGAAATTCGTTGAGACGTGACGTATTCTTGTTTTCCCTCCATGTGGCACCTAAGACATAAAATTTAAATTGGCATTATAAATATGACCAATTACCTACCTTGGAAGCAAAGCTCCTTGAAAATTCTGTTGTTAGTGGAGTCTGCCACCAGTAGGATAAAGGTAATTTAGACTTTTGTTCGCCCTAAGTTTAATTTAAGACATTAACGATATTAAAATCAGGAAATAATATTTTATTTATCAGCCGTATTCAGCTCGTCTAGTAGATTTGTTGTTCTATGTAGTCAAATTTGTTAATCGGTAAATGTACCTAGTTGTAATGTTTATACGTTTTGAAATGTGGTTATACTAGAGAAAACGGGGTAGATTGACTTTGAAACTTATTTGCCATGAAAGAAAAATATACCGTATCCTACAAATAGTTTGATAATGAAAATCAATAATAAATAAATAAATATATAGGGACAAATCACACAGATTGAGTTAGCCCCAAATTAAGTTCGAGACTTGTGTTATGGGATACTAACTCAACGATACTATATTTTATAACAAATACATATATAGATAAACATCCAAGACCCAGGTCCATCAGAATAAGATCATTTTTCATCTTGACCTGACCGGAGATCGAACCCGGAACCTCCTGAGTAGCGGTCAGGCATGTTAACCATTACGCCACGGAGGTCGTCAATAACAAAGTAACTGAAATTAAGTACAAATTTTAGGACTTCAAACAACTAACTATTATTACAAATTTTACATTATTATAAAAAATACTCCAAATGCTATCAAAAATTCAGAAATTACTGGCTTTCCTAGCGAACATTGTAGTGCAAGTGGAAATATAAAGTAGTTTGCAAGAGCCATTCCAGGGGCGGTTACAGGGCAATCAGCCGGAGAGCCTTTTAAAATTAAAAGTGCGCCCACACTAGCCACTTCACAAGTAGTCTAAAGGACCAGAGGAAAGTTTCATTAGCTGAGTTCATCGTGCTCACAAGGTGCGTTGTTATGTGTGCGTTAAAAGCGGCAAAAAAGAAGGAAACCTGTTTATTGCCTTCACGAAAGGATTAACTAATATAACGTTTGAGTTAAATGTGAGTAAAGAGACAAATAAAAAAAAACAACAAATAGAAATTTAGCACTGGTTTTTATTTCCAGAATATGACAAATAGAATCAGGGTCGTGAGAAATTCAATCACAAAGTCGATGTTAAGTGACAAGAGGGATTACTCAACTGGCAGATGTCGGGGAAATCATCTACCAGTCGAGCTATTTATAAGGTGTTCAGGGCGCGGAGGACGAGGCTGCAGGTGGTGATCGCAGCGTCACAGAATTTAAATATAATTTTTTGTTGAACATAGGCAAAAAAGGTTCATTTGCAATTTTGTATTATAAAAAAATTAAAAGTAAACAGAGTGCAAATAATATCAACTGCTTCAACTTCAATCCCACTGTAAAAGAAATTTGGCAATTTTTGCCGTCAATCACGTTGATATAATAGTCAGTGAAATCATTCACAAATGATTTTTTGCGCCATCTATAGAGCTTTGTGGTTTAGGCGTTGTAAGTCTTTTTTGCTGTATAATGGCCTGCTTCATGGCCGGCCAGAAGAATAACTGGGAAACTCGCTCGGAGTAAAGCTTTCCCTCTGTTCGTTTAACCTACTCATGTACTGGCCACTACTGCTTATTTACGAGAGTGCACCGTAGCAGCTAGTTTCCAAGACGAAACGCCCTTTAAATAAACATGTTGGATTTTTAAAGTAAAACGTTCTTGTACTACTTAACAGAAGATGTAAATTGTACTATATTTGGTAAGATTTTCTTTTTAAAGCTTTTGAGACAAAATGGAAATGAGGAATGTTCTCCTTTGTTGTCTTTAAATGGCGATAATTTTAATTAGTGTGTATAATTGATTTTCATTAAAATTAAACTGTTTTTGATAATAATTTTATTTTAGAAACTATGGATTACTTGTGCGTGGGTGGTCTGCAGGATGCTGAAAACCGGAAGAGAGAAAAAGCGGACTCTGGGCTCCAAGGAAACTGGCTGAGGATTCAACCGGAAAAACGCTAGAATGAAGAAGACTTGTATGTAGAGTCTGTCTGTAAGTTTGAGTTTCACCCAAAACCAAACCTGACTGGCAACGTAATAACTGCATAATATATGAAAATTTTTTTGAAATTATAGAAAAATTCATCATCGAAATAAATTTTGTTTTGAACTTTGAATATGAGAAACACACGAGAAAATGTAATAGTAGATTGTTATACAAGGGAGGAAAAGAATAATTTCCGTGCGAGGCATTTAGACTTATTTCGGCTATAGTCCGAGCAGGAATTATTCCTTTTACCCGTGTTAAACACTCTACTTTTCATTTCGAATATAAGGAAAGTAAAAAAAGTTTTTTTTTCTAAAATTAATAATAGTAAAAACATGAGTAGTGCCTTCCTAAATGATATTGTGTTGGTAATTCAATTTTAAATTCTAAATATAGAACATACCGCGCGCTTCATGGGGGCCCCTCAGTTCCGCTTAAGATCAGCGCACACCAAGAGCACTGCAGAGAGGTTACGTTTCATCAAAAAAATTAAAATGAAAAATTAAATAAACCTCTTAACGTGATGTTCAGGACCGTCGCGTTTGTACATGTGTTTATTTTTCACTGTATGCCCATATTCATAAAGTTAATATTTTAGTGTTATCAGAAAATGCTTTGCTCTTAGTGTGTGCTGACCCTAATAAATATTCTTTAAATTAACACTGGCTGTTTATATTTCCACAATTTTTTTTTGTTGTAGAAATTTTTTGTTGCCGATTTCCTTCCAAATTCACAGGCAAAATTATGTTCTAATTTTAAAATTTCTTTCCCGCCCTAAGGAAGAAAGTGATTACTATGGGTTTTTCGGCCCGTGGGAGGGCATGAAGCGTTTTCCACCCCATACTCAGATCAGGAAAACACTACTTTCCGAGTATGAGAAATGAAAAAGTTACATTACATGTCTTTTAGTCTGCACGAAATATCTAAGTACTTATTACTTCCATAGAAGTCATAGACAAGTTCAAACTAAATAATGACGTCCAAGTTTCTGTAGATAGTTTCTCTTGTCAAAAGAATTAATTGACAGATTCTCGCTTTTGCTTGCTTTTGCTAAGCTGAGGTAACACTTTGAAATGTATCATCAAGTCGAAAAACATGTGTTTACTATGTTAGCAAAATTTTTTTTAATAATCTGAGCCATTTTTCCCTCGCATTGTGTGTCAACAATCAATGCCAAATGTCAATATAGAGTCCACATAGCTATTATAACTCAAAGTGAAGAAAAATAATACAAATCAAAAATATTTTTTAAGATGCATTTAATAGTTGAAGAGTTGAAGGCAAACAAACAAACTTATGATTTTTTTGCAATTTATTATCATGTACACCAATATCCAAAGCACTATTATAACTTATGTTCATCATTATACCGTAACCCATGGTACTCATTGGTTGTGGTAAACTGTTGTGCTACGAGTAATCAGGCGATCAAGTCTGCAGTCCTGTTGGACTAGAAACAACTCGTACACCGTATTTATGTGGGATCGCGTTCAATCATTGGATATTGAGAATATAAAAAAATATGTTCCCCATGACAGTTGGTCCTTGATCCTGATTGTAAGGCAAACGCAACGAGCCCACGAAATATGCTTTATTTAAAAAAAGAAAAACATATCGCAAAAATTCAGACTCCATAGTTTTCTTTGCTGATTATACTTGCACCCCCGTTCATTCAACTGCTGACATCGCATTTAGCTTCAAATCTAAGCTCAGTAGCAGATAGCATCAAGCTGAATGCGAAGAGCAGCTCGTATACCAGAGATAGGATTTTCATGTCATTACATTTGAGAGCAAGCATATATTTCGTTACACGTTGTGTATGAAAATTTACGTATTCTATCAGATATAAATTATTAAAAAAATAACTATTAATTTTTAGAATGATTATGTAAAAATATTTGTTTAAAAGTTAAGTTCACGAATAGGTCCATATTATTTATATTTTTTTGGATATTATATACGTGAAACTTTGCAATCTCATTAGAATTACTTAATCATTATTTCTCAGAATTACGAAGATGCGGGGTGAATTTTTTTTTTATCTATTCTTTCATTTCGTGTAGGTGTCACGGTCAACCGATCATGCACACCCTGGTGTCAGAACAGCCACTTGGCCTCTGATGTGGTTCCTTTAACGACTACCATATGACAGCCGGGACCAACGGCTCAACGTGCTTTCCGAAGCACGGAATCTTTGTCTTACTAATTTTAATCACTTGATCTGGAAAATTAGTACAATATTTTTTTTGCATTTTTTTTTCTGTGCTTAAATTTATTTAAGCCTAACAATAGTTTTGAATATCTCATCGAGATGCTTTTAGCAAATTTTATATAACCTATATAATAATTCTCTAGAAAAAGCCGCGAACAAGAACTGGTTTGGTACCTATATTCGAGGAAGGACTTCAATAACAAATAGAGTCGCTACCTCCCGCGTTCGTACAAACAGCCTCGTGGCAGATGGGCTATAAACACGGCTCTATGGCTCTGAAAGCAGTTAACGTCTTGTAACCCTATAAACTATAGACCAAATTCGGAAATAGACGAAGAAGTTTGTCGGGTAGATTTTGAGTAACTCTAATTTTCTTTACCAGTTGCAGTTTGGATACAATTGCCAGGCATAATTTCACTATGGCAAATCCCTTTTTCTACTCACACATCTACAGTGTGGAATCTACACAAGTATTTTGGTTTAATAATATAAAAATGCATTTAAGAATCGAGAAATGGAAAATTTACATCATTATATTAAGCAAAACAAAACTTACTTCTTCAAGTTAAACCCATGCCTAAAAAAAATGTATATATCCTACCATATAGTTATACCTTAGATTTTTTAAAATGCCTCGCGTCAAACCGCGCGCGATTTCCAAATTCTATGACTTTAACCAAAATGAAATGAAAATCTTAGGTTAAGTACGTAGGTATTTATCATTAAAATTATTTTTAAGGGTGCTATACCTCAAAAGACAAAAACGGAACCCTTATAACATCACTATGTTGTTCGTCTGTCTGTCTGTGAATATTTATTGAGGAACGCATAATTAAGCGTATCAAGTTGAAATTTATAACATATACTCAAGCCTGCGGTCTCTTTCGGCTGTAAGATAATCAAAATTATACGTTAACGCGATCAAAATATATGACCGTAAATGTTGCAAATATCTTAAGCAAGAAGAAGAGGCGATTATCTATTATAATTACTTATATATAAATTGGCTATAAAAGAATGTGTTCTGACAATTCCTCGTTTATTTCAAACATTTTATAATCTATTATTTATATTGCCTTTGGTTTTATACATAAGATATTTCCTGTAGGTAGAGCAAGGCCTTTCCATAGCTTTTAACGGTAACAATAATAAATATATCTGCACATACAATAAAATAGCTCTATTGTTTTCACGTTGGTGATTCATAACATAATATAACGAGTTAGTTTATATGATTCGGAGGAAATTAGAATTATCTAAACTCAAACCGAATAAAGATTATACGTTTAGAATTAAGTTATTGTTATATTTATTTATTAATTATTATTAAATATAACAATATTTATTGTTGTAACAAACAGGTTAACCAAACAGTGAAGCTAAATCTGTCGGAAGATATCTTCGCACTGCTATTTAGATCTCGATAAGCGGGTGCCGACACAGCTGTCACCAAGTGATAAGGAAACGACGTTTAGTACTCCAGCGTGACACTGCTCTCTGCCGAGATGTGCTGAGCTAATATTGTCGGGTCACGAGACAGTCGACTCTTTGTCATGTCTTGGGAATTAATAGAGTTGATAAACATTGATTAATATCTAAGAGAAAGAAGACAATTTGATTCGAATTTATTAAAAAAAAAACAAAGAATTTGTAAAATATGTTTTTTTAGGTTTTTTTTTCAAGAGAAGAAACTTGTCTACTAGTAATCTAGAGTACAGGAAAGATAGTAGGTAATAACAAATTTGGTAATGTATAGTATCTGGAGCTACTTTTTTTTCTTCAAAATATGCTGTTATCTCGCAAAAATATTTATATCAGAAAATAGCATTCTAAATCTTCTAAGTCCGCTGTATTCTGAAACTTGGTACGTCCTGGTGTGTGGCATACTTAGAGCATTAAACCAACCGGAGACGCCAAGCGTACTTATTTCTGCGTAAAAAAGGCGCGTGGTGTGAGTACACGCAATAGGTATTAACACTCATGCATTATTTGATCACGTCGCTACGCACACACTTGACAATATTATCCAACACAAGTATTAACCTGTAGTTGGTCTTAAATATTATGCATATCTAAAATAAAAATTTTATTTGTTTATTTATTATTTAGCGCTTTCTAAATCCAAAAAGCTAAGAGCTCTGGTTTCGAAGGACAAAATTCTTTTTGGGTCGCTATGCCATCTTAGTAAGTAGTATTTATCATTCAATAATACACGTACACATTTACAAGCAGTTGACCGGCGGCGGTCTTATATCTTTGACAGAGGAGTCGTCTCTCAGTGGCCACTCCTGTTGGATTTATGCGCCAAGGCATCGCAGGAAGTCTGTCGCGTCGGAATGCACGGGGACACGAAGTGGGTCAAGAGGCCGCATTCAGAGCTCTGAGTAATTTGTACACAGCTATAGTAATTCATTTTAATCTAGGTTCAAGACATTTGCCAGCTTGACTTTGAAGGATATGTATGGAAGGTGCTTTCAGATTACGCTTTGTGTACTTTACGGTGTGAGCAGGAATTTGAATAATAATTTTGTTATGAGCTCCTTTTTGTACTTTTTCTTTGGCTTTCTGTTGGCTCTTTTATTGTGTTTGTAATTTAAAAAAAAGGTTGATTATATTTGCAGACGAATTTTACATTTTAAATCTTACAATAATGTATTATGAAAGTCCTTAGTTACTTTACTACACTAACAAATATTATCTCAGCCATCAATTTAATCTAATAATTAAATAATTAATAAAAATTAAATCTAATTTGAAGCAAAAGTCTTCAATCTTACGATGAATTCAAAATTTCAAGAGCAAATGAGATGTAAAATTTAAGAGTAATAAGTTGATGATTCAAAAAAGTTGATAATTATTTTAAATATTCATGTAGTAATTTTAACATTTCATTATGATTAAGAGACACAAATTGGTAGACTCTATTTTTAAGAGAGACCTACAATTTCCATTCTAAATTCTGTAAAAATAAAACTGACAAGATTTTAATAAAGTAATCATAACTATAAAAGTTAGCAAATTTATTATTTCTTTTTGTTTCAAATTAAAACTTACACCACTATCTTACTACTTACTTAATAGGACTATTTATAATAGGTATTATATCTATATGACTAGATGGCCGGCACGAATAAATCGCAAATTTACCTACTTCTTGCGGCGCGGTATTACAATACGAGTGACCCTTTGTGGATTAGCATCTAGCATCTATCCAACTCCCTTACTTTCGTCCATTTTAAATACCTATTCAATAAAAGTAAATTTGTTTACGTTTTTCTTTCTTTTTATAAACCACAAAACATTTAAAGCATTATAAAAAAACGGCTAAAGTAGAAAATGTAAGACATAACTCACTACCCCCTGTGTGGAAGACATTATCGAAAGTCACTCCATTTCCATAGGAATTTCCCCATTATAAATAGTTGTAGAATGCATTTCAGGGGTCAATAAAGCCTATGCCCCTCTAGCTGTCAATTCAAGTTATTCACCCCATATCAACTGGGGTTAAAAGTTATCGGTGGGGTAGAAAAGCAATAGCTATAAGATTTTGCAAATAAAAAAAGTTTCGTCGCGATAACATGTAAGTTAGGCCCGATAACACAACTTTATGTAAGTTTATTTAAAGTTAGAGATATGGGGTGGAGAAAGGTGGAAAAAAATATTCGTGACGTTGATATAAAAATCAAAATATGGAATACATTTATTATAATGTTTTGTTATGATTACGCGTGTATATAGGTAAATACTAGAGCAACGTGTAAGTAAATTTCCTACATAATTAATGTGTTTAAATTTTTAATTGCATGCAAAATCGTATTGGCGTAAACTGTATTATTATGGTTCTTAATAAATAAATAAATGTGAATAGTAAATTAATAAAAGTATATTTTGAAACGATTTGTATCAAAAATATAGGGTTAACTTTATTAAGTGTATGTCAGTAGGTAGAGTAAAAAAAAATATATCATATTAAAGTAAAAAAAGGAAGGCTATGTCCAGCAGTGAACTTCAAGCGACTAAAACATTATTTTGGAAAGAGGTTAGCGCACCCATGGACGACAATGTTGATAAATGTGTCTTAAATATAGAGAATTATAATATAGCTAGTATTACCCATACTAGATTAAACAGCCGTTGATTTTGTGATAGTGTGGTAACTAAAGGTAACTAACTATGATTATCTAACGGCGGCGGTGACGATGTGCCGCGGTGCATTATTGCATAATGTCATCACCAAGCCGCCACCTAATGCCGGTTAATTAGAGGACTTGCTATATGAATTAAGCTTGCAAGGTAAATGTATATACAGTCTAGAACATTCTGTCTAGAATGACGAAGTCAGATGAATAGCACCCTTAATAATAATAAGTAGCACCTATGTACTTGATTTCCTAATTTTAAGTTTCCTATGTTTGTTTTGGAATTTTTTTAAAGAACTGATATGTAAACTCTTTAGAAGATAAAATTATTAAAAGCGAAAAGAGTCCAGTTTTGAAAACTAGTCTGAAAGCTACTCATTCATGTTACATGTTTATAGTCTAATGGTCTAGTAAATTTTCAAGTTGAAAAACACAAAGATGGGGTAGGAACCAGAGCCAAGATGTAAGAACACTCGGGACATAGATTCTTTGGTCCGCTGCCAAATGAGTAAACATGTATTTTGGCAGAACGGCGGCTCACTGGATTGATATACCGACTAGCCGTGTTATTCATAAAAATTAACAATCGTTTGTTTTTTTAAGTTCACTGCTGTTGTTTTTAGAGGACAATCATAAAGTATGTCAGATGGTTTTAGAAAGTCTGAAAAATCAGAGTGTTCTTTGGATACTTGGGTAATAACTATAAAGTAGCCATTAAATTAAATAAAAAAAAACTGACGGCGATTCCACACGTGGTTTTTTTTTATCATTTCCTACCTCTCTCAAATTCTGAAGAATAAATCGAAATGGATATTATGTTTTAAAACAAAAAAAAAACTGATCAACAGATATGAAAGAACTCCATGAAATCCACACGGTACGAGTATATTTTGCTGCATTATAATTTATCATCACCGCGAACTTTAACATGCCACCATTAATTGTTATTCCGGCAGTCTGTGGGTGGCGCGGAGTTGGGTCGCGAAACTAGTCAACTATAAATTCGCGTCGTCTTACGCGTGAAATATTAACCTGCCGACAGTTTTGACGCCGCTAAATAATAAAGAGTATGGTTGGCAAAGATACAATGTTATTTTTTAGGTTTAGCTTATATTTTAATTGATATATGATTATAGACAACGTAGTTTACTTACTAAAGAAAATGTGATAAGCATTACATAAAAACAATGCAGGTAAATAAATTTGTTTAAAATAATTTGTCAACAACATACCTACAGCTATAAAGAGTACAACCCAAGATAGTCATAATAAGCAAAAATACAGTACTTAACATTTGCTTGTGAAAAAGAGTATCTATATATATATAAATCAATTGCTGTTTGTTAGTCTCGCTAAAACTTGTGAATGGCTAGACCGATTTGGCTTATTTTGGTCTTGATATATTTTTAGAAGTTCAGGGAAGGTTCAAACGGTGAGAAAAGTGCGTTCAGGCGGTACGGAATACGCCGGGACAGCTAGTAGTTACCTAATAATGACTTCGAAGTTCGTTTCCAAACAAAACACAAATCTTACTTTGTATGACGACCGTACCTGCTGAGTAGTGGCTTACAAAGGGCGTGTTGCGCGGGATGGTGGGTTCAGGTCGTCTGAAACGGGTCAGGTGCGCGGCTAATTACAAGCCTTCAAATGTAAGGTGGAAATAAAAACAACGTACGGGAAAGTGGAACTTCTCGAGTTATTCGTTATATGCGTTTAATTTTTAATTATGTAAAATATATCATGTGGTCTGTTTAACTTTTCCACCTTTTAACCTGGAGAAAATTAGACCAAAACAACTGTATCTTGAAGAAAAATAAATTGAATTAAACCTAGATAAATTAGTACAGTATTTGAGTCGAAGGGTACGAAATCACAATTATACATATTATAAGTTAATATAATACTTCATCATCATTTCAGCCGCAGGCTGTCCACTGCTGGCCTCCCCCAAGGATTTCCAAAATGACCGGTTGGAATCGGCCTACATCCAGCGCCTGACTGCGACCGTGTCCGATGCTGCGCTTACCGCTTATATAATACTTATTGCATTTGATATTTTCTTGTGTTTGAAAAAATTCTGCATAATTTACTGTGAAAACTACATAAAACCTCAGCTATCTAGTAGCTCTAACGTACTATATCAGACAATTTTCTTCATTTTTATTATTTTATTGGAATTTTTAGTTTTAAATTTAGTATTTAGTAATTCAATCCTATTTCTCATTATATTGATTTTAATAAATAAGTATAATTACTAAAAAAACAAGCGAAGAAATAATATCATAAGTATTCAGGGTTTTTATACATATATACTGCGAAAGATGGTGAAGTAATGAAATTAGACAAATACTCAAAAGTTACGACTATTAAAATTCAAACATTTCAAACACAAAGGTAAGTGGTGCATATAATTAAGGTCGTGTATAGGGTTCCGTTTTACCCCTATTTGGTATTTCGAGTGACTCGACGCAATTCGTCTACCAATTTGACGCCGCGTCAGTTTTGGGAGGGGTGTGCATCGATCAATTAAGGTTTTATTATCTGCCTCTTGAAATATAGGCTACTAGCTGGTTCCCGCGGCTTCGCCCCGCGTGGGACTCGGTTATATCGCGCCCAAAAGTAGCCTATGTACTACCTACATCCCTACCAAATTTCATCACAATCGGTCCAGCCGTTTAGCCGTGAAGAGTTAACAGACAGACAGACAGACAGACAGACAGACTGACAGACAGACTTTCGCATTTATAATATTAGTATGGATTCGAAGAGCAGATGTTGTTTGTGTAAGGATTTACAATAAACTTGTGAAATAAGGCAAGTTGATTTTTTTTATACACGGCAATTTACTAAATTCGTTTGATGATGTGTGACTTTTTACATATAAGAAAGTATTTATAAGACTAATACTTATAGTACTAATAATATATAATAGTGGACCACTGATGATATTTTTGTACAATTTAGTAGACAAACAATTATAATAACGCAAAATAAAAATAAAAACTACTATTTCCTTTATATGGAGGATATCTCATTAATATTAAGTAGTAAAGGATTATAAAGTAGGTGTTAGAAGCGGAAATCCGAAACGTATATTTAAAACTAAGAACAAATTGACCGAAATCCATAGAAGCTGCATGGTCCCATTAATCCTTTCAGCCGCCATGACAACTGAGTTTCACAACCAGTTGTTGAAATATAGCTAGGATGTAATGAAACTATATGTAGGAATGTAGGTTTACATAGAGCAACGCTACGCCAGTTCTGGCTAAGGGGCGCATCGATCAATGCATTAGGCGATTAAGTGTAATCTTGTTGGTCCGTCTGTCCCCTCGTTCCCTCAGGATAGCATTTACAAAGGTAATGACTGACATTTAACGCGCGGGTGGCAATGGTTCATTAAATACATTAATGTTTACAATGGGTAATATAACACAGACTTCAAAATATATAAATGATTCGATTGAATCAACCTTAGGAGTGTAGCGATGTGTTCGTTATTTTTATTTTATGCAAAATACACTAATCTATTTCACACCACTTCCTTCACGTATTAGCGTTCCGTTATATCCGTTTCATGCAAACTTGATAAGTGCCTATTAGTTTGATTTACAGTCCGTGAGCTCAAAGCACATGCGTAAACCTGGAAATATCAGGTTTTGTTACACAAAATATGTGAAAAGATTAACCAGCTTACGATTTTATATTGATTAGTTTACTAATTATCCATTGGCAGAAATTTAAAACTAATTCCATAGTGGTTCTTTATCCCTAAATAAGCTAAAAGAACTTATCACGAAAAAATAAATAAAATAATAAATAAATAAATATATAGGGACAAATCACACAGATTGAGTTAGCCCCAAAGTAAGTTCGAGACTTGTGTTATGGGATACTAACTCAACGATTCTATAATTTATGACAAATACATATATAGATAAACATCCAAGACCCAGGTTAATCAGAAAAAGATCATTTTTCATCTTGACCTGACCGGGGATCGAACCCGGGACCTCCTAAGTAGCGGTCAAGCATGTTAGCCATTTACGCCACGGAGGTCGTCATAATAGAGAAAAGCTAATACTACACAACTTCATAGCGTTCTAGGTACGTGCTTTAAAATTGTCTGATTTATTTTGACGAACCAACATCAAACATGAAACAAAAAATAGTAAAATCATAGAAATAGGAAAGCGCGCGTATTAGGCAATTTTTTTATCCTTTTTAAAAATCTATGAAAGAAATGAAGTTAATCATGACCATTTACATTATTCGCGTGAGTTTCGGGTTTAAAATGCAACGAAAAACGTTTTACAAAGGTCAACATTTTCCAGGGGAATGTGCCGCTTCGAACGACATGGTCCAGATGCTAAATGATGTCATATATCATATGTTAAAGTTAATAAGATTTTTTTGTAGTATGGTCCAAGTTGTAAGCGAACGATATTGTCGATATATGTTAGAGATATATCCACAAATAGTTACCATGATACAACAAGCAAGTATATCTTTGATTAATCCTTTTATGGTTGACAACAAGATTTTCTCCTAATTGTACCCCTTTGTAGATGTGATGTGTTTTACATTAGTACAGTTAGATATTCAGGCAAATTTTGTAAAATTAGAAGAAGGCCAAAGGAGTGTTTTGGTATGAACTTCACAAATGTTTCCCCTTGCTGCTTATGCTGAAACTAACAGAAGATGACTTATGTGGCAATAAGCCAGAAAATTGTCAGTACCACTATATTTATTTTTATTTATTTAACTTCATTATATATAAAAAGCTATGGCTATGAGTCCGCCATTTACATTTGTAAATGGCAGACTTATAGCCATAGCTTTTTATACCAATCAATCAACAAGTCTATGTCTATCAGTCTATCTACGACCATGATTAAAATGTACCTCGTACCCTGGGCTCTGAAACGTTAGCACACAATTTAACTAGGACCCGTCCAGATGAAGAAGAGCATGACCTTGGATGATATTTTTTTTTCACCATTCGTCTGTAACTTGAGCCTTGTCCACTTTGACAAGTGACCGAGTGATATATGTCTCTCGTTCAGTTTTTACTGCTCCATGATAGATCGCGGCCGTTGAGTCACGTCGGGTCATAGTGTGAACTTAAACAAGATCGATGGCTTTAGCAAGAAATATCCTGAATATCAATCGGTTTGAGTGTGGGTAAAGTCGATCATATGGTCCATTTTCTTCATACCTTTGATTTGAGATTGTAATGTAGCGTAATTTTAAGCCGTTGGTCTTGGGCTGCCACCTGGTAGTCATAAACTAAACCAACTAAAAGTCAAAACTTGGATTAAAAAAAACTGACAGCAAGAGTGCGTAGGGTCAATTGACCTTGCAACCCACACGGCATGAGTAGATGACAATTGCTGGTACTTCATCATTCTCTTGACTGTCTATCACTATCACTACATAGTATAAAACAATGTCGATTTCTCTGTCCCTATATCCCTATGTATTCTTAAATCTTTAAAACTACGCAACGGATTATGATGCGTTTTTTTAATATATAGAGTTATTGAAGAGGAAGGTTTTCAGGCCCATGTGAAGCCGGGGCGGGTTGCTAGTAGTCACTAATTTATACAACAAGTTTTCGGCATAGTCAATAAAACATCCGCTCAATAAATAGTCTTGAGCTTTACGAAAACGGCTCTTTCTAACAACCTATTACTCTTATACCTACATCAGTTAACGGGTACTACTATATGGCCACAAAATAACCATAAAGTTACTTTGTACACTAATGCAACAAACCACTAGAGAGACTATTTACTACAGTTTTGATGTATTTTGCAAGTATCGAGTAGTTGCGAAATATATTAAAACTGTTAGTTCGAAGAGCTAATAACGGCGGAGAATTTTCAGACAGAAGCGTAATTACTGGTAAGCCCAGATTTATGAACGCTATGTAGGAAGATGTGCTGTTTTTATATTTATTGGTTCAAGGTTCATTTCAGTTTTCTATGGAGAAAAAGTATTATGGAAACTAACTTTGATGTAAGTACTTAAAGGTTTTTTTTTTCAATCAAACAATGTAATTCCTACAAGTGCTCCGGAGTGAATTTGTATCTTATGCTTATTTAGATACAGTTCTTTGAAGGGTAAACATGCACATGGACCAACGAAGGACGAAACATAAATCGTATCTGTTCTGTCTTTCATATTATTTTACTGTTTTTTATTTAACTTTGTATTGAATTTGGAGCACACTTATATATTAACAAAGCAATTTATTATTATTTTCTCTAAAGTTGAATTGTATTTATATTTGAAGCAATTATTAAGTATACTAGCTGTTCCCCGCGGCTTCGCCCCGCGTGGGACTCGGTTAAATCGCGCCCAAAAATAGCCTATGTTTGACCTCAGGTCGTTAACTACATCCCTACCAAATTTCATCACAATCGGTCCAGCAGTTTAGCCGTGAAGAGGTGACAGACAGACAGACAGACAGACTTTCGCATTTATAATATTAGTATGGAAGTATGGATATGGAAGTATGGAAGTATGGATATGGAAGTATGGAAGTATGGATATGGAAGTATGGATTACTAATAATATAAATAGTATAGTATAGTCAGTTATTCTTTTATAGTTACTTTTTTAAATTTTCTCCTAGTAATCAATTTTTTTCTTTCTGAATAACTTCTTCTCTATAAGTTTTTCTTACTGAGTCGGTTTCAAAGCCGTTCTTTCTACCTACCCTGTTTTCCTTGTATAATAAAATTTCTAGATTCACTGCATCTGAAATTTGCAATTTAGCTTCTTGAACTGATGTACCTACATCTTTATTTAGCCTATAGAATTATTTGGAAAAGTTAGTAACAAAAAATATTTTATATATTTTATTTTTTATTTTTATATCATGTAACTGTACACCAGTAGAATTTATCCGCGCGACATTTTACGTTCAAGCCTCGCAGAATCTGGCATTTACCCCAAATCATCGGGATTTAGTGAACAAAGGATTTGTACATTTACGACGTAAAGTTAGCAGTGCGAGTATATTCATTGTCGCTCTTCGAGCATGAACAATAAACTAAGGTAGTCATAAATATCGCGGCGTAAGTAGGCCAATAAAATTTTAACGATATTACCGCATAATGTGAACGTCTAGCGAAGTTTTGTCGCAGTATATATAAGCTCGAATGTAATCTATCTTAGAAATTCGCTAAGTTATTTGTTAGCAAAAATAGATTGATCGACTTCTCTACAAAATTTATTAATTCCAAATTTAAATAGTCTGTAGAAACGGGCTGAGATTTGACTAAGTAGTTTTTAATTGTATCCACTATTTAATTCATTTCTTAATTAGCTTGTAGTTTTTGTGAATTAATGTTTTCTGTTGGATAATTATGTTTAGCGGCTGCGGTAAATAAAACTCTTCCTTATAGATCGCTATGCGTTTACTTAATTATTAGTTCAAACGAAAATTACTTTTTTAGGTATATTACTGAGTTCATACTATTTCCCGTTTATAATTTTCTATCGGATGAGAATTTGAGCATGATAGATAGTGGTCACCATAACCTATGGATGGATGTCTCATAGGTAAAGAATAAAACTCACGAGTGCGATTCTGACCCTTACGGAATCTTTTCACTTGCTAATGTTGAAATAAAAATGCAAAAATGTAACAAGATAAAGTACTACGATAGCACTATACTTTCTGGTTACGCATATTTGCTACTATGGGCGGTGGCAGTACTCATGTTTGTTACGTTCAATCTCCGCTGTTGTGGGTGGGTAGCAGTGGGTAGGCAATTTTACGATCAGAACTAACTATTATTGCTCTGATACATAACTTTTTACATTAAAGAAAATTTAACCCTTCCAGGGATCATGTACTGGCTATACATGTTCACAGTTGGATTAGAGACCTGAGTAGATCTTGGCCTTCGAAACGAGAGAGCGCCAGTAGTATATTCTGCCTGATGGATTTACGCATCACTCCACCAATATGATGATATTTTTCTCACATAGGCTGCTTGACGTAACGTTTCTTTCCCTTTCTTTTATATGATACCCAAACCAACGATGTCCCCGTGGTTTTAATAAACCCAATATATTCGGCTCTTTCACCAGCTCTTTTTGAGTTTTCCGAACTATTCAGCTGCCGTCTGAGTTCTTGATTGGACCGAGGAGTTTGCGGAAGATATTTACGCTCCGCTGCCAAAAGTTGCTTTTTTTCAGCGGCTGCGCAACCAAATGATAGTATTTTGTACAATAAATTTTAAATAAATAAGTAATAAAATGCCACTGGTATGTCATCGTATAAAGCTAAGATTCAATGATCAGACGAGGTCAATTATCGCAAACTTTGTTAGATGTTAAAAGAAATGTATCACCACGTCGAGAGTTACGGAAGCCATTCTCTGAGTATCCACAACACACACTGACCACAAAATTTAACCAATTGAAGTTGGCAGCCGGGGGAATTCGAAACTTATTATCTGAACAGTAAGTTGCTTAGTAGCGCGTGGCTGGAACTTGGCAAGTTCATTAAGACGCCACGGTGTGTCCGAACTAAGTTAGCCTATTCTAGGGTATTCCTTTTGTGTCTAGCTACTAAAGGCTCACTGAATTTAAAACATCTCTTTTTACAGATACAACGGTTGCCTGTGGTTTTACCCACTTTGTACTTCATTGTATTGCGCCGAGATCAAGTAGCATTTTCTTTGCGGGATTTAATAAAACAGTATCAAATTTTATTTAAAAGGTTCAGCGGTTTAACCGTGAACAAGTAACACATAGATTGGTATACAGACGGAATCACTTTCGTTGCATTTGTCAGATTAATATAGTGGAGAGCGGATAGAAGCTGTGAATACCATTATCTTGGGTTGCAATCACCAGTGAGTAACATTATCAGACCCAGGTAATTAATCTGTTCAAAGACCTACGTAAATGTAGTGAAATGGCCAAGCCACATATTTTGACTAAGGTTAGGTTAGGTTAGGTTAGTAAGGACTAGAGTTTGAGAGTATAGTATTAGAAGTTTGGCTCTGTATGAGATCTGATAACTTTATGACAGTGCGCGTGAGTCTGACCACATTTTACATGAAAAAGGTTTTTTGGTTTGATGATGAATTTGATTCGAATAACATTATCTGACCAGCGTGAGATGGCGCTGTAAACTGGCAAACCATCGCGCGGAATAGAAAACTGTGGCGCTCTCTCGTTTCGGAGGCCAAGATTCACTTCGGGTAAGTAAGTAACATCATCTGCCCTGGATCAATCTGTTCAAAGATTTCTAATAACAATATGGGCAAAATTATCATATCTGCTATTAAAATGGCCCTTTTAATTGATCAAAATAAATAACAAACCTTACTTTTTGTGGATATGTTTCTGTCGGTTAATAGTCTATCATTTATGGGTCGAATCGAAAACATAGATACAGAGAGAAAACACCCAAGTTCCTTGAGTTAAGCAAGTCATATGAGATGTTGTGGTACGTTGCTTTGCTGCTGTAAGATATGTCTGCCTGCGGATACTACTATATTTACCTGCATGCTATTAAATATTTGTACCTTACTACGTTTTAGAAGGATACAATACAAACTATATATTTTTTTGATTACAGAAATATATTTCTAGAATCAACTCTTGCAGGCTAAAAAGTCAAATAAAACAAACTTTTTATTAAGTAAAATTTAGAAAGATATGTAATAAATTTGTTCAAGATAAATATTATAAAACAAACAATCACTGTTGAAAAACCAATAGGTAAGTATGCTGTCTCAAATAAAGCAGCATTATCAGATGCTTCTCGTAAACCAAACGACCTTAAAACGAGTGAAAATGAGATGGCGCTGAGATGGTCATCTCCCTTACTCAGAAATGTTTCTTTTTGATCATCATATCGTATGTAGATATAACAAGATCAATTGACCCTACACACTACCCTTATGTGGAGTTCCTTAAAACCGCTTCTTTGGCTTGTGATGTGCTTCTTTTAACATCTACCAGGCAGGCAGGACTAGTGTTCATGTTCGTACGATTTTATATCTATACATACATATCTCATATCTACGCAGCAGAATACGAAGCGGCAACTTCCTACTAAATACACATCAGCCACTAAGTTTTATCGCTGGCTTCCAAACTCTGATCTACTTTGATTCCTCTTTGACGCTTAGGTATTTTTTGTATCCAGAATATTTTGTGTATATAACGCATAGGAAAATAAACTTTCGTTTATTTATGTGCTGTTTTTACAAAGTACTGTTATCCTTCTCATATATTTCCCATGGTCCGATGGCTGAGTTCATTTCCTTGGGAATTCTGATGTGGGGAAAACAGCAACTTATCAGAATATTATAAGAAATTTGAGGTTTATCACTTAGTCTTATTTTAATTCTAAAATAACTAGCAAATATTTTTTTCTACCATATCAATTATTTTTCTCCTTAAGACCTCCCTATGCGTTCCTTATAATTTATTGACGAGATAATGGTACATACGGTACGACGGGAAACTAAAAACACAACGTTGAATTAATATGCCAGTTAATCTTAGCAATTGCTATAATACTAAGTTAGATTGTGACTGTAAAGTAACATCGTCAAACTTTTTTTTATAAAACGGCTATCATAAAACGCTTGAAAGATATTCAAATATATTCAGATGGTTTTTGTCTGATTCTATTTTTCCTCAATTGCAGGTCGTTAGCTAGGTGACACCGTTCATTAATCTAGAAGAAACTCCAAGAATCTTAATTTGAAGTTTCGACGCCATCGTGATCGGAACTATGTAGAAAGAATTCCCCAAGAGGTATTCATTAAAACAGGCTCAGGCCTTTCTTTGTACGCTTGAGAATTTGGTTGGGATAAAAGAGTGAAATTGCTAGGTTAAACTGGAAAGTAATATGATGGTAGGTATTAAATTCTTTGTCTAAAGCTTATCGGTTTTGACGAGGTACTTTTTGCACAACTATTAGTACCAAGCATCGTTATAAACACGTAACATACCCCATATAACCAAATTTAGATATTAGTAATATCTAAATTTGGTTATATGGGGTAATATCATATTACATAAAAAAGGAAAGTAAAGCTTTGTTGAAAAAGTTGTGTAAAAAGGTATAGTATATAAGTCTCCGCTAATAAAAACAATTGTTATTTAATCTATTTTATTTTATAATAAATAAACATACAATAAATATTTAAAAAAATGTTGTCAATTAAAGTTATGAAAAAGGGTTTGTTATCTACGTAATTGTGCATTGTCAAGAACCTATTCACATAACTAAAAGTTTCAGTAGTTTCAATTAAACATCAAACCCTTTTTATTCAGCGTATTAGACCGTTAAGACAATATGTATGTGTCGAACAATGGAAATAATTACAGCTCATAATGGAGAATGGGAAAATAGCTCGTTGGCTGCCACCAGCTTGAATTCCACAATGCAGACAATGGATAGGACCTACATTTATGAAACAAAACGCTTTGGCTCGACAAAAAATGTACGCAAATTGGAAGAGGCCTTTCAAAGTTGCCCGTTGATATTGCCCGGCTATCGTGAAGGTATTTTTAACTGAACGTAGACGTGTGGAGTTGGACGGAATCCTATATGAATTACTTGTTAGATTTTGAGAATAATGTAATTTGATTGGCGATCATTTAGACAAACACAATGTTGTTGTTTCTTGTAAGTAGATTTTTACACTATAAAGCAAGTTATCATCATCATTTCGAGTAGGCGTCATGGTCAATCGACCATGAACACTCTGCAAATAAAGCAAGTAAATCAAAATATATAGAAATGAAAGGAGCATATGTCGTGTGGTTTCATAATTGACTACCCTGTCTCTTCTTGTTAGGTGTCACAATAATTGTGTGTAAGAACAACATACTTAATTGTACCTCTGCTTTTTCCTGTTTCAGGGCTCTCAAGCTATATTGCTTAAAACTAACCAGGAAAGTGCTAGGATAATTATTATCATTGATAAACATTTTATCTTTAGTTCATAAAAAAACCGTTTACTTAAAGTTACTGCTATAGTTCGTCTTAGATAAAGAACAACATACAATGTAAATATATCCATACTAATATTATAAATGTGAAAGTCTGTCTGTCTGTCTGTCTGTCTGTCTGTCTGTCTGTCTGTCTGTCTGTCTGTCTGTCTGTCTGTCTGTCTGTCTGTCACCTCTTCACGGCTACACTGCTGGACCGATTGTGATGAAATTTGGTAGGGGTGTAGTTAACGACCTGAGGTCAAACATAGGCTACTTTTGGGCGCGATATAACCGAGTCCCACGCGGGGCGAAGCCGCGGGGAACAGCTAGTAATATATAAATAAAATAAATTTTAGAAACATTGCACCTATTTGAAATTTTTCCCACCACTTAAAATATAGATTAAAGAATTTGCCTCCGCGCGTGATTCCAAATTCTTTGACTTAAAAGGACACTATTTCAGACAAACATAAGCTAAATAGCAGTTACGTTGACAAAGCAGCCGGAAAGGATGAAAAAAATATATTGTGTAAATGTTTAAAAATGGAACAGTGTTATAAATCCCACATTATTGTTGTAATAATTGCACAAGTCCGACACGGGCGACCTACGAAACGACTATAAAAACGTAGCTCGGGTGCAAATAGCAGCACTTGTATGCAATATTGAAGCGGGACAGTTCTTTATTGGATTCCATTTCCACTATACTGAATGTTCTAGATTTTATCACGTTTTTTTAACTGGCTCTGTACAAGGTGTAGTTGTGTCTCATGACCAACAAATCATGTGTTTGAAACTTTGAATCAAATATAAAGTATTACTTTTTTATAATTTAAGAAAACATTATTGTTTCATAAGTACAAAATATTTACATAATGAACAAACTGAGCATTAAACTCAGTACATTCTCTACCAGTCAATCATTGGGAGAAACAGAAAAAATCAGTGCGGCGCAAAAAAGTTACAAAGGAAAATACTTTAAAACATAACAGACTCGTTTGTTTGGGTATTACTGGCATGGAAAACTTCTCAATCTTTTACCGGTTACACCCCAAGTCTTTGTATCATTTTATAATTTTGTTTTGATTTTCATACTTTGAATTAGAATCGGTCAATGATATGAAAAAGGGACTAATTTACTAAACTAATAACTAACTGAATGTATAGATAATGACTTATTTGTATTTTTTAATCCAAATACTTTTACACCTGGTTAAGACTATATGAACTTGACAATTTTTTCCATCTTCTGATATTGTTTTCTTACAAATAAATGATAGATAATGTCAAAGGTTCAACACTATCACGAGGAGCGAAGAGAAAATTCCTTGCTCTTTGAGCACTATGGCACATAGTGATCAATGATTTGGTAATACTGGTTATAGTAATGTTTTATATAAGTAATACTATGTATATACTATAACTTTAGTATACTTTTTATCAAACAATATAATAACAATACAAATGCAACGGAGAACCTTTTTTTAAGTTGGCCAAAAGTAAATCTTTATACATTTATTCCCAAAGCAAACTTTTTTCTTTGATCCAAGTAAGTTACCTACTGAAAATGTATTTAAATCCGAGCCAACAAACTCAAAACTTCTCAGGGATCATGTCTTGTTGATGTGTCGTTTTTCCCCGATGGGTTGAAGGGCGCGCTTAATATTCATAAAGTTGGCCCACATTATTAGGATAAAATATGTTCTCGGCACGGCTCAAAAATATCAGAAGGTAATCTTTTTGATAGTATATTTACAAATTTAAGAAACAAAAAAAATACTTAAATTCTTTTTTTTTGTTATCTTATGTTAAATATGGGTCCTAAATTATAGGAAGCACGTCAAACCTTTAGGTCTTTTTGTACTTCACTTCTTTTTCAGTTAACATAAAACATTATTTTTTAGAAATTATAAGCTTATAAAAGCTCAGGGCATGATGCCAAGACTACTACTTTGTTAGTTTTTCATACTTTGATAATGAATTAAAATTAATTATCTTAGTTCAAAATATATTTTAACGTCTTAATATTGTAGTGTGAGCCAGTATAAGGTCAGGGTTCTACAATTTCTTTGATAATAATACCTGAACTTTATTTGTGACTATAGGGTAGAGTTCTCATTCTACTCTTATTTGGGCTGAATCTTAATAGGTAATAAATAAATAAAAAACAAGAAAAAAACCAGGTTTGTCAATTCAGAAAAAAACAGTATAGATGTACGATTTTTATTAAGATTTTTGCGATATTCTTAGACACCGGTATAGTAAGAGATAGAGTACACAGTGTGTAACACAACATTTATTACCGTTGTTAGCACAAACTTATAAATTAGGATGTGAGTAATTTTGTATTAAGTTCTCTTGACAGGCAGTGAAACATGCTACTACTACTGTGAACTAAAAGCCCGGGAAAATTATATTGTCACTTCTTTGACATGGGTGTCACAATGACAGATGGCTAGCTAGCTAGCTAGTGTTGCTACAGATTTTTGTTCAATAATGTCATTCAATAAGTGAGATCACATTCTGTGGAGTGAATTCCTGTGGTGCGCGAGGATGTTTCGTGAAAACAAGACAATGCTTTTAAGCGATTTGTCCGGGGTTTGTATGTTGTACACTTCCTTGCAGGATTGGCCTGGGGACGAGTAATACATACCACTACAAATAATGTACTTACTCGCACATACCTGTAATTGCAAAAACTTGCTTTGATTTTTCAAAAATGTCAATCTAAGGTTTGTAAAGTAATGTAAATTTCCTTGCGCTAGTTGTGGATATAGTAGTAATAAAATTGAGATTCAGTCAGATTAGAGGTCGAAGAAAACTACGACTAGGTCGCAGATCTCTGGAAAAAGACACATTTCTTGATTCTTGGTATAGAATAGGTACGTATGATAAAATATTGATATTTTTCCTAAACTCTAGGGCAAAGCTATTATAATTCTTCGCAATATGTAACGAACAAGTACAACAAACATGATATTATTTTTAATTTTTTTTAAATTAATTTTGAATTAAATATAATAGTAGACACATCCTTTATATAATAGTACCCGCAAAAAATAATAAAACAAAACCACGAAATCCATTTCTTGGTCGTATTTGAACAAAACGTCTAGACGTATCTCGAATTCAAATTATATTAAGGAGAGACAACCATTTCAAAGTATTTTTCATGAATATGCACCCTCGTATTATTAGCATTCATATTGCACCTGTTATTTTAAAACTTCATAAACTTTCTGTTATGTTGATACGTCTTTTTTTGCACTATCATGCCAATTATATTTACACCTGCAAAAATATTTTTCAAGTTATAACATTTATTTTAACTTAAGTACTTATTATTATTAGAGGCAATGGCAACATAATGTAAAAACATCTATTTATTCACTATTTAAACTTTTAGTATTCTACAGAATATCTAAATAGTAAAAAAAATATTGTTACCAAATATAATTAATACTTTTATTTATTTTAGAAGATGATTTAATAATTATGAATATAACTAAGAATTCAAGTCGCCTGCGACTGTCCCGCTTATCACGCAACGAAAAAATTTGAATAAAATTAATCGACTAAATTGCTTCGCCATATTTTTTCACCACTATGTAAATCGCAATATTTACGCGCCATGACTGCCGTGAATCAGCAATCGTGACTGTTGGTAATTGCGGCCAATCGGATGCAAGTAGTCTTTGAAATATATGGCAAGAGAAGACATGATTGCATGACATAAAACTGAAAACAGAGATAGTCTCTGGTTCTGTATCTCTATTTATATGAATATATTATCACGTGAAACATTTAGCATAAACTTTATTAGCCATAGCATTGTAGATTCATGATCTTATAATTTAAGCTTTTAGTCAGGTTGAAAAGCTTTGATTGAGTTTATAAGTAACAAAATATTTGCTTGTAGGTAAACTAAATCTAAAAAACCTAAATATATAAAAAATCTAATAAAAAAAAAAAAATTTGTTTTCTTGGAAGAAATCTGATTAAGTATAGAAACAGTTATTGGTTAAAACACCGAATTAGAAAATTCTCAATGGCCATGCTTTGTCTTGTCATCTCTATTCCTTAGCACTCGGTGGGCACGTTGCGTTTGATGCTTATTTTATGGCGAAGTTGTTGTAATTGATTCCATCGATACTTCGACTAATCGAGTTTAAGAAAGAACAAAACCGATGGTGTTGTGGAATTGTGAAATAATTTATTTTGTGTGCCTTTAAAGTTTTTAATTTATTACATAATGTTTATAAATATCACGAATAAAATAAAAATGTATTTATTGAACCATTTCTTTACATATTATTGTGATGGTATTACTCAGCCCCCAGTATCTAACTAATAAAAAAAATAGAATAATAATTATGCTAATGTAATGTTACTCGTATGTAGGTAGAAAACTATTACTTTATTTTACACTACATTCGAATTACGATCAGGTTAAGGTTATATATAAGGTGAATTTAAATCAACTGCAAATATTTTAAGGGTAGATTCAGACCACTAAACTGAACAACTTTTCCAAATAAACATATGTCGAAATATGAAAAAAAAATTTTGACCTCCCATACAAACTAAGAATCAGCTGATCTAATTTAGTATCGAGAGTGAAAAATAAAATTTCGTGTTTCGATATAAGATTATTTGGAAAGTTGTTTAGTATAGTGGTCTGAATCTGCCCTTAAAATATTTGCAGTTGATTTGTGTCCACCTTGTATATATTACTGATTGTTTTGGGTATTTAATACAGTATATGAATGTAATGAAATCTTGTAGTGTAATCGATTAAATTGTACGAAACAAAAGAAAAATAACAAATTTTGTGGAGTTGATGTGAACCAGTCTGTAAATATATTAGGTATACTTATTCATTTGTTGTAAATATATACACTAGCGACCCGCCCTGACTTCGCATGGGTATAAAAATCTTCCTCTGAATCACTTTATATATTTAAAAAAACCGGATCAAAATCCGTTGCGTAGTTTTAAAGATTTAAGCATACATAGAGATATAGGACAGAAAAAGCGACTTTATTTTATACTATGTAGTGATACTTTTCGACTTATTCAACCACAGCTATATAGCTATTTGTCGAGGTTCACAGTTAGAGTACTGAAAGGTATAACAATAAAATAAAATCGTTTTTCAGAGTCGTTTCCCTGAAAGCCTTCCCTTCAGGTTACAGCTCCATTACATCGCCAGAGGCTGCGGTTTTCCCTTTATGACGACATATCTTGTATTTATACGTCAAAAAAGCAAATCCTTGTCCTTTGTAATAAAAGATAATGTTTTTGGAGAATCTCGGTGGGAAGTCATCCAAAGTTATGGTTTTATCAGATAATATTAATAATGTTTAAACACCTGACCACTTTTGGTAAGAAAGTAACTTGGTTCTATTTTTTTCTTATTTTAATGTCAATATCCTAATAAAAATTATGCGTTAGCCTAGAGAGAGGCCATCTCAATAGTTTCTGGTTTTTTTCCATCAAGTCCTTCATACTGAAACATGCGATAGAAATATTATGTTAAGTATGATCAATTTGTGATATACTTATTTATCTTTTAATAAAAGAGATAAGGACGGGCATACATAAGCAATAGAGATATAAAAAAAGAAAAATAGAAATCTATCTTAATTTTATGTCTAGTAGATAGATAGATAAATGATTTATTCTCAACCATTACATTACAAAAATAGAATTACAGCACAAAATTAAGCACAATATAGATTTTAATGCGAAAAAAAATAAGACAAAATTAAAATGTGCATGTGAAATGTACTGTAACTAAGTGTATATAAATGGAAATGAAAAAGGGTCCAGACTCAGAAAATAGTCGCAAGTGAGCTAGCCACGCTACGATACTGATGATTTTGCCAGAACCGAGGGTGATGTCAGCGAAGCTACGCAAAAGTGAGCCAATTGAAAACTTTAACATTTATGATAAGCAAACTATTTTATGCAAGGGCAAAAATGTAAATAGGGATAAAGACTGTTGTGATTATCATAGGGTGAAAAATTATTAGTGAAAGGGGATAGATAATACATATTTATATACATTCAATACGCTATTTACTTATTTTTTAATAAAGCAACTGCCTAACGCAGTGATCTTTTATCGTGTAGACTAAAAACCGCCTTTTACCCGTCGTTCCACTAACATGTCCCCTGGTGGGTCCAAACCATGGAAATATCGGGATATACCTCTATATGAATATATCTGTGCTAAAAACTTTTGTTTAGCTGTTATTGCAGTGCTAGGTATCGGGACGATTGATCGTCACTTGTGCCACCATGTATTAAATAACTATTAAATTACTTTACAGGTACCATAGCTTAAAAAAGATATATCATTTGTCAATCCTCAAAAAAAAAATACCATATCACCTTTTTCTTGGAATTTATAAGACGTCAAAAGTGGTCCCATTGGGAAGAATGCTATGTAGCCAGTCAACTTACTGATCCTCACCATTATTTCGTGTAGGTGATACGGTCAGTTAACCATGCATACCCTGGCGTTAGAGTTCTTCGGAACCGCCTCTCGGCCTCTGACGTGGTTCCTTTATAATTAAAGGAACCACGTCAGAGGCCGACTACCAGAGGGCAACTTTCTGATTGTAAAGTTTTAATTTAAAGAAAAGTTTTCTAGTTTAAGCTGCCTTTAGTCTATTGGTAATAAATATTATTTTGATTTAAAAACAAATACTTATATGCATCTAAGGTTAACTCTGTACATACAAACATTCCGACAAATTGAAAAATTCATTTTTTTGAAAACGGTTAAAAAAAGAAAAAAGACATAATGATAATACTTGTAATAAAGAACAAGAAAAAACTAGTGGTGCGTTTTTTTCTCAATTTTGATCTTTTATCGTAGATAAACATGCGATACAAGGTACAGTTGTTATAATAATTGAATATATAACACAAAATGCAATTAAGCAGAAAAGCATTTCTGGTACAGGTAGCCACGCAGTGAAAGATTGTTTCATTAAACCAGTTATGAGACATAATGATGAAAGCAGGAAACTTCCTACACCAGCACCTTTGTGGATAGGACGCACCACTTCACTAAGGCTCTTATCTGGCTTTATGCAGAGTAAACAAGGTCCAAACATTGCACCAAACACCACAATTATACACGCTAGTACACCTGAAATGTATATACATTTGAATATTACAAAAGCTAAATATTATGTAAAGTAAGAAAATTTATTCGTATCTCTAACTGGTGATGGAATTCACCAAAAACTACGTTATTCTAAGGTTCTCGTCAAACTGACGATTATAAAGTTATGTCTGAACATCATGAATAAAACAAATATACGATATCGTTGTATATTTCAAGCAACATACGGCTAAGGATACGCAACCATGCAATATGGTACTATAGTATCGTATGATTTAAAATATTTGAAGCGATAGCAACTAATAAATAAGTAACCGTTTTTCAATGGTTTGACGTGGCTTCCGCCCGAAGCACGAAGGAGCTCATGATAAGCAGCTAATTAATACGACCCGTTCGTATTATAACTCACGACATGGTTCTGACCTATCTATGACAATAAGTATCAAAATCATTCCAGTTGACTCGCACGAGTTGTAGGAGCAAATGAATTCTTAAATCTTGACACTTTGGGTTGCGTTATAGTTACAAATGTCCATACGCTGCTAAACTGTTACTATTGTTTTACTTCTGTTTCATGTATTCATAATTTTATAAGACTTTCAAGCTTTTTCCCTCCATACAGAACAATATGAATATCATGACAAAAAAACGGTACATACTAATAAATATTCTGTGACGGTACGTACCTGATATAGTATGAGCTGTAAAAATACCGGCGACACTTTGCTTTTCTAGTAAAATGATAACGGATCCTACTAGGCCACAGCCTAGTCCCCAAATCTGCGTAAAGATGTGGCTCAACTTTCTGTGAAGGACTGTCATAGGAACTGATGGACCATTGATGGTACTGAACATCAGAATGCCTGAGGGGATAAGAAGTTGGAACTGAAATGTGATAAAATCGGAATTAGCTTGTGCTACTTTCTATCTATATTCATCGGTAAATCTTTCCAATACAGATTTAAGAGTTGGAAAGCGGAAACAGGGAGGGGGTCTAGTAGAAACCACCATCAAACAAATACTAACGGCTTAAAGTTTGTATGGAAACGCTTATCAAAAAAGGTCACCCGATAACGAAAATTGGTAACGCTTTTCGTCGTTTCGCGTGGTCATAAAGTAAACTATGTAAACTTCTTTTTTGTAATCAGTCGTGAAAGAAACGTCAAGCTAGAACTGTCAATTTCTAACCTTAAACTAAAATACGAATAAGTTGTACTATTCGTTTCCTCAACTCGAAATCGGTCATTTACTCCTTGGATGTCCCTTTTGACAATAAAAAAATCAACCAACACAACCTTCCTTATATGAAAGTTTATTTTTACTTAAAAAAAAGACTTACCCCTATAGTGCAAAGCAATATGTGAATACTTTCAGCAAAAGGCAGTTTCATTGCCATAGTGAAGAAAAATACTATCGTAGTTGTAGCTCCCATCATGATATAAGCGAGGCCAATGAAACCTGCCCACCATACTCTTAAGCAGTACTCTCTTTTAGGAGTTTGTACTAGAACTATCTTTACTAGGCCTGTAAACCCACCAAGATCTTTTCTACCTTTGAGACATTCTAGATTACAAGCTCGGTTAGCAATATCCTCCATTGTAAGTAAAGTGAAAATATTTTCGGTTACAATTTTGAAAAGTTTTGAATATTCAAACTAAATGAAATATAAAGCGGCTCTACCATTTTATATATGACACATAGAAGTGGAAGTATAAAGCCATGTATAAACAAATAAGCACCAGAATGACATTAAAACTACTATAATTTTGACAAATGATAAAATGTATAGTAGTAATCAAAGTTTTTTTTTACAAGGAATAAACTCGGAAGCACAGGTGTAAGAAAGAAGTATTTGCAAAATACTATATATTAAAAATAAGGGTTCTTCAAATGGATCATGACATTTTTTTAACACAAAGGCAAAATTGTTAGTCTATTTCAGGCTCTTAAAGGTTTTGCCAAGTACTTGCAGTCTTCCGTTTTCTTCCGGATCGGCCGGGTAAAGTCAGGAGATGAAGACACCAAACCATTGACAACCCGGATTTTGAATAAATCAATTATAGATATTTAATTAAAAATTATTACTTATCCTACATAAGTAAGTATGTTATTTATTCTACAGTATTAATTCATCGAATAAAATATGAAAACAAAAATCTTGAATACGAAGTGAACAATTAATAATTGAAGAGAATTCAATGTTTCACGTTTAGCCGAGGGCAGGACGGGCCCGCGGGACTTTTCGACTCCCCTATTCCCGACAAACATAAATTGATCTTATTTTAAATAAAAACATACTCTAAACCCATGCAATAGATTACACGACGAATGCAAAAAATATTCGTGGGTAGGTAATTCAGTTATAGGAGCGTGAAAAAGCGGATCGCGTACATACACATGGCGCGATCCCTTGTGAACGATGTCGCGCGGAAAGCAAACTTCATCCGAAATTCAAAAAATGAGAGGGTTTTTCATAGCCGTTGATGAAAACATCCTTTGTACATATAAATAAAAGCAGAAAGTTGGATGTTTTTGGAGTTCGTGGAATGGTATGGTAAATGGTCTTTTGGAAATAACTCAAAAACCTTACATTAATGGAATTAGAAATTATAAAATATTTTTGCGTTTTATATCTTGTTCTTCTTCACCTGTGAGAAGAGCTATGAAGTGCAAATGGAGTTCGTTGGGTTGAATTATATTGAAAATACCACCTAACGGTCTATCATCATGATAACCTAGATAGAAACTCGAATGCTCGAGATGTAAAAAAATAAATATGTTATTTACGTAATGTCTTCATGAAAAAAGGTTTAGTACTATCTATTCTGTGCTAGCAAAAAAATTATACTCTCATCCTACGTACTGTCCGGGATAATTTTTAAGTACTTGATAAACTAGAAGCGCAGGATCACATTAATAATTTTCTCCAAAAGAATTTGCATTTCCTTAGACAATAACATCTAAATATTAACTATAGAATCGTAATTTGGTGTAGGTTGGTCCAATTGTAAGGTGTTATGAATTGGGTAGTTATCGTAAAAAGTAATGCTGCTAGTCTTAATGCTCTACACCCCCTCTCTATCCGATAGCTACCTACACATTGAATCAATATTATTATGGAGATGATCCGTCGTAATATAACAGTCGAAATTGATCAGTTTTCATTTATGACAGCATTGTTAAAGCCGCTATTGGATAATTTGAATTTTTACTTTATAATAAGTAAAAATTTATATTATTTTACACCGAGATTGAAATGTAAAAAAAAAGTATGTTACACAATGTAAGGCGTAATCCTAACTTCTATCTCTATTATCTTAGCCCTTATAGGTTGCTTTCTTTGCTGACTGCTTCGGACCTAGTTCAGACAGGTCTTCGGAATCCTTAGTTTGTCGCTTATCGTTTACTGCGACGTCGACCCAGCACTTTTGAGTATAATCTTCACCTTTCTGTCAGAAATATAAAGATACAATATAAAAAAAAGAAAACTAATCTTGGTGAATTAATTAATTAATTTGTTGGATATCGAACTATACACACATAACAAAATATAACAGATTATATTTATTAATTAATATTTAAGAGGTGCACACATGACATTATGTACTTATTTTACAGAGCATGGAATTTCTATATTGTATATTTTTTTCCATGCTCTGTGGATTTATTATAGAGATATCTAAGAGGATATAATCACTGTACTACAGTTTGTTACAAACCTTTCTTTCTTACACTTCTTTAAAATTATGACTACCACTGATATACGGTGATTCTGTCAATGTCATGGTTTGAAGAGAGAAGTTAAGATGTGCAGTCGGTAATTATGTCACGGTGTGTATCTTGTAAAAGCAGTTTAGTTGTCTGATTGTTTTCAATGTCATTATCGAAAAAAAAATTGATACGAATTATGATTTGTCATTGTCATTTCAGTTTCAAAACATGAGCGTTGCTTTCTAAATTTATTTCTGTATACTTACAAGTTTTGATTCTTTACACCCAAATGGTTTTGAAAAAATATTTTTTATAATAAGAGCACAATTACAATAAACCATGATAACTCGGCCTCCAGTAGAAGGAAATACTTGTAATCTTGAATGTTTACAGAAAAATGCAATTCAGACATTCGACGGCCCTGTGAAGATAGTCCTCGTTGATATACCAAAAAAAGAATACTGGCAGAGAATCTGTTGGGCTGGATTCATAGGATTTGCCTATATCCTGATCGGTTTTTATACAATAACAATGATGCTGTTTTCAGTCTCGATGAAAGTTGTGCACTTGGAAACAAATATACACATATTTTTTTGTACTGCAGGGGTAAGTACTTTATTATGATTGTAACAGTTGTTGCTCACAGCTCCAGTCATTTCGTCTAAACTAATTTTATTTTGTCTTTACACAATCTCTCATTAATCTTTTCAATGTTCAAAATCCAAAGGTTTAAATTATTGGGCTACTCATGCAGAAACATAAACATATTCGACCAGTAGCTATAGATTTATGTGCAAAATACACATATTGCATTTTAAACAAATAACCAAACAAACAAACTCCAGCTTCAACATTTTATTATACACTTCAGATGTATCCTATTTGATTATAGTTATATCATATCAATATTCACATTCTAATAATCTTATAATAGTCTTCTCTTTTTCATTATAACTAAAAGCCTCAGTGTTAGTTTATTTTAACAATAACGGTATTTGAAATGTTACCTTATGCTTAATTTTCAACGTGTGTTTATTTACCAAATTGAACGTGTTAAAATTAAAGTACTATTAACTAAATTTTCTAAATAGGCATATCGTTACAATTTGAAAAAAAGATCTTAATCACGATGACGCTATTTACTACTCGTATCTACTTAGATTTGTTGCTACTATATTGCGAAATTATTTTTTTAGTTCCAATTGTTAATGCCAGCGGGAATCCTAATGACTACAAATCTGCATGGTCCTACAGTGCCCATGAAGCCATGCGCACGAAAATTAAACCATATAGTACTTCAATTCACTGCATTTTGTCTAAATTTAACTGGTTCTATCTTACTTTTTGTATCGAAGGCAGACCAATGGCCGAACATAATATTGAACACTGGACACTGCTTGTTAGGTAATTGAATTCAGTTTTTATTTTTGTTTAACACTTTCGCTGACAGTATACGAGATAACAATAACAGTTAATTGTTATCTACGTCGAGAGGCGTTACTATCTGCGAAAGTGTTATTAATAACACATTTGAAAGTCTTTCGTGGCTTGACGGTTATCGTGCTAGTCCGTTACAAGGCTTTTGCATATAAATTTTAGATTTTATGCGCTTTGTGAGTTTTCTAATTAGTTAGTAATCTTTTGACTAATAACACTAGAAGAGTTCGTAACATGTGGACGAATGGGAAAAAAATCTTTAAGTTCACTAAAAGATAAAGATCTATTATTGGATTTTTTTGTGCTCTTATGTCCACTTTAAGTCTTGGCAATCAAAATTTGTAATTATTGTTCTTCTTATCGAGTCGGCTAATTATATGTGTGGGGACCAAAACTCCACCACTGAAAAGGTATCAGTGACTTCGTAGAGGTTCCCAAGAATGTAGGTGGCCGGACAGCAGGGCAAGGACAACAAATGATATGCCACGGTCAGGAGTACTATTTTTGAGATATGCGACACAACTGAAAAACATTACCTACAAGAGAGAAGAAGAGAGAAGACAAGGAACGATAATCAAAAATTGCACCGTAGTCTTTGCAAAGGCTTACTTATTAGATATTTTTGTTAAAATATTTTAATATTATATTATTTTTCATGTTTCAGGAATGATAGCGTTAGTGTTAATGGGATTTACATTTCTAATGGGTCCTTTTATATTTACTAAGTCGTCTTGTGCTAACGGTAACAGATATCTACATGGCTTTGTTGGTATATGTTCTTACGTTTTCTCATCAATGTGCTTCGTCTTGAGTTTGTTCATTACTAATGGAAAATACTTACCATGGATCAATAATGCAATGGATATTGCTATAGTCACGGCTATTCTTTGTGCAATAGCTACAATTATTGTCGTCAGTTATGCATTCATAAAGTTATTGTGTTGTTACGAACGTTATTGTGATCAGTGAATTTGATTATTATAAAAATAAGAACTATTTATCTTTTGATTTTTATTGGTAATTTTTGTAGTAAGCAGAATTTTGTTCTATTGAATTGTTCTATTTCAAAAATAAAGATGACATACGTTTATCAAGAGCCATTAAACTTATAAAGTCAAATTGAGTAAAAATATCATAACATGTTTTGTTTTTAACAACTATACAAATCAGATAAGTATTTCTACAATAAAAAAAAAACAACTTCCAGATCTTTTTTAATTTCGTAATACGTATTTCAATAATATTTTAATTATTATAAAGACTGTATAAAACGCTACGAAACTCATAAGTATATAGGCGACTGCAGATCCTGCCCATACTTTGAAGTCAGACGTGTTGAAACCTAGACAGAGGCTAATGGAAGACACCACAAACGCAGGCATGCCCAGTACTATGTGGATTAACTTATACTGGTGTTTACCGTAAATAGCTATTGGACTACTCAATAAGCTACAAATGGCTAACGTTGCAGCTATGATACCTGTAATGCAATCAAAAGTAAAATTAGTCTTAATAACAATTATAGTTTCCAATCTATTTTATATTTGATAAAAGGTCTTTGTTTTTAGAGGATACAGGATACTATAGATGTGAAAGAGACCGCGCTCTATATATTTTCCATTCCTAGATATCGTTAGTGCTACAAAGTTAATTATTTGAACTAGTACACCCTGATGAAATTATTTATTAATATATACTAGCTGTTAACTCCGCTCGCGTGGTACTCGGTTATATCACCTATTTTTGACTCTCGGTGTTCAACTATCAAAATTAATGAATGTCCAGCATTTGAACCGTGAAATTTCACAAACATACAAACAGACCGATAGATTATCGTTATCATCATATCGGTATCATTTGTAATATTAGTATAAATAATATTAATAATAACAAAAAATAAACAAAAAGAATGGTAACATTTAAACTAACCGGTCATCCCATGTGCTGAACCTGAAGGTCCTTTTTCGATAAACACCAATACAGTGCCCGCGATGATGCAGACCAGAGCAAAGCTTTGTAGTATCATGTGTGCGCATCGACGATGTTTGATCTACACAGAAGAGTTCCATGAATGAGAGCTGATGATGAAATACTACCTAGTGGGAGTCCCTTTGTAGATTGGAAATATGAACCTACTGAATGGGGTCGAAAGATACTTTGTGTAAT
This sequence comes from Apomyelois bistriatella, assembly GCA_947044815.1. Classification (NCBI taxonomy): domain Eukaryota; kingdom Metazoa; phylum Arthropoda; class Insecta; order Lepidoptera; family Pyralidae; genus Apomyelois; species Apomyelois bistriatella. The sequence continues at coordinate 8,585,498 of OX345703.1, forward strand.
GGTATATCTTAGTGCAATCAGGATTACTCCAATCCAGAGACGCCGATATAGAAGAAGCCCAGCCCCTGTAGCCAAAGTCATAATTTAAAAACGCTAACGAATGTCGACAAGAACCATACAGACATTTTGTTCTTGTCGTACTTCGTAAACGTTTTGCGATTGTGAGCTCGGGCTAAGCCCCCTGATGTCTCCCCAAAGTAAGAATTTTGCATTCAGGCAGGTAGGATGACCCATATAACCTATAATGATAACTCGACATATTTATAGGACATTTAAACTTTGGTCTACTAGATGAAATATTTTGAGTTAGTGTGATAACGAGTTTCTATAGATTCTAGGTTTCGAAGTCCGATGTGATTCGAAAGTCGAAGTCTGGTGAAACGAAGAAGTCGTGAAACGAAGTCTTGTGTGAATTCCAGATAGAGACTGATGTTGAGACTAGAAAGATCGAGACTTTCTATCCAACTACGCCAAAACCAGAAAAGAAATACTGTGAGTTTGTCCACCTATCTCTAGCTGAATTGATTTAGTAGGTAAAAGATAATTTTTTAAGTTATATCAAAGGACGGACTCAACTAGATGAAGTATTATTAGGTAAGTATAAAAACAAACATTTTCAATATTCTTGTAGTAAACTATCAGACAATACTTAGCATGAAGTTTAGCAATATGTTATTTTTTTCATTGATGAATAACTTAACATAAATGGCTCAGTACCTTTATGTGATACTTGTAACTTCATAAGCTATGCACTTAATTTTGATAAAGTGGTTTAAAAACGTGACAATACCTAACCCGCATTGGAGTAGCCATGCCGTTGGAAAAGTTCAAGAAGAGTATAGCTTCCGCGGAGAAAAGATGAAACTGAAATGAATAGAAATTACATTGAAACGTTAACTTATCAACCAACTGGAATTTGTACTGTAATGCCATAGATTAAAGGATACTAGTACTGATCTCCAATCGTTATACAAAGAAACTCGCTGATTGTATCGTACTAACAGCGTACTGCTAATACTGAATTATGCTATCGCCATCTTTGGATCACTTGAAAAATTGTGATTCTAAATCAGATGACTTATTATATAAAGCATAAAATCATGTTTGTGGTAAGATAACTATCTCTCTCTTTTTAACTAAGCCTAAATGCTTGAATGCCGACATATTGTCATTCTGTCAGGAGACACTCCAGTCTTTGACATCAATAAACCCACAAGACCACGTTATTACTCGCATAAAACTGATAGTGGCTATTGTGTGCTAATACTCACCCTGGTTGCAATGAAGTGTTCCCACAAAACGCTGAAGGTATAAACTTAGTTCATTTTATACGCAAAAAATGTGCCTCTTCCATAGATCTCCATTTTTACCGATTAGGATATCAACATTATTTAAAAGCAAGTCCACTGCTGGACCTTAGCCTCCCTGATAGAGTTTCAATTGACTGAAATAAAACAGTCCGCATCCAGCGTCTTTCTATAACTTTAATAACTTCTTTCTAGTATGCGGGACAAGTTCTCGCCATTTTCACAATCGTGTTCATAGAGGACTGCTAACATCATAGATCCAGTTCGTTTGTCATCTGGTTTTTAACTTATTAACTTAAAAATCTGACACCAATATCTGCTAGCTGACTTTGTATTAATCCATATAATATGATTTGACAAATGTTTAATTTTTATGTCTATTTAAATCATATCTATCATTCAGTACGTGGACTGATACTGTCCTACGCTTTAGAGTTTACATAAATGGATCCCTAAAATAAAAACAGAGAGCGCAAAAATAAGGTAATTTTTTAAACTGTTGTAAGAGAGATAATTTAAAGTTATCTTTAAATTACTGCCTTACTTTAGGGGCCATGCTAAGATTCCCCGGGGTTGACTAGAGGTTTATTTCTGTACCGTCAATGATCTGAAATTTTGTCATCGACGTCCCAGAATATAAAGGCGTTAACGTCTGGCTATTACCATATTCTGTGAAACGCCTATCAGTGAACTGAACTAAATATTATTGAAGAAATATAGAACCAGTTTAGATTTCTGTTCAACTTACATACATGCATACTTGCCTCTTTGGTTCAGTGGTTAATACATTTGCTTGAAGTTCCTGAGGTCATGGGTTTGACTTCAGGAAACACACTTTGTTGTATTGTTTTCAGTTTGCTTAAGACATTGCAGGTTTGATATGAAGATGAATCCACCGCGTGGTTCGCGATTCCGGCTGCAAACTTGTAGTCATTAAATAAACTACGTCAGAGTTCGAGAAGTGGTTTAGAAGAATTCCAAAATTGATTGAGCATGGTCAACTGACTCTGTAATCCACACTATATTAATGCTAACTAGCTAGCTTAAAACATTTATTAAATACCAACACAATACGACAACAATACTAAACCAGTCGTTCTGGAAATCCTTGTGGGAGGCCTTTGTCCAGCAGTAGACAGCTTGCGGCAAAAATGATGGATGATGACCCCAATAATAACTAACTTAATTAAACTAATAGGTTCTCTACCTCTAGCAATGAAGGATAATAACAAAATACTTACCCCAAAAACATACAGTGCAACATGATTATCCGTGAAATTTTTAGCCAAACAATACATGAATACAGGCATAACAGTTGCACCTATAAGAATGTGACAAACACCAACCAATATGGCAGAGGTAACCATTCTGCAGTAAGCTTTACCTGAATGCAACACAATAACAAACATTATATGTACAAATTATTGCTTCAAAAAAGAATATTAAATTATATAATTGTGATGTGAATAAAGTTGTTTATTAAGTAACTAAATGTCTAACTGAATGACAATGAATTTGACTTCGATTGTCTTTGTTTGTTTTTCAGAGATTAAAAAAAAAAATTCCTCGCGTCAAAGACCGCGAGCGATTCAAAATTCTTTGTTGTTTTTTAATATATTATTGGTTGAGAAATCTATTTTTATTGAGTTTTTTGAAGGGAAAGTAAACTGTCATTTTGTCGGCGCTGTATTTAATTTCCAAAACATAGGTTTTATTGAGTATTTGTGCATATTAAAGTGGATTATTATTCGCAAAGTGTTCGTAAACAACAACGTGAGTGTTTGGAAGTTTACTTTCAAAAAACTCAATAAAAATAATATATATATAAGGAAAGTAAACTGTCGCTTGTCGATTATTATGTAGTTAAAAATGTCAATTGTGAGCGCAGATAAAATTCAGATGACATCCTGTTAACAAACATTAATCTAGATATATTATAATCGGATTATTTGATAAATTACAATTATGTATTGAAATTACTTAATTACCGATAAAAACGATTTTTAAAGATTAGATTATTTATCCACATAAATGTACTTTCTATATTTAGATTAAATACCTACCTTCTGCAAAAGCTGGAATTCGATTGCTTGATAACATAGTGGGCAGGCATCTACATGACTTCAGATTTATTAAAATATTTGATAAGAAGCATATTTAAACAACATTATTAGTTAATTATTAAGTTGTGTAATTGAAGTCGGTTTTGTTATTTGGCAAAACAATTATTCTGCCCATACATTTATTCAAAATTACACTTTTTACCTTCAAACTACATCTACCCATACAGTACCATCAAACCGCCCAAGGGCCGACTTCCATTGCGTTGAGAATTTTTGGAAATCCATTCCCATCTGACATCGCCTCGCCTGCCAAATTTCAGCATTTAATAACATAAATAGTTTTTGAGATTTAGTGTTAACGGTCATGGATATATAATGCCTAATTCTGTAATATATCAGCACATCAAGGATTGAGATAAAGACGAACGATTCACCAGACTACGTTAGTACTATTAATACATTCGCAGACATTTTTGAAAACATAATAGAAGTTTGTTATAACTGCTGTAGCAGTCGTGTGTCCGCCAACGTGTTAAGTATTCTGTGACTAGGCTCCGAGATTGCAACTGAATTCACAATTTAAGAAATGTTTATCATCATAGTACACACCACAGATACACACCCTGGTGTCAGTTACTTCGGGTTTTGACTTACCTAGTTCCTTTAAAGACTACAACATGGCAGCCGGGACGGACGGAATCATTTTTATTATCAGGAAATGCTATAAATGACAGAAAATCAAATAAGATGGAATTAATTGTAAAGTTCTCACTTGTCTTTAGAAACTCTAAAAATAGAGATGGTGATATATATAATATACATTAAAGCAATCTTACTTCAACTACATAGATAAAAAATGATAAACTTTTGAATATAAACTTACCTGCATTATAAGCACAGAGAAATTACATAGTATATACATCCTCTGTGATGATAAGGCACACCGGTTGGTCGACCGCCTATCTCGATTCTCTCCTCTCGTAATGGCTACTTGTATCATTTCGCTCCGTTTTAGGCACAAAAGGCTTTAAAAAAAAAATATTTTGCCAATGTAAACAAATAATTTTTTTTAAGCGTTTTAGCGTAAGACGGAGCGAAATGTGGCGAAAGCGATACAAGTAGCCATTATGAGAGGAGAGAATCGAGATAGGCGGTCGACCTACGGGCTTTTTCCTAGCAAAGTTACCTAAAGCCATTACCATAAGTAACTACTCAAAAAAGTTAAATTCAAAAAGTAGATATCATGCATGCCACATTCTGTAGTAGACATTCTGCCCAAATAAAAAAAATCGAGTTATAACTCACATTTAGTACGAGTATGTTATTCCCGTTTCTCTTTTTTAATATTTACTTTAGCTTAGTAATGTTATCGTATGCATAAACATACGCTTTATTTAAAGTTTTATATTCTAACAATGTATAGGGCGTGTTATAATGTGGCAAAATGAACAAGGAGTGCCGACCCCAAACAATATGGGAATAATAAGGCAAAGCAGAAGAAGATGAATATAAAGAATGTAAGCAAGTTTCCACTTGCTTTTTCACATGATATACCTACCTAACAGCTATCTAAAGAACTTTCACAAAAAGTTATTAAAATAGAAAGGAAAGAATTGAAAGAGGTTAGATATATTAGAAAATATTAAGGAATTATGTATACAATGAAACAGAACAGAAGCAAAAATAGTTTATTTATGAAAACTCGTACTACAAAAATGTATGCAGTTTTTTAATAATTATCCTAATTACATATAAATATATCAAAAATAGTTCCTAAAACGGAACATCTTAAAACAGTTATTGTTAAAGATGGCTTTTTTCTTCTATAAGATGATAACGAAAATGTAAAAATAAACACAAATTAAAATATTAATCTGGCCGGTTTCAGATCTGTTATGCTCAATTGCAGAATAGAATTTGTAACTAAAGAAAACAAGCAACTACGTACATAATGTGGTTGGATTTCAATATTTTTTTGCAAGTAAGTCTTTGTAGTACGTAGTTGATAGCACGATCAATAGATGACATAATTATACGTATAATATTAGTTATCTACACATTACACAATCATGTCTGGACGTTATCTAGAAAGGATATACCTACCTATTTATAAATAATAATGTTATCTAACTAAAAGTTTCAGACTGGTGTGTAGTTACTATTTTGAAAATGTTATAAGAACAGTAATGTTAAAAATAACGTTGTACAACTAAACATTTAAATTGATCGCCAGTCTATAAAACCAAAATCTTTTGCAAATCCTTGATTAAAGCAAATGTAAATTCAATGAAAGATATTATCGCTTGAATGCATTTAAAGATTTTTCAACAAAAGCAACTAGTGGATTTACTACTATAATGAAAGTCAACGTAGCGGTGAATGCAATATACGTAGCCGATAATTCTGGCGTGGCCCAGTTTCTGAAGGAATTCTTATCAAAACCATAGCAAAGTGTCGTTGATGCTGCGACAAAGGCTATGGTTCCGAAGCAAATGTGGGTGATCTTAGAGAGAGTTCCAGGCAGGATGCGACGAAGCTCGTAGGAGTAGAGAGATGTGAGACCGTTGACTAAAGACACGCTCGTGAAGACCAGGGCCACAAGAGCTGAGAAGGAGAATAATAAATTAACATAAATAGTTTCTAAAAGCACACGAAAACAACATTTTACCTTAGGATAGATTATGAAATAAACATTCAAAATTGAACTTTATTAACATAGTATTTTGAATCATGATTCTATTTTTCTCTGCTTTAATTGTTCACCAGCTTTTTCTGCAAACTGCTTAGTTTGATATTCATTCAAATTAATATTAACGTATTTGAATTTTTGATATAAGTTTATTATAGGTAAAGTTGTTCAGTATAGTGGTCTGAATCTGCCCTTAAAATATTTGCAGTTGATTTGTGTCCACCTTATATATTAAGAAATGTTAATTATTTTTGTTTAATAAACCCTTCTATTCTATTTGCCCTAAATTCTGCTATTTGATTGAATAAGTCGATAAAGATTAAAATCGTTACACTAAAAAAAATATCACTTAAATTTTAAACATACCAAATTGTCCATGAAGAGTCTCCCAATGAACAGATTTGTCTAAAATTTTGATAATACTGCCGACGATTGCAAGACCTGATCCTAAAATCTGCAGAATCCAATGAACTCGGCGTTTGTGAACAAGTTTTAGTGATGAGGACCAACTGTTATGAGGTGACAGACTTAAGATTGCCTGAGCCATTAGAAGTTGATACTGAAAATATAAAAACGTTGAAGTTATAGTAGAAAAGACGATCAACAACAATTTTTGTATGGATTTAAAACTTGCAACCAGCTTACCAGAAACTAATAATTGAGTATAACTACAAATCAAAATCAAACCTTAACACGAAATAAAAATTTAGGAAATTATATTATATATGACTTGTGACACTTACCCCGATTACACAAAGAATGATATGAATCCGAGTAGCATTTATAGCCCCGGTCCTGAAGGAAAAAAGGATTGCTGTGCCTACTGTCGATCCAATAAGGATGTGGGCTAAGAGATTCGTAAATCTATTGAAAATCTTTAATTTGAAATCTTCCTGATCGACAGGAACCAATACTTCTTTCGATTCTTTTATTTTCTCTGCGTCGTAGTTACCATTGTGGGTATTAGTTATGATAGTCATATTTATTCAGACAAGAAGCGATACACTTCTATTACGTGCTAAGTATGTTTACTAATAGTCGATATCATTGATACGCGTTTGTCTTTTATAGAAGAAAAGTGATGGTAATCTCTGAATTTCGGCCGATTATCGATAAATACGTAATGTAATTTATTACGCTATACTGACGATTATATAGTATACGTCAAACTTTTCTATCATGATTATATTTTAAAATATTAAACACTAGCTGTTCCCCGCGGCTCCGCCCGCGTGGGAGTCGGTTATATCGCGCCCAAAAGTAGCCTATGTTTGACCTCAGGTCGTTAACTACATCCCTACCAAATTTCATCACAATCGGTCCATCCGTTTAGCCGTGAAGAGGTGACAGACAGACAGACAGACAGACAGACAGACTTTCGCATTTATAATATTAGTATATTATGCAATTGCTTGAAAAATAAATTAACTAGTACAATGTAAAAACGTTGAAAGAAAATTTAAATTACTAAAAATGTTACATGTGATTTTTTGCAGACTCCCTCTTTTCAGAGCAAAAAAAAAATTAAATCAATAGTAAATAAACAATTACACACTAAATTATAACTCATATTTGGTTTTGAAAATATTTTTCCTATTAATCTTTGTACCTAGCCATAATCAGAACTGGAAAAATAATAAAAATAAAAACTAAATAAGAATGATGAAGATTTGATTTGCAGAATTTATTTATTTATTCTTTAAATACGAGATATTTACAAATAGTAAGATTTTTAAATACAGTTAATTAGAGATATAGCTTGCAGGTAAATACCAAAAGCGTGGGGCATCCACCTACTAGATGGACCGACGACCTTATTAAGGTCGCAGGAAGACGCTGGATGCGGGCCGCTTCAGATCGGTCCCATTGGAAATCTATGAGGGAGGCCTATGTCCAGCAGTGGACGTTTTGTTGCTGATATGATGATGGATGATGATGAAATACCAATGATAAAACAAAATAATACGTACAGATACAAATTCTATGACATTGTGTACATAATATGCTTAATTAAATTAAAATCTAAATAAACTACTAAAAAATACGTACATTTTTTCTGGTATTCTCAGCTCCTAAAACGGAACTTTATAAAAGATATTAAAAAAATATCAAAATATTGTGATCATTATTGATCCTTATTGGCAGTTCATTGTTCATTTTCACCCAAATCTCTCTCAAACAGTATTCATATTTGAAGTGAGTAATGAGACAAATGTGACTTAATGATGAAATGTTTACTGCTATGCAACTCTATGATGGAAAATTTAAATAAGTGGCCTAATTGTGGACACACCAGTTTGAGCAGCACGCCTTCTATTCCGGTATGGAAGGCGTGTTGCTCGAAGATACAACATGACTATTATTATACACAATATTTTAACGAGACATATAAAATATTAATATACAAACATATTAATACTAGTCCATTAATATTAGTTAATTTACATAATTATGTCCTAATCTTAATTGGATATGAATCAATGTTATCTCAATAAGAAATGCTTAATACTTTTTGCATTTCTAATCCAAGTGATGTAGACTATTAGAATACGCATTGCGTAATAATTAATGCAGTAGCTGATTAGCTATTTAGACGATAAAATTATGTTCGGTATATACATTAATTAACATCCATTAACATTAGATTAGACATCTAGATTTTTAATCATATAAATGTGACTTCTTATCGTTTAAATGCCTTTATAGTTTTATCAAGAAAAGAAAATAGTGGAGTAATTATAATAATGAAAGTAAATATAGCAGTAAATGCAATAGCGGTATCAGCTAGCTGTGGTGTAGCCCAATTTCTAAAGGAACTCTTGTCAAAACCGTAACAGAGGCAGATGGATGCTCCAGCGAAGGCTATCGTTCCAAAACAAATGTGGGTGATCTTGGAGAATGTTCCAGGTAGGATGCGACGGAGCTCATATGCGTATAGTGATGTGAGGCCGTTGACTAAGGATACTGTTGTGAAGACTAGGGCCACAAGCGCTGAGGAAAAAAGTTATGAAATTTTTAGACGTTATGTGGAAAAAAAAAATTATGTACCTATATAATTTCAGATACATTTCATTAAATGAAAATTATTTTTATACATTTTTAATATTACTTATTTGCAACACATTTTTTTAAATATTTTGTAATTAAAATAGTTGCGTGAAATTTGCGTATACTTTCATATAAATTTTTGATAAATGAAAATTATTATTATACATTTTTAATATTACTTCTGTCGTCATGTATCGTTGTAAGTAACAACACATTTTTTAAATATTTTGTAGTCTTTTGATTTATATATTTGTAAACTTACCAAACTGTCCATGAAGAGTATTCCAATGGATAGATTTATCTAGAATTTTAATGATACTGCCGGCGATTGCAAGGCCTGATCCTAAGATCTGCAGAATCCAATGAGCTCGACGTTTATGCACGAGTTTAAGAGACGTTGACCAACTGTTGTGCGGCGATAGACTTAGGATTGCCTCAGCCATTAGCAGTTGATACTTGAAAGAAGAATAATAAATATAAATCATTTGCGTATTTATTACTCTTATAAACAATTTTGTATTATATTCTTGATTGAGTAATTTAATTGAATTATTATTATTTGATTAACTTGACTTTCTGATAATAAAGATGATTTGGTGCCTCACAAATCCCGCCTGCTATCTGTTAGGTTATGAAAAACTCTGACCTCAGGGTGTGCATGGTCGATTGACCGTGTCACCTACACGAAATATTGATGAAGATCATATTCTTTAAAATTTTCGTATTCTTAATTCATGTAAGATATCTTTGTCTCTTTAAAGTAGACATAGCTATTAAATTTACCAATTAACAACACTGATTTCATATTTTTCTTTAATTGTTTTTATTAAATTAAGTTCGTTCCGGGACTAAAATTATTAACAATTGCAGGAGCGCAAAATAAAAACAAAAGATAGGTTTAGATTAAAGATATAAATATTCACCAATTCTATCGCTTAGATTTTAAGATTTTCGTCTGTGATATAGATGAAAATAGAAAAAAAAAGTATGAGAAATGATGTTGTGTCTTCGTTTGTATTTATATGAAAAAAAATTAAAAAAATAACTACAATGTTAATTAAATCGAATAAAAAAAAGCAAAGTAAAAAAACTAATATGTACTAACAATTAAAGTCCTATTACTTATTCTAAAAATTTTAGACATCCATTGTTACAGTTGTAAAAATATTTGAAACCAAAAAATAAACTTTCGATTTGGAACTATATAAGGTTACAAAAATTTTCAGGTATAAATAAAATTGAAACTTACCCCAAGCACGCAAAGAATTATGTGGATCCGAGTAGCGTTCATTTCCCCTTCTCTGAAGGTAAATAGGATTGATGTTCCTACTATACACCCAATGAGGATATGGGTTAGGAGATTCATTGAACTATTGAAAACCTTCAGTTTATAATCTGATTCAACGACCGGAACCAGCATTTCCCTTGAATCCTTCATGTTTTCCGCATCAAAATTGCCATTTGTGAAAGTCATTTTGAAAATTTAAAGACACTACGAGTAGAGCAAGCTCACAACAATGACGATCAATAAGAAGTGCAGTCGTTTCTATATGACTGTCTTTTATATACAAAAGAGATAATAATCTTAGAATCGTCAATTGTTGATTAAAGAAGAGTGCGCATTTATTATACACAATTTAAGAGATAACCATACTAACTAAAATGCCTAATTGATTCTAATTATGTCTGCATCTTTTTATAAAATCAGAATAGATTTTCAAAATTTGGGGTTTAGGAAAGTTTTTGCTCGTTCACAATTTTTATATAACAATCCATTTGTAAGTAATTTGTCCTATATTATTTTAATAAAATATTGTTTTTTTTTTTTTAATAATAATGATGATGATTGGCCAAGTAATCTTAAAATCTGCGTTCCTGGTGAACCACAGGGACGTGCACTTTGATCCAAATTTTCACGTAGTGTTGCCGCTAGTCCACGTCCGGGGTTTCAAAATGTTCTATCAAAAATAATAAAAAAGTACCTAAAGTAATTATATATCTGATATCAATTAAGAAAATAGGTAAAAAAATACGTTACTTTTATGTGTGCTATATTTTTTAAACACGCTAAACTTATTCAATGTGTGTAACATTAAAAAAGTTTGCAATAGTATTTATTTTCTAAGGTTTAAAAATGGAGACAGCAAAATTTATAAAAAATAAAATTATCTTTTCATATATTTTGTATACAAAGTTACAAATGGATCAATTACTATAATAAATGTAAACGTTGCAGTGAATACATTAATAACTATAGCTAATTCTTCAACAACTACCCATTCCCTGAACCATTCCATGTCAAAGCCGTAACAAAGTGAGATCGCGGAGGTTACAAAGGCAATGATTCCGAATATACTATGAGTTATTTTAGACAGTTTTGGAGATATGAATTTTTTTAACTCGTATGTGTACAGAGACGTCAGTCCATTTAACAGGGATAGTATTGTGAATACCATGGCTACCAAACCTAAAAATAAAGAAAAAATATTTTTAAGCTAACTCATCCAAAAAGTCATATAAGTATATAAGCAAACATTTACTTTATTCGTATATTCATCATAAAGCGATTAATAGGTGATAATTATTGTATAAAGTGGACTCAACATAGTCAGGCCAGATCTATATTTTGAATATTATAGAATAGCATATGATATAATAGAATCGCAATAGTTATAGGAAAAGAGATCCTCATTGTAATCGACTGATTATAAAGAAAAAGTCAACGAAGTAGTACTAAACATGTTATTGGTCACGAAATATTTCCTCTCATGATTTGTGTCAAAGAAACATCATAAATAAAAACTAAGGAATGAAAACTTACCAAATTTCCCATGCAAGGAATCGAAATGTATAGTCTTTTGTGTAATTTCCATGACGGTGCCTATGATGGCGAGAAGTGATCCTAGTATTTGGAGGATCCAGTGCGCTCGTTTTTTATCTTTTAGTGTCATAAATGAGGACCAAGTGTTGTCAGGAGAAAGGCATAGTATCCCTTGGGCCATGAGAAGTTGATACTAAAATCACACATAGGTACCTAAATCATTTTATTGCGATAAAAATATTCTTAATATTTCCTAACTGCCTCCGTGGTCTAGTGGTTAAGGCGTTTGCCTGTAGACCCGAGGGTCGTGGGTTCGAATCCCACGGGAAACATACTTTGTTTAGTTATTGCAGGCTTGAATCACCTGATTGTCAGCCTATGGCTTTAAGTCCGCCATAATACATTTGTTGATAATGAAGTTAAATAAATTTAAATAAATAAATTAAATTGTCTCATAATAAAGATGATTCCGTGCTTCGGAAGGTAAGTTAAGCCGTTGGTTCCGGCTGCCATCTGGTAGTCGTTAAAGGAACCACGTCAAAGGCCGAGAGGTGGTTCCAAAGAACTCTGACACCAGGGTGTGCTTGGTTAATTAACCGTGACGCCTACTCGAAACAATTATGTTGTCTTAAGTTATTATTTTCCTGTACTCGTGAATAATACTGGTGTGTTTACCAGAAATTTCTGTTCTCAAAGTCATACAACTTCTAAACGGTACCTATTATCTAATCCAATAGTTATCATCAAATAAATCTTTCATAAAAAATCCGCTCATTATCGCAGCAAACAAATAAAAAGCTAAAAATATTAAACTCACCCCGATAACACATAGAAGCATATGCAGCATGCCCCAACTTGGCGGCACACCATAACTGAACACTAATATTACAGTCACTCCCACAACCACCCCAATTAAGGTATGAACCAAAAGGTTGATAGAACTATTCCAAATCTTAAGTTTATAGGTAGATTTATTAGAACCTTCTGGAACTAAAATTGACGTAGAATTGTATTTGAGACTATTTGTTGAAACCATTTTGAATATAAAAGATTACAATACTTCAATGTTAGCTAAATCTAATGTGCACCTTATTCCACTGGCGAGCTTGTTTAAGTAGTGAGTCTGATAAAGATGAATTATGCTGAAGATGAATTGGATCTGTAAAAAACGTAACATGACTTCTCTTTCATAATAATGTGCCTTATCTGTTACAATGTCATTGTCTCCTTTTACTTACTCTTAACTTATTATAATGAGTCTGCCTGATATTTAAACGCGCGTTGCAATTGTGCGTTGAATTTTGTTTCGGCTATTTTCGAGAATGATGTATCTCTAACTCCAAACATTACGTTTAAATTCGGTTTAGTGGTATGAAATAAAAATCCCATTGAGTAACGAAGAACTACTTCGTTAAAACCATAGATTAAAATACATGCCTAGCGTCAAACCGCGCGCGATTTCCTAAGTGAATGGCTGAAATGAAAGGTTGATAAAGGCTTGCTTTTTGGCATAGAAACCTGAAATTAAGAAAGTTACCTGACGCCATGTCATCAAAATTTTCGTTATTCATTTTAAATAATTTATTTTACCTAACATTTAACTTGTAAACGTATTTATTGCTTACATAAGTAAACGCAATCATAGCTGGAATGCCAAAGCCGGGTATAGCTGATCTGATTGACACATTGCTCGCATTCCTAGATCCGGAGATACTCGAATTAGTTATATATTTCTTATTACACTAAACATAAGTAATAGGAATAACATTTTAAAACAACATACATGTTTTATAAAGTGTGAGTGATTTTATCACTTTATTATTTACACATTCTATTTATATGGAAAAAATATACCTACCAAAACTATTTAGATTGAAAAATAGAACAAAATTCCTAGATAAGTTGTAGTCAGCTATAGATTAGTTTAATAAGTAAACATTGGTTTGCGGTGTGGCTTATTGAAATGCGGTCGATGTGGTTTGCATATTAAGGGCCATGGTTGGTCCCCTAATTGATAGGGTTAAGCCGCTTAGGCTGTGGATACCATTGGGATAAGCGCAACGTGCGGGTTAAGAAGGCTACTACCTTACTCCAGGTTAAGGGTTTACCTTGACTGGTTTTGGTTAAATATACATATATAAAACTAGCTGTTCCCCGCGGTTTCACTCGCCTTTGGTGTATATGTACTACGGCCTATAACCTTCGCCAAAAATCAGGCTATCATATGCGGAAAGATTTTTTTAAATTCGTCAAATGGATCTAAAGTTATAAGCGTTCAAACAAACAAACAAACTCTTCAGCTTTATATTAGTTTATTAAAGCAATAGAAGCCAAAAACAATATTAATAATTTCTATCTGTCTGCGTGTATGATTGTACGCAAACAGGGAAAAACGAATGGATAAAGGCGAGTACAGTACATTGTTTTGCTAAAAGACATTACTAAATAGACTCCAATTTATAGCAGAAAAATAGTAATAGAAGTACTTGATTCTCAATTTCACGCGCCCATAGTCGCGGGCGATGCTTGTATAAGAATAGGACATAAGTTTTATGGTCTTAATTTAGAATGCAACATAATATTTCAAAATAATACCATACATTTATAATCGAAAATATCGCAGTTAGAAGGTGAAAGACAATGTTTTTAAATCTATCCCATCTCCAATAGAAACAGTTTTTTTGAAGATCCAGTTTTCACGACCAGCATAGATACAAAAGTAACTGGCATCATTTTTCTATATTTTCTTTAACTATGAATGAGAGATATTAGAAGATTATTGACTTATCCAAGGTACATGATTTATTTAATGTCATTACACTTTAGAGTATCAAATCTAAGATATCGTCACATATCGCTATCTCAAGTGTTGGGATAAATTCAATGAAAGTACGTGATCTGTCTCATGTGTATATCTTGTCTTGTATCAATAGCTTTATCTTCAATCTGAAAGAGGGGATTTCCAAAAATAATATCTAATGCTACCAGCATTGTATCTGTTATGAAATTAACGAGTACATGCTTACGAATTTTACCATTCTTAACTCCAAAACAAATCCATATAAGAATATTAAATGCTTTCATCTAATATTGTAGAATTAATAACCTACTTTTCTGTAATTTCATTTAAAATAATACCACTAAAGTTCAAATTATAAATAGAAGTCGCTATTTGTGTCTGTCCGGATTTCATTACTTGCAATACAGTCATTATTCCAGAAGGTTTTAATATAATGTATTTATTTAACCAGTGCTGGAGCAAATCGCTAGTTTAGTGTTTGATATTACGTTTTAAAATTTGATATATTACACCATTGCAACACCAGGAGTGTCTTCTTATTTATCTTAGCGCTATTCAGTTGCATTTTTAACTGATTTATTTTTAGCCCAGTGTTTGCTTTCTCACTTTTTCATACACTGGGAGTCAAATATGTATTGTCGACTCTTGAGAAATCTTATACGCCATTTTTCGAAAGAGTTAACTTTCTAGGGAGTAGGAGTAAGAAGGAGGAGTAGGAGTTAAAGTCCTAGAGAAAATATGGCATATTTGTTCACATAACATTTTATTGTTTTGCACTTGCAATTTACAAACACAGTCCCTACGGCGGGCCCAATTAAGAGGCTCGATTCGGACCCCCCTTAATGGAATAGAACCCAATTAGAGTTCAGGGTTACGAGGTGAACTTGTTCGCAAACAAATGGTTTGGAACCCGCACCTGCTGGCTAATTGATTTCTAGAATAGCCATAGCCAATATTCCAATCGATTTTGAGTAAGTACATAATAGGTACCTACCTACATATACATTATACATGGACCTGTTAGTTTTAGTACAGCCCTGTTTTCATTAGCGAAGTACTTACCTCTGTTTGTATATAAGACAAGATCTTCTCGAACAGACATTAATATTAAGAGCACATCATTACGATATGTCGGCTCCAACTTTTTGTGAACACAAACACGCTCCGATAACATCAATCGGAATCCATCTCACGAGCACGATAGTACAAATACGGCGAATCCGAAGATTTGTGTTGTTTGTAAGAAATCGTCTTTTGTAGAGTAGACACGTCTGCTTTAGATAAGCATTTCTTATTTACCCTGGTTTCTGTTACATGTTGTTTATCAAATGAAATTAAAATTTCAAATAAATTTCGCCCCTGGTCATCAAGCCTAAATAATTAAGCTGAAATAAAAAGAACATGCATTTAAATTTTGTATTCCTGCAATGTAACTTTTTAAAGAATGGCTGTTTCCTGGAATCTATCAAACAGAGCACCAAAAGATTTCACTAAGAAAGGCATTATGTTTAAAGATGAGTCAATAGGTATAGGCAAGTTGTTTAAAACTTGACTAATAAATAAGTATAAAATATAATATCATACAACACTATATCAAAAACCGTAGCTAAAATGTATTTTATAAGGAAGATATAAGATGATACAAAATATTCAACAAGATGTCTCATCATATGTCATTTTTCAAATCTCGCGTATGCAGCCTCAGCATATTCGATAAAATTCACAAGCACCCACATTTTAGATCGTTCCCGCGGTTTTCATCAAAGTTTCCGCCAACACATGGAGGCATGTTAAAACTCTGGTATCTCCTCAAACATAGGCACCATCTCGACCTACGGTTGTGAAGTTACAAGTTTAAAACTTGCGATGTATCTTGCGAGACGGTTTGAAATTAGATTTTCAGTTGTCTTCCAAAAACATGGGTTTGGAATGGATTTTACATATATTTAAGGAAATTTATAATATTTTTTATTAAAAATGTTACCTATCCTTCCACTCAAAAACTATGTTACTTAGTCTCTAGCTCTCGGAAGTTAAAGCGCTAGATACTCATAAATAAGAAACCAGGTGTTATTATGAAACTAAACTTCTGGTGATGATCATAATCCATAGATTAAAACCAGATGTTGAAAAAATGGGTTGTCTTGTCAGGGCTACCAGTATGAATCTTAGAAATATATTAAAAGTTAAATACAGATCAAACCTCAAATAATGATAGTTTACTTACAAATGCAATACAAAATTTTAATATGGAAGGTATACATAATCAGATATCATTAGTTTTATATGGGAATGGTTGTATTGCGATTTTTTTTTCACTTTCGTCGAAAACAGTACAAAACACCCCCACGGGCCTTCCTATTTCAATACAGACATTTGTTAACATTACCCTGCCCTCAAGTTTGCATTAAGGCTGGCGGAGCGCGAAATTGATCTTTTAGGATGGGCGGATCCATAGATATTGAACAAAATAGATAGTGATTAAATTACTAATGTTGCCACCACAGATGAAGCCGCAGATGAATATTTGGATCATACATCAATTATCATCATTTTTATAGGTATATGTTTATCTCAATTAAACAACATCCCAACTAATATTATAAATGCGAAAGTGAGTTTGTATATTTGTTTGTTTGTTTATTGGTTTATTACCTCATCAGGCCCTATCGACTGAACCAATCTTTCTGAAATTTCGCATACACATAGCTAGGAGTATTGAGAAGGACATAGGATTTTTCATCCCGGGAAAAAGCAACGTTTCTGAGGCAAATTCATGCGGGCGAAGCCGCGGGCGAAAACTAGTTATATAATAAAAACGTGTAAACAGGCTGAAAGTCACGTACCTTCTTCTTACTCGCTTGCTTTGCGTGCGCTTTAAACCGCTTTACCGCAACCTCGGTTGCAGCAGAAATGGCCGCCTAGTATTTGTCTGACTGGTGCTTGACGGTATCTACTAGAAGCAGTAGAATTAATACATCGCGTTATAGCGAGCGTTTAAAGAAATCGCCAAGTGATAGAGATATTGAGAGTTACCAATCTGATGGAAAGGTATTTAAAAAAAATACTTTACCTTGAGTACTCTATTTAATTAACGATTTTAATAAAATTTTCCTTATTTGCATTCGAACTGGAGATAGATCTGTAATAATAAAGTAATTTTTAAATTAAAAAAAATAAAACCACTGAATTTTTAATATGTCTTTGAATAAAACAGATAGAGCGTGTCGTCTTCTCTATTTATATAGTTTGTCTGCGATCCCCCGTCCAACAGAAACGAAATATAAATTGGAGACGACACTATTGATATTGAACCCTCACGAGGGAAGCTAGGTTTAAATTGAAAAGTGTTAATTGTTTGGGAACGTATCCCGTTCGAGTTATTTTTATTTCAAGTTTTTTAAATTTCAGTCAGGGGTAGATAAGAGTATAGCCTATAATGACTGGGGGGTCAGCCCGCGGTTGTATAGATTATTATTAGTTATTCTTTATGACGTTTACCAGATAGATGGGCCCGACTAGCAACATCCTGGGTTCCAGAAGGTTACATTTAATTAATTTCTAGATTGCATTCTAAACATGACAATATACTATTGTCATAATAGGTATAGAATTCCGGAAATCGCACGCGGTCTCTACAGGAATTTCTTTTTGATCTGTGTATAATCGGTATGTCTAAAAACTGACTGTACTATGCACCGCATTAAGTAAAAAAATACCCCGAGAAATAAAATTATATGGCGACAACATAAAATACGCTCACATCTTTTGATTTTCTATTCAAAAAGACAGACATCTTAAATTTCTTTTCCGAAGAAACTTCAAAACTTCTCCATGTGGACTTCAGACGCCATCGGTCGGCGAATTTCAAGCCTGGATTACTTTCAAATAAAATTACTTTCAGCCAACTTAATATAAGTTTGGTGAAGTTTATTAATTGCTTACATAATCGTATGAGCAGAGTTTCTTTTAATAGGTTTTCGTTTTCAGACTTTGAATTGTTCTTGTGGAATTCTTTCTAGCATTCTTTCAATGAGCTTAATATATTATATAAATCCAGTATTTATATAATATATTAAGTTTATTGAATTACATTACATACAATTGTATGCAATTTTTTTTATTATATTCCTTGGGGTGGTTTTTTATTTATATAAAAAAAAAAAATTTTTCTTTGTGCACAAGTCTACAAACTAGCAGCTTCGATCACGTGGTATTTAATTTTATCGTGCCAAAAGTCTGTTTTTGCCTTGTATATGCACGCACAGGCACGCTGGCACACGCTCCAAAAATAATTTTTGTTTTATGTTTTCAACAATTTGTACATAGCTTCTTTGAAATAAATATCAAGGGGAATAAGGTTTGAGATAGAAAACAATTATTTACCTTACGAATCATACTAATACTAATATTATAAATGCGAAAGTTACGATGTTTGTTTGTCTGTGAGTTTGTTCCTCAATCACGCAAAATCTACTGGACGGATTTTGATGAAAATTGGTACAGAGATAGATTATGATCTGGAATAGCACATAGGCTACTTTTTATCCCGAAAACTAAATTTCCCTTGGGACAGGATACAAATTTCAGTAACGCCATCTGTTTTTAAGAAAATATGGCACTAGATGGCGCTCTAAATTATTGTGCAGATAAATGCAAGTTTCTAATGATGAGACAGATTTTTATGAAATTTAGTACTAAGATGTATATGATAATAATGATAAAATGATCTGGAACAGCACAGGGTACTTTTTATCCCTAAAATACGAATTTCGTGGCCATCGCTACCTATTCGATTCAGTGACGACATCTATTTTAATTAAGCGAAACAAACTACACGTAAAACATTTTTATTTTATAGTTATGTCCTTATGTCACTAGATGGCGCTTTAAAAATTGTAATTACAAAGATGATTGAACTGGAACAGCACAGCCTTTTTATACCTTCAGTATTGTCATCTATTTTAACATATAGCGCTTTAAATAATTATGTGAAAAAAACTACACGTAAAAGCATATTCAAAATACCAAAAAAATAATTATTCTATAATACCTACTATAAAAACCACAAACATTATTTTCTGTGCCTTGAGATACGTATTTTCTTTTAGTCAGAAATAATTTGGCTACATTTTTCCATTCTCAAGAGAATCAGACCTATTTGTTTTTATTACCAAGAAATATGTCGTTTAGTGTATATTTTTTAGTTCTCACTATTTGTTACTGTTCTCTTTAGATGGCGCTCTACTGTGCTTAAGTTTTATGAATCGCGCTGTTGAGATTTTTTCGTGGAAAACGACCTTCCGAGAATTGTATTTATTATTTTTGTTTCTAGATGGCGCTCTATTGTGTTTAAGGTTTTTGAAACGCGCTGTTGAGATTTTTTCGTGAATGACGACCTTCTGAGAATTGTTTTTATTGTTTTAGTCTCTAGATGGCGCTCTACTGTGTTTTAGATTATTGAAACGCGCTGTTGAGATTTTTTCTTGGAAAACGACCTTCAAAGAATTGTTTCCATCGTGTAATGGACCGCAATATAGCTTAGCTTTAGCTGTGGCTTCCTCGGGTATAGCAGCAACTTTACCTAACGGTGGTAGGACTGCACATTCTGTGTTTAAATTGCCGCTTAATCTTGCAAAGAAGAAACCCCTACATGCAACATCAGTAAAAACAGCGGCCGAGGCATTCTTTTGCAGCGATGCAAGTTGGTAGTATGGGACGAGTGCACCATGTCGCACAAGCATGCATTAGAGGCGTTGAACCGCAGCCTACAAGACATCCATGGCAACCAGTCAGTCATGGGTGGCGTTGCAGTTTTGCTTGCATACGATTTCAGACAGACTCTGCCAGTTATTGAAAAAGGTACTCCAGCGGATGAAATAAACGCGTGTCTCAAGGCATCCCCACTATGGTCTAGGATTGAAAAGCTTCATCTTACGTGCAATATGCGCGTTCACTTATACAACGACCAGGCATCGGGTCTTTTTGCGAATAAACTGCTGCAAATTAGTGACGGTCGTCTGAAAGCGGACGCAGATGGGAAAATTCTATTTTCTGAAGAATTTTCACACCCAGTGTCTTCTGAGGAAGATCTTATAAGGCATATTTTTCCCAATTTGGAGGCTAACATGACCAATCAAGAGTGGTTATGTGAAAGGGCTGTGCTATCGCCCACGAATGAGTCAGTCAATAAAATCAATAAAAAGATTTTAGACCTGATTGGCGGAGAATTAAAAACATCCCATCCGTAGATACTGTTATGCTTAATGATGACAGTACGACCTACCCAATTGAATTCTTAATTCCCTGGAGCTGACGGGCGTGCCATCCCATAAACTGGAACTTAAAGTTGGCGTTCCAATTTTGCTGATGCGGAACCTTGATGCTCCTAGACTGTGCAATGGCACCAGGCTTTGTATTATGAGCTGGGCTGTAATATTATAAAAGCCACCGTTATTACGGGAGCTGCAAAAGGAGTTAATGTTTTAATTCCCCGTATACCAATAATTCCAAACAACCTGCCATTCCAATTCAAGAGGTTACAATTTCCTATCAAATTGGCTTTTTAAATGACAATCAACAAATCCCAGGGCCAAACCTTAAAAGTGGCAGGCATTCATTTGGGTACTCCGTGTTTTTTACACGGTCAATTATATGTTGCCTGTTCACGTGTGACAAGTGCCTAGAACCTTCATGTGTTGGCAGAAAATAATACACATTTAATGTTGTTTATAGAACTGTATATTAGAATAAATTTTCATCAGAGTTACTATGCTCTAATTTTCGATATAAGTGTCATTTTTCATAACCATTACCTAATTAGATTTTATTTGCGGAGTAGAAAAAAATATAGGATATATATAGATCACGATCTTTATTAAGGTTTAAACCATATACTTTAATAAAAAGTTAAATTTTTACAGCTGAATCAATTTATAAAGTCACCTCAAATGCAAAGAAAATGTAGCTCAAGTCAGGAAACTTAAAATTTTAGTGATCACATATGTTATTATATACATATATTTAATATACGTACTTAATTAAGATTTTAACCGTACACTTTTATTTTTGAACTAATATTTTCAAAGATATTTAAGTAATAGTTACTATATCTATACAAAATCAGTTCTATTCTGCCAACGAAGTAGAACAATGCGTTGTGCAAAAAGCCAATCTTATTGCAATGCGTAGATGGCATTAAATGTTAGTTTGTGATTTTTTTTACAGCTCAAGTGCTCCTTAATTCGCAACCGCTACCTACTTTTTGTACTCTCTGCTCCACTCTATTATTTGCCGCGGGCGAAGCCGCGGGTAACAGCTAGTGAGTGCATATTTTAAAGCCATTTTTGGTAGGTATGTGAAACACTTTCAACTGCGAAGAACATACGTCGTTTATCTTGAGATTCAGAATCCTCAGGTAAGGAAGGGTATTTCTCTCTCAATTCGAGTTCAGACGTAAGCCTATTCAGATATAAATCTACTAGATGTGATTCAATTTCTCTAAGTATTAAAATATATACCAAATATCTAATGTTACAAGTCATCATCATCATGTCGAGCCGTAAATTAGATTTACAATTAATTTAAAGCCGACATGCCTGACGTCAAGTCTCTTAGTAATGCTTTTTATTATATTTTAATTAAGTTTTTTTAGTTAGTTGAGTTACGCCAACAACCGGAACGAGGTACAAGAAGTTTTCAACCTTTGTTTCTACCCTTTGTTGCCTTTTTCCACATTTACGGCATATTATATCTAAAAATGTTATCACTACATAGTATAAAATCAAGTCGCTTTCTCTGTCTCTATGTCCCTTTGTATGCTTAAATCTTTAAAACTACTCAACGGATTTTGATGCGGTTTTTTTTAATAGATAGAGTAATTCAAGAGAAAGGTTTTTATGCCCACGCGAAGCCGGGACGAGTAGATTTTACAAAGTTATCAATTTACAAACTAAAAACAGGAAATTTACTGTTTACCGGGAGAAATAATATTGAATCCACATCCAGTTATTTTGATTCTCGACTATTCCTCAAATCTTGGAGGAGTGGGACGTACGTAATCAAGGATTAATTTTCTACTTGGATTATTTTCAATCCGCCTGTGTGTGAGCTTTAGATGTGTCTTTAATATAAAGGGCTCCTTTACTGATAATTTGGAGGTATTCGGTGAAGCTTGGAGAACCGAAAAATAATTTAACATTTTCACTTTAACAATCTTTGCCTACTGCCTACGTTACCGGATAATAATTTTAAGCCGTAAAAGCAAGTAATTAATATAATATTTTTACGTTTTAAAGTTAAGTTGCAAGAGATGAGAGGGTTCATCAACAAATTCTATTTACTTTTTTTTTTATTTCTTTTCGAAAAAGTGAATACTACAGATGTCATCTATGCATCTATTAAACCTGATAAAAATATGAAATAATAACGAACACTTTAGAAATAATATTTTAATTTTGTCCTTCTTATTACTAGCACAGTATTTTTAGCATGTTTTTGCAGCTATTATTTACCTTACGAATGAGTCTATTTTCAGGAGGTATTTGAAACTTCCAACTGCGAATAACATACGTCGTTTATCGTGAGGTTCAGAAATATTTTTTTATTTTATATTACTGTATTATATTTTATAGCTTTATGTGCTTTTATCAATTAAAAAAATGAGTTTATTTATAGCATCATAGTTTTAATTAATGTTATAGCTCCAATACATCCGGTAGTTTACAGTTTAGAACTAACGTAATTTATGTATATGGGAGGCTGAGAGGTTTATAACCCCGTTAATCACTAAATAATGGACAGTATTTCAGGCTCACCATCCAAGGATTTGAGTGCGAACAGCAATATTGGAGAAAATGTTAAATTATTTATACGCGGACTCAGCGCAGGCTTCATATTTCAGATTTATGGGCACGTTAAAATAAAATACATTTTAGGCGCCACTGCCACGGCGAAAGGGAATTAGAAAAATCTACATATCTCTGATACATGGTCCTCGTGTTTCAGTGGTTCCCAATCTTGGAGGCTTTATTTGAAGTTTGTTTGATTTGAGATACATACATATAATCACGTCTTTATCCCATACGGGGTAGACAGAGCATAGAGCCATAAGACCTTAAGCCACGTTTAGCATAATGGTAGTTGAAACAGAAAATCAATAGTAATGGGTTGCTAGCCGATTGATTTTATTGAATAGATTTGACACATGTTATGAAAGACTGTTTTTAAAGATGAATATTTTTAAAAGATGCAAATTTTCTTATGTAAAGCTTAACTTTGATATTCTTCTCGTACTCTCCTTCCTAATGATGTTATTGAAAGAATTACGAAATCGCGGCTTTAAATTAAGGCCAGGCAATCCATGTTAAAAGTGGAATTTGTGATGTAAATAAACAAATTACGTATATCTTTAAAGTTTTTAAAAATACCTCAATGAAAATTTGAGCGTGTCTGTTGGATTGTAACTAGTGAAATTTTGTCATATTCACCTTGCTTCGCAAAATATGTGAAGCTGTTGGTCTTACCTGCTAGCTATTGGTAAATGCTGATACTAAGGCAGATAATAGATAAAAAACTGATGAACCAATCTGGTTACTGATACGTAAAGATGAGAATGTATTTATTATTTCAAACAAAAACGTAGGTACACACTTTGAGAAACATTGATCTCCGCATACATTTCTATATTGCGCATTACCCTATGAGGGGATCCAAAACTCCATAATGAAATTTCATCTTAAATATTGGAACGTAATGAAATTGCGGTGAATCTTGGAAGAATTGTTCGAGAAAAATATATGAGTGATAAAATATGTATTACCTTTACCAGGTTTAGAAGGAGTCATTTTACCAATGAGTATGACAATTATGCTCATTTTAAAACCAATGATAACCACACGATGGGTGTAACTCTTTAAATATAGCTTTTAAAAACCCCTTAATAATTGAGTAAGGAAGATAGGTTGAGAAAAAAAATAATGACGCAAATTTTGGCGGTAATGACTCCGCGTAGTAATAAGAATTTTTTGTTAAGTTGTATTAATAGGATGTAAGTAATTTTTTGTTTCAATATAAATTAAATATGTACATACAACTTGTAACTTCCTATAGTAGGGTATACATTAATTACAGTGTACATATGAACCGCAATACGGCTTTATATACCAAATGCTATGTGTTATGACAATTTAGTTAGAACAGCATGTAATGATAGCAGCATATACATGAGTAAATAATAATCTGATGGAAGCCGAAGGGGTATTACTATTTTTTCCGTACTTTGAATGGTTGTCGTCCCTCCTCTGTCACGTTATTATGAATTTCGCTGTACTTCGAACTTTTCTCGCACGTAAAGTCATTAAAAATCTGATAGTGTTGGTTACAGGAAAAAACAAATGAGCATGATTCAAGCGTACCTTCTCTAATTTTTAAGCTGACAGGATAACCGAGAACATTTTGTGCGTCTATTATCAATAA
Organism: Apomyelois bistriatella; assembly: GCA_947044815.1. Lineage (NCBI taxonomy): Eukaryota > Metazoa > Arthropoda > Insecta > Lepidoptera > Pyralidae > Apomyelois > Apomyelois bistriatella. The sequence goes on from OX345703.1 coordinate 8,610,702, forward strand.
TATGTTACAGTACTAACATAATAAAAGTAAAAGAGACCAATGTCACTCAGCAAATTTCATAATACGACAACATCTAAATATTACGTGAAACATGAAAAGGAAAAATATATCGGTAATGTTTTTCTTGATGATGATAAAGCAGTCGCATTATGAAGTTTGTTTCCTTCGTTCTGTATATTTATTCTTGAGGCTTATGTAATGGGGCATTAGTGGGTGGGTGCGGGTAGTTACCACCGGATGTCCGAAAAGTATTTCCGGTCTCCTGAGCGCACGCACAGAGGTTCAAAGCGAGGAGAGCAGGCTTAACTCTAATACTGTACATATTTGGAATAATTTCAGAGAAATTGTGACTTTGAATGTAAAGCGTGAATACTTGTCTGAAATTTAAATTTGTGAGTCTAAATTCAAGTAGTAGAGGTAGTAAATAAACTGTGGTTAATAACAGCTCTCACTCTTCCGATGGCTGTTCTAAGAAGCAAAAGCGGAAAACGCAGATTTTCTCAACAACGGCATAGTTATAATATTATTATTTTTTTAAATTTCAATATATTTGAGTAAAAATAAACTAGATCACTTATGCGATTATAATAACATATATATATATAACAGTTATAACGTTTAGTAAAGTATATCATAACGCATGGGGCGATCTATATAAATCAGTAACTTTGTAGCCAATTGCTAACTTTACTAAACTTACTTTACTACTAGCATAAATCGATTTCATAGCCCTTTGTAAAATAAATTAACTAAGTACACTAAGGTCTTACAAATTAGTACAAGTTTGTAATCTGTAGATTATCGAAGTATCTAGTTTGCTCTCACACTAGGGTGGTCCGAATACATAGTCATAAAATACCATTATCTATGGTTTATTGTAACTGGTTACAAAAACTTACAAAAATGGAAAAAATAATTCTTCTTTCACAACTAGTTACCAAACAGCGAAAGAAAAATCTTCTCTTGTAACTGGTTAGGTAAATTCAGTTACCAAAGTGGACGAAGGGGGTTTATATCATAGAAAATTGTATAACATTACAACAATTCTACTGTATAGACTTGTTTTCTTAATTGCAAAAAGTTTTTTTTTTTTTATTTGATAATTTGTATCTTGTTAAACACATTCAGGATCCCGCCGGACCATCTGTACCATTAGACAGTACCATTAATGGTACAAATAACACTGATTTATCCCACTAGTATCATTAATTGTACATTAAATTGATTTTTAGGGATCTCGACCTATATATATTATCATCTGGCTTGCATATATATTATCGAGTTTTTTGTTTGTAACAATTAATTTTTTACAAATAGTTTTCTAAAACACCTACAGTGAAGTAGCTATCCTACCAAACATTAGAGTAAAATTACCCATTTTTTGTTGTTAGAAACAGTTGCTTTCTGATAATATTATGTACAAAACCAGTAGCAATTTACAATAAGAACTATATTTATGAAGAATTCACTTTGGACATAATACCTTTAATCTGACGGGAGCAAGTATCTAGAGATCGTAAATATCAATCAAATGACCCGCTCAGGCAGAACAAAATGTAAAGACGTCAGTAAAAGAATATTTTTATTTATAGATTTTTTAAAATTATTTAAATGTTTAGGGTTCTCTTTTTCACACTTTAATGTTATGTATATGACAAATGATATAACTAGGGAATATGTAATAAAATTAAAATCATTTATACTATTTAGTCTATGGTGAGTAACAAAAAAACTTATACCTATGTCAGTAAAACTTTACATTTAATACAGTGAATAAAGCTACTTTCCTGCCGGTTCTTTGCTGTGTAGCTTCGAAATCTGCTAAAGTGGGGTTAATTTAGTAAAAGTTGAATCAATCAGACATACCGATAGTGATTTATGTCTGTCTTCATGGTAGAGTCTGGCTATTTTATATGATAGCTGCTCATAAAATGAGCTAGCCCAACCTGTTTATGTTCTCTCACAAAAGAGACAATAAGAAGCATTTTCCATGCTTTTAATTTAGTGTACCGATCCAATATATTTTTACTACTTGTGATTAGCTTATTTAGATTACTTTAGAAGTCAGTATATAATTTGCTAATCTCATTCTAAATATATTTTTAAAAGGCTAGTCTCTTAACCAGAAATTGACACCAGGGTTTGTTTGTTACTTGAACTTGTACCTTATCGCTAGGAAAAACATGCTTTCATGCTTCACGTGTTAGGTAGGGCTTTTAAGATAAATTGAAGTTGTCAAATAAATAAAACTAATTGTTTACTGGATCTTGGTTGCTTTTTTTTTAATTCAAATCATATTGCAATTTCGATTTCGTTCAACGCGCTCAGTCTAGATGTGTTTTTTTAAAATGTGCAGAAATAAACTAGACATCGTTGCTAATACTAAGGTTGGCTCAGTCTTGTCTATGGTTCCTTCACAAAGCCTTACTAGTACAATATTTATTAAATTTATACAGAACGTATTTAACTTATATTTATGTGTTTCATATTTCGTACCTTGTCTCTTTATTTGGGTTATCTGAGTGGTATAACTTACTAACTTAATATTAATTTGTATTTGATAAAAAAAAAACATAATTTATTTTTGTGATTTTCATATCTTTATGACTATGCCACATTCACTTCTAAGCAGCAATATCCAGATACCAATTACCTAAATAGCTGCGTCTAGGCCCGCGAGCTATAGTGTATAATAGTTTTTTTTGACCTGTATATAATAATAGGTACAAAACCAGATGACATATAACGATTAAATTGCCGTTCAAGTCAGCTGAAGTGCTCTTCATAAGAGTCGAGATCTCAAAGGGGCGGTGTCTTTGATCTGACGGCTATTGAGGCTGTGCGGGCGCTGTGGGCAGTAGGTCCCGTATTGTAAAGGGCACTTGAGGTCCTGAATCCTGATGTGAAAATATGGATTAACATATTTCATCTCTTTGGTTATGAAATATCTTATTTCATACGGCTTTAAGGCAAAAATTTACATTTTTGTGTAAAAGTTAAATGAAAAAATAAAAGAACAAACAAGAATATAAATAGTAGGAAAGCGGTCCCTGGGTCTCGAAGCACCCAACTGAGTTTTTTTCTAGCTAACTGACTAGTAATTTAATTCAAGTACTTATTTGTTTATTTACACCAATTTTGATTTTGTTTTATGTATACCTACCTATTATTCTTATTTTTATTTTATTTTAATAATATAAGACCACATACAAAAATACTTTCATTAAAAAAATACACAATGTAAACAGTATTAAACAATAGAAAAAGTTTTATACAAAAAATATTCAATACACATTTGCGCCAAGGACTTTCAATTATATTTCGTAGCTGGAGCAGATATCTCTATATTTAAGTAGAATAGTCAGTTTGTCAGAGAGTTGTACAAAAGTAAGTCGGAGACAAATAGATAAGCTTGGCACTAGTTACGCTGATCAAGCATTTTACTTGCCAAAACTTGCCCACTTGTTCTTAGAATACTTAAAACGATATGTGACATCTAGGATATTGTCTACTAAAAAAATATAATTGCTTGTTTGCTTTTCTAATAGGATTTAGGTTAACAGAACTAGTAAAGCAATTTAAAATAATGTAACTAAAAACTTAAAGCGTATCTGTCGCACATTTGTAGAAAAGTGACTTCATCATTCATCATCAGCTCTCTACGACACACTCATGGACATAAGCCTCCCTCTATTCACTTGCTTTCATCCATACCTATACATAGCAGAAAAAAAACAATAATGAATGAATGATTTTTTTCTTGCAAAAGATTATAAACGAGGTTATGATAGAGGTTAAAATTTATCATCACAAACCCAAAATATGTATTTTTTTTAATGTAAAGATGTATCTCAACTTTTTCTCTTGGCTTTTGGTATTTTTTCTCACATTGTTTGATTCTGTAAATAATAATTTATTTTGCTCCAAAAGAGTATTATTCCTAAATCACTTTATTCCAAAAGACAACACATTCAATGACGATATAAAAAAATCTGCGATACAATCACAACACGCAGGACGAACCATGTAGACGTTTTAATTAACTCGTGTTCAATTCTAAACTTTTTGGCTCACTTGTTGCTTCCCACGCCTGCATTTGCCTCCGTATTTAGCATAAAACAAGCCCCAGTAAATGCAAGATTTCGAGCTGGTGCATAAATTTACGCCATTATCAAAATATCATGCCAGCATGAAACGGAATAACCTGTTAAGGGTCATTAACGCACGCAATGCGTGGTTCTAAAGGCAGTTGTAGAACATTATAGAAATCTTAATCTTTTTGCACTAAACTACGAACAACAGTGTATTTTTATTCGTAGGCTATAATGACGTTGTAGATTCCGCAAAAGGAAAAGGATTACTTAGATAAACAAAAGCAAATCTATGAATCAGAAATCAATACTGCACAAAGACTGTCATTTACAAAGAAGTTTGAATCGCGCGCGGTCTCTAGACGCAATTTTTTTTAAATCTATGGTAATTTATGAGTACCTATCAGTCATACCTATTTGTCTTATTTCGAACTGCCTGAAGGAATATGACTTTGCCAAAGAACACAGAAAATAGGTATTAAGTAGGTCATACTTTGTCCCATGCTGGTGTAGAAACGCAAGGAAAACGGAGATTCTAAGTTGCCTGCTATTTAGTTCCCAAGCAGATTGTAATTTCGTTCAAGAGATTACACTTGTAAAGTTAATACAGGCGGTGGCTAACAACCTACCACTATTTCAGGATTTCTATTTCTATCTACACAATGAATGTTCATAGGTTTGACAAACTGGTTTTGTCTGCCTTGTAATAAATATATATATATATGTATTTATAAATGATAGTGTGCACATAACTTAGTGTGTTGGCGCCGCATGGTTGCTTTACAGGATCTGAGTTCTTGGGTATTGTTAGGTCGAAGACAAACGTGAAAACGTTTGTACCATTAGTTAATAACAATAGTTGGTATAGGCATAAATTAAATTTTATCAATCGCATATCATTATTGTGTCTGAATGATAAAGTGTAAGTAATCGACCGTCTGGCCTTGAAATATTTTTGGATAAACTTAAAAAAATTAAATATCATGCACACTTCTTGGTATTACCACAAAAAAGATAATAGTAAATATGGTATTACTCACTAATTATCACGTGGATATGAAGTTGCAAAAATCTACTAGACCTATGAATCCATAGATTTTAACAATTGACGTCAATAAGTGATAAGAATATCCTATATTGAAAATAAACAATTTGAAGTTGAATTTAAAAAAAATGTTCCCGCGCGCTACTTTCAAATTCTTTGCATGAATCTAAAATTTGGTTAATAGTTACTTCATAGAAACAACAACCAAAGAGCACATTTTCCGAAATTAACACGTTTTGGTCAAAAGCAAAGAGACAAACTCATTATCATCATCATTTCCAGTCGACTTCCGGACATAGCATACCTCCCTTAATTATGAATTTACAGAATGACAGAATTGGAGGCGGCCTGCATCTAGTGCTTTTCTGTGAACATCTTCAGGTCATCTTACCATATAGTCGGTGGGTGTCCGATGTTTATTAGTGCGTGGATACAACAATCACACTTAATTGGTTAAGATGTTTAGTTATTACAAGTACATAGTGATGAACTTACATACATCCAGCACTTTTTTACTTCTCCGTAGTCGAATAAAAAATGGTACCATTACAGAACGCATGGTGGTACAGTCAGTTCGAAACAAAAGTTAAAGTATAGTCCATTAGTCATACTAAGAATAATCGATTGCTCTTATAAATCTCAAAAGCATTTAGTTTCCTGTTGTTTTCCGTTGACAAACCTTTTAGCCAGCTTCCGGACCGATTTCCACCGGAAGCCATTTTATGAGATATTCCGTTGCTGTAAATAGTTTTAAACATAATATGGTATTGCTTTATTGCTCTTTTTTCTCTTTTCTCTCTTTGCTGTTTTATATTTACCGAATATTTAACTTCTTCGTGTAATTTGTGGTTACCGGTGTTGGTCACACATTTAAATATATTATCCATCTGAAACGAAAAATTAAACCATTTGTTATTGTTGTTACAAAAAAAAGTTGGTGAAATTTGCTGCCAGTCAAATAAATTGAGACCTCTATCCCATACAAGAACCAAGTCGTTAACGGAAAGAAGGTAGTCTTTTTTTAACCTGATACCACACGGCTAGTGAGTACTTTTTATGTTGGCTGTACAACACTATTACTTCGAGCAGCTTATATAAGTTGGACTAAAATCAACTGCAAATATTTTAAGGGCAGATTCAGACTACTAAACTGAACAACTTTTCCCAATAAACTTATATCGAAATACGATAAAAAAAAATTATGAATCGCCATACTAATTGAGAATCAGCTGATCTAGTTAAGTATGGAGAGTGAAAAAAATATTTCATATTTTGACATAAATTTATTTGGAAAAATTGTTCAGTATAGTATACCCTTAAAATATTTGCAATAGATTTCAGTCCACCTATATAGTTGCAGAGCGGGACGTTGAGAGGCAAGGATTTTCTGCCACTCCAACAGCCTTACGTGAGTATACCTTCATTTAAGCTATCTGATGTAGAGATACTTGTATGTGACGCCACCGCACTGTGTAGGTCGTGATTCATGCCGCGAGTTGGACATGAGGCGGATTTATGGTGGCCGCTCGCACTTGACGTTTATTGCGACAAATAGCATAGGAGCGACAATTTGTAGGTAGAGCCTTATTGGGCGTAATTACGTCTAATAATGACGTTGGCGATCTTCAGTACAATTTTGTAGATCAAAATGTCTTCTTAGTATTTTATGAGACAAAGAAGCTTTCTACATGATCCATATTTAAGATTTTATTTATTGAATAGGAATCAATACAGGAAGACAATACAATATGATCAGGGGTTCCAAATTAAAAAAAAAATCAAATTCAAATTGTTTATTTTCAATATAGGATATTCTTATCACTTATTGACGTCAATTGTTGTTCCTGTAAAACGAACATAATTAGTTTAATTTCAAACAGATGTACGAATTCAAATTCCGCTTGGCTAGATTTCATACTTTTAAATATTATTAAAATAAACAGCAATATGTCTTCTTCTTTTCTCCCATTGTTATACAAGATCGGTACAGCAAAATAAATAACAAAATGTATGTATTAAATTCAGCGTAAATAAAAGACTTGCTTTGAATGTGCTTTTTCTCGGGATGAAAGGTACCCTATGTCCTTCTCAATACTTCTATAAGTATGTGTATGCGAAATTTCAGGAAGATTGATGCAGTACATAGGGCGTGAAAGCGTAAACAAACAAACAAATAAACAAAGAAAAAAACTCACTTTCGCATTTATAATATTAGTTAGGATTAGGATACAAGTTTATTTGTATGTTTTCCTCCGGTTTTAAAGCGGACAAAATGGATTGTGGCTCGAAAGTTCCTAAATTCGGAAATGTCCGTGAGAATCTATTTAACATTACTGCACCTGCACTGAAGCTAAACTGCCAGGATTTGCTTAGCAAACTACATTGCATCCGATTGCAGCCCCAGGCCGCAGTTATGACGTCATTACCTCCGTGTGACGTCATAAATCTGAACTACCGTACCTAAAGCTGGCGTTTATTTAACCATTTTTACTTTTTGTTTTGCTCCCATTATGTGACCTTCTGGTTCAAAAATAACAAACATTTAAAATATTAAGCGTTTAAAGTAGAAACTTAGTAGTTAATTAATTCTTATGATTAAGGCGGTCAGTAAGTCATCATTTTTTTCGTCATTTCGGCCACAGGCTGTCCACCGCTGGACATAGGCCTCCCCCAATGACCGGTTAGAAGTGGCCGTCATCCAGAAGTATTTCAGCAGCAGCTAGGTCAGTATTTACTTAATTAGAATACTCCGGCGTAATTGCTACCATAAAATTAAAGCTTATCTAAGGTACCACAAAAAATCGCAGGATTTGAGATGTGTCATATCTGGCGAAAAGACAATTGTTTCCGTAGATGGCGGAAGACGCGACTAAGGGTAGGACTTAATTTGCTATCTGTCTGGTGGTAGATTCCAGTGTTTCCTAGAAGGATTGACGTTACATGCAGGCAGTTGTAAAAATACCAAATCTTATATCTAGAGTACCGTGCAAACTTATGGAAAGCCCTTAGCTCATCTATATAAACATAAGGCAGCTAGGGTATAGATATCCACATGCTACGAGACTTTTAAGCCACATATAAAACATTATACATTGCTTTCTAATACAACCTCTCGCCCGGGCAATACTATCTTGTCCAAGTATATAAGGGGCGGGAAACGGCTGAAACTTACCAGGCAAACGAAGCTCTGGAAACAAAAGAAAAGCATTCCCAAGGAGACTTAACGTCAGATAGATAGCCGATTGTAAAATAATGCTAAATCAAAGTAGGAATAGATGAGATAGAGTCGAAAAACATAAATTTCCTTTGTGCAGTTGGGTTAAAAAATAAGACACTAAGCTCATAACGGTAAGGTGAAATTTAGACAGCTTTTAGCCATTAACATTGATGCTATAGGTATTAAAGCTATCGATACCATTTGCTTAGTAAATTACGTCATATATATTGCAGTCAGAGTTTGGCGGGTTATGATGTCATTAGCACAGTATGACGTCATAATTCAACACCATTTGGCTATCACTACGAGGCTATCCAGCCTGCATGCCCCGAATTACACTCGGTCTAATAGTTTATCTCAAATATGAAAGTTTACCTATTATTCGCAGCACAAAGAAGAGAAATTAAGAACAGTGAAGCATGAGCGCTTGGTAGTTTAACACAGCAGCAATAAACTACAAGCGAAGGGCGTTTCTAAAATTTGGTACCTTCAATTATTATCAAAGATAAAAATATTCAATGTTTGTTTATCATTATCATCATCATTTCAGCCGCAGCAGATTGCCCGCTGCTAGACATAGGCTTTCCCCAAGTTTATTTATAACATATCTCTTTTTATTTTTCTTTATACTTTAATTTCTTAATTTTAAGTAAAATGTAAATACAGTTATATATTACAAAATTGTGATCTTTAAAGCCTTTACTACCAGTTAACCAACAGATGATGTTGAGAATGTTACTCACAAGTAAGAGCCAGAAAATCAAAAATGAATTTCTAAGTTATTATGATGCTTTTATGCAATAAAATTACTAAATATAGTGTCATGCTTATAATATGACTCAAATCGAAGACCTGGCGTATTAAGTATCGCAACTGTTTCTTTTATTGTTTACTGGCTTTCGCTCGCCGCTTCGGCCCGCGTGAGATTCCCTCGGGAATAGTGCTTTTTCCCGGGATGAAAGGTATCTTAGACACGTATACGTGTATGCGAAATTTCAGGAGGATTGGTTCAGTAGATAGGACGTGAAGAGGTAACAAATAAACAAATATACAAACTCACTTTCGCATTTAGAAAACAAAACATTATCAATAGTTTTATAGTCGGTTTGATATTTAAGAGCAATTAGTCACATATCTAAACCATAGTGCATAATCCGCTAACCTCTTAAGACTAACACTAGCTCCCAACATTAACATTCAGGTCGGCCGCTGTACGTCCCACTGCTGGGGCACTATCAGAATAAGCTATCTTCGAATACAGCATCACACTTATATAGTACCTCAAGCTACAAAAATTCATTGCAAAATAGCTCCTTTTACCGTGTTATAGAAACCAATGCAGGATACACTGATATGGTGTTAGTTGTACAAATTTGAAGCCTAGTGGTGTTTAGCTGCGTTAATGATAAGTTTTGTATATAGTTACGTACCTATATACAACTACCTAATTGGATATCAGCAAACGGCTGTCAGAACACGTAAATAGTAGCCTATTGATGCTCGATTTACCTTTAGGATATCATCATCATTAATATTATTTTTTCTATTTCATAAAGCACTACTTAATGATTGTATTAAAATAAAGACTCATGAAGTAAAATTAGAACATACACATCTACGAGTAAAGTATCGAGAAAAAGTTGCAGTTTAAACGAATTGGTTGACAGGAAGTCTTTCTTTTTATTTCACAAAATTAAAAAAATGGTGAAGCTTTAATTTTGCTTAATATAAAACAATATTGTGTGGAAGTTCTATAATAAAACAAATCTATGGAGACCGAGCCCTCAATTCTGCGAACCCCATTCATTAATTTAAACATTCATGCTTAATTATCGAATCTTCAATTAATACCTTTTGATTTGTTGCTTTATTTATCTCCAATTTCCGATACGAATGCCTGTACCCTGTATTCGTATTCAGTCTGTGAGTAATGAGTAGATGATTAAGTAATTACTTTCCTTGGAAATTAACCCTTTTGTAATTTATGTTTTCATTGAAAAATATTATGATTGCTTATGTGATGAAATGCCAGATTTATTAATTATGGTAGCCATTTGTTTATTTCAATGATTAGGAATTTTCTTATTATCAACTTTTCATCTATCTTTCAGGTAAATTTTATTTACATAATTCAGCTAAAGAGGTTGTTTAGTTGCACGCATTTAACTCCAGAAGTACAAGATGAATTAAAAGTATGTAGTGTCGTAGGCCAAAATCCTTTTTGGGTCGCTGAGCCATCGCAGAAAGTAAGTACTTTAGTATTAAATAGCTTAGTCCTTAAGAACAGCATAGACAAAGTAAGTAGGAAGTATCTACATATTACGGGCAAAAACACTCAGCTAGTTAAAACAATAAATAAAGACAAATCTTGATTCTGTTATGTAAGCTAACCGGAAGTGAGCATCGATTGTGTCAAGCAAGAAGTTATAACGAATCTGAAAGTTTTAATGGCGTCACCTGCAAGCCTGCGACCACTCAACCTTCTCGCGTTCCAAATGATATTGGTATCAGAATTGTATTTCTGTGTCGTGGCATTCTAAAAATATGTATTCAAAGCGTATTTGAAATTTTTTTCAAACATTAGATGACAAGCTTTATTGCACCAGTAAAAATATACAATGAGAAAATTAACATAGATAAAAGGCTTGCTTGATAATTTTTTTAGATGTTGATCCTCGCGATGTCATGTTGATGTGAAGACTAAAATAATGTATTAGTCCTAATGTAGTATTTAGTACATGAAATGTACAACAATTCATACGATATTTTTATACTTGATAGGAAACAGATTTTGATGCTGTCTCTACGATGAAATTTTGTAAACGCAGTCGCTACTTTTTGGTTTAAATTTCTTAATTACCAGACTATCGTAATTATATTAAAATTATATTTACCAGAAACGCTTTACTACTTTGGCGTTCAAAATTGCTAACAGTCCCTAGCGACTACACTACATTTTAGAGGCATATTTAATTGTAGAGGTACTGTTTTGTTCATAAGGCGCCAACCATTCCAAAGTTGCAGGAAAATTGAATTTTTGCAAATACTAGTATACCATAGAAAAACTGATCTTAAGTTTGAAGTTAGGTGCTCATTGTGATTTTGTACAATACAGGTTAAATAAATAGATCCCTACATATATCACATTTGTTTATTTTAAACTTGAATTACGAAGAAATCTTTTCCCGGAGCTGAGTTTTCTTGAAATAACTGACACGACAAGCTCTATCCCAGCTGTGTTTCTTTTTTATGTGCCAATTGATAGATCGTTGCAGTGTTTGTGTATCACAACTTCAGCGCATACGTTATGCTGTCTGTGCCAGCTATTGTCGTCGAATTTATAGCTGCCTTCGGGAGACATTTCAGGAGTATTGTAAAACGCTAGAATGGATTTTTGAGAAAGAGGACGTAACGACGGACTTGTTACTTAGTAGCACTAGAAACATGTGAAAATTTATTGAACTGAATTAGAAATAAGGCACATTTAGTCTGAAAATATTTTTGCCATAATATTGTGTAAGAATTTCCCACACAAAATGGAGACCAAATATTCATCTGGCACTAATTGGATATCAGTAGATTTATATCCAAGTGGATTAATGAAATAACCTTCAATGTACTGATAAATTGTGTACAATTGATCCGATCATTCAATTAAAGTGTAATCTTCGATGAGATCCAATCTATTCTGGCAAGATGTACTCGTAGTGCGGTTGCTCAGAAATCGGTACTAGCAATAGATTTCTATCACGCTATTGCTAGATTACTTAATATAGTTGTTGTAATAAACTGTTATAATATTCAATAACATCATATATTAAGCAGAAAATATTTTTGTTTCTAAAGTAACTAGATATTGCTCGGAGCTCTGCTCTCATACAGAAATTTTACACAGAAATGTTGGGAGTTCAGACTTTACGAGTAAAAATTCATCTATAAACAGTGTAGATGCCAAAATATAGATAACCAGTTTTAGTTGTGGATTTTAAGATTTTTTATAAATAAAAGCTTTGACAGAGAACAATAATAGTAACAATACCTTTGATGTGAATATATCACGAAAGGAATATATGCTGTGTGGTGTGAAAGTTGACTATGGTCTTATAACTCTCCTGCTGTTAGTAGATTCCAACAACAATAGTATTCCCTCAGGGCGTTGACACGAGCAACGATTACAGGAGGAAAAAATAATAGGATAGGAAGAACATGATTTCTAACAGTGAACTGTCCAGGTCGTATAATGTCAATGGTACTATCCGAGAAAGATCGGGTGCCAACGTCGTCTGCAGAAATACGATACGGGGCCTGTAAGGGAGACGACAGATTAAATATTGGGTTCATAGAAATATCTTATGTAGGTAACTACCCAACCCACTATCGGTTTGTCATGACATTTAAATTTTTATTTTATCATAAACTTGCTTTATCTGACTTGAATTTTGTAGGAATATAAGAAGTAGTTTCAATAGTTTCAAGAGAAATATCCTAAACCTCAATTGAGTATTCAAAAGAAATAAAAAATTTCAATACAAACTTTGCTGTATGAAAATGTGAGGTTCAGAATAAACAATGAAAATAAAACTTGATTTTACTATAAGTATCTCTCTTATTTAAGAGTTTTTTAGCTACTTATTTTTTATACTTACTCGATAGAATAATAAAATATAACATTGTATATTTATTCGCTACAACTTTAAAAACAGAAGGTTTTAATAATATGTTTGACAGAAACATAATATATAATCATATATTTAAAAATGCCAGAAGCCGTACGCTATTTAAATAAAAATGAAACCCGTTTTCCGTTGTCACGACATAGCATGAAAACGGCTTGACCGATTTGGCTGATTTTTTTATGTAGTTTTCTAATACTCTGTACAAGGTTCTTACGGAAAAAAATATTAAGAAAGGCGGTACGAAGTTCGCCGGGTCAGCTAGTTCTATGATATAAATGCTTTAAGTAGTAGGTGCTAACTTAAGATAGTTCTGAACAAACTAGATGAGGGAGGCGTTGAAATAATGAGATTGAAATTAAAGCACTCAAACTAATGAAATTTATGAAATGAGCACTTAGTGAGTCAAGTGAACTTGAGTGACAAAAGTAAGACCTTTTAGGAAAAATAACGTGGTAGAGAAAGCAGCGCAGAGAGAATCATAGTAGCTATTCGTATCTAACTAAATTAAGATATCTGTTAAGACATAGGTATACAGAATTTATTTTTGAATTTCACTTCTACAGTAGTTAAACTTATTTTGCAATCAAAATTGATCAATTGTGAAATTTAAATTCATAGTGAAGAGACAAAATATTATTATATTTGAGACCTTCAGATCACAAATACGATAATCACTATAATTTTTCATATTAGATATTATCCGATTTTAAGTATATTTACTACTTACTCTTTTTATTATTTTTTTATATTAATCAATTACAGTTGACAAATAGTACCTACCTATGTATTCTAGAGCACATAGATTAAACATACCTAACTTAAATGGAAGGGTGTTGTTTCTCGTAGTGTATACTTACTTTTTTGGTAAGCTTGAGGTTTTCTATGAATACTCTCTCTTTTTTGAAATTTCTTGTAGTATTAGAAATCATGTGTCAGTAAAAATATTTTAGAACATTGTCTCCCATTTGTACGTATAGATAGTAATTTTTACAAAGTAGCAAATATTATAGCCAATGGACATAGACTTTTATGACGTCAATCGTCCCGGAAACCCAATAATGGAGGTCAGTTTCTTGGCACGGACGTAAGCGATAGACTAACATACGTGGAAATGGAATGATACGAAGCAAGTAATACAAAGGGTATTAGGGCTATCACAGACAATGTTATTATGACAATAGAAGATAAAAGTATAATTTTAAGAGTTGGGCATAAGGAATATTTTTTATAACTGATACTAAAACTAGGATGATAAATCGATCTTAAATCCCGCGTAAGATGGGAGGGTTTTCGTAGTCACCATATTTTCATTCATGACACTTTGAAACTTAAATGGTTTTGCTTTGAAGTTTAGGATGAAATAAATCTAGTTTATCTTATACTGAATTATTTTTATGACAAAATGTTGATGACAAATTAAATTGAATTAAATTTTGCAAACGAAAGACTTATGTTTTGATAACAATACTCTCTCTTTCATGTAGTGGCATATCTACTACTTATTTCTGAAGCTGTTTAATGATCTACTTTAGATCAATGACCAGTAATAAAATTTTGGATGACTCAGGTGTGAAAATGGAATTGGAATGGTTAAGAGAAGAAATAAGAAAAAAGCCAGACAACAAAATAATATCAGTCACTTTCTGTGTGATAATTTTTTTAAAATTAACCATGAATAGTTTCACGAAAATGAAAAAAAAATGTTATCTTAGATTTAGACAGGATTGCCTTATTGCAAAAACCACTATATGATAAATTTATTTATTAAAGACTTACTAAGACCAACTGCTTGTTTGATATAGCCATTAGAATAACAGTCATTGAAGGTTGTCGGTAAACTCCAACAATTATATTTTATTGTTTTTCGTTCTGAAATACTTTCTACGAAAGTAGTTTCTACAGCAACGTGATAGGTGCTATTTTTCAATATTTCTTCTACGAAGAACGTCTAATAGAATTACATATTTCATTGTATTTCTTCGTAAAGGATAAACCTGTACACCTATTTAAATTGTTCATTATCATAAGTACTTATTTACATTAAAAAGTAATTACAACTGAGACAAAAGACAATTTTGCAAAAACCAAATTTGATTTTTCCAAATATAAAGGAATCATAGTGATTTCACAATTTAAAACAACAGATTATTGATACAATTTTATTAAGTAGTGAACCATTTAATATTCTTGAATTTATAATTTATGTCGTCGTCATAATATTAAGATAAAAGCTAACTGAAATCACATTAACTGTGTTATATTCTTAAAACACAGTCATTTACACTAAACCATTTCAATAATCCTTATTCGAAATTCCACGCGTGCCGTACATTACAAGTCTGATTTCTTAGCATTTCCTCCACATCCCGACTGCACCTTGGGGATCTGACGTTTCCTCTCGCATATAAATTCAATATTGGCCGATCCCTCTGGAGGCTTGCCTCGAGACAAATGTAAATATTTTCTAGTGGAATATGCATATGATTTCATGTATTTGTTAGATGTCTGACCTATATAAGTAAAATAAAGGAATGTTATAAATTGTTTATACCCAAATGGTCCGTTGTTTTCTTTTAGCTTAGAGAATTAAATTTGTGCGTCTTCCTCTATGAAGCCTGTTTAAGTTAATCTGCTAACTCAATCTGTGTGATTTGTCCCTATATATTTATTTATTTTTAATGTGGTTATCTAATAGCATACAACTAAGCAGTATATACAACTAAACTAATATCGCGCAGAAACATTTAGCGCTGTCTCTCTCTCGGTGGCCAAGAAACACTTTGGGTCGCTAAGCCATCAAAGTAAGTAAGTATTATGTGGTCCATTGCTTTAAAACAGATTTATTATATGCCAATAGGTGGCGCTACAAGAATCGAAAAAAAAAAAATTTGTTAAGATCACGCTGGATTTTGGTGAAAAAAAAGGTTTGAATTATTAAAACATGATTTTTTTAATGTATCGTCATCCTAGCACAAACTGACGTGCTTTACTTAATAAACCATCGGATCGTAGAGAGCGTTAATATGTCTCAGTATGGAGAGGACTCTATTCGTATCAAAGAATCGGTGCGTGTCTTTGTAATTTGTGCTTTTTTGAAGAAAATGCTGCTGTGGAGTTTGTGGCGCCACTTCTTCTCCACTTGCGCTTTGGAAGTGGTGGTAAACTTAAAATAAGTAACAATTGACGTCAATAAGTGATAAGAATATCCTATATTGAAAATAAACAATTTGAATTTAAATTTGAATTTAATGGCGGTTGAATATCTGTACAAGTATAATATTCTGTAATCTGTGGTACAAATAAATGTAGGTACGTAACTCTGCAAGAACAGGCAAGAACTTGAGAATCGAGCGCGGCGTCAGCCGGCGGACATTAGTCAAGCGAGAGTGAACAAATTTCATAAAGCGGCTTATCCCGTGCCTACGATCTATCAAGAATATGACATATATTTACAGGAACGGTCTTTTTATCAGTATTTTGCTTATATTCAGCCTGTTTTATCGCTTGCTGAAACAGCTGCCAGTTTTTATTGTATATAAAAGTTTTTTTTCTTACATTTGACAGATTTTAATTTTTTGAAGGTATACCACACTTTACAATCTTAATGCCATGGCATTGCGAACTAATTATATTATTAAAAACAAATGCCCGTAGACCCGCACTCGATTTCCTAATTCCATGGACCTAATGCTAACATGACATGCTCTTTAATAATATAATAATCTCTTAAATAAAAACAATGCCCCAGAATCTGTGCCCTAGAATCCACTGAGATAAAATGTAAGAAAGTGGGAGTATATTTTTTACATAATTATTAAAATTAAAATTAATTTAGCCCCTGAAAAACACTGCGATGTAATTTATAACATAATATAACAGCACAGAGGTTCAGAAATCAATTTAGTTTTTAGATTTCATCGAAATGTATTTACAATTTAACTTTTCAGCCATCTTGGCCAGTTTCAATTATA
This sequence comes from Apomyelois bistriatella, assembly GCA_947044815.1. Lineage (NCBI taxonomy): Eukaryota > Metazoa > Arthropoda > Insecta > Lepidoptera > Pyralidae > Apomyelois > Apomyelois bistriatella. The sequence goes on from OX345703.1 coordinate 8,627,702, forward strand.
AACTAGGTATTTTATGTAATATAGAATAATGTACTTTCTATAAAAAAATAAAGGTTTTTTTTTTTATAGTCCTTGCCTACATGAAAAATGATTCTATATTTCTTAAAACCCGAATCCATGGAGCAAAAGGTAACTTAAGGCAATTTATATGTTGTCTTTGGGGAGTTGTCCTCGCATCTGACCCAACTGCGCAATCAATGGTCTGGATGTATCTGTTTTATTTTTCTTTTATTGTATGTAACTCTTTGTAAGAAAATAAATTAATTTCATCCTATACATTATTAATTTGTAATATATAACATTTTATTTTAATGATTTAAGTTTTCTATGATGTATAGCACAAAAATTGGATTTTACTTCGTTTGAATTGCTAGGTACCATATACATATATAACATTTTATCTATAAATAAAGTAGTCGATTCAAGGGATCTAAAAACTTGGTTAAGACAGTATTTTTAGCTGTACAACGGTCGAGCCCATACATTTTTAGAGCAATTTGTTGCATAATAACTATATGTAAAGCTATCGTTCTGTGTGAAAATGTATGGGCGGATTTTGATTTCAATCAGGTTTCCGATCCCTAAATACTACATCAAGATCTAACAAACTTGGGTTGCATGTACCAATTCCAGTTCACAATGCGACCATACATCAGGCATAATGTGTGCGTGCGTGCGCCGTGTAAATCTGCATGGTTGCTGTGATAATGAAGTTTATGAAGTGGCGGCATGACACTACCAGCAAGGCACGCGGCACGGCGAAATGAATGATCTACCATCTTTCATTCCCCATACTGAGAAGCAATTAGAGGTCTTATAATTAATAATACATTTTATAGAGGCACTGTTCGGGTTTTGATGGATTAAATACCAGGAAAAGATTTTTTTTACTACTTGAATTTCGATCATGCCTAGAAAAATGGAGACACACTTATGTCAACACAACGAGTTGAACATGAAGTTTTACCCTCAGTCGCTCAGTATACGCGCCGACAATGAAAATGCTCTGCACCCATAGCCAAGTGACAATTTCAAAACGCTAACGCCTGTCTGCTGACTGCTAACTGCATTTCACTTATTTGAAGCATGTCTAACACATTTCCTTCCGAATGAGCTTAACCAAAGGCACAATCGCAAAACGTTAACGAGGTACGACAAGAATAAAATATATGGGATTGACATAAGATTGACCACATGATTTACAGCAGCTTGCATTTGTGATTCTAAAACATGATTAAGATAATGAATGATTTTTTGACCAGAAAACCTGTAACAACTCTCATAATAGTTTCCTTTAAATTGAACTTAATTTTTTCAAATCTTTGACAATAATAGACAATCTTAGGCAAAGGCATATTAAATTGACAGTCATACCAAAATAAATACAGCAAACAATTGGTATATACATTTAGCAACTAAAATGGCGGTTGTTAATGAGAACTGGACAATGGATTCATAAATCGCGTGATCGTATCGCTCGCGCCCATATGCGTTACAATTCTAATGAACGCGGTGCGTACCAAAACGGGCCTACCTGTGGCATTGCGCGAAACTATTCTTTCGCTGAGAGTAAAGCTCTCATTGTGATAGCTTAAGAATAGACCACTTCACTCTATCGGTGGTAATACTTTAACTCATTTTGCTCGCTTCCTGTTAACCATTTTGTATTTTATTTCTATGTGGCCGACTGTAGTAAGAAGTAAAATCCCAACTAATATTATAAATGCGAATGTGAGTTTGTATATTTGTTTGTTACCTACTACCTCTTCACGCCCTATCTACTGGATCAATCTTCCTGAAATTTCGTATACACTTAGCTAGGAGTATTGAGAAGGACATAGTGTAACTTTCATCCCGGGAAAAAAACACCGTTCCCGCGAGAAATTTATGCTGGCGAAGCCGCGGGCAAAACGATGATATCTTTTAAGAAAATGTTATGCGGCAAAATTACAGGTAACTTTCATAAACGAGATATTATGGTTATGGAAAATCCTTACCCTTCAAAGTATTACAGAGTTGAATAACCCTTAGGGCTGGGTTGTGGATCACGCATAAGTAATACTGCAATCATTCCATTAAACGGCACGTACGGGATTTGTAAGAAGCAGTTATCCTGAGGGACTCGAAAAAAGGTCCAGTCGTTTGTCTTTACTTACAGAATTTATGTAGGGATCTCCGCGGAAGAGACGAGCAATATGGAGCATGCTAAAGAACTTTTTGTTGATAAATACATTAAATAAAATACTTTGAACGGTTTCCGATATTGTTTCATTGTTTGATTAAAATGCAAGTTAAATCAAGCCAAAAATTATTTTTGAAAATCTATTGTTATAGTGACTTGGGCTCTATTTTTTACTTAAATTAAAAGTAGATTTAATTTTAGTTTTATTTTTGTAATAAGTTTATATATAAATATCATTTGTAAAACGACAGTTTATTTAATTAGTGCAATATAGAATGGTTATGTAAAGCCATGGTTGCACTTACTGTAAATGAATGCCAGGAACACCTTTAAAAGAACATTGTTAGTATACTATATAATTTATATATATATAACTAATTGTTTTTAATGTTATGCAATAAAGCACCAAAGAGATATTAAACGAAACAAAATATTGTTATAGTTATTTAGTTAATAGATGAGTTTTAGTTAAAATTTAAATTTTATTTCAAATATTGTAAAAATTTTGCTTTCTCTACACAATCATAAAACACACACATTTTGATATTATTCTTACAGTCGGCTTCTTCTGCGTTCTACGTAAAACATTTTTTGTGACCTTAACAGGATCGTCAATCAATATGTTTCACAAACTTTCTGTTTTCTGTGATCCTCTTAGGTACGTAAAAATAATAATGCAACAAAAAATTAAAATAAACATTAGATACCAAATTTTCCTATTACTACAGCTTACTTAAAGACAAAATATGTATTCAATTTTCGCGTTTCGTTTCACATAACTTCTAGTTATTCCGGCGCCCCACTTACTTTGAAAAATGTTGTTTACCGAACCAAGCCAAGAACAACAATACTGCTAAGTCTCACAAATTCTCGTTAATAGTCTTTGGCAGCCGCACTAACTAGCTAGAATAGTAAAGATTCAATTAAATGCTCAAGAAAATGTTTATACGAATGGATATTATGCTCTTTTGTTCTGGAGATTTTCTGTAAGTGACCGTGCCCGAGGCATTTCGGTGTAGGTAGCCATATAACCTATTAAATTAGATAGAAGCCGCATTATGTAATTCTTTGTATGAGAGATATCAAATGTACAAACATTTATCATACCTTTTACAATAACTTTCGCAGAATTTATGTAAGTGTAGTTGTCTCGATTGAAATAACTATCTTCTCTTATTTCTATCTATCAATTTAATATTTATTTTCTCCAACACAAAATAGATTTAAATCTATCAACTAGTAGGCTATCACCCCCTATCTTTTACCTTTTTCTGGCAAGCATTCACAATGTTTCGAATAGTTGAAAAATAAGAAAAATCTATCCCAGGAAGAAAGCTAAATATAAAGATAGTATTTTTAGAACTATGATATACAAAATCCACAAGATTGTGACAGAAGCCCTTACACAATTTTTGATAGGATTATTCTCATCTTATTGACGACCACACAATATCCATTCTCCTTTGAGGGCCCGAATTACCTACATCCCAATTCACAGACAACTAAAAAATAGAGACAACATTATTTCCTTAAGAATATATTTCATCTTTAAAAAAAAACTTGTAGAAAATTTCGTAGAACGAATAAATGAAGGATTTTTTCTCCTACTATTGCTGAGAGTAGCCCTCATGAACATACCATATTAATTATGTTTTTCTCGACCAAGTTCTGCTACTAGTTTGAGACTAACTACTTATTTGGCAGGGTTAGACATTACTCAATCCATCCATCTGCCATCCCCTTCACTATTTCAGCCGCAAGTAGTCCTCTGCTGAACATAGACCGTTCGTTGGGTATTCCAAAATGAACGATGGGAAGCGGCCTGTAGCCAGCGCTAGCTAGTGACCTTCTTCAGGTCGGTGGGGGTTGATTTAATGCATATCAAGAAAATTATATCTGACAATTAATGGTTGGACCCAAAGAGGATATATATCATTGTGGTTGGACCATTGATCATATGCGATCATGATGACTGATGGGTCAACAGTTAAATGTTGCGGTGTTAGATGCCTATTTACATAGTTTATCTATGTTATAACTTTGACCCAACCACGAGCATATTTCGACGATATACATATTTATCAGATATCTAAACTAGTTGAGTTGCTCTTCATCCATCGTCGGGTGTTAGAATTTATTCGTTATTATAATACGTGAACTTTTGTGTGACTCTTCCATTAGAAAATTGCATTGAAAATGTGTGATTCTCGGTATTTTTTAGCACTTAACACTTTCGCTGATAGTATCGCATCTCGACGTGGATAACAATTGACGGCCATTGTTATTTCGATTATCGCGAAAGGGTTAATTTATACCTAATTTTATAATAAATCACTTTATTTAAAAGGCAATAAATAAAAAGAGTTACAACTAGTAAAACATCTAACACGATTGATATGCTCTTAATTATGTACATAGCACAATCCCCAAATAAAGCACCGTTGTGTTCTTCTATTCGGGAATGATTTAAATATTTATAAATTAGAAATCTTGAAAATCATGTCCGTGAGAAACGTGATTCTGGCTGCATCTTTGCTAAATAGAAATCCTGATTAATTGGAAAAATAGAGCCAGTCTTTGTCACCTACAGCGAATATTAAACTAAGAGAGATCTTTTACAATAGAAGTTTGAGTTCTAATCGACTTAACGGCATCTTTTCTTAGTAGGCCACATTTGAGAAGTATACTATCCAAGATATAAATAAGTGAAAAGGCAATGTGGTATACTTTTACAGAACATTGGTATTTATTTTCTTAAAGTGAAATTATTCTCGCACTCGTTCCTTACCTCAAATAGTGTAGGTACATTTGCATTTAGAAGAGCTTGTGTTGACTATCGCGACCGCGATATACTCACGGTAAAAAGCGGGAATTTTTTGGTAGCAACCACGGATATAGAATAACTACGGAAAAGTCATATATATTAAAAAAAATGCACTATAAGTAATAATTACTTTTAAATTTGCATTTTCTTCCATTCAGCCACAAAATCATAAGAAAAATAAAATAAAAAGAAATGTTTTTTTTTTTTATTTTACGAATAAATTAAAGGAAAGCAAAATTATTAAAAATTCAAATATATGCAGTGGTTCTGAAGTTTACTTTCCATATTTTTCTTATATTTACACACTCACCGGACAGAGCTATAAGAAAAATCAGGTCTGACCTTTAGTCACCTTTAATCCTATCGTAATAAAAAAGAATGTTAGTATATTCTTAAGACATACCACACAGCTAGCAGCTACTTAAAAACAAGTGAGTGTTAGATTTGTAAGCAGACAAATTTGAAAATTCTCCGAATGTTTTTAAAGTAGAAATTCAATAAAATTATTTTAGTATCTAAAGGGAAATTGAAAAGTTTTCAGTTCCAGCCATGCATTCTAACTCTTTGTACACAACCCTTTTAGATGCTCTATTAAAAGAAGAACGATCTATTCTTCCTTTGTGAGGTGGTCGGGCGAGATAAGGCCTTTTCGGGGAAATAATATTTCTTAACGATACGAGCGAGGTAGCAGGAATAAATTAAATTGCGATAGTGAAGTCTTTTTTGGATATAAATCTTTGCGAATATATAATATTGAAGGCAGCATTTAAGGGCTTCTACGACATATCCGATTATTATATGCCGATGAAATTTTATCATCTTTTTCTTATTTTATATAAAAATAAATAACAAATCAGCAAACTAAACCAGAAGCCACAAGATTATTAAAATAATATTTATTAAATACTTACAAAACAAGCCAAATTAAAAATATTAGTATTTTTTAGTTACCTAATTTATTTAGAGCTTAAATATCACAAATTATCATAAATTTGTCTGTTTGTTTTAAATTTGGATGGAAATTTTAAACGGACAAAAACAGAACACTACAAGAAAGGTAAAACCCAAATGTTTTAAAAAGAATCCGTAAAAATGACAAATTAAAGCTTATAAACAATCAACCCAAATTATTCCAAAATACTTCAGTTTACGAAAAACGATCACCAACAAGAAAGAAATTTAACGCTCCACTTATACTTAAGCCAAAATTTCGCAACAAATAGGCCAGTGAGGGCAAGTGCTGTCAAAATAAAACACACTTCGACCCGCGGCACGCCCCGCAGGTACTAAGACTTCAAAGGGCCAAAACGGACACCCCTAGACAACGCTTACTAATTCACTTTGATGTCAGGCCCCCGTGGAGGCGGCGTAACGACGCATCTTGAAGTTTAAAGCCAGCGAGATGGGAAAGGAGAAAACAATTTTTTTAATAATTTATTTTTTCACCAGAAATTGTTTCGAACTTTCTGGAATGCTCTTTGAAATTAAACGGGCGTTTGTTTTGGTTAAGGCTGATGACGGGACAATTTGACTTGACAGTTGAGGATTTCAACATACAGCTTTAGGGGATTTTTTTTTTATTTCCTGCCTGTTACATTTAAGTGAATCAATCTTCTTCATAGCTTTAGAGTAATAATATTTTTGATGGACTTTATTTTGGTATTGTTACTGATTTTCATAAATAGTAATTTATATCCGGTTTTAGAAGATAACACTAATTTCCTTTTAAAAATGTATTAAAGGACAAAAAACGTCTAAGTTTCATAAATTATTTTTCATCCTTTCTATTCGAATTGTTCAAATTTGCTGCCCCGAAAGAGGGACCAAAGTAAGTCTTTTCCGATAGGGATTTTTATCGGGCAATAATGAGTTTCAAATTTGGAACAAAACAATACGGTCATGCCGAGTGCACATATTATGAAAAATAAAACACTGGCTGGTAAGAATAAACCCAATCATCGGATGAATTAAAAAAAATTAACGCAAACATTACCCAATGTACGTGTTTTGTTTTTTCTCATAGAGCGTGATGAAAAGTAGAGTGTATCATTCGGGCACAAACATATTTTTGGCTCGGGCGATGTACTTTGAATCCTTCACTCCGTTCTGGATTCAAAAATCGCCCTCGCCGTAAAAATATTATTTTGCTCCCTTGTGATACAATCTACACCTCTGTTCAACTGGCGGAAAACTTTACCAGCAACATCTTGTACAAAAAAGTTGAAGTCAAGTAACGAATGGTTTTAAAAATTTTGCCAAATCTTATTTAAATAATCTTAAGTACCCGGTGAAGGAAAAGAAAAACAAATTGCGTTTAAACGAACCCCGGTCTACAAAGTCGTACGTTTCTATATGTAATCATGCTGCGAAATGCTGAGATTATAATAAACCTAAAAAGACCTACATGTTTCTGAATTTTCTTACATAAAAAGTGGTCTATTTGTAACTGTCAAACTTTAACATTAAATCGAGTAAAATTTAAAAATAATTTTGAACGGCCATATACTACAGCATTGTCTGTTTATATACCGTGTAATACATAACACATACGTAACAATTTTTGAAATTTTTATCTACCTACATTAGAAGTCTTCTCATTTTATAAAAAAGCATGATCTACAAAGCCTGATCGCTGGTATACCCAATCATAACAAAAATTGGCATCGTAACACAAAGAGAAGCCTACGTGAATAACAGCGCAATGCATTCGAGTTAATACATATTAAGCTATCGTCGATATTACTTTGTGGGCGAATAGCATCACCATATTTTCAAGGAATATTAATATTTTATTGCAAAAGTTTGCTTTGCAGTTTCATTTGATTTAGAAATAAATTTCACCAGTATTCCAGAGATTAGCGTGTTTAATTTATTCATTGCGAACTTTATAAATATATTAATTTTTCATTGGTAAATTATATTTTTAAAATAGGTGTTGTGCAGGCACATATATTATCACTTTTATGCAACTTAACAATTTCAATTAAAATAATTTAATTCGTTAATATCTGGTGAATCTGCCTTAATTTGGATGGGCAAAGTAAGCCTTTCCGTCTTACTACAAAAGCAGGTCTAACTTTAAAACTAGGTTTAGACGATCAGCCCAAATCAAGTTGACATCTAGAAATATTGCACTATTTCACCTGTCAATATTAACTCGATTTGGGTGGATAATTTTAACCAAGTTTTAAAGTAAGACCTGCTTAAGTAAGACGGTTTATTTTTTGCTACTCCTTTCCATACATTAAACCACACTAATTATTAATCCCAAATAAATTCAAAATCTTAGCCACCCGAAGTTAGTCTCATAACAGAGATTGAAAACTATACAAAGCGACCACAAGGGCGATGGCTGCGGTCCATATTTCGGGCTGGGAAAGTTTCCGAGGTGGGCTAGCTGAGTGTGGGTAACCGCAGAACTTGCAGGCAAAAGTACCAGTACTTGTTTGTTGAAAATTATTGAAATTTGCGTTTTCTTATCGTTTTAATGTTAACATATACTAAATTCAAATTTGAATATAAATTCTCTGGAATAAATTATGCAACTTAATAACAGACTTTTAACGGCATTTGTAGAAAAGATATATACGCCGATAGATAATCAGGATAATAATACCTAATGTAAAAGTCACACATTATTTTTAAACCATTTTAAATTAGGAGATAGGGAAACTACCCAGTGTGACAATATAGTTGCTATCTATGTGCTCTTGACGGTGGAGTCTCTTTTCAGGAGCTTATTTCTTCCGCTAGTCTTCACAACAACATAGATAAATAAAAAAAATGCCTCTTACTTTTAGTAAATACATTCGTTCATTAGTTTTTTTTTCTCTGTAGAATAAAGTTTCAGTCCGTCTATTTTATCGGCATACATAGATGCAACATATTTATTTTATCCTTAAACAAAAATAATGTTAAGAAACGAACAACAATGCCCTCTACTTCTAACGAAGGTACTTATCGGCTTATTTTAAAAGTAAGTTACCCCAAGAACAATAGAGCCAGGGCAGTGATTCTATTTTAATACAAGCAAATAATTACCAGTGCCGGCTTGTATGCAAATCCAGACACGCGACAACGTCTAGCTAGCCTAGTTACGACTCCATTACCTCAGAAAGTAGCAAACACCAATTAACATCCTTTTATATTGTCACTACTGTGAAACGGAACGGGTTACAAATGCCAATTTATTTTTTCAGCTGAAATACCTCGCGCTTTTCTATCTTCAACTATATTTCGTCTAACACAAGAGCTATTATAATTGTATATGGTTGTTGGTATAATGTGGTGGTAGGATAAAGAGTGATGTACTCTCATTTACAAGTGTCCAAAGCTAGATTACGTTTTGACGTGTCTTAACAAACAGAAGCAAGTCGATCGATTTGTATTATTAATTCAGAGATTAAGGCAGCGTCTCGCATAACGAGGTGCCTCGACTGTTCTTTGCCTTGGGCGATTGGATGGTGTACATAACTTTGAATAACTTTTTACATGATATCAAGTTTGCACTACGTTGCAACTTTGTATTTCTTAAATGATTGTAACATGTTAGGTGAGGCTTATTTATTTAAATAACTGTCTCTGTCTCATCATCATCCCAGCATTTTTCTAAGTACAAACCAAGGTTGCATGTATTTTAATTTACTTATATAAAATTTTATTTTATCCCTTTTCAATGTTTTGCCTTTGCTATAAACAAGAAAAGCAAACTATTAAAAATAAGCGTGTAGTCACAGTAACCAATTGCTTATATCTAACAAATCTCGTAGTCTAGGGATCTATCGCCACAGTATCGAGTAATTTCGCTAACTCTCACATAATATAAAATCAGTACATTCAATTATCTCCGTTTGGTAAAAGAATCATCATCATCATCGTGTAGGTAACAGGGTCAATTGAGCATTACATGTGTAGTGTACAGAGTTCTTCGAAACCGTCTCTTCGAAGTGGTTCAGAAAAAAAATGTGTTCTTGTAGCTTCCAGTCAATAAGTCGCTGGTGTTGTAAACATTTTTACTGCCGACCAGTTTGTAACTTTTAGTTACGATACCAAAAGTAGTTAAATGTTTATAGCACAAATTAAAACCTTTCGTCACCTGCAAAACTCAGTCAAGGAAAAAAGAATAATCCAAGATCGAGTTGGATTTTTGAACGAATTGCTCTGAGTAGTCAATTTGGAATATTGTTAATTATAAAAAGTAGTCATTTTTTTTTTACCAAAATAAATAATAAAACTATTATGACATATATCTTATGAAGTTATCTTTTCTGATATAAATTAGTCCCTTGAAAAATACGATTAAAAGAAAAGATACATAATATTATCCCATATTTAAAAAAAATATAACTTATTACATATTTACTATAAGTTCAGCCCACATTTTACATTAAATAACGTGACAGAGATGCCACTTGGCTACGGTACCCTAAAAAATAAAAACCTTTGCGAAGTGTTAAGCTACTTTCATTAATTAACGGGAGAGGGTAGAAATTAGGGGTAGTTTTTCTTTTTCTGGCGGCGTTGGAATTTATTTGAAGCTGTAACTTTGGTTTAATAAATTTGAGCGGATGGAAATTAAGTTGAAATTTAAGACTGTGGAAAATGGCTGCTACGTAATGTATAATACTTATTATTTATGAATATGTTTTTTTTAAATTTAACTGACTATAACAACAGACTGCTTTTTTAAACACTAACACATAGATTTAAAAAAAATTGGCGCGCGATTCAAAATTCTTTGAACTAACTAGTTAGTTAGAACCTCAACTACTCTCAAAAGTAAAAAGCGGGAGAGTGGTCGGGGATTAAAAGAAATTTTATCCATCAGATGGTCTTGCTAAAGTATGGTCGCAAGAAAATGCCAGATGCATACTCCACGATTATAATAACTGTTGTGGTCTATCTAAGAGACCGATGCCCAGCAGTTTTAGCAGTAATTATCTATGGTAAATTAAATATTTGCATCCTTATTAGTCTTGTGTTACTGGTGTGGTGTGTTGTCATACAAAATAAACAAAATGTTTACATTAAATTACCTAGTGGAATGAACCCTGTTACATACTATTTTGTAGCGCGCCGAACATCAACTTAGAATGTGAAATGTGATTCAATTTAAAGCTTGAATTTTAATTGTGACCGTACTTGAACATTTTTTTGGAAATTTTCAGTGTGGTATCTACTATTTTACAAATTTAAAAAACGAATAAAACTAGGACCAGAGGAATATATGAAATGACGCAATAAACGCGAGTTCTAAAGCAAAATAGTAGTAGTGGTAAAACCATAGAATATGGAAATAGCGCGCGGTTTATCGCCAGACATTTTTTTTTTAAATCTATGAGTAAAACAAACAATTAATAATAATATCAATATTTTAAAATAAATAATACAAAAATAAGCATAACAACGGCAAATATCAGATCCGCAGAACATTGGCGATGCCCAGAAAGCAATATTGTTGCTTAATTTTATTCCACCAACTTTGTATTTTACGACGGATCTGTTGTGATCCAATCCTTGCTTCACTTTTGTTATCTTTAGTCAAATAGATTATGCTAGTTCCACTTTTATTGCATAGATGATGTTTTGACTCGATTTTACGCTTGGATTATGGCATTTCATTGTAACTGGAATGTAACTTTGTGTGAAAAATGGTCGTTACTTTCTTTGGTCAGATTTTTGATAAAAGTGACATACTCGCTCGCTTGTAAATTTATCTTTTGTTCACATAAAACAACTCTACACAGCTGCCATCTATCGCCTCAATCTATAGATTGCAATAAACTGATTCATCATGATTATATTATTATTTTATGTGAAAAACATCCATGCGAAATACATTTTAGTGAAAATGGGTCTAGGCGTTATTCCTTGGCAGTAGTCAATTTTCGTGCACTAAATATAGTGCACATATACATATATGTACATGTATACATCTATAGTTACTTTGAAACAAAGACATTAACTTAAAGTAGTCCTTTAATATTAAACCAATACAACTAAATACTTAACAACAAATAAATAATCACTAATTGATGGGAACTCTGCCCAGAGGACCAAATTTAGATCATCTTTAGTTTATAAGTATTTTTGGATATAATTGTAGTACTAGTTACTATAAGTATACTATAAGTATAATTATGTTTTAGTTGTTGTTCAGATAATAAACTAAATTAGTGAAACGCATAATTAATTGCCAAGGATTACTTTATTTAAACTCTTACAAAATGAACAAAGAGATACTAAGCCATGAAACATAAAAGGTTAGCCCGAAACTACACCTCTAATCGTAAGGGGGGGGGGGACACACACACACCTACAGGCTATCGGACCGGCGATAATCCCGCCCAGGTGACTCTACTTCCATATCCGTTTCGTACCGTTGTACGTATTCCGGTTTGCTTGATTTTTAGGGTTTCGTATTTTTTTAAATCTTTTTAGCTATATTGAAGGTTCGCCTTTTTTCAGAGTATTATCATGATTAATTCCTTTTTAATGAAAATTATCTTAATCGCTAATTAGGATACAAATAAACCGCTGGACCGGATTATAAGTTATTGTGAATAAAAAAAATACATGTGTAACTTTTGAGGAATTTCGTTCGAAATTTATGACTGAATGTTAAAATGTTTATTAATTTAAAGATATTGTTTTTACCGTTTGCCGTTTTTAAAGATATTGTTCTTTGAAAAAACAGAAACATAGAAAAATTTGATTATAAATAATATTAAAATACTTTATCACATTTCTTCTTACTGGTATTTTATATTTTTGTAACAAAAATATTAGTACTCTGTAAAATAGTGCGCCCCTTAAATAACATAACATTTTAGTTCAAAAATATTCAAAGAAAACATAAATTGAGGAGTTTCATACATTATTCAAGTCAAAGGATTTATCTGTGGGGGCAGTACAAGTGATTACTTAGACTAATTAATTGGTGGTTTCCTCGAATCCGAATCAGCATACTTTTTGCTTAATGAAGCGAGCGGTGAAATGATTGGCCAGGGCTGACAATATTATTTATTATCAATAAAATTAAAACGTTAACATAAGAAAAATAGTCGTCTTTTTATTTGTTAGTTTGAAGTAGATTTCAGTTATCAAATAGAAATGAATTCGCAAATGTATTCATGTAAACTTAGATATTATTTGCATATTCCTATTTCGAATTCGTTTTTAAGTCACCACTGTCCTTCATTGCACTTTTAAGTTACATAAAAAATTTAAGGTAATTACATATCTAATTAAAAAAAAATCTATTCCATTTTTTATATCTGGCAACCCTAAAAGTCTGAGTGCAATCTACAAATGAGTGCGTCCCAGGTCCCGACACTATTTTCTACCAGTTTAGCAGAAAAATACAGATAATTTGGCCAATTTGCCAATGGCTACTTGGTCGTATTTGACTTAAGTTTACTTTTGTTCGACTTTGGTCCATATGAGACCGCTTTAAACTAATATTGAAAAAGGAAACAGGTATTCACATTACTTACTTGCCTACTTCTCTTTCTTTAAAGGACTTTCTCTATGAAGTAAAGATTTTTGAAAGTCGTTCTAACGTTTGATTTATTTAAATAGATAGGTACTAACGATATGACGTGTAAGTAATTAGACGGAAGAAAGAAAAAATCTTTGTTTTTTTATTTTTTTTTATTTAATAGCAAAATAAACAGATTACAATCATAAGCGAATTGGTTGCGGACCAACCGAGAGTGGACCGGGATAGCAAGCTCAACGGAGCTATTCCGAAGAGCTAATGAAAAGGATTGGACTTTAACCAACTAATCGCTAACCTACACTAGTTGGAGAGGCATCCTTAGAAAAAGAGGAAGTATATAAGTAATTCTATTTAATTACCTAAATTAACAATCATATTATTTATTCTTCTTCTTTATATATATACTCGTCCACTAATGAGTGAACACCACATTCATAGCTCACTAGTATGCTCAAGATTCTAAGGTCGTTTAAGTATGGGAAAAACAACAACAGTTGCGGATACAAACCAAAACACCATAAAATAAATGCTATATAAAATATAGTATGTATTACTCATCACTGTGGATTAGTTGCTAATATAAGTACAATCCCAGGATCGGAAACCTATATAGTAGGTAACTTAGTTACCGAACCACGCGCCTCGGGAACGAGCGCACTCGCTAAAGTTGTTAACAAAAACTGTTGTATCGGAAGTTTTAACGACCCCGTTCTTCTATCGGTTTGTTTGGGGATTTAGTTTATTGCTGAAAAAAATGTAAGTTTTATTACTAAAGATAAAATAAAAGGACAATATTGTTGGAGAAATAATATTCGAAATAGGTTTTGAAATAAAGCTCTTGGTAAAATGTGTAATCAGGGTGACATACTTCTCACTTCTTCTTATCGAGTCGATATGGCTGTGCTACATACATACACTGTTATCAGGGTTAAATAAATTGAGATTTCGATATCAGTCATAATATTCATCTTACACCTTAGTCCAACAAGCAATAAAGCTAGATAAAACAGAATGTACCATCGAAAATTAAAACTATCAAAGCGTAGCAAAACATTTATTAAAACGCTCCACTCCAACAAACGCAGGAGACAGAGCGAGCAAAATTTCAATTATACATCTGAGCGGCAACTTTCTGTTTACATTTTGTTAGCGGAATGAGAATTTGAGGCGTTTCTTAGCAAATGTGCGTTAAAGTCGAGCGGCCCGTGAAATCGTCTGGCGTTTGTACGTCAACAGAATTCCGAACGTCGCATTAGAATTCCACTGTCTTTGCTGGAAAATTGAGGATTTTACACCCTCTGTTGCTTAAAAGCACGTTTATTGTACTTGAAAGAGAAAAATATACAATTTAAGTGATATAGGTGTACAAAACAACCTCACTAAAGCGTGACATTAAATCTCAAGAAAAGTTATCAGATTTTTTTTTATTTATAAGACTAGACTATTCTATCTCTGTCTTAATGTGGAGGGTATCATTACAGAAACGAGTGGAAACAAAAAGGGGAGCCTTTTTGTTCAGTAGTAGGAACTTAAATAGCTAGTAAGGTCGTTGTTATTTGTTAAGATACTTAGATATCGGGAGAGCCGTACTGGGTGGGGTTCCTCTGCCAGCAGCCTGTGTAACTGCGGCGCAGAGCAGTTGATGGCTCACCTTCTGTCGTGCCCTAGCTACCATGTCCCCTGCACAATGAGGGACTCGAACCAGGCAAACGATTGGTGGAGGTGGCTAAGTACTGGGCTAAGTCAATATAGAGTCCATATAGCCATTATGACTCGAAAAAAGGAAGAAAAAGTACTTCCATTTTCTTGGTCTCTGATAGTTGTTATTCACAAGATTTGACGGCGAAAATTTCAAACGGAAAATAGGAAGAAAAGTGAGAAAAAACGTCGGTACTTCTAAGTACACCAAGTAAACGAGGCGAGCGGAATCGAGAGGCCGTTTCAGTAAATTAGAGGGCTGTCTTAGTTGAAAGTAAAGACCAGTAAAGGCCCCAGATTGGCCTTTCATTGGTTTTTGTCGGACGCTCCGACAATCATGGTTTCATTGCAGAAATACGAGAAGAATAATAGAGAAACATTGTAAGTAACAGTAAAGGGAAACAATGTTCCTTAGAATTGATTTTCGTCTGTACTGGAATAGGATTAAAAATATTTTTTACATTTATCATGCTCGTAAATCATCCTTAATAATAAGACTTTTCCGGGAACATTTTGTTACATCTACATAAAATAATATATTTAATTGGTTGTTCAAAAGAAATTACATATCTACAAACATTGAGTGAATCAATGTTAAAAATATCATAATTTTATTTGTGGTTGGATTCAAAGTAGAAAAATGATGAATTTATTCGAGAATTGTGTAGTAGGCATATTCACTCTGTTGTTAATATGATAACTTAATATACTTCAAGTAAGTACGTAACCTTTGATTTGGTTGACAAATTTTTGACTATTCGAAATCTTATCGTCACATTTTTTTTAATTTAAATTTTAATCATACCATTTTGTTACTAAATTAACCTCGGTTATAATTTTCTCTGTTCTGTGGTTTTAATGAGCAACGCAATCAATTGTAATTTAAACCAGAAAACAAAATAGTGCTGAAGTTCAAACATTGAGTAGCTGGAATTGAGTAAATTAACTGCAATTAAAAGTGCATGTTATGTAAAATATAGTAGGTTTTATATTTATGACAATGTGATCATTTTTAATGTGTGTGTCAAGGGGATGATTTTATTTTTTATTTTATTTCAATAGATTACCTCTCGCTGCCTGCAGTTAGTCTGAAAAATTTTTCCTTTTCAAATAAAAATAAATAAGCTTTTTTCAAATTAAAACTTTAGCTTTCTTAAAACTTTATTCAAATTTCTTTCACAAATTGAATTTTAAGTTAATTAGGTCAGAGTTAAAGACATTTCTCACTATTCGTAATTAAAGCGCCGGTTAGAACTCAATTGAGTTGAGGCCGACTGCACGCTATGTAATGCCGAAATTGAGCAATTTCCTGCCAACTTTCAAACCCATTTAACGCCTTAATATAAAGTAACTTTATCCACCTTTATTTACATTTTCTCAAAGAAATAATCTCTAATTGGATTTCAAATTACTACCTAAGATTAACTCACTGAATGTTCATATTACATTAATTATGATATACCTATATATTTTATTTATTTATATAACTTTATTGTACCTGTCAGAAGTAAAAATATTTTTATATTTATTTTGTCAATGATATTTATAAAACTACCACTACCAATCATCATTTTGCGTTATATAAAATATCAAGAAAATTAAATTACAGTCATGGTTTAAAAGGAATTTCTTAGAACTTATTTAATAAAATATGAATGCTTGTAGATTCAGTAACTTTAGAAAACTTCTTCTTATTCTTTTTCTCAGCAATTTTGCGTCCACTGCTGGACATATATGCCTCTTCCATGGCTCTCCATTCTGTTCTTAATGCGGCGGTTCTGGTCCAGGTCGGCCCTGCCGTTTTTTTAATATCGTCCGACCATCTGGCAGCTGGTTTGCCCACGCTTCGCTTTCCTATTCGGGGACGCCAGTAGATGACTTTTTGATCCATCTCTCATTATTTCTGCGACAGATTTGTCCGCCATTTAAGTCGTGCAATTCGTGATGATACATCAGTGACCTTTGTTCGATTAGTACAACTAATTACTCTTAAATGCACCAAAAATTTTAAAAAGATAATACATATAAAATGTTACAAGAGGCATAAGCAATCATTTTTCTTACACCTAAATTGTCAATGCGTTAAATGCTATCTCCAAAATAAACAAAGTAATATTAACATCAAAAACAAATGAATAGTACATAGATTAAGCACAGCACTCAAAATCTAGGTCAGCCTAGTTGATCCAATTTAAAGTTGTCCAGTAGTTAGCCGGCTTAGTCCGTCGTCGTGTATTTTTTAGCTGTCTCGCTAAGCCTATTAACTCGATGTAAAACATCCCTGACAATGGAGAAATGTTAATTCTGGTGGAGAAAAGCTTAGGAATTTTTATTATTTGATATAATACCATAGTATTTTACTTTTTATTAGATATTTTTTGAGTTTATCACTTCTTTCTTGTATACTTATTATCGTTGTTTTAATTTAAAAGTTAGGTTAGTCTAGGGGTAAGCCATTTTTATGTTTTACGATCAGTAGTTCATAAACTATAAGTGATGTATTTTTTTTTAATTACTCTAGATTAATTTAAATTTATGACAAATAGCATAATCCTTTAACGATGAACACTGTGGATCTAAAACCCCGTATGGGTCATTCTAATCTAGCATGAAAAATAAAAAATATCACAGAATGTTTATAACGTTTATGCTAATGTATTAGTTTTCATAAGGTTATTAGAAATAAAATAATGACATAATTCAAAAATCAACCATTTATTTGTAAAAAATTAAAAACCAAAAAATCGCATACACAGAAATGATCAGTATTTCCACAGAAATGATCAAATTAATAAAAAAACTTAAGGATAGTCACTTTCTACTGGTATTCGTAACATAAATAAAAAACACACTTCTTTCTTATTGAAATTAAATAATATTCTCAAGAAATAATATTAAAACTTTGTCTCTATTAAAATCTAACCTAATGTACACAGAAATGGTAGTCATTTCTGTGTACCTACTATGAGATCTTACGTAGGAACAGTCATTTCAATCAGTCTTTTATTTAAAAATATATTGTAATAGATATATATTACAAAAGTGTTCATATATGAACATTACTATAATATGTATGGCACTAATAATACTAATAAAAGAATAAAAATTGTACTGAAACATTTAATCTTCATCTGAGGAGTCACTGAAAAAACTGTGTTTTATTTTATACTTAGAAAGATCTAGTGATGAAGATGAAGATGTAGGTGAACCGTAACATGATCTCTAGAATGAAATGTGTTTCCTATTTATATCAAGTATTCGTGAAGAATCATTATTATTACTTTCATCAATTGTAGGTGGTATAGTTTGCGCATCGAAATCAACATTGGAAGCAACAGAAGATGGCGATGACATAATATCGTCTTCCTCTCTGGCTTTTTTTTCCCATGATGAGCTAAAATACAAACAATTTAATTTACTTAGGATATGTTAATACTTTTGGAAAAATGAACATACTAAAACGTAATTATTTAATAGTATAGACTATGCCCTATGTTTTTAAATTTGTACCCCAACTCACACACCCAACACAACCTCAACATTAAGGGGAAAAAACTAAGGAATTAATTGAAGAATTAAACAAGACATTTCCATTAATTACACAATAAAATTATCCTTATATCTCCAACCACATAAGTAAATAGTCATTTCTGTGTAAAATCGTCATTTCTGTGTACTATCATAACACAGAAATGACGATACACAGAAATGATGAATGTCAATGTTCAACGTGATAGCAGCTAAATTTTGAGGTTAAGTTTAAAAAACATCGGATCTTTATTTATTGAAATCAAAAGAGTATACACACAAACTGATAAAATATTTTTATGTATTTTACTTACCTAATAATTTTCCAATCAGAAATGACGCCTGAACTTTTTGCACACCAGAATTCAACGCATTTACTTAATTTTTCTGTCCGGATGAAAAAATCACAACATAAACGCAAAACAGCTGTGATCGGAAAGGTCCAGTGTTGCTGTTATAAAATAATCGGAACCTCACAAAAAGTATTACCACTCTTTTTATGCAAAAATAACCAAGTACACAGGAATGACTACGAAATTTGAAACACATCTTTATCAATATATTTCTGGCAAATTTATTGTATTGTTTTTTATTTCTAATTATGTTGCGATTAATAAACATTTTCTTAAAACAAATCATCTACCATTGATTTGAGAAATTGATGAGATATATTTTTTTCGAAAGTAGCAATCCATAACACATTAAATGTTACATACACAGAACATGACGAATCGGTGACTGTCTTGATTATTAAAAAAAACTTCGTTTTTAAATTATACGTTTATGTTTGCAGATGTGTACTTTAATATCCCATCTTTCGAATAAAATTTAATAACGCGAATTTTATTTGATTTTTTTATATAGTTCTAACGTGTTACACTTTTTTACTCATGGATTAGAATGACTCGTATAAAACACGCCCACAAATATCAGAAGATCGCAGACCTAAGATCGCTGATTCTAAATTAAGTATCTTAAATAACTAAATATTTCTTGGAATCGCTGTTAATCAATGACAAAGTGCTCAGAAGACTAGCAGCATTACCTCATTGAATGGTAATGCTGAAAATTTTAGAGCTGTTTTTACATTCGATTGAACTCATAATCTCCACGAAAAATTCTGTCTTGAACTGTTCTCCTTTGGATCAACTTCTCGGACAAAATGTTATAAAATAAAGATTGAAGTTTTTATAGTGAGTGCCAATTTTCAAACTTCTTTTTAAATTTCAAGTGTCTATCAAAGGCAAAAAATATCCTTTTGTAATTTAAATATTCTTAGCAGCGTAGGGCATCCAGTCAGATCATAGGACGATTTGCGATAAGAATTTTGGCTGGATTATTAATACTTCTGAATAGGTAATCACGCCCACAGTCTGCCTAATGGAAAACGGTTTCTACAGGCTGTAACTGTAGATGCTCTTCCTGTACCACGTTCATGCTGACAAAGATGATTTTCTTTTTGACTGGGCTCCCGAAATTTGAGTCATCTACTTAGACAAGAAAAAGAAGACGTTTGATGATAGAAGGGGCAATTTTTCTCACATAATAGTACTTTTAAAATTCATTACAGCGACAGAAATTATTAAAATTAACTTTTTCCAAAAAAGCCAGCTGGATTATTACAGAACTCTACTCCGCGACTCTTCACTTCAACCTCGCGACGAATCCAGTTTTAATTGACGCCTCGACTTTCATAATCAGGCTAACGAGGGAACATGCCGAAATGCTGATCGGAATCCATGTCAATAGTTTCTCGCTTAGTCTAAGTACGTTGTTTAAAACTCTGAAAACTTAATACATTGAATTTGGTCATTACTTGGTTATTGGTCACACATATAAATGGAAAGACATATTGATTCCATAACAAAAATATAACATTTAAATAAAGCCTCGCTTAAAAATCAAGACAAACACGCTTTTTTATTGACCTTCGATGGATGCGCGTAAAGAGTCTCCTCGAGTGACGATGAGTCGACTTTTGATACTAGCACTCGTCATGCACTTGTGCAATAAAGTTATTTCAAACTAACAAACAAACAAGCAGATTCTAGGTTACCAAACTACATTGCAATAGCTAAAACAATTGCAAAGGGATAATGTCGCCTGAACAAATGGATATTGCATCCTACTGGACCATTTATATAGTTTTTATATCAATTTATTTGTTATAAGAAGAATGACCTTGGATAACACTTGGCTTGGATCTTGAACGGCCGTAAGTCACCAAGTGGTAACCTCGCATCGTTATGGGTAGCTGAGGAATGTAAATAAAAAAAAATATGTTATTAAAAATAATTAAACTTTGTTATTATGAAACAATACCTTTCAACATCTACGGGAATAAAAATAATACTGAGCAATACACGATTGACAACAAAACAACTTTCTGTAAAATGTTGAATTTGTAAAAATTGTCATTGCACTAAATATTTTCCTGCATTGTTAGAATAATAAAGGTACCTAATAAAAGTTTATTCACTAGTTATAAAATGTGTTGTACAGTCGATTACAAAACCCATTATTCAGGAGATATCGCAAAATTAATTCGATAATAATTTAAACATGATTGCAGTGATGGAATTGATAATACAAACACATAATTTTAAGCTCTATATTTGCTTTTATTCATTTTATGCCAAACCACGGATTGAAACAATATTTAATGTTCCAAAACTCGTTATTGGATAGAAATATTTCAGAAAATCGATTTTTAAATTGCACCAACGACTTTGGCATGTAAATTTATTTAAGTGTATTTTTTTTTTTAATGATTAAGACTAGTTGTGACAGCATATAAAATATATATATATATCTTTGGAAAAAATCTAAATTGAACAAAGTATATGAAATTTTTTAAAACAGTTGCACTATATAAAAATATCCAGTAATACGTTCCAGTATAAAACGGCACGTTTCCTGTATTAAATTGTCATTAAAATGTAAAAAAAACTCGTTCCTATTCGGGTTCCAGGAAAATCACAATACGTTTGCATCTAATTACTCTACATTCTTAACAGAAAAATCATAAAATAACATATTATGAAATTCATAAATTAAATTAATTTAATTGCGAAGTATCTTTCGATATAATAAACCTTAATTTACAGGGACTGGGTATAAAATTGTTAAAATTTTAATGACGGCTGTCGACGCGCGCCGTTTATGAATTCTATTAAGAGTAAGTGAGTTGAACTACAATGCAGGATGGGTAAGCTCGTTTTAAGCTGGTTATCCTTGGGGTGTGGTACAAAGTCAAATTTTGATACCTACACTAAAATAAACATTGTAAGTTGTCAAGATCGATTAAGTGAGAATGTCTTTGTTTTAACGTCTCTTGATATTTACTTTATATGGTGGTAGTATTTCCAACCCGCTTCTTGACTGTAATTTCATAATCGCCAATAACTTTTGGGTTGATAGCTCACAATCGAAAGCATGTCTTTCTACCTCTCTCTCTCCTCTTTGAATTTCACAAATTAACATCTGAATGTACTAAATATTGCTTAGTATTTCAGTAACTTTTTTTCCTTACTTTTTTGTAATATAGTTTACAGCCATTGGCGGGAGCCCTGGTAAACTGTAGCACAAGTTCGACCTCCATCAGTCTCCATTCTTTTTTTACCGGTATGGACAACAACTTGACCGAATCTCTTATTTATCTTCTTATTAGATAGTATGATTATTTACATTTATAAGTTAGCACTATCATCTATTTTGTACATTTACTTTACCTTCAGTCACTACAAGCGCCCATGACTTGGACCAAGCTTGAGCCTGCGATCCTCTTCGCAGGAGATTACGTGTCGCGTACAAGCACGTGTCGGGGATTATATTGTTGCGCATAATAACTACTTTATAATATACCAACAATTTTGATTGCCCAACTTAGCTACGTCATTTGAGATGGAGTAAATACTTGAACAAGAATCACAAACTACTGAAGCTAGACCCAATAAGATTACCTATTAGATTTTCGTGTATACCGCTTCGTTTTGATTTAATGGTATATTTTCGAAAATGTGTTGTATTAGTACCTTTTTTAATCAAAACTTGTCTATTTTTAAATATGTTCTCTTTGTCAATTTATTACTTACTTCAAGATTTCAGCTCTCTTCAATATACAATAAAAAATTACATTTTACCACATTCGTTATCAGCACGAAATATAAAATAAAAAGAAATATATAAAAGAATAACAAATATAAAATAAAAAGAAATATGTAAAAGAAGAGTTGAATTTACAAGATTTTTACAAGATGTCGTCTGGAGACTGTCGTTCAGGATTCAAAGGTAATTCATCCATAATTCCAAGTATCGTCTTACGCAATAGAGATGATTATCCTATTTGGAAATTCAAAATGCGGAATTACCTGCTTCACGAGGACCTTTGGGAAGCCATAGATGGGTACTCAAACGAAGACTTGACCCCTGAACCTCAACGTTTAAAAAATGATATTAAGGCTTTAACAAAAATTTGTCTTACGGTGGAGGATGCAGCAATAGTCCACGTACGGACAGCTAAATCTGCGGCTGAGGCATGGAGAGCGCTTCAAAATGCTTTCGAGGATAAAAGCATGGGACGTAAGTTGGCCCTAGAGCGCAAATTATATCGTTTGAGCCTAAATGATTTTAATGATGACATTGAGAAGTATATTGAGGCTGTAATGAATACTGCTCTTGATCTAGCGGAGATTGGAAAAGTCATAGAAAATAGTTCATTGGCTGCCATTTTGTTGGGGGGCTTAACGCCAAAATACGATCCGCTCGTAATGGCACTTGAGAATAGCAGTGTTGAAGTAACAACAGACGTAGTGAAGAGTAGATTATTAAATGAAATGTCGAAAACAAGTAGCACAGAATCTGCTTTGCGCACAACTGGGAAAAAGAACTGCAATAAGAAAAAGTCTATAGTATGTTATGATTGTAAGCAACCAGGACATAAGAGGCCCGATTGTCCTCTTAGGAAATCCAAGAAAAAGAAGGATGAAGAACAATCCTTACAGGCGTTTGGTCTAGGATACTCGGATTCCTTGAATAATTGGTACATTGACTCTGGTGCTACACAACACATGACGCCTAGACGTGATTGGTTTGTGGATTTAAAGGTCAAGGATTCTGTAAGTGTTACTGTAGCTAACGGTGAAAAAATTAGCTGTGAAGGTTTTGGAAACATTTCTATATCTACTAAGTCTTCTGTAAATAATATTAGTAATGTAGTGTATATACCAAAATTAAAAACAAACCTTTTATCTGTACATAAGTGTGTTGAAAACGGTTATTCAGTTTTGTTTGATAGAAATGGTTGTAAACTTTTTAGGAGTGATACTTTTTCTTTCTCAGGAAAATCCGTTTTGACAGGTTCTGTTTGCAATGGGCTGTACAAATTAGACTGTACTGTAAATACACCACGCGACAAAAACGCTTATGATGTACATACAGAAGAAACCTGGTCTAGTTACGAATTATGGCACAGACGGTTAGGTCACTTATGCCGGATCGGAATGGACATATTGAAAAAAGGTAATGTTGGTATAGATTATAAGTTTGTAGATAAGAAAAACTGTATTGCATGCGTCGAAGGGAAGCAAGCCAGAAAACCTTTTAAAAGGATTACCTACGACAAGGGGACTTCACTGTTAGAGTTGGTTCATTGCGATTTGTTTGGACCAATGTCGGAAGTTTCATTTCAAGGTAACAAGTATGGTTTGATACTAGTTGACGATTTTTCACGCATGATATTCGTTTACTTTTTATCTTCTAAAAGTTGCGTAAAAGAAAAGTTTAAAGAATTTCAATTATTGGTAGAGCGTCAAACTGGAGAAAAAATTAAAAAGGTTAGAACAGACAATGGAACTGAGTTTGTCAATCAGGAATTAAAAAATGTTTTTGCTGCTAGTGGTATTGTTCATCAAACAACAGTACCCTATTCGCCACAGCAAAACGGTGTAGCAGAACGTACCATACGTTCCGTGGTAGAAAAGGCTCGTTCCATGTTAGCAGGAAGCTCTTTGTCAAAAGCGTTCTGGCAAGATGCTGTAGAAGCTGCTGTTTATTTAAAAAACCGTTCTCCACATCGTGCTCTTGGCCGCTCGTTTACACCGTTCGAGAAGTGGTACAACGTCAAGCCTAATTTGGCACACCTGAAGGTGTTTGGGTGTCGAGCTCTTGTTCATGTGCCATCATGTCAGAGGCAAAAGCTTGACTTGAAAGCCAGCGAGTGTATATTTGTAGGGTATACAGACAATGTAAATAGTTATTTATTTAGAGATGGTCAGTATCCCAGGAAACTTATAAAAGCCAGAGACGTTACATTCTTTGAAAATGTTTTTTGTAGTTTGAAGTCAAAAGAGAGGCATGACCATGATGTAAATAATTTTGATTTAATTTTGACACAATCTCAAGGTGAGTCACAAGTTACTTCTTATGTTCCTGGTAGTGCAATAGAACAAGGATCTATTTCTCGGGCTTCAACATCTAATAGTGAGCATTTAGTAGATGCTGATTTGTCTTCGGCATGTCCACTAAGGGGGGAAGATACTCAGTCACCAAGTTTGGAGGATGAGACTCCTGTAGTTGGTGATTCAGATATGCCACAGTTAGAGGATCAGTCATCATCTATTTCGCAAGAAAACGAGCGTAGATATCCATCGAGGATTCGCAAATCGCCCGATTTTTATTGTGCTGCGATGCTTGCTGAAAGTGATTTAGAACCAAAGAACTATGTCGAGGCTATACATTCAGATGATACTGAAAAGTGGCAAATAGCGATGAAAACAGAGTATGAGTCTCTCATGAAGTTAAAAACTTGGAGGTTAGTGGACAAACCAAACAAAAAGGTGATACCCTGCAAGTGGGTCTATAAAGTAAAAACAGACGCACATGGTAATATAGTTAAATATAAAGCCAGACTAGTAATCAAAGGTTACAGTCAAGAGCCTGGTATTGACTATAATGAAACATTTGCGCCTGTAGTTCGAAATTCATCTTTGCGGACTCTCATGGCTCTCGCCGCCAACCTTGATCTCAAAATGAGACATTTAGACGTGGAGACAGCATTTTTGAATGGAGACCTTTCTGAAGAAGTTTACATGTTTCAACCCCAAGGTTTTGTTGTCAAAGGACAAGAAGACAAGGTTTGTTTGTTGCAGAAGTCATTATATGGACTTAAACAAGCGCCGAGGTCCTGGTACATAAAGTTAAGTGAGACTTTACATAAAATAGGTTTTCGTAATACACCATCAGAACCATGTATATATAAGAAACTTTTTGGTTCCAATATGGTTATACTGGCTGTTTATGTTGATGACATTATAGTTTTCTTTAAGGATGACAAATTATTTGACAATGTCAAACATAATTTAGAGAAATATTTTACAATAAAAGATTTAGGTTATTTATCTTATTACCTAGGAATAAATATATCTCAAGAAGAAGGTAAAATTAAGGTCGACCAAAAGACCTACATAACCAAACTTCTCAAGACATTTAATATGGAGTCGTGTAAAGGTCAAAGCACTCCATTGAATAAAAAATTGGATGACGAAGTTTGTAATGGTGAGCAAAGATATCCTTACCAAAATTTGATAGGAAGTTTGATGTATTTGGCTGTAAATACCCGGCCAGATATTGCCTTTGCCACCAGTTATCTTAGTCAGTTTAATACTTGTTATGGTAAGGCTCACTGGGATGCCGCGAAACGTGTCCTACAATATTTGAAGGAGACGGAGATTTATACAAGAAGTAAGTGGGTGCAAACAAGATTCTGTTTTAATTTATACAGATAGTCAAAGTGCACAGTCCCTTGCAAAGAATCCTGTCCATCATAATAGGACAAAACATATTGATACAAAATATCACTTTATAAGAGAAAAGGTATTACTAAATCTCATAAAGTTAGAATATCTTAAGACGAGTGATATGTCAGCAGATATTTTTACAAAACCGTTAGGACGTATATTGCATAATAAATGTATGTCGTCAATGGGTTTGTCAAATTAAGTTGTTATTTTTGTTTTGTCTGCTGTTGTTTGTTTGTTATTGTGTTTTTTTAACCTGGTTTTGATTAAGGGGGGGTGTTGTATTAGTACCTTTTTTAATCAAAACTTGTCTATTTTTAAATATGTTCTCTTTGTCAATTTATTACTTACTTCAAGATTTCAGCTCTCTTCAATATACAATAAAAAATTACATTTTACCACAAAATGGTCGTTACAAAATTATAATGTAATTTTGTAGAGTATGTTATCTTACTTAGGGGCTGTAAATTTTTTGTAATTGTACCTTCGTTTGGGAAATAGAGTATGTTGTGATTATTATTATAGTGACAAATTTTTCAGTTATTTTTAAAGCACTCGCTCGAACATAATCCTCTGTAATCGTCTTTTTGCAATTTACCTTAAAGTCGCCTTTTGATTATTTACAGGCCAATTGGTATGTGGAATATTCGCTAGTAATAAATAGCTAATTTCCACTCAGAATTTTTGCAGAAAATATTGATTCCATAACAAAAATATAACATTTAAATAAAGCCTCGCTTAAAATTACCAGAAACATTGTAAAATCTAATTAAAGATCAAGTAAGTATGTTAATTAAATTCCTTCAAGCAACTGCAGTACTTTACAATTCAGATTATGTATTTACTAAAAAAATACATATTTTTGTATTTTTGACATGAATGAATATCCTATTCCAGCAGCCAGTATTTATTCACGTCTTTACACGTTACATAAAGACGCTTCCACTTCAATGTAGTTCGCGTGTAGTTTGAACACTTCATTTACATATTCAAAATATTTTGTCACAGTATAATCTGAGGAGCTTCGGCTTCTGCTCAAATCTCTGTGATTTACTCAAATGTAATCTAGTACGCCATTAAGGAGAATGTGATAATGAAATTCCAAAGATAATTATAGACGACTTAGATATCCGTTAACCACCTACTGAATCCTAGAAGGATCTTCGTCTTCGGATATTCAAATTACTATAGATAGGAATACATCACTGTATTGTATTGTATAAAAGCAGATATAGCTTTAATGATTATTCAATAAAAAAAAAGTATACCTAAATCTTATAATAATCTAGTGAATCTCAAGCAATCAACGTAGCCACATTCTAGTCATAACTAATTTAAAAGTCAAGTTATTTCGACTTGACAAGAAGTAGAAGTATGTGTTCTTATAACAAAACCCCGATTCAATGGCTCTTTTCATTGTTTCGTAAATGAACCATTAAAATTTAATGTATTTCATGTGAGTTCTTTTTTCAAACTGATGCGTTTCCATCGTAGAATTTGGAAATCACGCGCGGTCTCTGCAGGTAATTTTTGTTTACCCTATGGTTTCCATATTTGAATTTCTATGCGCCTAGATAAAAAAAAAAACTAGTTCTACAATAAAACTTTTTATTCTTTTACAAAATATTATAGAGGATTCATTTGAAATACATGCAATTTGTCTGCGTAACAACAGTTTATCATATAAAAAGGCGCGTCGCAGGCGATCAAAATGTAAATTTTGCGCTTCCAGTCGCTAGGAGGTATATTCTGCCGTGTGTTTGCAGCACAGATGAAAGAAAAAAGGAGGTAACAAAGAAAATTTCTAAATGACTTAATTAAAACCTTATCATTTGTTTTTACAAGAAACTACAAAGAAGTAAGCAAAATTAAGAGATATGCATCAAATAAGTTACAGATAAAATTTTATAAAAATCAACGAAATGTTGAATGTTTTTAAGGGTTTACGCTAAGTTTGAAAAGATATGAATTTACTGTTGGCCACAGGGAAAAATGTTATAGTTTATTTATTTATTTGAATTTAAAACTTTATAGTTCTACAAGTAAATAACACTCATACAATTTGTGGATTTAATGCTAACAGCATTTTCTACCATAAAAAGAAACAGAAAGTTCATGCGGCGAAATAAGATTATTAGAAACCGAAAAATAAATCTAATTTTAAGTATTTAATACAAAACCACCCTTAATTTTTACTATTAAACCTTAGCTGGAATAATTTTATGCGTGGCTCACTGTACTTGAGGTACATTTATTATTTGAGATTTTGAAAGACATAAAAAAAAAGTTACGGTATATGTATGCGTTTTATTTTCAACCTAAATTGTAAATAAATACAAAAAGTACTTAAATAATTAATATAATAAAATAATTTGCAAATTTTGAAAGCATCTTAAAATATTAAAATTAGATTAATAATTGATATCAATATATCGGACAAGAGGAGAAAGAATATATTTTTTTAATAATAACATATTTTATTATTTCTTTTATCTACGCTACAAAGTAAATTCTGCCGTGTATTTGTAGCAATTCCTGTGCTTCAGAATGAGTGATGTATTGTGCAGACGCTATAAAATATTAGGTGTCTGAATTTGTCCTAGAAATGTGAGTGTCACATACACTTGAATGTTATTTGTCAAAGTTGTATTTGTAATTTGGACGATTTTGCAATTTTTGCACGAGTTAGGTATTGTTTCTTTATTCATGTTGTTTTTTATAAACTGTGTGTCAATGAAGATCTCATTATGACTTTTATCATGAACTTAGATTGGACCAAACTATAATCATAATAACAAAGAGTGGCCGTTTGTTTACGTACTACTGCATGGGTAAAGGCTCTATGTACCAGGCTCATTAATTTCTTCATCTTTTTATACTTTGTGTTAATATCTCAGCTTTGGATTACATATTATTTTTCTTGAGTAATTTTCAATATTCAAATCAACCTATCATTCATTACGTATTCAAAGGCTTTTATGTGAAACAATATAAAAGTAAATAAATAACATGCACACACAATAGAGCACGGTAGCGTGCAAACTATAAATAAAGTGGAGGAAATAAACTGCAATAAAAAGTAATTTGAATATCGAAGTATGGGCAATTTAAATATTTAAAATAGGAACAATGGATAAATAAATAAATCTTTCTAACATATTTTTAAATTGGTCAAGTGTACTGGCCAGTTTAATGACGAATAAATTTTCAAAATAGGCAGGTAGGTATAGTGGATAGTGAGATTTTTTTTAAATTACTTAACACATAATCATAATTGATATCAAGAGCAAAAATCAGCATAGTTTTGATTTAAAATTCTTAAATGAACTTGGAATCTTTTATTCTGATAACTTTTAATTTAGTATGCAAACTAGGTAAGGCCCAAGGTTACATTAAGCAAAATTTCAGTTGATTACAAACAATTCAGTTAATTTTTACAAACATCTTTTCGGAATCGGATTGATGATGACAAGCGTCTTTATTTTGTAGACATTGATTACGTTCATACGAAAAAACTTGCAACAAGTTCATACTTGTTGCAAGTTTTTACGAGAACTAATTCAATAAGGTTGAATCATAAGTTATATTATTTTTAGTGCATTACGATTGAGGGGAGTGACGTAGTTTTATAGTTATTTAATGAACAAAACCTCATAGAAAATATAAATGGAAACAAAGAACCTATCGGGAATACAAGTATTATAAGCTTTTGCCAGAAACTTCCTTATACTTCTTTAGGGTTCCGTTATTTAAGAATAATAACGCGGGACCCTATTACTAATCATCCGTTCTAAGGTCTGATCAAATTTATGACCTGACCACGAGCTAGTTTTGTTATTAAATACTTACATACTTATATCAAAACATGTATCATTTTTTAGCATATAGGCAAGTAGCTACTACTATATACCATATGATTTCTATCTCAAGATTAAAAGCCATTATATAGGCGATAAGTTGTCAATGAGTCATGAATATAGGTACTCAGCAAAATAATGTTTTTAGTGCTTCATATTTTAATCATCCTAGGCACAAAATAAGAAATTTACAGAAGCTCAAACACATGCTTGTCATATAATTTGAGAGGTGATTTAGAAACTCTGGCCAGACCAGAAAGTCCATGGTCAACTGACCGTTTAAGCAATGACTAAATTACGAAAAGGAAAAGATGAACGTCGCTTTTTCCGCCATACATAATTTTGTATATCATTTAAATCCAAATATTGATTCAATTATGTCAGTATGTATCGTAAGTTCTCCTGGTAATGTTATTAAATGTGTGTTAGTTCTATACATTTCTATTTTATGGCCGATGGCTACTTAAAGCCTCCATTTCATTATCTTAAATTTCCATTAGCGGCTATCTTTAAAAGCATTTAAACATTTAATTTATAACTATATATCATTAAAAATAAAATCATCGCCTACTTCACTTCGTAATAGTTAAAACAACTATATTTAGCTTTGCTTGGAATAACAGAATTACATAAAATGTAATACTATCAATACCTAATTTATTTATACCTAAACTAGCTGACCAAAACACTTTTCTCACAGTTTATATCTTCCCTGAACTTCCACTATTTCAAGACCAAAATTAGCCAAATCGTCCCAGTTATTCTCAAGTTTTAGCCAGACTATCGAACAGCAATAGATTTTTTTATAGATAGATAGATGGATAACAAAAATAAACAACGGAGTGTCAGAAAAAGCAAATAGTCACAGCGAGTACGTTTTTAACACGCAATTTACCTTTTTTTGCCGACTCGTAATTTGATTGCCATGCCAGAGTCCCGCGTAGATAATCTGCATATATTTGCAATCGGGACACCGCTGAATTAAAATAAAAACGCTGTAAGCAGGGCAGTTTGTGTGCGGATTCATAAATTATTTATGGCGGTCTTTGAGACCCGATGGTCAGTTTTAGAGGGTTATTTGGGGGGCGTAATGTATACTTTTTGGAGGAGCTTAGCTAGCTCTTCACGTGCTTGCTATAAGTTAAAGTTGCATCAGTATTCAGTAGTCTTCTTTACAAATAATAATTAACTGAGGTGTGCCAGACACTTTCTAAATGTAAATAACTTTTGGAATTCCATACCCTTTCCTTATCAGCTGTAAGTATTTTGGATATGTCTCTCTATACAAAAATAGCTTTATTTGGAGTTCAAATTGCTGTTATGGAATCTTCAATGCGCTGTAAATACTATATATTTTTTTTTTACTCCAAATTCAGAAACAGGCTTATCCGGTATAAGCTGTAGCAATTTAGATATTTATAAAAATCTCAACATTACACAGGATTTAACAAACATAATATGTTTCTAAGTTAAATATAAAAGAGAAATATCATTGGAATTAAGCGGTCCGAAAAATCAGGATAAAACAAATCCCCCATAAAGTGGCCGTACACGAGCCGTATGGACATAATGTAGTTTGCTCCGATGGATCTTACGATAATCGCCGGAACGTTTTTTAATGCGAGTTTTTCCAGGATTTTTCAACAGACGATACCTATCGTTATATTGAGTAGAGCATAAGCTCTTTCACTGCAAATTGAGATAATTTCAAATAACTGATCTTCTGAAACCGTAAGTTTCATAAAAACCGTTGTTGAATCTCATTAACCCATTTTCCGAACACATGTCAATATAAAAAACCTCAAGAAAATAATGATAATTTATTTCACTTTATTGCACGTTAAAAATAGGTGGACTTAATGCCATAAGGCATTCTCTGCCAGTCAATCCTTGGACCAAACAGAAAACCGTTTAGGGTGGTGCTATGAAAAAAAAAATGCCGAAATACATAAGGCCGAAACTTATTTCTTAATTTTTGTTACTCTAAAAGAGGAATGTTGGCTACGGTAACCTCGCGCCTATTTTTCGCCTTAATCTTGACCATATTTTAACTTGACTACCAGCGTATAGATACACTATAAAAGTATTTAAGTAAACAAATATATCCACGAGATTTTTCAAACTTTTAAAATAAAGTCTGTTCACAAATAAATTTAGTACCGTAGTTTGATGCTAA
Source organism: Apomyelois bistriatella (assembly GCA_947044815.1). NCBI lineage: Eukaryota > Metazoa > Arthropoda > Insecta > Lepidoptera > Pyralidae > Apomyelois > Apomyelois bistriatella. The sequence goes on from OX345703.1 coordinate 8,660,263, forward strand.
CACAAACTTGCAAACTTAAATACCAAATCCGTATTTTTATGCAGTGCAGTACATCAGAAGAAGAAGATTAATAGCAGCATTTGTCACAGCTCCGTTTGTTTTGAGGGCCGCCGGAACCGGATCCGGTTTTCGCATCGCCCGGCCGAAATAATCCGGCTTAAATTATTACTTTAAAAACGCGGCAGCTTGTTAAAATTTTACAAATTTGCCGGTTCTTAATCTGTAATATTTTCTGTTTAATCCATAGACGTATGAAATTGCGCGATTTTTAAAAAATCTATGGTTAAACCAAATAATATATCCCTTAGTCCCATTTCGTAGCTAGATTTCGTAGCTGGCTTCGAAATGTACTACTAGCGACCCGCCTCGCCCCAGCTTCGCATCGGTGCAATGCTATATAAGCATATATTATACATATAAACCGCCCTGTAAGATGACTCTTCCTATTAAGAAACCGGATCAAAATCCGTTGCGCATAGTTTCAAAAAGGACACGGCTTATTGTTGACCGAGCGAGCGAAGCGAGCGAGAGTCTCCATTTCGAGACTGGCAAATTTTGCTTTTGTCCGGATGTCTGTCTGTCTGTCTGTTTGTTCCGGGCTAGAGGTCGCATTTCTGAACGGATCCTAATGAAACTTGGCACACGTGTTCCTTGATTTATTTGCATTTTTTTGTCGAGAGCTTTTTTTGATTGGAGGGAAAATGGGGGAAAAAAGGGGGAAAGTTTTCCGTGACGTTGTTTACGAACGGATCCTAATGAAACTTGGCACACGTGTTCCTTGATTTATTTGCAATTTTTTAGCTAGTGATTTTTTTTTAGAGTTTGCTATATTGTTATATTGCTTATAACACTGGCCGCAAGATGGTTCTTTTACAAATAAATATGCGCTGTGGTTTCGTTTACGGTCATAGATAAGTGTGTTTTTTATTATTATTAAAAAAAAGGAAAGGGGGTCAACGGAGGAGGTTCGCGAGGTCTACTGTTCACAGAACCACTAGTAATAGTTACTTCAATTAATTAATAATTCATTCATTCATTGTGTGACGAAAAATCAAGGTATTTGCAGGTTGAAGTCAAAATTATAAAAAAACCCCAAGAGATTTTGAATGTATCTAAGTTTATACTACCACAGATTATAGAATGCTATATATACTACTTAAACTACTTACAGATCTTATATCCTAAAATTAAACATCAGTTACATTATATCACACAAATTTATTTACTACCGAAATTCCAGTAAATCTCTCAACCTTCATTAAAAAATCAGATTACTCCTAAAACACCTGGTTAATTAAACCTTTTTGCCAACAGACATTCACCAATTAGCCCCACACTCACCCCCTAAATATGATGATCATCTTTTCCCACAACGAACTTCCCTTTAGTTAATTTTCCTTGTTTTGTTCAAAATTTCACTGGCACTTTTTTTTTTTTCTCATAATTTCGTGCACTGTGGCTTTGTTATTACGGTTCCTTCCGCCCGCTAAGTTATAGTATATGAATTTAAAATAACAATGGTATTTTTTCAAGTCAATTTATTTAAGGCCACCTTTATATTGTAATTTAATGTGAAAGAAGCTTGGACGTTTATTTGTTTTAATGTGAAATGAGAAAATGAGAAATTTCAGAGTATTTGTGTATTTTACTTAACATTAAAAAATTGGGAAAGCTTTTGTACGTTCCTTAATTAAAAAATAAATATTAATTTATCAAATAAAACTCTCCCGTTGTAAATCAGAAATCTTTAAAATATTTATTTATTATCTATAAAATAATTTATTGTTTACATAGAACAAAACATCGTCCATCAAGTGGTCAAGTTATGACATCAATATGAACTGAAAATTAAATACCAATATGAACAATCGAGATCTGATATATTCAAAAAGCTTGTTTTAAACTTGTCCCAACTAAAGTTCAGAAGACTGGAGCAAGGACTATCATAACATTTATAAATATGTATAGATAATTACAAAATTTACGCTGTATTTTCATACAAAACTTTTAATAAATGAATTATAACCATCATTAACTTATAAAATTAAGTCATTTGAACAGTATGAAATGGCTGATTTAATTAAAACACTTGCAAACATTCGCTCGCTTTGTACAATTTCTTCTTTCAGACCGCTTCCGGGAAATATAAATTAGAATTAAGAAAGACTAAGTTGTTTGCGATATAAGGCCCTTCCTTTGAGGGATGAACACTGACTTCAATTATTCCACAATGCCGCCGGTGTGTTAGATATGTTATTTTCTCTAGCCTCTAGTTTTGTAACTAACAATATGTCAGTAGCAACCCTTTCGGTACAATACTAAAACACATTGTCTATTTTTTCCCATTTGTGAGGTATTTAAGACAAGGAATTAGATTTGGGTGCAGTTGAAAACTAATGGCATTATGATTATTTAATATTAAGGTAGATAAAATGGCTGTTCTTTTTATATGAAAAGTCTGGGATTTTAAACAAAATATTTTACACAAATAATTATGTTTATATTCGCCATAAGTACAAAAGTATTTTAAAACTTAAGAAAACTTCCCAAAGTAATTTCTTATCATTGTTAATTACATGTATAGATTTATGAAGTTTTATAATACACAGTCTAGTATTTTCTAGGTCAGTGGTACTAAGCCGACGTTTCAACGAATAAATTAGATTCAACAAACGAGTTCACTAATTAATTTTGCGATAGGTGTTTAGATGTTTCTCATTGAGCTCACAAATTGGTTTCTACAAATTCGGCATTTTCACATTACTGGCCAGAAGTACAGTCAGTAATTTGCCTTTGTGTTCCAATGGTTAAGGCGTTTGCCTGTAGACCCGGAGTAGGGGGTTCGATTTCCACGGGAACTATACTTTGTTCAGATGTTTTCAGTTTGGTTAGGACATCGAATGCTTGAATCACCTAATTTTCCGACAATAAAGATGATTCCGTGCTTCAGAAGGCACGTTACGCCGTTAGTCCCGGCTGCCATCTGGTTGTCGTTAAATGTCATTTTGTTAATGACTGGAATATAAAAGTTAAATATATAACCCAAAATGCATGCAATGCAGTGCCAGCAGGCATGCAATATTGTATGCCTGCTAGCACTCACAGAGGACTGTATACATTTTCTACTAACACCTATTGTAACCTGTGTATGACAAAATAAATGATTATGATTAGGTATTTGAAACGTAATCTGTAGATGTAACTTGGTAGTAGCAATACGTTGAGTATTTAAAATAAAAACGTAAATATTTACAAATAGGTACATGCAATACATATACGCTTTTCACTATTTATCACTTATTTATATTCTGTTCTAGCAGCAAAAAATTTACTGTCTCGATTTCAATAGGAATTGCTCGTTGGGCCAACGGTCCCAAAAATATGCTGATAACTCAAACAAAAGGCCTCCATTTGGTTTGACGGCACGCAATAACCTAGTATCTTCAAGTGCTGCGATAGATCAAAGGTAGAAGACGACATTACTAGATAAAAAGTGAGTTGTTATTTAAGATGAACCGTGAATAAACCACTTGCTGACCGGGTGGTACTCAGGTACCGCATAACTAAAGTTTTGCTATTGTGTCTAGATTTTTGGTGGTTGAGGGATTAATATAGGTACTAGTTTATAGATTATTTATATTTTAGTATATAGTATATTCTAGTGTCATAAAAATATCATAGAATTACAAAAGTTCGTAGTCACTCTCCTCTCCATTTTCTAAATACACAACTGTAAAGATTGCTCATCATTACTTTGACCTAAACTACAGAAGACAAAATAATATTAAAACTATTCACTTTTCAATTGTATATATCTCATAAACAAAATATAATTCTCTCACATCTAAACGTTCTGATTTTTGAAATCTGTCTATCTCTGATCTAGGGACACTCCCATTCTTTATCTCCAAGTGCGATTCAGCAAGTATTTCTGGGCATTTAGCGATGTTTTCGTCCTTTTTACCTCAAGTTGGGTAACACCTCTCTCGGGTGCGGTTATATTTGCATTTAGAGCGAACGACTGATATCCTGACCTTATCAGGCAGATTGTGTTTGGGTTCGGTACTCGGGCTCATGACGCGAGTGGAATCACTTACACGCTTTGTATTACGATACGCTGGATTTTCGAGTAAGTGGTTTAACCTGTAGTTCGTTTTCAGAGCTTAAACTATATTCTTTTTATAAATACAAACTAATTATTACACATCTCTCTCTCTCTCTCTTATTTAATCGTTTTCCTATCTGCGTCCTTTGCTGGTTGGTATTTTGTTTCTCATTGTCAGATTTCCTGTTTTATCTTCTTCACTCATTATGATCTATAGCATCCTTTAAGAAATAATATTTTACCTATACTTACTGCGGTTTTTAGCGGCCTAAAACATTATGACATTTTTCAAACGATGTTTCGAGCTAAACCCCAATTTCAAAAGTATCTACGTAGAACCCAATTATTTTGTGATTAAAAACCCAACGGACAAATGAAGGAAGCCGGAAACAAGTTCCCAGGGGAGTGATAGAGGTCCGCCGTTCTTTGTCTTGATTGCCTATTTAAGCAGCAATTGGAAGATCGACGGTTTAAGATTTGTACGCTCTTGCGAAGCTTCATAGGATTTGATTGTAAAATGTAAACAAACTTCAATACTGAACGGTCAAGCAGAATTGTGGAATTGTTACTTTGAAATAAATTCACATTATTATGGCAAGAACGGATCCTAGATTTTTCCGTGAGCCTAAAGAATTGTTTTATTCTTTTCTCTCCCTGAGGAGTTAAGACATTAAATAAGATTAGGCATTATTTTTATTACTACAAACTAAGCTAACATAAAATAACAATGATTAAGTACATTTAAAATTTCAAGGCAAATCAGCAAGCCTTTTTGGATAAACTTAGTAAATCACCATCACATACAAGTGGCCAAGAAAATATGCAATAAACTTTTACATTACTTTTCTCATAAATTATTTTTAATCGAATGTTATTTGTGGGGAATTTTTATTGATTTTTTTTCATTCATTAAATTTTGTTGTGTAAGCTTTAAATCTTCTCTAAATTAAATAAATACCTACTTAGATAAAGGAACCCTGTACATTATTTGTCACTAAGATTAATTCAAATAAACATACCAAGGTGATTTCCGTCAATACAGACAGTGTCGAGTGTCGAGTAGTTTCCTCCGTGCTTGGTACTGCAAACTAAACTAGCGCCAAAGCACACAAAGAAACAGTATGTAACAAAAACTTATAATTTTACGTTATTATATTTTCGTTTATACTGATATTTGTGTGGTGCATCGCCATATGCAAATCTTACACTTGAATTGAAGAGCTGAAGAGAAAGAGTAGAGTGAATAACTTTATCTCGACAACTCCTGGTGGCATTAGAAAGTTGTATTTAAATTTCTTAGTTCTACTATTGTAAAAGGTTAATACACACACATCTATGGCAGATGATTCCGTGGTGTAAATGGCGGTGCCAGTGTAACAAAAATGTCATTCAAGACGGGAAAGTTGAACTCTTACAATGTTGAGTTTGGAAAAAATTGATTTTTCAGAATGTTGTATCCTAAAATGTTGAATTTGTAAGAAGTTGAATTATAATTTTTCAAAAAATTGAACTTTTATTATGTTTGCATATTCTGAAGATTGAAATTACAAGTACAATAAAATAAACTTGATTTTCGTCTTTAAAATGTAGAGTCTTATATAGAGAGAGAAATCTTGTAGTGCTCCAAACAAAACAACATTTGCTTCAACGTCTGGGTTTACAATTAATTATATATTGGGATTTAAAAAGTTATACTTCTGTTCTAATTATACTACATCACCACGAAGCCAAGTGTTCGGACTTGGCGGAGTTTGCAAACTCCTGTGTTTAACTTGCTCCTGTGTACTGCGACAATGGTCGGAGCATCTACTCGATATACATACTACTATCATATAGTATCCCTTATATTAAAGGAGAAACTTATATGAGCACCAAATTAATTTTGGCTTGTGAAACCCAATTAATACCAGAACAGAAGAACCATAATAGAAAAAAGATGTGTGTCTAGACTCTAACGCAGTTTCTAACCACCTACGACATGTGATATATAAGTTTTATATAAATATTTAAAAAGAGAATTATTATCAGATGCTATAGATTTTGATGCTATAGATAATAAAATTCTTATTTAAATATAGTGGTATTGAAATCATCCTTATTATTTAAACATATACATAATAATAGATTCATCGCCTGCCTTTTAGCTGAGTATCAAAGTTGCAGTAAACTTTGAACCGCTAGTGAGGCAGTGCAAAGTGATATATCAAAACTTTAACAACGATGCGTTAGCTGCTTTGTATTATCTTCATATAACACATTCTAAGGTTTGCCAGAAGAAACTTCAATAGCGACGACACATTGTTTGAATTTGTATCAAAATGTGTTGTTAATTTATGTGATCATTTTTGTACTATAAAAATGATGACAAAGGATTAAACGAGCCTGATAGAAGTTTAGTATATATATATTCTTTGCTGAAAAGCGTTATTGGAATATATAATCATTTAATTATACATATCACATATAATACAATCATTGTACTATTCGCAAAGACGAGTAAGCGCGAAAAAAAATTATTGTAAAATTTTTTTTTAATAAACCACGTTTAAATAATGATAAAAGTGGGTATTTATTTATAACTATGTACCACATAAATATTTTAGGAAAATAATTATTGGTCGTGCCAAGAAGGATCACGTGCTCATACTGCTTTGAATTTATATTATGTACAACTAAGATTTATTAAATAATACAGATTCTATTTTGAATTAATTTATTATAGTTTGTGTCATTTTTTTATGTCGCTAAAAACACAAAATTAATACTTAGCGTTTAAATTTTCATTATTAATGAAATGAAAGCAATTATAGCATAATTTACTGATTATAGAATATTAAATTCAATAACACTTATAGCAATAGCATCGTCATCAAAGTTTTGATATATCGCGTGCACGGTTCGCGGTTTCCAACATGATAAATTAAGTAAAGGTTGTGACACACTTGAGATTAAAAAATGCTATTGACGTTTGATAAAAATTTTGTATTTTAATATTTTAATACCTCCAGGTATTCAAATAAGATAATTAAATAAAATAAATTTTGTGTAAGGACACAAAATATATTTAGGTTATTAAAAAAGATACGAAAAACATAAAATAATATTCCTATCAGATTAAAAACATAATTGAGCGAGCTACAAGATAGGTGCATTTATTTGAATAAATAAATACAATTAAATTTTCAAAATTTAAGAACTTCAATCGTTGAAATCGTTTATTAGGTTTAGATGTAAAAAAATATTCCAAGTATTGCTTTGTATATATTGCCTTGTGTAATCGGAAATCAAAATGACATAAATGACAAATCAAGTATGTTTCTAGCAGAATTATCCCACATGCAACTAAATCACAATTTGTGACCGGGCGGTAACTGAACTGACAGATTTATTCCCAGTACACACGTCCTCTTCTGCGTCACACCGTATAAATATGTCGCCACCTTTATCGTGCTCTCTTTGAATTAATTTCTAATAATTTTCTCTATGTAATGAATAACTTACTGTATTTTTTGCGAACGATTTTTACACATTTCAGTATCTTACAGAAGGTTGCGATTCTTTGTGACATACTGTTCTTGTCGTAGCTTTGTGGTTTTACCAAATTATCATAGGTACTCTCTCATTTATAAATGTCACAATAGGCGATAAAATTATTATAATTAAGGTGACTAGTTGCTGGTTATGAAAAATATAGAAAACGCTATTGTTATCTTACACATTTTAGTTCAAAGAAAATAATTAGGCACTATGTTCAGGCATAACCTCGAATCCGTAACCACATAGCCATTTATGCAGAGGGATATAGGTCGTTCTTCATTTACCACATATCTCAATGTTCGGCAAGGCGGCTTTATGCAACAAATATACCTAGGTTAATTATTCATCCGAGCGTATTATCTAGTTACACCTCAACTTACGCTTCAAAGCCCTGTGTACGCTAAGAATGATGGTCTTAGATGTGATGGTACTTTTACTACAACGTAGAGACTACAGTTTTACTTCTGTTACCAGTTTTACAAAGAAACTAAATTAATATCATCTCCCAAACAAAGATGGGCCAGTATCTATGCATTTATCTATATGTTATATCTGTGTATCTGTATAGTAAGCGAAATAAAGATCAAGATAAATAATAAAAATTAATAAGCATAATAAAAGAAACTTGAAACAAAATAAACTAAGTTAAATATGTCTCATTACAATCAACACAACATCTACGTACATGAAGGTATCTCATCGTTTATATGCTAAGTACTTGTGGTTACCTAGGTTAAACTCTAATGACCGCATGTGACCTCCGCCTGACCCTTGCAAATTAGCTGAATTTGCATGTGTAAGACACCAAAACAGTGATGAAATGAATATTTAATGCTGGGTCGGACCGTACAGTTAGATCTGCTGTCTAAAGGATACTAAAATAATAATAATAAAAAAAAACAAACATATCCAATCTTACTATTTTTTTTAGGTAAATTGTATTGACTGCCTGTTGTCCAAAGGCAAGAATCGGAAACCTCGTTATAATCATTTTTCTGTCCATACATACTCGTATATACAGCGATCTTTATCATTTCTCCTGCTCAAAAATAAAGGTATTTAGCCAAAAATTTAGTTCCCTAAAATCGACCGCTATTTTTATTTAAGTAATAGTTTAAATAACGCTAATTTGAAACCTAAAAATCAGTTTTCATCCTTGATTGTCTTTAATCTGGATAGCTGAAGATTGTACAGGTTCGTAACCTACTGGAAATAAAATCATGAGTTCCTTCTAATAACATCAGTAATCAGCCATTGAAAATCATCAAAATGAAGCTACAAAAAGACAACTAGAAAGAATAGTAGCAATAAATACATGATCTGAAAAGCAATTACTACCGACCAAGGAACATTTTTACACCGAATTTCAGGAGCCATTGTCTGTGCAGGGAGCGATCTTTCCCGGTCAACTTTTCCACTTCATTTAAGTTCTATACTTAAATTGTACTTAATGGCAAAAAGTTGGGGACTTCAAAAAGATTTAACAATGCTTATTTTGAAGGGTCCCTCTTCTCCTATTTATCTCGAAAGCCTTTCGCTCTGAAACGCTTTAGATGTCAAACGATTTTATTCTTGCCTACAGTTAATATTGTAATGAGTGGATTTTTAATAGCATTTGAGTATCATTATTTTCATTTGAATAGAAAGGGTTTTGCCTTATTTTTCATAAGATCAAGAAAAGAAATGAAAGATAATAAAAACAAGAATTAGATATGCGAATTGTAGAAAAAAAATATTTTTTAATGTCGTTGGAACTGTTATTAACCTTCACATAATTTTTTATTTATTCAATGTATGTTGATATATCTACGAAGAACAGTTTCAAATTTTATACAGAAACTATACAACTTTTTGGGCACCAGTTGGTAGTATATAGTATTTTTTTAGTAAATTTAAATCTAAAGGATATAAAGGACTGAACATTGACGCTAACAAACCAAGAACAGCCAGAAAATTAAATACCACATGAAATGAAATAATTGTACAAAGTAGTAAATGGATTTAATCAACGCGAGAAATCTTCATAGATAGATGAATCTCCAGGGTTGCCACGTTTAATTATAAAGTTAATTAGGGGTTTGATGAAAAATTTGAATCTTCAAGTAATTTCCGAGATCTTAGACGTTTTCTAATTCAGATTGCTCAAGACAAATTTAATCTAGACGAAGGAAACTCCAACTCTGAAATCATTATTATGGAACTAAGATTTCGCCCCTTGACGAAAACTTAATTGCTTTTTTCCCAAAAATTCCAATGAAACGTGCTCGGAATACCTCATAAATTATGTACTTGTTATAATATTTTTATTACATTGGGGAACATTTTGTGAAAAAATTGTTTGAATATTGTGTTTGTATCAAAATAGAAATTCCAGTAAATTATGATTAGGTTTTCATTTGAGCTTTTACTGTTTGAGTAAAGAAATTAAACAATTTCAAAGATGTTTCAAGTTATTTGTAATTGAAATAGATATTGGCTAACTAGCAATCATACTGATACCTAGAACTTTTTAATGATGCCTTTTAGATTCTAGATAGTGCTAGTACAAAGGCACGCTGATGTTAAAAGTGATTGTTTACTTACTACTTCTATAAGAACACTTTTTTTTAATTAAACAAAAACCTGCCATTCCTCATTAAGTCAAACATTATTATTCATACTATAATTATACTATCAAAGAAGGTCATATAGAGTTAACAATAGAATTGTTTATTATGCCAAACTTCTTGACGAGGGTCTCGCATCCTCGACTAAAAACCCACTTGATTAGGTGCTAAGTTTACTATATGAAACTTTGTGACGCGTTGTAAAAGTATGGAGTTTTGCTACTTACACCGCTCGGCTTGATTATAAATAAAAATTTAAATGAATTAATTTATCATATTAATATTGGTTTTATTTATTCATTGAATTAGCAATCAGATCGTGCCCTTTTGATCTCCTAATTTATTGTATTGTATTCAGTACTGGTAATATATTCATGCACTAAGGGCTATACATAATCGGTTTAATTAATAAATATGTATGTATAGCTTCTAAATCTAGTAACAATATGATGCTAAGATTTTTAATTATCAAATTTCCCTGTGTACTGCTCCTGAAGGTAAAATGCTAGTTATATTCCCTTCGTCCACTTTGGTATCTAAACTTACCTAACCAGTTACAAGAGAAAATTTTTCTTTCGCTATTTGGTAACTATTTGTAAAAGAATTTTATTTTTATATAATATCACAGGTGGACCAAATTCTGGTTTTCACACAAGTCTTAAGATGACAATAAATAGTTGAAAATTATGACAAACTTATGACTCCTTGTTTCTAGATTTTCTCACAAAAGATATCACCAAAATATTTCCTTATTTTGGCTTCTACCTGCAAGGTAGGGCGTGTGCTGTCACCATAAATTGTACTGGGTTCGATTCCAATTTGTTCGGTTGCACTAGCTTTCGGTTACAGAATAAAGTGGAAAAATAGTGGCATTTATTTATTAATGCAGGCGAATTTGCAAATATAAATTGTATCTTCTTGCGCAGCTTCAAAAAAAAAGTTAATTGTATATATAGAAAACTATATGGAATTGCAAAAATGTCTTTGTTCGATTTCAATTCAAATTTGAACTAGCCAGGTTTTGTTTACCAACGAAACAGTGAAATAATTATTGGTAAAAGTCAACAATATAAAAAGCTTTAGAACTGTATTCAATTTTATACTTTACTTGGAAACCGAGTTAATTGCATTTGACTGTAGATATTCTATTCTAAGTTTACCACGATCAAAGTTAAACATTAAATAATTTATCTTATTCTTCAATGAAAGCATCTTTATTAGGTTAGCGATTATTAGCTTTTTAAAGCCCTTTTCTTTTTTAGAAAAAAGCGATGTTTTTTTATATACTTAAAATAACTAGGTAGCAAGCAGTCTTTGACATGTTAAGATGATAAGAATATTCTATATTCCATACTAAATACTAATTCAACTGTACTGAATTTCAAACCACTCCGTACAGTTATTATACATATTATAAAATGTTTCACAACATAATTAATTACTACGTTGCTCGCTAACTGATTCATGACGTTAATTAGAAAGGTTCAGAGTTCGAACACATCTGCTTGTTAAGAACTGGAAGCGGCGGAATTACACAATTTAGCTGTTCGTGTTTATGTTACTTTTTCCTAAATCCTTTTTCTCTTCAGTCACTTTCCATCTGCTCTCCCAAATGAGACTTTAGGACACCTCTTTTTTAGCTCCGACGCAAAAAGAGGGGTGTTATAAGTTTGACGTGTCTGTCTGTCTCTGGCCTCATAGCTCCCGAACGGATGAAGCGATTTTAATTTAGTTTTTTTCGTATTAAAGGTGACGTATGTGCAAGTGTTCTTAGACATATTTGATGAAAACTGGTTGAGCCATTTAGAAGTTGTGGGGGTGAAAGTGGGGAACAATAACCGAAGGTCTGCAAAACTTAAGTGGAGTCTCAAATATAAGCGCATCACCTGTACATTATAAAAAAATAAACATAAAATATGTCATAAGTTATTTTTAATTTGTCTTTTTTGTTGGTTATTTGTGATTAAGTGTCTCTTTTGCTGATACTTGTGGAGTTATGACACACTTTCTGACCGACAGTTCTGGGTGTTAGTAATATGCTAATTTGTATGAGCTGTAAGCTTACTGAGTAGAGGTCTTAATGAGTATTATTAAAAATACTAGTTTTCATTATAAAAAGTTGATAAGAAAGAAATACAAGAGTAACAAAATACATACAATATCTTGCTGTTTAATGAAATAACCTTATTTTGTATATAGCGTTGGCATCGGCTTTGAATTTACAAAGTGTTGGCTTTTAGCGCCTCGCCCTGAAATATAGGGGCCTTAGTTTCATTGTGTATTTGTTTAATGTAAAGTTCCTCGGTAGAAATAGTATTGTGTAATGTATTTTGTTTTCCTGTTTTAACTTTATGTAATTTAAAAGAAATAGACGACTGTTTCTGTTAAATTACATTGTTATTTTAAATAATTTTCTAGTATGTAACTAAGAAATTATTAAAAAACAAAGTTCAAGAAGGTCTTACAATGATGTCATAGAGGTTTGACTGGTCATAAAAATAATGGAAAGTTTTTTAATCTCACCTTATACCAGACATAATTCTTTGTATGGGTGATATTTTTTTTTATCTTTGATAAACCCTTAGTAAATACAGACGAGATAACGCAGTAATTAGAAAGAAATAGAAAAAAAAATTAACACCTTCAAAAATAACTTAAATAATCAGTACACTTTAATACAAAATACGCTTTAATAATGCATTACAATTCTTTAACCAATATAAAGTTTTGCTAAAGCCAATGTGGCTAAAATTCTAAATCTCCCGATGGATACTCCAATTTGTGAGCAGACCAAGTTTGCAGCCCTGAGGCACGCCCTCTAGTTTCATACAAATTGATATTTACGATAATAGCGGGAGTTTTTCTGCCAGAAGGGAAAGTTAGCGGATAACAGGCTTTTAGATACGCAGTCCGAATAGGTATGACCGTTGCTAAGGCAGAAAAAATGGATCTGCGACTGTGTATAATGCTTAACCTCAATTTAGTGTATTTAATGTTATAAATTTATTTGTTTTGGTACAATAAAAGGGTACACGTGAGTTGCCAAATTTTTAATAATATCAGCTTGCACGAAATTTTTGACAAACTATACGGAATTAAAAAAATGTTAGATTGACAAGCAATATATTCCTTTTCAGCATATATATGTTCTGTTCAGCAGTGGACATTGACAGCCTGCAGCTAAAATGATGATCATGATGTTTCTTTTAAAAATCGATCCACATTCTACATGACTGAGCATGAGCAATCTGAGACCAAAGCTATGTGCGTCTAGTGGAATTATTTAGATGTAATAATTTTTTTTTCAGTTTTATTATCAGTTTTAACTATTTGAATTACATAACATAAATATCGAACTTAGTTTGGGATTAATCCAATCTATTTTGTTTATTCTTTCATTCTTCATCAGTCAGTTCTCTGACGTGGAAATCCACAACCGACACCTTTCCATCTTAGAATGATTCCTAACCATCATTGCAGTTGACTTTTCAATGATAGATCCAGGGAGCTTAGGCCAAAGTCACAATCTCAAAACGTTAACGAATTGCGAAAAGAACAAAATGTAAGGTATTGACATAAGATTGACCACCTAAATCCCATAGGTATATTTTGTTCTTGTCGACATTTGATAGCATTTTGAAATTGTGACTTTGATTAAACCCCCTGTCAACAAAAGATATGATAATGATAAATTTAAAATAATTACATTAAAAAAAAAGTTAATCATGAATAAATTATAATTATCACGCACAAACATCTAGATAGGTAATTGCAGTAATTAGGCTTATCAAGGTAATCCTTCAGACCTATCCATAAACTTCCATACAAAATCAATCACTGTGGAATATCGATAGGTGCTTCGTACAGTCAGCCCAATAAATTATGTGGTTCCCGCATTCCGGACCGGGACTGTCTGACCCACCGACTCCAATTAGTCGCTTCCAGAATATTTATTTGCGGTTCCCAGACGAGTGAGCACCCGACACTGTACTCGTGACTCGCCTTCTTTATGGATAGTGGCTGGCTAAATGATTGTCCGTGATAATATTAGTGAGCATTTAGAAGATATGTTCTCATTTGAGGTTTTTATGGAAAAAAGTACAATTTTTTATAATTATAAGATTTTTTGTTAATTAGTGAAATTATGCGTCGTGTGATGTAGGTATGAGTAAAACAATTTCCCGCGATATATACATTATACTTGTACTTAGAACAATAAAGATTTAAATAAATAAATACATTCTATTGATTTTTTACATATCAGCTCGGCCCGATTTACCCGTTCGCGTCTAAGCTTTTGGTACTAATCAGGGTTAAGATAAGAGCACCAACCCCGCTCCTATCACTGGGATCTAGCCTAAAACGTACCAATCCCTCATCTGTGTCTACTTATAATCTAAAGTTACACTATTAAAAAATATTAACACCAACGACAATATTAAATACTAATCACAGCAATGTTAAAACACTAGAGCACAGATACACGTCCTACTGCTTGACTGATTCAAGTTGAAGAGCGCGTAATACTTATACTCGCTCCGACACTACCATTACCGTTTTTCCTGTAGTGAGGGTCTCCTCACTACAGGAAAAACGTGACAGGTATCCTACCTGTCACGTGATCTTACTTACATGTGGGCCCCATGGATAGGTAAAAAGCGTACCTAATAAGCCTGCAGGACTAGAAATAACACCGATGGCACATTGCTGACCATAATATAAATAATTTAGATATATTTCTATAACTCCAATGTAAGTCACTTGGAAAAATACATAGATTTAAAAAAAAAATGCCGTGCGTGACTTACAAATTTTATGGAATAATAATCCATACTCCATACTAATATTATAAATGCGAAAGTCTGTCTGTCTGTCACCTGTTCACGGCTAAACTGCTGGACCGATTGTGATGAAATTTGGTAGGGATGTAGTTAACAACCTGTGGTCAAACATAGGCTACTTTTGGGCGCGATATAACCGAGTCCCACGCGGGGCGAAGCCGCGGGGAACAGCTAGTAGATAATAAACTTAAAAGGACATATGAGTATCGTCAAATTATTAAATTCCTTCTAAGTTCAATTAAAAATGTTAAAAATTTTGCTGAAAAAATACAAGTTTTTAAACTGCTAATAACACAATGTTAATTAAGCATTTTTCATGTTTCCTGCTATCTCATATCTCAACAAAATAAGTGAAAACATTTCACCCAAATATTCACTTGTAAATATTTATAACACGAAGTAAAACAATGTTTCATTTAAATCATTTTTCAGCGTGATTCATTGCTGTAAGTGCACGTCTAAAAATTTGTCACTTCAGGCGATTTCTTGCTTTAATAATAAGTTTTATAAGGGCTACATTAATCTTTTGTATGTTTAAATATGACCTAACATTAGACAGTTTTACAAAATGTTTGTTCGTTTGTTACGTGTCAGAAACTCAGGAAACGTCAAGAGTAATCTGGTAGCGTGCGGCGCAGCCTGACATCTAATTACGTGTTCCGAAAGTAGCGACATTTTCATTGTTTTCACGAACATGTTTGTTTTATTCTTATTTCTTAGCTGTAACTTAAATTGGACGTAAATAGTGGAGTTTTGTAAATGTCAAATGAATAACAGAAATAATAGGCACCTAAAAGTTTATTTTCGTGCTACGTCAACCGTGTTTAATACTGAACAGAATGGACATTTTCAGGGGTCCGTACCTCTAAAGTCAAAAATTGAACCCTAATATGATTACTCCGTCTGTCTGTCAAACTTTTTTTTTCTCGGGAAATAACGTATCTAACTGAAATTCAATCAAGGTTTAAGGATGTATGACGCAGGCAAAGCCCAAGGCAACAGCTAGTTTATACATTAACCAACTCATAAACTGCGTAGCTTATTGCATGTTTGGTCTGGACGTGACACCGCTTATCCCATGTAATCCCTGATTGATTAAACCGAACATTGGTAAATTATGGTTCTTTTCGAACTTAGTAAACACGAAGTAACCTACTTATTGGGAAATCAATAGTGCTATTTGACTTGGCTCTAAAAATTAGCTAGAAAAATATGGCTTTTCAGTTTTAATATAGGGACAACTGCCATTCATACAGCTGTAGTTTGACGCCTGATCCTTAAGGCTGCTTCCAGCGCTAACGACCTTGAAAAAAAATCTGTGAGTGAGATTTTCAGGAATCATCGCGCAACTTTTTTGCATGTAGTTAACTTTTAAGAAATACTAAAAACCACTTTTGACACTTTGCAAAGGTTTCTAAAGCGGATAGTATTTCAATTCCTAAAATTCTAATGTAAGTTAAGGATACTAGCAAAACAGTTGCGCGAGGATTTCTGATAAGCTCACTTAGAGAGAGATTTTATTTTGTATTTTCAAGGTCGTTAGCACTGGTAGCAGCCTTAACTATATCCATACCAATTTTCTTTTAAATTGGCCTAGCGGTTAAACCGTAAAAGCGTAACAGACAAACTTTTGCTTAGTAGGGTTTAGGCGGTTCAGGTATGGATTTACCGCTATATGAGCTACACTCGTACTTTATGAACAAGTCGTCTAGTCACAAGCATTATGTAAGCATATGTATGAGTTTTTAATTCAATATAATAAGGTCTAAAATTGAATACAGTTGTATTTGCAATGTTTGTGACCCTGAACAAAAAATTGGTACTTACGTTAACAAAGCTCCCTACATACCGTGGTATATAAACAGCTATTTTCTTCCAGCCATTTCGTTTTAACCCAATTTAACTTCGGCTATTGAGCCCTCATTCCGCGCTAACTAACTTATAGCCGGAATGCTTGTGCTACGGAACATGGCACATCACTAGTGTTTCGGTTTTATATCTCTTGGAGTTTGTTGATCTGTGTGTTCATAGACAAATCACTTAGTATAAAATGAATCTTTTATTTTGAAATGTTATTCTTTTTTTTTAGCAAAATCTTATTATAACATTTTGTAAATTGTGCCTCAGATATTTTTCTTTAATCTAAATTTTCTGACAAATATAAAAAATATTTTTTTGTTCCAAAGATGTGCCCGAAAGCCTAAAAAATGAACATTGCTTGCTATATTCGCTACAGGTATAAATCTCTAGAGGTATTATGTCTAATAAACTTAATTATATATAAAGCAAAAGGTATACCATAACCCCGACAACAAATATATTACGATGTAATATTTCATATGAAATGGGAAAATCCCAAACACACGACTTTATAGACAAGCATATCCTCCTCCTCTCTTTAATATTCATTTACCGTCCAATAAATTGATATTTACAACTTTTTCGTATGCAATGAACTTCCGTACTTATCAGCTTAGCTCATAAGTTGCGCTTTTCATGCAATATTTCCGCACTGCAGGGGAGGCTGGGGCTAAATGGCTATGGAAGTTATTAGCGGTGCATCCGCTTCCCCATTCTCCCCGGATGAATTTTGAAAATTTCATTAAGGAAATCGCTATAGATTGGAAAATTGACTGAGTTGTATTTTAAGAGAGAATTTTTTATGAGAATTTTTTTATTTTTATTTGAAAAAGCTAATAAGATAAGCTATCTCAAACAAGTGAATAGGTATCAAGTCAATGGAAAACCTTCAAAATGCTCAACATAGTAAACTTCATGATGTCATCCTTCAGTTTTGAAAGTTTGTTTTTTCTAATTTTAGTATGATACGAGTATATTCTAATATTTTAAAAGAAATGCAAATGCTTGAACAGCTAAAACCAACTAATTCTTGTTTTCCATCCAAAAGGATTTCAAATTTATCTCCAGCTTTTGCCTCATAGCCCAGGGTACAGTTTTAATCATGGTTTAGAATATGGCAGTACTATTTATTATAATGAAGCAATTGCCATCTGACCGCCTTTTTTACAGGAAAAACAGACCAATATCAACATAATCCGAGTGTCTTAGTGTCTAACACTGTAAGATTTTTTATTCTGTCTAAAGGCATTTGACATAACCTAACGATGAGCTATAGCTTAACTAGCCTTCCAAAGCAGGGAGCTCAAGATAGAAATGCCACTAGTGGCGACCAATTCAAGATAGGCCGTCGCTTGACACTATCTTTCATTACGAACACGCATACCCCGCTAAGCTATCAAGCTCCTCAACCAACAAACTAATGAATGGTTGTTATTCGTACTAGCAATTATTGCTATAAATATTATATCAGTAATGTTTTTACCTCGCCATGTGTAAGCAAAATACTCATGGCCCGATTAACTAATAAACAAAGTAAAGTAATGCTCCAATTTTACCGCCTCAGCTACGTAAACTGAATAAATTGATCGTTCAAAGTAAAGTGGTTCACATGTCCAATAAGTTGGCCCTGTCAACTGCGACAACCCTGAATTATGGCCAACGTATTTTAGCGGAGTTGTTAATTAAAGCCAATACACACAGGTATATACATTTTCGTAATGGATGCAGTAGGTCAACATTCAATTTTGTATAACTCTAAATGGAGCTTGATAGCTGTAATACAAGAGCCTTTATGCGTTAATTTTCAGTTAGGTAATACGTGATTGTGAATTGGATTAGTCGAAGAATCTAGAATTACCCCGTTCCTTTTTCTAGATGGCAGGCTTTAAAGTACAGATGGAGACAAGACCTTACCTTCCATTTCCCTATTCATTTCAAAGAAACCATTGTATATGATTTCTGCTTTATCTATATCGGCCTCAATTCAAAACACCTTTAATATGTTTTAAAATTTGTGATATACAAGAGTGATATTATAAAATAAAATGTTGCTATTTTTAAGAACAGATATTTAATGTTATGCGCTTGCGCTTGAAACTTGGGAATATTGAGCCTTCGGCCTGTTTCATGTTAAATAAAGAACAAACTTTGTGTCGTTATCTGTGGGTAATAGCTGCCTATATTGGTTAATTCTAGTGATCCATACAAAGATACGTACTTTACTATAATATTATTTTATCTTTTTATACATTTTATAGTTTTATTTTTAGCTTTATTGTATTTGAATTGAGATTATTTCTATCTTTTTGCATGATGATTATTTTACTATTTCAATCATTTTTTAAATAATTACAAAATTACTTAGCAAGTATATAGTCTTTCTTTTTTTATAATAATTAATTTTTGACTTATTAGTTGCTAACAAAAAAGTTACAGATCATTTCTCCTGTATACATCGTAAAAAATTATCTAGAGACGATTATTGTTTAATTTTTCAGATTTTATTTCAGTTTTGTATTGCAATCTACAAGCCAAGTAAAGTATTGAAGAGACACGTTCAACATGAGCCTCTGTCTATTTAGTAAGGAATAAATACGTAAAATACCTATGTAAAATACCCGTGAATATGAAACACAATTGTCATGGATGGCTGACCTAATTAAGCAACTAACCAGTTGTGGGCCATCTCTAAATATTACCGCGATAACGTCGTGAGAAACGTTAATTACAGTTTCAATCGCTTTCATATGCCGATATCTGATATTTATTGTACAATTGGGTATATAACGTGCTTTTGCAATATAACTGTTTTATCAGAATAATATCAGGTTAATGATGGGAAAGATAACTTTAAATGTTTTGTCAATAGTACTTACTTAGAGTTATTGTTTAAACTAAAGTTTCGCGTTCACTTTTTTGGAAAGTATGTAGGTATGGAATATCTGTATTTATCTTCGAGCAACACGGCCTCCGTACCAAAACTACCGAAATTTATAGTTATGTTTTTATGTTTCGTTTATACAGTCACTTGAGTAGTCCCAAGACATTAAAAGTACATTATCCGCCATTATAATATGTAAGCCCTCTGTCTGCCTGATATCTAGATAAATCCTCACATCATGATCTATGAAAGTAAATAATTTTAATGATATGAATTAAGTAAATAAGTTTTCGTATTTTAATCTCGACTACCAATCATTCAAATACAATAGAAAAACTATTGCAGGTACCGGCTGTTTAAAATAGTAGTCTTGACATCCCAATCACATTTTTATTTGCAAGTACTGGCTGAAAAGAAATAATATAGAAGCACAAAAAAAGTAATGTTTTGCCGCCTTCTGTTCTAAATAGATTGTCTTTTGTTAATATCTTTGTCATGAGATCCTTTGAATTATAACAAAATGTTTGTATGGAAATCTTAAAAGTTGCCCAGCCTATTATCTACAACATAAGATCTCCATAACTCAATATTAAATACAGGCAAGAAACAAATCAACTAAAATTAAAATAGATAAACAAAATAAAAAACCTAAAAACTTACCTACTTAATCAAAACATAGCTCCTTTACCATTCTACCAAAGATGTTCGTAAAAAGGTTAATATTTACTTCTTGCGGATTAAAAATTCTCAGTTTAATATCTCACAGACGAGCCCCCTCTAACTGTTTTAATCCTGCCTTATTAAAAATGTATTGGAAGTACGTTTTGCTGAAAAATTGTGGAGAAAAAGTATTCAGATTCAGAAATGAAATGAATACACTCCGCTGCTTCGTCGCCGATGAATAATTTATTTCAAACTGACTTCGGACGAAATTGCGTGGAGGCCTCTCCAATCCAATTGAGTATTAATTCGTAACATTTGAATCAAAATGTTCGCTCTCTAATCTTGAGTTTTCTTGGTTGTTTTTGCAGCTGTTGTCCGCTAACTGCAATATTTTAATTTTAGAGGTGTTTACTACGATTGCGCTAAAAATTACCTGCGAATTTAGTTACTTACTTAAATATTTTTCGAAATAGGCTTTTCGTCCTCTTTAGCTGCTTCCAAAACCTATGCTATATTGCTAAGTTGCTAGTGAATAAAGACTGACTTAAAAGTATGAACAAATCAGGATAAAAATGTTAAAAAAATTACATTCTATATATTTTTTAATTTTTTTGTTTTCACCCTTCGCCCAACAGGAAAACTCCCCTCTTCCTAGTTTTATCTTTATTGCGTTTCATAACTTTTTTCAATAAACTCATAATTTTTAAGAGGCAGAACACATGTTTTTTCTGTTTGCTAGTTTTTTAATAATAAGATAATTGCATAACAACCATGATGATAATTAAATACTAAATAGAATACGAGAACTCACGTAATATTTAACTACATTGGAATTTACCCATCTAATTTTGTTCGCAGTAGATATGTTTATCAAGATAAAGTGCAATTCCATGGACCATTGATTTATGTCCTACGAAGTATGTATTGAGGTCATATGACCTCAATACCACTTATCTGGCGGATTAATTTCTCAAAAATGTTGTACATAATAAATCTTTAAATATTTCAGAGCAGAAGAGATAAAAAAAATCTTATTTTCCTCTAAAGCAAAACGATATGAAAGATGCAATGATTTAGAAGGAAAATGCTTACATGAGAGGATTTTTATCATAAAAAATATACATAATTAATAGTAAGAACTACTGGAAGAAATTTCTATAGAAATAAGTAGCACCCTTGTACTAAGTTTCCTAATTTTAAGTTTCCTTTGTTTGTATTTGAGTGTACATGAATTAAATAAATAAATAAGATTAATTTTATATTATTACCACCAGTGTGTACAATTTGTGTAAGAATTTCATTCACAGTGGAATCGTGGCTTAATTCATTGTGAGAGCCGAAATACGCTTAAATTCGAGGAACCCTTTAGTTTTCATGTCATTTGCAAGTTTAGCTGATGTTACAATTAAGAGAAGTTTATGTTGACGTACACATTTAGTGTGGTTATAAACAGGTTTCGGCTCTTCTTAGTGATATGCAACTATATTTACTGTCATGTAATAACATTAATATAGAAATGAAAATGCAATTTTGCTACCTTGTCAACCGACTTCCATAATGGAGGTTCTCAATTTGGTTGTATATTTTTATGTTTGTTACTTTATAACTGACGTGCTCGATTGTTTTTTAAACTTCATTGGGTATTTATTTTAAACAAAGATAATTATAATATACTCGTATGTATAAGTAGGTACTTAAGACTTGTTCATAAAGTGATTTTATTTTATCTTATAGGTAGGATCACAGGAGCGCGTCAAATCTTTAGGTCCTTTTGTACTTACTTCCATTTCTTACATATCCACACCAGGATTTCTGAAGAAGGACCGCATGAGCTTCAGAACTGTTATAACTCTGTGACTTCTATGACTTAAATAACAAAATCTCAAGTGATTGAAGCGATTTGGTTAATTTCAATTTTAAAATATTTGTAGATGTTCAAGAGTAAGTTAGGAAAGTGTAAAGAAATTGCAATAAAATAGCAATAAAAATAGCAATTTTATTGTCCCATACAAACTGTTCGTACCTCCTGAAACAGTTTATTAACAGCTCGAAGTTTGCCAAGTCAGGTAGTAATCAAATAACTCTATTCTAAAGAAAGGATCCACATTTCATTATTTTTCCAAAAAGGTAATACCCATTTAGCAAAGTCATTCCGCAGCGATTGTAGACAGTAACAAATAAGTTAAAATTCAGCAAAAGAGCTTATAGAATCAGTGATTGACAGTCTCCATTCGTCATTCTTAATTAAACAGAGGAAGATGATTTATTCGCTCCGTCTCTATTTTTTCGACCTTATTATTTATTTTATTTCTTAATTATACATCTCACAAGAAATAAATATTTATAAAGGCATACTTACATAAATAGTAATTAGTTATATCTACTAATTCGTTAGTACCTCGTGGAGGGAAAACAATATGACATCACATCTAAACGGACAATCCTCTGAAGCCATCTAATATAGGACTGGACCTGGAAAACACCAAGTATTGATAATAAGTACATAAAATTTTTTAATAAGTACCTATTCCGGTTAGATCTGTGGGGTAAAACATTTTCTAATACGATAAAGTCCTCTATAGCGGTATAGATTCTACCGGGCATCACCTACCGTGGTTCGTGTGGAAGTCACTCAATAGACTACGATCGATGTGTGGAAAATAGGAAGAAGTAGGGTCTAGTCTATCTAGCAGTGATAGCTGTGTCTGTGGCGCTGTGCAAACGGATGAATCATTTGTGGTCGTTAAGGGGCCGAGAGGCGGTTCCAAATAACTATGATACCAGATTGTGCATGGTCGATAAACCGTGTCACCTACACAAAATGATGATGACCTGTGGTCGTGACTCAGCTGTCCTTTCATGTACAAACATGTTTTGATTGTGGTTTCTGACTCAGCCGTGGACATAACATCCTCCTGGATCAAATTGATAAAGTTTTTAGTCATTGACATGATAAAAGAAAAATTAACTATCATTAGGACCGATACTGTAGGCTTCAAAGAGAACCTTCTGAAACTCGATGTAGCGCACAATACAGGCAAATAGGCGCCGTCCGAATCATCTACGACTCAGTTTGGGTATTCTGTTCCAAATTTCTAATTGGGTATTGTATTTTCAATTGTGGAATTTTGTAGAACTAGATATTATCATTTTTTATATCAGTATCCTTCAATTCTTCAACTGAACTTTTATATACTTACTTACTTGTACTGTACGTATTAATATCCTTCGTATTTTTTTTGCGCCGAACAGATTTTCTTTTTTTTTCAACGGTTTACGGGTAAAAAATGATCTAAGCACTATGTCCGCCAGCTGTATAAGTATTTTGTTCTTAAAGAATAATAAAGTTTTAATATATAAATAAAATAAATGTTTGATTTTGTTTCGATTTTTGATATAAGGATCACAAAAAAAAGCATCCAATTAAACACAATTCATTATAAAACTATTTTAATTTACTGTACAAGTGGCAATTCAGCAGCTCATGTAATTAATTACACAGTGTTGGAAAAATTGGGTACTTAATTGCATTTTTGTTCGTCACGAGTCATTTGCATCGACATAATGAGGTCACTCGACTGAATGCCTTAACTACTTGTCAATAAGTGACATCGTTAATTTTATAACATAAACTCTTCTATATAAATTGATTAATTTTTTTTAATAACACAACTTAAAAATACCATCTTCTCTATATCGCTATTTAAATTTACCTTTATTTATATAAGCATAACAACTTGAGCTTCTTAAACAACCACCAAATGTGATGGTGATAATTAGCTAATTATAAAATACCTAGATAGCCCGTCACGGGATGGGCCTTAATTATATTGTTGGACATTTTAAAAATCATTGGCCAAAATTATGTACTCATCATTTTTTTTGTACTACATTTTCTGCAATAAACTCGTTCATTAGTTCAAGTGGCAACGGTAATGTATATCATTTATTGGTACTATTTTCTGTATTTAATAAAAATCCGAATTTCATTGAAATTTCTCGCTACATAACAATGCAGGTATAGTCACAATAATAACTTTAACACTACTTTAACACTGTTCTCATAATACGAAACTTTAAATGTCGCAAAGACTTAGATCTAATATAGAAACGACAGTTGAAGAACACCCATTTTCAGAATTACGGTACAAAAAGCTCGTTTCCAACATAAAGAGAGCACAGAAGGTATTCACCGTAGTTTTCGGCTTAAAAATATTATTCCTGTGGATGTCAAAAGTTATGACGAAATAACAAACAAAGATCACAATCTCTTTTGCCCACTTATCCAGTCTGATATATGGCGGATTAAATCCACAAAAGCATTCCCAAGTGCCTACATCAGAAACACGCTAATTAAACAACATTCAATTCTTAGTTCTATAGCTCGTTATTCAAAAACCATAGCTTCAATTGACTGCACCGAAATTGCAGGCATCTATAGACTACGGTAACCACTTTCCATCAGGTAGGTCATAAGGCTATTAGTCTACGAAGTAGAATAAAAGAAATTGTGAATAATATACTTAATTACTTTACTATTAGATGTTATTAGGTAGGTACTGAATTGTTACAATATATCTACACTGAAAAAATACTTACTAATACACAACCAAACTTTAGTCAATCTATAGGACAAAAAAGTGACTACATAACTCTTTGCAATATGTAACCAAACCTTATGTCTTTTTTTCGTATATCGTCAATAGAGGATCAAATCTGCGCTTACTATATTCTATAACTCATGAGACGACACGTGACATGCATTCTACTAACTAATCTTGAAGTGGCTCTTTTAGAAGGAAATCTATTCACATGCAGTATCGGGAATAGGGATTTCAAATAGGACAAACTTTGTAATGACGTGAGTAAAGTTGCAAAGCTTACTATGGTGTGTAAATTAAACAGCATTTATAATATAGCATTATTAGATTGTGCTTTAATTATTTTGCATGTTAAATGAAATAAAATAAATGAAAAATCAAATTACAACGTGTTACACCGATGACTTTATTTTTTAATGTCAATAGGCCAAACAAAATAACGAAAGTACATAAGTATTATAGTACATACAGTACTATAATACTTATGTACTTTCGTAATTTTCACATGTTTATAAAAAAACGGATGCCTAAAAAAGAGTACATATTTGTTTTGTATTTTATTTCAATGTTAAGCTTTTATCGGTGGTAATACCCTGTTTACCTATAAATTATTGTTTTGAGATATACTTACTTAATAATTTCAGATGAAAAAATACCAAACCAATAATTCAGTTAGTCACATTACCCTAAAACAGTACTGTAATTCTGTTGATAGCACTTTAGAAAATGAGCCTACATATTCTGTGCCAGATGAGACGTGATACGAATATGGCTCGCAAACTTTTTGTTTATGTGGTCATTTGGAATAAATAACTGGAAATAGTGCTAATTTTCTAGAGAAATATGCTTGCAGGTTTACAAATATTACGAAGTATATGAATAAATGCATTATCATAACTCGTACTGTTAATAGACGGATTAGAGGAGTTTTTACTTAGTGACAAAAATAAATCAATATTTTACTAACATTGGATAGGACAAAATATTGTCAAATATTGACTTTTATATAAAATCTTTGTCTGAAATAATGTCTGAAAAAATAAACTAAATTGATTTAAAGCCAAACCTCAGTGGTTTAAACATTGTCTTTTATACATATTTTTTGTATGCCTCTTACATACTGTAAAATAAATATTTTTATTTAAAAAAAGGTACTTATCGGATTTTCACAAGCTAATTATTTTAAAATCTAAACATGAAGAGATTTATGTCGCCCAGACGGAAGTGGATGTGGATGGAGAGAATTAAATCGTTGATTCATATAAACGGAATAACCGGCTTAAAGATCCAACTAAAAATCAGGGATGAACTTGGCATACTCTAAAATGGATATTAGTTGTGTCATCTGAACGAATAGTTATGCGCTGCTATGAATTCACAGTTTTATTTGAAAATTTACGAAAATATTCCCAATAGTTCCGT
Organism: Apomyelois bistriatella; assembly: GCA_947044815.1. Classification (NCBI taxonomy): domain Eukaryota; kingdom Metazoa; phylum Arthropoda; class Insecta; order Lepidoptera; family Pyralidae; genus Apomyelois; species Apomyelois bistriatella. The sequence continues at coordinate 8,686,779 of OX345703.1, forward strand.
AAAACTTACTCAAAGTAAAGCTATGGGTGGAGGGCTCGGTGATGCCTGATTGTTATTAAAACTGCAAAATCTTTTTTGTTTTTGATTTTACTCTTTAAAGCATGGCGTACGGAGTGGGGACTCTTCAAAAACATAAACTAAACCCTCGTACAGGACACTACTAAGAGGTTACCGACTATGATTTGGACCGTAAAATCTGGATCCGACTGAATCGACTCCTTTTAGACCACGGGAACTAACCGTCATCTCCATAAATGGGAATTATGGGAATCACCACAGTGTGATTGCGGAGCCGGTTTCTTGGTGGAGTGAGGGAGTTTCATGTTATTATGCTTGCCGCTCTAAACTAGCTAAGGAATTTGTATATAGACACCTGATTCATGCAGGACGAATGCCATACGCAATTATGATGACATTTTGAAGCAAATATTAAAAGTAGTAGGACTGAGCATCAAAGAAGACCAAGATTGAAAATAATGCTAAATCAAACTTTTGATTTATATCAAGGATAGGGTTTTAATAACGCTACCAAAATTGAACCAAAATGTTGCAATTTGACAAAAAGTATTATTTTCTTAATAGGCGATGCGGCTAGCAACCCATCACTATTGATTTGCTGTTTTAACTACCATTACGCTAAACGTGGCCTAAGGTCTTATGGCCCTAGGCTCTGTCTACCCCACATGGGATAAAGACGTGATTGTGTGTGTGTGTGTGTATTATTTTCTCTATAATTTCATGGTAGAACGAGCAGCCTCATTGCATGTTGCGGTTTTGTTATCATCATCCAATGTGTATGTACACAAATTACAATTGCGGTTGGATGATTTACAGGCCTTTTGGTTTGCGAATAGAACGTTTTGTATAGATATCCTGTTTTGTTGTTGTTTTCTTGTAATGTGAAAGGATTCCACGTTTCACAACGTCAGATGGCGGAGTTTCCAATCTGTTCAAAAATTTTAGTATTTTTTTAAAAATATAGGTTATTCTTCTTTTTCTTTTGTATTTATGAATCATTTTATTCAACGTAAATAGAAGCCACTATTGAAGTGGCTAGATTTTGATCTATCAAACGTCATCTACATGTTGTACACAGTGTATACTTTGTACACCGTGCAGGCGTTCCGACATCAATACAAGTTGTGAAGATGCATGGTTTGAAGAAGGCCACAATTTCACAGATTGCCTATTAGGAATAGTAACCAATTATAATTAGCAACCAAAAACTAGATTACTTCGAAGGCATCAAATTATTTCTAAATTATAAAATCTATTGAAACTTCTAAGTCACTTATAGACATACTGTACAAAGTCTCAACACTAGCGTTGATATCAGTAGCTAGTTGGTTTTATCATTAGACTTTTCTGATAACACAGTCATTAATACCGAACACATTAACTTGAAATTCTAATTTCCCACTTAGACTGGTTTTAACACACTATAGAAAATTACTCAAGATAAAATCATAATTGATTTAAATTACCTTCAAATTATAGGTCATAGAACTATTTGAACTGATGGCTTTTTGATTACGCGTGTACGTTGATTGAAACGAAAGCAAATTTGATCAGTAAATATACTAAAATTACATAGTAATACTGTTTTAATGTACGTTTGTAGAAATTTGAATACACTTTCTTTTTATCCTTCATATTCATCATGGGGTGCCATCTTCAAATTGAAGTTTGGAGGTCAGCAAACGGAAACCCTCGCGACTATATGGCTTCACCTTTCCCTTAACTAGTTCCAGTTATATTATGCCAAGTATTTCTCTTTTCTTTTTACAAAGGGACATAGGGACAGAGAAGGCTCTGTCCCTATGTCCCTATGCTTAAATCTTTAAATTTATTTATTTAGGATTTTGATGTGTTTTTTTAATAGATATTGATTTAAGAGGAAGGTTTTCCGCTTACCATAAATTAGTATGTCTTTACTCATAATTGACATATTTACTTGTCTTACTTACTTCCATGACTTAAAATTTTTTTTTCAAGGTTTTTACATAAAATATAAAAATAGATTTTTTTTGTATGTCAAGTGGCTATATCTCCAGATAGATATTTGAAAATTATACTGGTTGGTTAATTCCAAGCTGCGCGGAGTCTTTCTTGCGAGAATTATATATGATTCACAATTCTTACTGACTTACTGCGATAGCTCAGTGACCCAAAGTAAATCTTGGTCTTCGATACGAGAGTTCATCAGAATGAAAGTTGGAATAACACACACGACACGTATAAGTATACGTTAAAATTGTTCTCGATTAAGTAATCGAGAACAATTTTTTTATAATAAAATTAATTATAAAATAATTTATAATTAAAATAGTCTTCTAATTTTAAATTCTTGCATAGGAGAAATCATGGCCGTTACTTCTTTTGATATAATCTACAGAATAGCAGTATAGGATAGTATGTAAGCGGTTATCGGGAATGCTCTGGTCAACTGCATAGGGTAAGTTTTAATTAAGCAAATAACTGGGCGAGTGTCGCCGTGAGGCTCGCAGTCTCAACTTACATTATTAGCTTTGGCTTCACATATTGGAGCGGAGACTAATTAGGTTAGTACATACATAAGGTCGGGGAAATCAAAGTTGATCAAGAAAGAAGGCACTTAACACTGCAATGAACTATATTTTCATAAAAGTATCCATACTTCCATACTAATATTATAAATACGAGTCTATCTATCTGTCTGTTACGATTTTATGGCTTAACCGCTAGAGCGATTTTGATTAAATTTGGTATGGATACAGTTATAGACCGGGGGTCAAATAAAGGCAACTTTTTGATGCGATACAACCAAGTCAGCCCCTCTATTTCTCAGTGGCGTGCATATCATAAAGACGTTTAGACGTTGCCTACCCTGTACTTTTGTGATGAATAATAAAAAAAATATTTAATCAATACATATAAATAATAAATATTTTTTTTACAAGATATCGAATTATCTAAACAACGCCATCTATGAATGCGCGCGAACACGCGGCGCGCCGCCGCCGCCGCCGCGCCCCCTACGCGCTGCTAGCTAGCTAGGCCAGGCCAGCTTTTTAGTAAATCGTCTGAAGTTTACTACTCTCACTAAGAAATCACTATGTACAGATGTGCTTTTGCTCGTGTAGTAGTGTAAGTAAAAAACTTACATGAACAGACACATATGCGCTAAATCACGCCTGTGTGAGTGAATTTCAGGCCTCCACTATAGATGAAACAAAATGCTATGAGATGACATTTCAACTCGCTCTCACTTTTGTTACGGCCAATTAGAATTACGCGTTACACATACTTAAATCTGATTAGTGATTACGAATATTACGATCGATTGCAGCAACATGATAACTGTGTCTATTGGATATTAAACGAGTAATGCTGCAAATTTAAAAACACATAGACTTGAAGACTTTATATAAACAAGATGACATTCCCAATTCCGTAGGGTTATATTTGTAAGATAGTACCTAAAGATCTAAACGTAACATCTTAATCGAATAAAGTGTCGTTGGCAACACCAAGTGTCATTGTCAGATGTAAATGTCATAGTAGCGGTTGGGAATCGAAATAAACGTTCACTTTGAATATGGCGTCGGGCGAGCGCAGTCGGGCCGGAATACGTATCGTGATTAATTGAGCGGATCATAGTTCGAAATGATAATAGTTTACATAAATTGGTTTAAGCGTTAACCCGTGCACGTGGTTATGTGATTATTGCCAGAAGCTAGCTATCCCCTGTTGACCTATGGGCGTAATGCCTTGTGTTCAGTGTTTGTATACCCTCAACCCCTTTGATTTTACCAATTGCTGTTGGTTATCAGTTGTGTTAGCACGGAGGAAATCGAGAAGAGTCTTGGTTGTGAGATTACTATCGTGTGCGTGTGTGGGGCACCGATCTAAGCCGTGATTTGGGTTGCTGTCCCTCTGCCGGGACAATTATGCCCTCGCTTGACCTTTGTAAGATTGTGTAAAGATACCCTGTTAGTGAACTGTCACTCTGCTTTGAAGAGTTGCCCACGAAAGCCATCCTATGACCCTATGATTGATGCTCGGAGCCATCCATCCTGACTTCCACTTGGCCCTGGCCCCCTTATATCCCTCTCACTCCGACATATTTTTATTTCCGTATCGAAATCAAATCAACAATATGTTTGCTTTGCTTGCATGCATTTGTTTGTTTTGAATGTTTAATTAATTGATAATTGCAATGTATATGTATATTGATAATTGCAAAAAATAGCACTTTTATTTTTAACAAATTTACACAGTTGTAGTTTAAAATTGTAAAATTTTCATGTGATTGTTGTAAACCGAGTGTTTGTTTACAAAAACTATAAAATTACGCGCTAAGTAATCTTTCATTTGACGCAAAAATGGCAATAGGGATTGATCGGATTTAGTTGAAGTGAAGGGTAAGCTAACAACAACATTATTTAATATTATTTTCAAATTAATATGTTTGCTATGCTTTTCCAAAACTCCCACGGGAGCGCAGGATAAGGCGGTCGTCTTTTAAAAATTTTCAGGGCCTAAGTAGGTACATAATTCATATATTTTAATTTTATTATCTTCTTGCTCGTTACTGTTTTAGTTGTAACTCAAATACCTATACCTAAATTATAAGTATAGATTAAAATAGAAATAGTTCTGGTCTAGGTAGGTTTTTGCCTACCCTAAGGAAAATGTCTGTGCACGTCACTGCTATTATTTCTACACAAAACCTAAACAAAAAACATTCTCAATTTCTAATTACCAATTACTTGAAAAGCAATATAGATGCAGATAAATTTTTTTTTTTTATTTTTAGATTGTACATATTATGATTTTTTAATATGTACTGATTAATTTATTCCTGCTATTTGATACAGGAATGGAAAAAGTATCTATGTGAAGATAAAATATTTGAAGTTATATGGCACACTTTAATATCTACCAAAATAAACTGCCATCTGGTAATCGTTAAAGGAACCACGTCAGAGGCCGAGAGGCGGTTCCGAAGAACTCTGACACCAGGGTGTGTATGGTATGGATGATAACATACTGTAGGTACGTACATAAATGATTTGATTTGATTTTAGACATGAAAAACTGTATTGTGATAAAAACATTTCAATATCTGCAAGAAAGAATGGAGAGTATTACCTCATAATTATTCAACGATGAAGACTAACCAAGATTGAAACCGAAACAAAACTTCTCATTACTATATGAATAACTTAAGTATTGGAATTTCACGAAACAACTTATTAGACGAAAATCAGCGGCTATTTTTTCTACGTACAGATTTTTTAAATATATTTTTTTAAAAATCATTCCTCTGATGAGTAGAATTTCACGATTCAATTCAGAAAAGAGTTTAGGAACGTTTTCCTCCGGTCGTGATGTTAAATAAATATTTTGACAAACCGAGTAGAATATTCGCTTCGTGGATGAAAAATTTCCGACATGGACCTCGTGGGAAATTTGGCGGTCTTCGCCACTCCAGAATTTCGGCAATATTTTCAAGAGAAACATGTTTTCATCTTACTTCAAATATTCGTTTCCTAATATCGACACATGATAAGTAGTCCTTATAGACACATTGGTTCAGCAAGCTCATAAAATAACTAGAACATACCCGTTCTAAAAACTTCTACTAATATTATTTATTCTGTGCCATCAGTCAAATATAAAAGTACAAAATAAAATTGCATCATTGTACCTATTTGGGTGGGCTACAGCTATAGCTTTGGTCTTCATTAATAAAGATACATTAAATTTTGTTTAAATTGAAATGCTCTTATATAATATGTAAAAATCGGTACAAAACTATAAAATTATTTTTTATATTTTCTAATAATAAGCCTTCAACTTTGTCTCGACCATTAACATTTGTATATATTTCAAGCTTTTAATCGGTTATATCGCGTTCAAAAGTAGCCTGTTTGACCCCTGGTCCTTAACTATATCCATACCTTATTTCATCAAAATCGGTTTAGCGGTTTAGCTGTAAAAGCATAACAGACAGACAGATAGACAGACTTTTACCTTAAAGATGTTGTTATGGATACTACTATATATTATTCTAATAAACTTTTGTCTTCTACAAGCCAAATATAATATATCTTTGTTTGTTACATCTTTCTCGCTGCAAAGATATTTAATGTAATGTATTTCAAAATAGTTAAAAGCTAAACTAAAATCAGTACTTTACCGATTGAAAAGGCAAAAAATCCTTCCATAATCCCTTCCATTAATCAAATCTCGCAGTTAATACCAAAAGAAACAATTGCCGCTCAGAATTTCCAAGCTCTTTGCATTGGGAGGGATGGCGCGAGCCCTGTTAAGGACTTTCTTCCGTGAAGGGGGCAAATCTTCGCTTTCCCGGTTCTTTATTTCCATAGAATAGATAAAGACTATAATAGGTATAATGGACGGAAAAAGATTTGAGTTTATGCTTTAGACTGATAAAAATATGAAAAAATATATTAAAGACTAGCTGTTCCCCGCGGCTTCGCCCCGCGTGGGACTCGGTTATATCGCGCCCAAAAGTAGCCTATGTTTGACCTCAGGTCGTTAACTACATCCCTACCAAATTTCATCACAATCGGTCCAGCAGTTTAGCCGTGAAGAGGTGACAGACAGACAGACTTTCGCATTTATAATATTAGTATGGATCTAAGCCAAGAATCTATCAATAACATAATTTATAATTAAACATCTTCATATTTTCCTCGCGTGGTTGATAAACTACAAAAATAGCTGCAGAGCAGTCGTACTGTAATATAAGATTACAGGGCAAGCAATTGTATGTTTGTTGTAGTGTTCTAAAGCTAAATTATTTCTTAAAACCTAAACGTTAATAAATTCAACTTTAAAAATCATGTAAAAGAAAAAGTTGAAAAACATATTTAGACGTAGAAGAAAAAAAAACTTGCGTAAAAAATATGTGAGTACTCTTTAAGCAAAATTATTTTAGAAGCATCTGTACGGAATCCCAAAAGGATATAAAATTATAACATATTGCCACAGACAAGGTATCATCGACTGAAAGAATACCTCTCATAAACATCAGAGAAGGCTTTCTGAGCGAATATATTTTCCGCTCCCCTCTCGTCATTACAAGTGGGCACGCAAAGGAAATTATCCCCACTTAACCCTCTGCAGGCGTTAACTGGCACCTCTGAGGGCCACGATTACTTTATTATACGGATTGGTACAATTTTTCTTGCGGAATTCGTTTAGTTTTATAACCGAGTGGATGAGGCGTCAGGGTATTTGTATTAATTTGCGTTATTCAAAGACGTTTTTCTCTTGGCTAAAGGTCAAGATTTCACCACAATATATATTTTAAATAAGTAGCTTAAAAAAGGCGTGACAAGATTTCTTTGTTTCTTTATTACTTTACTCGTAACATTCCGATATTGCTGGCTTGCTGGATAGGCTTCGGTAACCACTTTCCATTAAAAGGGTCGTAGGTCTTGTTGCCTACAAAAATATTTTTAACGTTATTTTAATTCTGAATAAAAACTTCGCTTTCAGTGAAAGTTAAAGCACGTCTCTCTTGAAATTATCAAAATCCGAATTGCTAATTCATAAAGCAGTGCCCAATCCATTATGAAGAATGTTTCGATATTCATGGCGTGATAAATAAAATATTTCGATGGATACTTTAAAATGTTTTCAATTTGTTTCTTATATTGCTTTTATTAATGGTAATGAAGAAGATTTAAAGCACTTTTTCAATTTAAGTATCATTAGAAATTCTTTTAATGATGGTAACTGTTACTTGTTGTAAAGAAGTGCAAAGAATTTGAGGTCTACGGAAAGATATGGAAGACTCTTAAGCGGTAAAACTAGACTATTGTATTACAAAAATATAGGTACTAATACTAATAATATTATAATATAATAAACTAATATATATTTTATTAGTGACCTCAGGTCTGAATCTGTTCGTTAATTTAATGTTTCGTAAAGAAGAATCTTCAATCAAAACAAAACATTGTCTTCTTCAACTAGCAATGTTAAAACCGTGAAGCTTAACGAATCCTAAATTCCTCCCCTCGACCAACAATTGTTTTTCCGAGTGAGTGCATCGAAATAACAATTCGATCGCTCCCCCTCTTGTTCAATGTAAACGATTTGGGGACAGTGTAATTACTTTTGGGCAATTGGTGCAATCTTGTGAGAGCACCAATTGTACAAATTGTCTTACTTGTGCTTTTGGGGACTCTGGAGTCTAATTAGGCATTTTTTGATTGTAAAATTAAAAACTAGGGTAATCGAAAGCAACAATAACTCTTAAATCTAAGCATTTTCTAGGTCGTACCTTCAGTGAGTTGATTTGGAGCCTAATGATCGCATTAAATTTCATAATGGTATATATTCATCTTTGTCCACTTTTTGATTATTAAGCATCTCATCTCTTCAGGTGTGCAAATTGGTATGAATTATTAGAAAAAAATCTTAAAAAAACCAGACTAGGAGACAATTTTCCTGCTATGATTAATTGGCCTGTATAATTCAAAACTGTGGAAACTAAATTTTTGAATTCAATTTTCAGCAGCCACCGCTAGATGGTGTGGCTCACTATGACATACAGCATAAAGTGTCAATAGTTTACTTATGCTTTAAGAAGCATGAAATTGGACTCTTTTTCCATATTAAATGTATAGAAATTCAAAGTAAAAATATAATAAAAATATATATACGCACAAATCACACAGATTGAGCTAGCCCCGAGACCGATCACAAAAAGACCATTCGCCATCTTGATCTGACCGGGATCTCTGAGTAGCAGACAGATAAAAAGTTCATAAAAGTCTGTATAATATAATACGCAATTACATTTTGCTATATAATCTGACTACCCTGACTAGCTACATTTCCTGATGAGCTATAAGTTGACATGACAGCCACACAACCGCTATACAGCTACATAGCGCTGGCCGCACAATGCATGTCCGTATCACTGTTTAGTCAACTGTGGTTGCTGGTTACGTTTCTGTAATTGCCTTTGTATATTTCAATAGGGATGTTTCTTGTTTAGAAAATTTTATAAAATATATAAATTCAAAAATGTGTTCCATAGTATTCAACTTAAAGATATGAAATAGCATGGATGATGGCAAGAGTTTCCAATTGCGATACGGCCAGCATTGTAGATTTCTATGACGAAGAACGAGAACTTTTGCTTACTTACTTGAAAGCTCTGTACGGGACCAGCTCTGCAACTCTGAACGACTGACCGAATTTTACGTAAAAGAATTACATTTGTGATTTCTGGTTTTAAAATATACCACCACTTTATATACTTACAAGAGCGAAGTCCCGATGTAAAACAAGTGATATTTTACAAAAACCAAAACCTGTTACTACTGAAACAAAAAAAAAACAGACATAGCTCGTTTTCCTCGTTAGATAACATAAATTACCGAGTGAGTGTTACCCTATTTTCCTCCGTTATGAAGTATATGTACCCAGCCAAACATTGCGTGGCTAGAACCAGGAGCTTAAAAAAAATGGAACTCATAACATTTTTAACAAGCACGTGTAAAAATAAATTTGGCAAGTAAAAAGGTTCATGTTATATAAAACAGATCAACCTTGAAGGAAATGGACCTGGTTCCGAAGCAGCCAGCTAAGGAAGCGACCAGAAAAGCGGTAAGATGAAAAGAAGTCAGAGCAATTTTGGATTTAAAAGCTTGTGTTGGTCTATGGGTTTAAACAATTTATATGTATAACAAAAATTAAAAAAATATATGACATTGCACTGTTTTTTATAATTTTCATATCACAGCATTTTCTAAAATCAAAATAAAATGAAAAGAAAAATAAAATGATATGAAATTGAAAAAGCCGCAAAAGTAAATATTTTCTCTATACTTATTGAGTCATAAGCCCTAATAGGCAAACTTAATGCTAATACATGCTAATTGCCGACTGCCGACGAGTGATGTGACAAATTTTGTGAACGGTTTTGGTAATACGTTGCTTGTCTACATAATTGAGTTGGATTAAATATTTAACACAAAAGTAAATATGTAGTATATAGATTTTTAATAAAATGCCGAGAAACCTATTGCATTAGATAATTAGTCTTAATTGTTTAAAATGCATTATTACGTTCCTGGCACTCAGTGTTAATAAATTTTTACACTAATAAATAAATTTATCATGTCTAGTTTAAAAATGATTTATTATGGAACTAGTGACCCGCCCCGGCTTCGCATGGGCGTAAAACCTTCCTCTTGAATCACTATAAAAAACCGCATCAAAATCCGTTGCGTAGTTTTAAAGATAAGCATACAATGGAATATAGGGACAGAGAAAGCGACTTTGTTTTGTATATGTAGTGATATCGCTATAAGACAGAATTATAAAAAAGGAATCGAAGATGAATATCCATTATCAGTTAAATCTAAAAGAAAGATCAAACCTAGTAAGACGTCTAAGTAAAATAGAAATATATTTGTTTTTTAGCTCCATGGTAAAGGATATTACCCCCCGCCCCTTACCGGCGGATCGGGCGTAATTTATTATTTTCCACGTACGATTACCGCTGGAATCGAATACAACATTTATTGTTCGTAGTCTGATGATGAGAAAACGGTAAGAGTGAAAAACAGGTAAGTCAGTATTCCGTATAATACGTAAGGTCGGTTCAGTTTGGTCAGTGTACTGTATAGAGAAAAAGTAATTCAAAATATAACTAGTGACCCGCCCCGGCTTTGCATAAGCAAAAAAACCTTTATCTTGAATCACTATCTTTAAAAAAAAAGGCATCAAAATCCATTGCGTAGTTTTAAAGATTTAAGCATACAAAGGGACATAGGGACAAAAAAGCGACTTTGTTTTATACTATTTAGTGATATTCATAAAGTTACTTATGAAAGCTGCAAAATTTTAGTCAACTCACTACACGTTTTTTTTAATAATAATAATATAATAATAATCATTTATTTCAGGTAATAACATTAATACAAAAACAAAATAAGTACGAATGCCAGGGACCCATATGATAAATACCTTACAGACTAACATACATATAATAAAATCTTATAACTAGGTCACACGTAGTGTAGGCGACGTGTGGCGCGGTGAGTCAGCAGGCAGCCGTCCTCGAAACCTCCGGAACACGACTCCATGCGGCCAGAAGTCCTCCTTCAGGAACTTCTCCAGATGATAAAAAATAAATATCTCAATATTAGTCAAAACCAAGTTATAGTGGTACCCACAATATCTCCAACTGTCGGAAGCTACAAGACATGTCAGTTCCGGAGCGGTCCCTTCAATAAATCGCACCCAATCTTACTGGTACAAAATGCTATTTACAGTAGTATATTAGAACCATAGATTAAAAAAAGATAGGTAGAGTGACCGCCCGCGATTCGTAATTCTTTGATTAGAACACATACCTACCTATTATTACAACCATATTCTATAATCTCTATTCACAGAATTGGTCTCCAATTATAGTTTAAAAACTCTCAATTTTTACCGTGGACATTGTGAAAGGCTACAAAGACCAAAGTATACGTCATAATTCTTTTCGAAAATAAAATTTAGACAATTAGATCGTCGTTGAAATCTAAAAATAAGTAAGAAAATAAACAATTGACCGATTTAAGCGACCCGTAGGCAATGTCATCCTGCGACTTTAAAAATAAAAATATTTACGCATTCATTTTTTGTTTTTAATTCGCTTAGTTCACATCACCTTCACCCTAAGAAAAGGGGACTGCCCACCTGTTAGGAAACAGCTATCTACCACAGAATGACTGTGTCAAGTACCTAGGGATGCATCTTGACCGCAGGTTGACATGGAAGAATCATATAAAAAAGAAAAGAGATGAATAAAAAAAAAAAGTTCAACGTAAAAAAAAAGTCAATGTCAAGCAATACAAAATGATATAAATAAAAATATAGAAATTCCAATAAATACAATAAAATATCACAAAATATTTACCTTTACCACAATAAGAAAGTCCATAGACGCAATCAAGAATTTTCTAAATCGGATGCCTCTGCCATGACGCTGCCGCTGCGCTATCAGGGCTCCGGTAGTGCAGACTTTGACTTGACAGTCACGTCAAATAATTGTTTACATTTCGCATACGTGTATTTATATTGTGATTTTAGTGGAGATTTGTTTATATGTTGTCTACCTATGATAATGGAGAAACCTCAGACGACTACTCGACTGCAGATGAACATCCATCCACACCTCGGATGCCTCAACAATATGCACGGTGTGGGGAGCAGGAAACTCTCACGGACTCGTTGCCTACACCACCGCCACCACAATCACAGCGCAACAGACCATCAAACAAAACAGATAACAAGATATCCAGTCAAAATGATAATTTAAATTGTAAACTGTGTTCCGATGGTAGATATTTCAAAGGGCGTCGTGGCCTTAATATACATATTGGAAAATATCATAAAACCACAAACAGTTCCCATTCATCAAACCTTACTTCTACATCCGTTAACAACCCCGCTCAGAACCCTAATTTACCTTTCGACAAATATCTTTGTCATTTAAATTCTTATGTACGCATTATCAAAAGAATCCCAAGAGGAGCTAGAGTGTCTTTGGCCAAATCGCTATCTGTTGCCTTACAAAACTGCATAGATAACCAAATTTCAAACCCACAATCATGGCAAAATTTGTTAACTTTCTCATATAACCATTTTCATGTTCCATCAAATAGTAAGAAATCTCTCACATCGTCACTCAAATTAAATTGTACATCTAATCAAGTTCAGGACCATTTTCTAATTAACCAAAATGCATCAAAACCATATAACCTTTTAAAATCAGTGGAAAATAAGGCAATGGATGGCGATTTACGAAATGCCGCTAAAATTCTTTTTTCAGAAGACACTCTTGCTCCAAATAATGCCGAGACATTGAGAAGCCTGCGTGAAAAACATCCCTCGGCCGCTTCAACCTTTACGCCACCAAGTCCTTCGTCTTCGGGCGATTTATTTACATTATTTACAAATGATGATATTTTAGACGCTATTATGTCATTCCCCAATTGATCTGCCGGCGGCATCGATGGACTCACTCCTCAGCATCTCAAAGACCTGGTAGGTGTGTCTGCCGGTGATGCCGGTAGGACATTGCTGAGTGACATTTCAAAATTTTGCAATTTTTTATTTACAGGAAATGTTTCAGAAGATTTCAAAAAACTTTTCTTTGGGGCACGTCTTTGCGCCTTCAATAAGAAAGATGGAGGCGTGCGTCCCATCGCCATCGGCTGTACTCTACGCAGGCTAGCATCCAAACTAGCCTGCAAAAAAATTTCATCAAAATTAAAAAAACATTTTCAACCAATACAATTAGGATTTGGTAGTCGTGGAGGCTCTGAAGCAGCAGTACATTCAGTTCGCACTTTTTTATCTAAAGACTGCGAGGCGGATGTACTGCTCAAAATTGATGTGAAGAATGCATTCAACAGTATTGATAGATCCACCTTGTTGAACGAAGCTCACATACACACGTCTGAAATTTATAATTATATTTGGCATTCCTACAGTTCCCCCACTAAATTATTTTTTGATAACTCGGATATATCTTCAGAAGAAGGCGTTCAGCAGGGTGATCCTCTAGGTCCAGCACTTTTTAGCTTAGAAATACATCCCATCATTTCAAATTTAAATTCAAAATTAAATGTCTGGTACCTAGACGACGGAACTCTAGGAGGTAAAGCCGAAACGGTGAAAAATGATTTTATTAGAATAATAACGCAATTTCGAAATCTTAATTTAGATCTGAATATAAGAAAATGTGAGCTATACATTTCTAAAAAATTCAACACATTTGACAGGAACTCAATTATCAAATCTTTTCAAAACATTGCACCTTCAATAAATATTTTAGAAAATGATACGCTTCACCTCCTAGGGTCTCCGTTACTCGAGGAAAGTGTTAGGCCAGTTTTAGAATACAAATCTAAAATATTTTTAGAAAATATTACCAGATTGGGCCTTTTAAATTCTCATATAGCATACACCATTTTAAAATATTGCCTTTTTGTCCCAAAATTTACCTATATACTCAGAGCATGCCCAATTTGGAAACACACAGATATTCTGGAAAAGTTAGATGCCACCCTCAAAATTGCCCTGGAAAAAATTCTAAATTTAAAACTCGAATCAAATGCCTGGATTCAAGCCTGTTTGCCAATTAGATCTGGTGGCATCGGTATTAGGAAAATTACCAGTGTTGCCATCCCGGCCTTTTTGTCGTCTGTACACAGTGTTTCCGAATTATGTTCAAAAATTTTAAAATCTACAACGGCTGAGATACACTGTGCAACAGACGCAGTTGAAGCGTGGAGGGCCCTCTGCCCCAGCGAGAAAATCCCCGAGGCACCAAACCGCCAAAGACTCTGGGATGATCCGCTGGTACAGAGAGAATATAGTCATTTGGTTCAAAATTTATCCAGTGATAATGACCGCGCAAGACTTCTCGCTGTCTCTGAACACGAGTCGGGCCAATGGCTACACGCCCTTCCTTCTATAAACCTCGGAACACTTTTCGACAATGGCAGCTTCCGAATCGCCATCGGACTAAGGCTGGGGGCTGCCATTGTTGAACGCCATAAATGTTCTTGCGGCACGGATGTCGACAGGCAAGGACTCCACGGGCTACACTGCCAACGTAGTGCAGGCAGGTTCTTCCGCCACGGCTCCATTAATGACATAATTAAAAGGGCACTTGCCACCGTCAATATACCCAGTACTCTAGAGCCACTGGGTATATTTCGTGACGATGGCAAGCGTCCAGATGGCCTAACTTTGGTCCCCTGGGAGCGGGGAAGGGCACTAGTATGGGACGCAACATGCGTCGATACTGTAGCCCCTTCCCGTCTAAGGGGGACAGTTTCAAAGGCAGGAGCCGCGGCGGAAGCTGCAGAAGACGCCAAGCGGCGCAAATATGAGTCTCTGACAAGTGAATATATGTTTGTTCCGCTTGGCGTTGAAACATTAGGCCCGTGGGGACCAAGTATGAAACATTTTTTCAAATGTTTGGCTCCCAAGCTTGTCGACGCCGGAGGTGACAAGAGAGCCGGCTCATTTCTCGCGCAGAGAATAGCAGTTGCTATTCAGCGCGGGAATGCAGCCGGAGTTCTTGGCACTATGCCGCAAGGACAATTATTAGATTTTTAATAGTTGTGTATTTTATTAGTTTTATTTTAGCTTTATTTTAGTTTTAATTTAGTTTTATTTAAGTTTTAATTTTAGTTTTATTTTAATATTTATGTTATTGGTAAATTTAGTACATTTAAAGGTTTTGATTAATAAATTAAAATTAACTTCAGAAAAAAAAAAAAAAAAAAAAGAGGAATTGAATCTACGATATAGAAGTAGTATGTATTGGCTAATGGCGCGCAACTCGGTCTTGTCCATAGATAACAAGCTACTCATATATAAGGCAATACTCAAGCCAATATGGACATATGGGCTTCAACTGTGGGGAAGTGCATGCAATTCCAACATAACAATCATGCAGATTGCAAAATGGCATCCTAAGGAACATAGCCAACACCCCATGGTTTATTACTAACGCCGAAATCCATTTCACACTTCAAGTGAACACAGTGAAGGAGGAAATAAGACTGTTGTCTGAACGCTATAAAAATCGACTCGAAAACCACCCTAATGAACTTGCAGCAGATCTGATTAACATCAACTACCATAAACGCTTGAAGCGATTTCACATCCAGGAACTTGACTCCAGAAAATAAGAAAGATTGCTGCCACTGGGAAGCATCTTTTCCATAACATATGCCTGCACCAAATCCGCTTATAGTCAATTGACTGATTGCAGATAAAAAGAGAGGGAAAAAAAAAATTCGCTTAGTAATATTTAAGGTAGGTATGTATTATAATATGAACCCCAACTAAGATAGTTCATATAACTTCTTTTTTTGTTTAAGGAATTTTGCAATACAATGCAGCATTAAATTAGCAAAAAGTAGAGTTTGCAATGACTCGTTATCATGCAATAGAGCAATGTAGTGTTATAGTACTTATGTAGTAAGAGCTTCGAAATACTGACTACTTAGTAGTTATGTATAAAGTAGAGAAACTTGTGATAAAATAAACATTTAAAAGTAGAGATTTATAACTTTATAGTACGCGTTCTAAAGCAACCCCAGACGTTCAGTCGGCTGCACAGAAAACTGACCCCATGCCACAAGTATTACGTTTGAAGGGGTCATATTTATCTGCAGCTCACTGTACATTCTCAATTGAAATGTTATTATGAGATTTTCCGTATTTAGAAAGGCACAAAGGAAAGTATATCACTTTACCTTATATCTTAAGTAGCTTTATATGTGCCATTTCATTACACGTAGTTACTGCTCCCGGCTTGTTAAGCTTTATCAGGCAAATTAAAAAATCTTAGTCTATTGTTTATGTCGCTTATCTGTATAAGTACGCGGTTGAAAAACAAAAAAAAAACGGCACCGCGTAAAAAATAATAAGACAAAAAATAAGCAGAGCTAAAAGAAACACCATGTTTAAAAGACAGTAATTTGCGTGTAGAATTAAATTTTAACCGAGTACGCTCAGGAGGGTTGTGTATTTAACGCGGACGTAGAATCCGCCGCATCCGCCCAAAATAAATGAGCTTTCTTCCGCTTACTTAATTTGCCGCACCGGGGAAACTCGAATAAATTAAAATTAATTTTTCGCGATGGTCTGACGTGGCCCTTATGGCTACGTGATTTGTGTGAATGGGAAGTTGGTACATTGGTTTATTTCGGTTTAAGTAAAAAGGTTTTTTTTTAGACTTTGATGAATTTAATAAATCTTTTTGATAAGTGTACGGTTTCACTTACGAGAATTTAATCATAAAACCTTCGTTTTGTCGGACTCGACTTTAAAGCTTCAATTTTGATTTCTGAGAAACATATAGTCACTGATATGTGCTGGCTCGACGTCGCTGTAAACGATGTGCAAATGGTCTCACAACTAAGAATCCCGATGACCAGGCGAAGGGGACGAGAAAAAGTAGGAAAGCGGACCCTAGGCTCCGAAGCAATCGGCTGAGGAATCAACCGGGAAAGCGCCAAGATGAGAGAGAGTTAGTCACTGTTATATTTTGCAATACCTTAGAGATAGCATGAAAAAAGTCTATTGTCTATGTGAATTGTCTATTTGAACTAAAACTATTGTTCTATATTATTCTACATATCCATACAAACATGCTCTGCCTCCAGTTTCCCTATCTCGAAATCCAACAAGCTGCACCAATTACAAAGCAGACTACGTGTCCGCGTGTCTATTCATTAACCCCGGTATCGCACATCTTAGGCCGCACTCACATAGGACGAGGAAGATGGGAAGGATGGGATTTAACTATACAAATAACAGTAATATGCCATCCTTTAAATATTATTCGTACCATTTTTAATTTTAGTTAATAAAAAACTAATACTATATCTTCCATATTAAGCGAGACTTAAGAATCGATTTACCTATATGAGAAGAATTATTTTCTGGCTAATGCGCTTTGCAAGGCTAGACTGAATAGGCTATTAATAAACTAGCGAGCTCTCAGGTGAGATCGACCTATTACTACTACCTTTTTATTCTACCTAAATCATATTACAGGCGTCAGGCGTCATTCCGTTTGCATCCCAAACCATACAGCTTGAATGCCCATATAGTTCAATAAAACGCGATGTCTTGCTTTGCCCTTTCCATGAATTACCTAGGTATTCAAAATTCGAAACCATTTCTAAGATTGACCGCATATCTGACGTCGAATTTGCGAATGCTTATGACGTCTATGGAAACAGATAGGCCATCTTGAACAAAATCTATTTCCATATTATACCAACTGATATTGAATTACTTACGCCCACACTCCTTTGTCTGACACTGCCTTTAGACTATCAGATAATTAACGTATCCCGCTTTCATAATTGTTGATAACTAATTACGTGTAAGTATTTAAATTCTTTGCTAACATTATACTAACTAGGTTTGCCTACCTACGTAATATATATTTTTTACGTTTATGAAAACTATGGTGCATGTAAATTTCTAAACAGTTTTTTAGTTTTATAAAGTCATTGATTTTTTTAAATAATACAGTATAGTTTTTAGTAAATGATAACTAAACTTGAATTAATAAATCTAAACTAATCATAATATATATATATATATATATATATATATAATATATATACATACATTCACAAAAACTGTGGTTGCGCTTTATATGACATTCTTTAGTCATATTCGGCTGTTCTATCACAGAAAAATCATCAGATGTATAAGTATTGAAAGCGCTTAACTTTTTTTATACTATACCTTAGCTACCAATATGATGACCTCCAAAAGAAGTGGTCACCATACCCGTCCTATGGTGGAGATCTTGGATATCTTGGGGGTATTATTAGCGCGCTGTCAAATATTCCTGTAATTTTTATCCATAATTATTATTTTCTCCCATATTTTTCATATACTTGGTCTACATGAACCCGATCTTCCTTTTTGTATGATTTTTTCGTAAAATCATCGTGTCGTATCAAGAAATAAAGGAACTCGCAAATGATAGACATACCTAAATGGAAAGAACTCAACCCGACAAGAGCCTAGCCCTTAATTTATGATTAAGAATTTATAATAATACCAAACTATATTACATTTTTTAACAAATACTTATATCATTTAAAAATATATTAAAAGACTTAAAAATATAGGTATTTGCTACATAGGGTGATTCTGTGACTGTCCTATTGAGCCCGAGCCAACTGAATGTTGCTCGTGAGGAATGTACCGGAGTCATGCCTTAAGCCATTTTATCTCTGAAATTGCCATTCTTTCCTCGTGCTACTTTTATTTGGAAAGTTTATTGCAATTCTTTAAAACTTTAAATTGATTTATACAATGGTTGTTTTGAAATAGAACGACTAAAGAAATTCTGTTATTTGACTAAATAGATATTAATCTGCTGGAAATGGTGATAGTTATATATATTAGTTTTGAAAGTGTCAGTTGGTGGAGTACAGTCGGGGGCAAATAAAGCTAACATTCGCCACTATGGTCAGTACAGTAGGGGTCACTTTTATCTGCCTCCGACTGTATATAGACGATGTTTTTGAGGTACCTATATTTTGGAATGGCAATCACAAACTGACAAGCGTAGCGGGACAATTCAGGGACCTAGTTGGCCAGAGGAGAAATTAACACTGCTAAAAAGCATCTATAACATCAAATTAAAAAAAAATAACGGTATCGTGAGCAATTTACCAGCGTTTATTAAAGTTTCCTCAATATAAAATATAGTGTTGCCATTAATCCAGCGGATAGCCACGTGGCGTCGCGAATGCTTACACACGTCGAACGGGTGAAATATGGTTGGTGGTCCAGCTTCTGCACACTGCGAGATACGATATAGAAAATATATTGCATAAAATAAATAAATACAAATAGGGATAATCACAGAGATGAGTTAGCCCCAAGGTAAGTTCGAGACTTGTGTTAGGTATGTGATAATAACGGTCAACTATATTTCATAACATCGTAGTAAGTATGATTTTCTATGTTGATCATTATACATGTTTATAGAAATGTTTATCGTGAAAGCATTATGGGTACTGAAAAAAAAAGAAATATGCTGATATCTATATACATGTGGGATTGATAGCAACGCTGTGAGAAAGAGACAGCATATGAGTGAGATTATGTGTATGAAAGAGATGAAAGAATGCAAGGAAAGACAAGGACGTGTGTATAGGTATGAGAGGGAAGAGGAGAGACGACTAATTAACGACGTAGATGATAAGTTGGCTCTGTATTGAAGACGTTGGAAAAAATAAAGAAACTCAAGAAAACCCTGGAATTTTACTTCAACAAAACTCCAGATCCCACATACATAGGTTCAATTAGGTATGATTATGTCTCTCAATCAGCAGCAGGCACTTTTCACAATATAAATAAGCACATTTCGCTGATATTTTGAACTACAATATTACAGTGGAAGATAAATACAGCTTATAAATAATGGTTTCAGATTGAAGGTTGCTAAAAAGCTTGCAAAGTGTCAACCATCTAAGAGTGTGACCGGAAAATGTTCAGCTAGGTAGGTATTTAAAAAGTGATAGAAATAGCGAATATAGCTAACCCGTATAATCGGCCACTGGAAAACATGCTCTATTTCTCTCGCTACCCGAGCAGCATATTAAAACTCTTCAATATTGCGATAGACTATTCGCTTGTATAACAGTTTATCCAACAATTGTAATGACTTTGTTATATATACTCGTACCTTAGTGAAATATAGTATATGTTTGCTATATTTTTTTTTGTTGTGTTTCGATTAGCTTCTATCACGTACGTATCAGCTAGATTTTGGTATTCAAAAGTCTTCGGCACATTAAGTTATTCATATTCAGGTCAATTTTTGTTATAATTTATTTTGCAATTTTACCAAAGTATTACATTTACAATCGATTGAAAGGAGCGGAAAGGATTCAAACTTCTAAATCAAACCTGTAAATAGTGACTCGACTCAGGTATTCCTATCACAAATGTCATCATTTTTTATTTTATTTTTATGTATATATTAGGATTTGATTATAACTAGACAAAACATTTATAAATAAGCCATTTCAATTCTTAAAAAAAATAGAAAATTTTACCATAAAAACAATGCCTTATATTTAGGATAACAAGGCGATACTTTATATAATAATGTTGATCGATAACTTATTCAAATCGCAAATTTGTTGCTCCAACCGCTTTTAATCTACGACAAATCCTGGTATTAGCAACTCGATTAAATCCATTTATCTATTCGAACTAAGGCTAACTCAGTTTGTTCGTACAGCAATGCTTTATGCGGCTTAAAATATTCCTAGTAGTTTTAGAATAACATTTGTGTAATTTGTTAATCCAAAAGTTTGTCTGAGTGTTTATTATAAGTCTAGACACATAAAATGTGGTCATGTTAGTACATATAACTATGTACTAATGAGAAACCCTGCTAAGTTGTGATTTACTAAAAAGTAAGTGAATGGTAAAGTTTTAATAAATTTAATAGATAGAGTTAAATATCATATTAATGATAATATAAATAAAGTAAAATTTCATATAATATTCCAAAAAGAAATCTTTCTGAGTTAAGTCCGCCATTGTCTTCTGATTTTAATAATATTGTAATTACTATGTATTTAGAGCAATAAAGATATTACGAATAAACAAACTAAAAGTTAAAGTTTACAAACCAAACCTACTTTATATATTGCATCTAGTACTTCCACCAAAAGCCTCCAGCGAGATGAGTGGACAGCGCGAGGAGAGCTGCTGCAGGCAGCATATATAATGCGGTCCGTAGTGCTGCCGATCGCGCACTCTGGAAACACATAGGTGGTCACGATCCTCAGCATTGAGGGACCGATGAAGAAGAAAACTTCCAACAAAGATCTGAAAATACTACTACTGACAACAAACGTCTTTAACGTAATTATAGTAGCTATGTCATCATCATCAGCATATCAGGCACAAGACGCCCACTGCTGGACATAAGCCTCCCACATATATTTACAATCGGACCGATTTAAAACGGCCCGCATCCAGCGTCTTCCTGCGACCTTAATAAGGTCGTCGGACCATTTAGTAGGTGGATGTCCCACGCTACTCTTGCCAGCAGGTGGTCGCCATTCCAGAAACTTTCTGCCCCAACGGCCATCAGTTCTGCGCGCTATGTGCCCCGCCCATTGCCACTTCAACGAGCTAATCCGGTGTGCTATGTCAGTTACCCTGGTTCTACGAATAGCTGTGTAATAAATTTAAATTACCCTATTAACTGTTGATTGAACAGGAATTAGCGTACTAAACCAATTATATCGACTCGCAATTCTTTGCATTATCCTCAGTTAAGTTACGATGTCACGAATTTTTAGATTGAAAAAGTTTTACATTTTCCTGCTTTTTTATTTTAAAAGGGTTTCAGTATTTCTTGTTTGTAATTCAGGTCAAAGTATTTTTATTAAAAAATGGTTTTAATTTGGTCTTCAATTTAAATTATACTTACTGACATATCATTTTCTATCAAATCCGAATATTTACTGTTTATTTGACAATGCTCTTAATAGTAAATCCGCCTTTTGTTTGATTTTACAATATAAATTTAATTTATAACGACGAAATGGCGGAAGGCTATTCCAGCCTATTAAACTAGACTTTTTACTATCTGGACCAGCTTTTTGAACCCATTTTTAACAATTTAGATAAAGAAAAGTATTAGTAGTATTTAGATAAAGGAAAGTACCTTTTTAAAGTCGGTGATAACGGTTTTAATGGCAGTCACAAAAAATAAAATTTAATCTTCATGAAAAATTAGACTTGTGCGCTCCAACCCCGTTCACCAACAAAACTCATGACTCCCCTAAATTGAAAAAAATCACATGTCAAGGCGCACTTCACAATATTTGCGAGGGCTACGATATTAGCGTGTCAGTCTGTCAATCTGTCTGTTTGTACGTGACCGCTGTGCAATTATGTTAGTTGACGATATAATGCCTTTGTTTTAGTATTATGTATGTAATGACTCAATTTTGATGATTTTTTTTTTAAATATTTTTCACATGGAATGTTTATCATATATTATTTTTTATTTATTTTTTTTGTGTAAACAATAACATTCTAATTTTTATTTATAATGTTTGAAAAGGAAATAGGCGAGGTTTTCTTTCTCTTTCTGTGCTTACAGGAAACTTATAATTTCGGTTTTTTTTAGCTGTTTTTAGTCTTTTTTGTAAAATAAAAATATCCATGAACAAATTTAGAGACTGTAGAATATTGGTTTGCAATGCATACGGGTCACGTTCCAATAACAGGCGGATTGACGGACACGGGCGTCGGCTCCCAACATTCCCCGAGAATAATATGACATCGATGTGCCTTGCATGTAACCCTTTTTATTGCATTTTTTTTTTACTCGCAGTTATCAAATAATCACGAGACTTAAATTAGCATCTTTATTTGTAATGTGAGGAACTGAAGTGATAAAAACTATCTCAAAGCCTTTTTACAGTTCGAACATGATGCTTTTATAGTATCTACTCTGTCAAAATCAAACTATGCTGCACTTCGAATCATGGAAGTGACTTTATTCTGGACCGTTTCTTTTACCATTCCCAAGAAATCTCCCTGTTGTAAGCCATCGGTTTGATGTCTATTAAAAATTCTTCACTGGCAAAAACATTGTTCTTAAATAAAATATATAAACATGAAAATCCTAAATTCAAGGGAAATGACGTAATGTTTCTAATATCATAAAGTTTTTTTATTTTAGTCAATTGTATGGTTACAATTTATTGAAAACAATAAACCAACAAACGGCATTTATAAAACACCAACATGCATTTTTGTATTGAACCAAACCACACCCTTTATGTTTGGTATGGCATTCACGTAGCAATAACGGACGGATTGACAGACAGACCCACGTATAATAACATTACTGCCACCCCACACTTGTTATATTAACATGCACAGTTTCGTTTGTAGCACGTAATATAGGAGATATACATGTTCAATGTAGATATACTACCTAGTGCAAACTAAATTAAAATCCTATATAGAGTTATTTAATACCCAAACTAAAGAATCTGACTTGAAATAAAAACCGATTCAATCGGTGAATCTAGGAGACATCCACCTACAAGATGGTTTAACGGTGATGATTAAATGAACACTTATTGCACCATTTACAATGAATTGATTGAATAGCAGCTTATAAATAAGGTAAATGATAACAAAGGCAGGCTTATTATCGCAAAAACCATTTCTACCAGCCAACTAAACTAATGTAGGATATACGAACACCCTGAATGTTTATTTAATCGCTTACTGATTTGTTAGAAAGATCTATATGTCTCACAGTAGTGCATGCTGCTAATTGTAGCAAGCAAGCAATTAAGTATAGAATTAATGTTTATATTTACCTACAGCATGAAGTTTCAATGTGAGACTCGTTTTGTATTATTTTACAAAATAAGCTTCTGCTACACCTATATAAATGCTTTCATATGCAAACTCCTATTGTGGTGTTTCAGAGTTAGATGTAGTCACAAAGGAAAACGGTCTATCAATACTATGTAAATGCTATTAGTCAAATTAGTTGCATCTACATAGGCGTTTGAATTTGTCACACAAATGTGGTTTTGGTCTGTAGTATTTGGGTTTATTTATTTCTCGCTCACATGTACATAATATGAAGTAGGTGGAATTACATAATTTGGTAAGTATGTACATAAACCCAGGCTGGGTGTTGCGAAGTCTTTGAATTGGTACTAAAATCAAAATTTATACATTACAATTTACTTAATATCGAAAATTTTAATAAAAGTAATAATAATAAAATAAGTAAGTATTTCAACAATGTTTAAATGAATACGTCAGGTAGTACAAAATAACAATGAAACCTTTGTCATGATACGATTGAGAATTCTCCAAAACGTCGGAAGTAGGCAATTTAGTAAAAACTGTTATCCTAGGAAGCTGAATAAATCATATAATCATATAGAAGTTAAGATATCAATCAACATCATAGGATAGCGTATTTTATCACTCTCATTTAATATGTTTGAATAAAACAGAAGGGGTTGCTTATATAACTAATACTAGATTATCCAAGCCGTATTCTAGCGTAAACTGAGAGCCTCACTCCTTATTTGACTTGGAAATCTTTACACAGACTCCGAAGTCAGGTCGACTGAAGCAGGGAAAATATGTATTAGATGGGGATACAACTTCATTCACAGAATCTGCCGAGTTCACGAATTTGTCCAATTCGAGAATCTGTCCTATACAGAACAAAAGCAGCTCAGAGGATACTGCAGATGTGGTGTCTCTCCCTAAACCTTTGCACATATTTCGTTTTGATCTGCATGCCCAGCTACTTAAGGCTTGGGGAATTGTACAAAGCTACTGATAACAAAGCCTTGTCTGTGGCGGAGTTTTGGTCCTCACAAATATACCCAGAGTTGACTCGCTAAGAAGAAGAATATTCTAATTCCTAATCACTTAATCTAGGTATTTACTACATTACATCACTAGTATTCTCAAATGTGGAACAACAATCAATAAAAAAGTTTTATTCTTCCATTTTATGTGCATAGTAAAAATAACTCTATATTCTAAAAAATAAAGTATATTTTACAACTTTTTCAAATACTGCAACTTTTGTAGCCGATATTGTCTTTGTAATTGAAACAAATGACAGTGTTGCGATTGGTTTTATGTGTAAGTAGGTGCTTTAGAAAGAGATATAGGTGCATTTTATGTTGTTTGTTTTTAAAGAAAGCGTACATTATTTAAAAACGAGCTTCCTGTCATTTGTTTGTTCAGCGGACATTATACTTTTGTTCCAAAAATTATTTCTAGTAGGAATTTAAGTAAGTCAGTATACAAAAAGTATAAGTATGTTATATTACGCTATTTATGTGTAGAAATAGCAGTCTTATAAAATGTACTTTGATGATAAAAAAAATTATATAGAAAAGATGAAGATTATCTGTTATTTTACAATTCTATTTTTGTTTATGAAATCAAATCTTTTCTTACAAATAAGTCAAATGATAATGAATACAAAAAAAAAAAAATAGAACCCGCTTCTTATGGTTTCCGGTGCAAAAGTTGGGAAGCTGGCTGCATTGAAAATGGCAATCCTTTGCACCAGAAACGAGTAAGAGCAAGTCACATTTTTTTTCAGACATTTTGCGCCCAAGTTTCCTAAACAGGCGCAAAGATTCCATGTCCCAACATCCCAAGGTATCAATTGCTACAGGCACGAAAAAGTAGTGAGGCTCCAAAGCCGCATTTTTTAATCGAATATAAGTATATTCTTTTCCGCTGCATCCTTCTGATCGTACGTTCTTAAAATACATTTTTATACTCATTCATTTCGTGTAGTTGTCACGGTCAATCGACCATGCACACCCTGGTTATATTATATTTTTAAACTGTAATTTGCCGACTGTATTTTTCGAACGCTATTGTTTCTAAGTCTATCCATTTCATAGCATTTTAATATACAACACAGTGTCTGCAACCCAACTCCACCAAAATGGTTTAGTTTTTAGAGACTTTTTGTTGTCTGATAGATAACATTTAGACTTTCTCTCTCTCTCACTAATATCAGCGGTGGTTTCTTAGCTGCATATTCAACTAAAGTCTTTGAAATCTAGTGTCCGCTTTTCTGCTTTTTCTCGTCTCCTACGTTCAGTCTATGGTATTTTCGGTCACAGCACATAATTCATAGTAAACTTTATTTGTATAACGTTTTTAATTTTTTTCTTTACTTTATAAAATCCAAACGGAAAATTCGAAAGCACACATGCGACCAAAGATAAAAAATTTGAAAACTCATGACTACTATCGTTCATTTTCGTTTTTTGATGAACAATTTTCAACAACAAAATACAAAACTTTAAACCTGGATACCGGAATTTCCCGAACGTTACTCACAACGAACTTCCCGGCAGTAACTCTTTCTTATTAAATTTGTTCCAAGACTGGCTCCCTCGGGATCATAGTTCTAATGCCTTATAGAACACGTCTACACTTTCCACCGCCGGGGAACGGGCTCTGAGCAGACTCTGAAACTCTTTCGTCTTAGTTATTTTATCTTAAACTTACTAACACATAAATATTAATCTCAAGTAAATTTTTTTACGATAATGTTGTATGTAGAGCACGATACGATAGTAGAATTTGCGTTTTGGTAATGATTGTACATATCAAGTGACGGTGAGCGTGTTCTAACGTGAATTAGTTGCCACTATAGTAGTATTTCCGTGCTTTGAAGGGACGAAAGGCACGTTAAGCCTTTGGTCTCCGCTTTTATCGCTCAAAAGCAGTCGTTAGGCTCGGTCTGATATATAATAGCTTGAAAATTCTAACAAATTCATGATTATGAATGATCTAGTTTTCTATAAAATAGTGTAACAGTTTTACTATTTATTAAGTTAAAAAAAACATAGAAGTACAAACTAATTTATTTTAAAAGAAAAGAATTTCGGGTCGCGGGTTATTTACTAAATAATCGCAACTAAGTAATATAAAGAGGTCTCCCATACAAAACCCCACTCTCCTCTGCAATTTGGGTCCAAAAGGTAACGCTTCGGGTCCAATCGCCACACGTAGTCAGTTGAGGGTAACTCGATGGTAGAATTGATATTCCGGTACCGGAGTTGGAGGTCCCCAATATTATATTGGGGAAATTTATAAAATATAACGAAGCAAAGAAAAATTATTAGTGAATTAAGTAGTTAGATATTATGAAAATTCTATCCTCATAGAAATTATTTCTCTCTGAGACATCTGCCATTCTTTTTCATCTGTCATTTTTCATAAACGACAATTTATTTTAAATCGATGAAAAAAAAAGGTTGTTACAATAGTTGCGGAGGTCAGACGGCCGAATGGGCAAAGCGTAAGCTAAGAATATAACACTCAGAAGAAGAAGTACGGTAATAGAATATAATGACCAAAGTATTTTTTTTTTATATTTTCCTGAAAGTCTTATTTTCCAAAACCTTTATCCGCTACATCGAACCTAGTTCGTACATTTTCCCCACGTAATCGCGAAAAAGAATTTTGAAAGTACCAGGATACTAGCAACTGCAAAGAGTTTACCCGAAAATGGGCACGTCGGTACAGGTTAAACTATGGGCACTTACTAAACCCCTCTTTTGTCGCTATTACTGCGCCCAAGGATGTAAAAGAGTGCCGAAATAAAACCTTTTTCTTACTCCTTAACTGTAAGTTAAGAGGTAATGTTTTCAGCGCTTAGATTATTAGTAAAAGATACTAGTTTAACTTCATCTAAAAACACATTTAAAAATTATTTTTGTAGCAAAGAAAACTTTTTAGTTAGTATGGTAACTATCTAGATAAATGTATGTAGGTGGTTTGGTGTTTTTGGCTAGATAGACGTGAGTTTAGTGCTAGATGACAGCACTTTGCACGTTCAACCTAGCTCCAACCCTACATCTCGACATTTTTAACGATATCGTCATTTTTATTACTCGATATAAATATAGTTTGACAATTCAATTTTATAAATTCGTCATTTTTATACTTTGTTTTTACTGATTGACCTTAGTCGCCTAACGGAACCGTTCTTAAGATACTTATCACGTATTTTCTCTCGCAGGATAGCTACATTTTACAAACTAGAAGCTGAAAATAAATAAACCCATCTTCTTGCTTACAAAATGAGGATATTTCAAGACATCCTTCACACAATTGTAGTCCAGCTTC
This sequence comes from Apomyelois bistriatella, assembly GCA_947044815.1. Taxonomy (NCBI): domain Eukaryota; kingdom Metazoa; phylum Arthropoda; class Insecta; order Lepidoptera; family Pyralidae; genus Apomyelois; species Apomyelois bistriatella. The sequence continues at coordinate 8,715,057 of OX345703.1, forward strand.
CGCCATTTTGCAATGACAGAGCGTCGCATTACTCGCGCGACGTAGAATCTGTGAATGTCATTGTTGGACCGACGTGAGTTGAACTGTAAACGCGCAGTATCGAGTTGATTAGGCTAGCTACAGCCGTACCTGACTTATGAATTTTCCACTAGTAAAGATCATCATTTTTGTAAGTTGGACGACATGCACGTTTGTTGTCGACAAGGACAATGAGCGATTGAGAGTGAAAAATGTCAATTTCGTGATTTTGACATCGAGGCTTAACATTTCAAACGACGATCGTCCATTATTAACTAATGATAGAGAAAGAAAGGAATTTACCAATAAAATTATTATGAACCCCGCAAAACAATCAACTCATTTGACTTCAGTATACATTGGTGAAAATCAAATTCCATAACCATTAATTAATGAAATCACAAAAGAATGATGGCGGAATTAGTACGAATAAAAATTTAAATATAGATAACTTATAATAAATCGCATTAGTAAGAATACTTCACTAGTAACATGTTTACCACCACAAAAAAATTTTAAACCCCAGGGTTATTTTAATATTCCATTTTATAAAAGTCGACCTTTAGTTTCGTTTTCATTCGCCATTTTTAACGCAACTGAAACATTATGTCACCCTGACAGTTGTTAACATTGTCAAAGCGATATTGACAGTTCATTATGGTAGGTTAGATTCATCGATTTAGTACCTGGGGGACTATACCATCTCTTAAAACCATGCAAGATCCAGTGAGTGAATGAGATGTCGCCTTACATGATGTATTGCGCTGACCCGCTTTCTCACTGGATCTTGCGTGGTTTTAAGAGATGGTAGTAAGCCACCTGGGGGGGTTACTATCAACTTTTAAGTAGCAGCTTTACTATCAAATGGTTTACTACCATCTCTTAAAACCCTACAAGAACGAGTGAGTAGGCGAGACAGAGTAACACAGTAAGACGTCATCTTTCATTATGTATTACGCTTTAAGAGATGGTGCCTACCAACATCTCTAATAACCATGCAAGAACGACTGAGTAAGGGAGATGTCGCCTTACATCTTGTATTGCGCTGTCTCACTTACTCACTGGATCTGGAGACTGTATATAGTATCCCCCCTGGGGGCTTACTACCATCTCTTAAAACCATGCAAGAACGATTGAGTAAAAGAGATCAGAGAGATCTCACTTACTCATTGGATCTGGACAGCGTAATACATGATGTAAGGCGACATCTCGCTTACTCACTGGATCTTGCATGGTTTTAAAAGATGGTGTAAGGCACCCTGGAATGTGTTCCTTAGCCAAACCATTTATGTAACAAATGACCTTATTTTTTGTATATCTTTCGTACAAATTCTACTACTTAAAATGAATATTTTTCTTAATACAAAAAATAAATAATTTCACTGTTAGTTTGGTGTAAGATTTTGTTTGACGTCGAATTGGCCAAACAAAGAAAAAATTGCCACGTTGACAGAGACAAAAATATAAAAAATATCGTTGATCCTTTTCTTACTCATGGACTTCCCTATTTCTCCATCTCACTTTTTCACCAAATAAAAATTAATTGCTTAATCACAGGTACAACTACTTAATCTATGAACCTAACCTACCATAATGAACTGTCAATACCGTTTTGACAATGCTAACAACTGTCAGGATGACATAATGTTTCAGTTGCGAAAATAATGGCGAATGAAAACGAAACTAAAGGTCGACTTTAAAAAAATTAAATATTAAAAAAACCCCGGGGTTTAAAATTTTTTTGTGGTGGTAAACGTTTTACTAGTTATGTATTCTTACTAATTCAATTTATTTTATGTTCTCTGTATTTCAATTTTTTATTCGTACAAACGATGTATGGAGTTTCGCCATGACTCTTTCAGTCGCCCGAGATTTATACTTTATATTTAACAGATTAGTTAAAAGCATTTTTTTATCATGACGATCATTATAAGAAACCTTTCGCAATTTTGAGTAAATGAATCATATGATATCTGTGTGAGGAAATGTGCAATAAAAGAAATTGTCGAAAATTGCGCTCATAATGTAACCCATTTTTTATGTCATTCGGTACCTAAACGTAATCACACTGCTAAAGCACGATAATAAAATACCGATTCCATTAAGTTGTTGGAGGGAGGAAATAGCACTCAGTCCCTAGTTCCCTACCAAATTCTTTCGATCCCCTCTGCATACTAATACCCAATACGAACGGTGTTAAGATCCGAATCGAACGGTATGACTTTATTGTCTAACTTCTTTCTCAAAGTCTGAGAACTTTGAAGGTTATATTTTACTTTTGTAAAATTCGAAGTGACTTTTTACATTTCTTATTTTTATTCATTCTGAAGTTCTGTTCAGTAATGAAAGTATTTACTTAAATCTCTAAATTTCAAATATAAATGTGTTTTGTCCACTCTCTAAAGATCTATCTTTTGACTTTTCTTTTTATAAATACAGTGTGTCCACATAGAGATACAGTGTGTAACTAAAGAAGTAAAATTCCTCTTGCCATTTATCTGGCTCACTGTACTATTAAGTAAAAAAACAATGTAAATTGCAATATTCATATAGATATTACACGTACCGCACTTTGCTATCAATCATCTACGGATCAAGATAAATATATTGGGGTATTTAGTCTGAAAGGCCCAAATCGAATGGACCGCGGACCATTCAAACGTAAAAAATGTTCTACATCCCAAAGGCTCAGTGGTAAAACTGTAAACATAATAACTATTAATTAATTTGTGATTCGGTGTCGTTAGGAATATTAGGTACAGTCGAGTTTAAAATGGTCAGAACGTAGTACTAGGTCCTTCATCTATATTACCCTTTCACCTGTAGAGTAAATTACAAAGGGATGAGAATTATATTAACATTGTTAATAAAAAACGAAATAAAATAAAAAAATAATTGTTTAGTTTAGCAATGATGAAAAATATACACTTATGAAGATACAGAATTTCTTAGCAAAGTAATATTACAAACATAAAAGTTTGTATCTAGTCCAATCGCTCAACAGAGATACATGTTCGTAGAAGTTTCTTTCAGATTTTTGTCATCACGAATGATATATTAACTTTTATTTGTCTCCTCGGTAATATTTCACAAACTAATCTCATGTAACTATCAGTGAAATTTTAGTATTCGTTACGAATGTTGTTGTTATAACCTACTGGTTATAACAACAACATTCGTAACGAATACTTCAACTACAACGTAGCGATACTTCGCGAAATCAGGACCATGATTAAAGCGTACCCTGGGCTCTGAAGTGTAAGCTAAAGATGCAATCAGAAAATATGCTCGGACGAAGAAGAAAAATGATGTTGTTTGTACAAATCCTCTCTCATTTTTAGAAAATTGTCATAAAACTCAGACTGAACGGCCGAACGATGCAAATGCATTAGGAATAGCTATAATTACAGAAAATTCACTAAATCACTAAACAAGCAATGGATTGGAACCCTCAAAGAAAGCAAAAACGTGGTTGTTTCAAGCAGAGCTAGAGTAGAGTGGTACTCTACGAAATAAAAAAAAAATTTTCGATTTTTTTTTTCTCCTCACTCACCAAAAAATCAAAAAGATGGTTAAATTGATTGGATGTGAATAATCTCTTCTTCAAAGTAACAAACCATAAAACAAGTAAATCAGGTAATTTATGAATCTTGCATTCATTATCACGTATCAAAAACTTGGAGTTAGCATTGATAGAAGAAATATTTTGATAGGTAAAACTTTGCCCAGCAGTAAGGTTTAATCCGATTTTTTTATTAAAAAAAAATTCCGTATTTATGTCGCAGACCAAAATATCATTAGCATACAGGCTACAAACTAACCTTTATTTGTAAAAGCATACAGGTACAAAATGGCTCGAAGCCAACTGAGGCAACGCTTATTTTCTACGCTGAAAACTGTATGAAAATTCAGTCTGCCTGCAATGTTCTTATAATTGAGCAGGTGCATCTAAGTCGTGGCATTCACCGCATTACCATATAAATTAGTATTTCGAAACAGTCACAGGGATTAAAGGTGGGAATTCAGTGGCGAGATGGCAATATTGCAATATAACTTAGTAGTTTCACTAACTTTTGTCCGGAGATTTCCGCTTATGTTTTTTATAATATATTAATAAATTCATTAATTAATAAATAGATTTTATTTATAATTATATAGAACTACAGAGGGCCTTATAAGAAAATTTATTACCTTCGTTATGTATACCACTCACATCTGTAAGGGTATATTTTCCCTGTGTTCTATTTGTCCATTGTAGACTATTATAATAACCGGAGTCACTATACCTAGAAAGCAGACTAAAGAGGATGAAAATGTAACAGGTAAGTACGCTCAGATGAAAAATTACTCAACAGGACATCGAATTCTAGGCTTTAAAGCAACCGTCTAAGGATCCAGCTAGCATAACATATTGATAAGAGTAAGTTATACAGACACAATATGGGCAAAGCAACGGTGTCTCAAGTGAAAAAGTCACATTACTGTCACTGTATTTAAAAAAAAACACATACAATATTTTTATAAGTAAAATATAAAATGGTGATTTCAAAACAAAATATTTTATAATTATCTTTCCCTTACATCTTGCCGTTTTCAAATGCAAAGTCATCTGAAGGGCGCTTTACATTTTTATAGCCCGAAAACCAATTATAACTGACAATAATCGACTCAGCCAAAACAGAATGGCTTTTTAGATATAACCGGACAAAATTGAAATAAATAAGAGACAAAAAATATGTACATTTTTTACGACTAAGTGAATCCCCGAATGGCTAGCAAGCAATCTCTAATAATTTATTTATTTATTCATTCAAACATAAGATTTACATCCATACTAATATTATAAATGCGAAAATCTGTCTGTCTGTCTGTCTGTCACGAACGTCTGTCTGTCTCTTCACGGCTAAACTACTGGACCGATTGTGATGAAATTTGGTAGGGATGTAGTTAACGACCTGAGGTCAAACATAGGCTACTTTTGGGTGCGATATAACCAAGTCACACGCGCGAAGCCGCGGGGAACAGCTAGTTCATAATATATTTAAATCACTTGTAGGTAAAATATGTTAGTCATCAAGAAATTTTTATAATAATACAATTAAAAATTCTTAGTAATCAGACATAATTTCCTATTTAGGACGTTTTAAGCCCTAGGCCCCGTATGGGATAAAGACATGATTATACGATTATATTATAAAATGTGATTTATTTTTATAAAGAAAAAAAATCCGATTGGTTAGCACACAAGACAGATATTACAATAGTTATTTCAATTGTTTCTGGATTCTGCGAGCCAACGAATTTTATAAAGTTTCCAGAACTTTGTAAGTTTATATAAGTTTTAGTTTTAATTTTATAAATAAGTTAGAATTAGTATTTTTAGGGTTCCGTACAAAAATGTAAAAACGGAACCCTTATAGGATTACTCGTGCGTCTGTCTGTCCGTCCGTCCGTCTGTCACAGCCAATTTTCTCTGAACCTACTGGAATTTGGTAGGATGGCGTGATCCTGTGAACCAAACACAGATGTGCAAAGTAAGTAAATATTTTTACAAAATAAGTACAATTTTCAGGGGACAAATTAGGAATTTAAAAAATAAAGTTCAGCCAACCTTACCGTGTTATATATCAAAAGAAAAGGCTCGTTATGAGGATTTAAAATATATTTTTGTTATTATTGTAACATAAATAGTCTTGATTTCATTCATGAAAGAAGACAAAAATTGACCATTCCCAATCTCCGAAACTGCTGGGCCTAAAATTTATAAAAAAAATTCAAAATAATGTTCATTGCCTGTAGATTACAGGAAAACCTACAAGAACTCTGTCAATTGACAATTAAGTGGTAAATTCAATATAAAACGTTTTAGTTCACGAAAACACCACTAGATGACGATAGTAGTAGTTAGTTGAAATACCACAATTGAATTTAAAAACTGACATTGGCATTGTACGGAACCCTCTCCACGCGAGTTCAACTCGCACTTGACCGGTTTTTAGTTTGTAGTTCAACTGCCGGACCCGGGGGTCGTAGGTTCGATTCCCACGGGAAACATAATTTGTTTAGTTGTTTCCAGTTTGGTTAGGACATTGCAGGCTTGAATCACCTGATTGTCTGACGAAAAAGATGATTCCGTGCTTCGGAAGGCACGTTAAGCCGTTGGTCCCGGCTACCATCTGGTATTCGTTAAAGGAATCACGTCAGAGGCCTAGAGGCGGTTCTAAAGAACTCTGACACCAGGGTGTGTATGGTTGATTGACCATGACACCTACACGAAATAAATGAATGAATGAAGTTTGTTGTTTTAATTTATGTTCAAAAACTAAATACAAAACTGACATCTGCAGATGACATTTTCTATAGAAATTTCTAGAAGTGTAGGTCCAGTAGGCTTAGTGTGAGCTAGGTACGGGCTGTGAGCCTGTGATGAATTAATATCCGTAGCCTGCAAGGGCCGCGTCAGCGTTGCGGTTAACCGGTGCGCGACGGACTGGTCGCGTGGTCCAAGTTACAAGCTGATAAATAAGTTAAATTAAAATTGTTTATTTTCAATATAGGATATTCTTATCACTTATTGACGTCAATTGTTACTTATTTTAAGTTACCACCACTTCCAAAGCGCAAGTGCAGAAGAAGCGGTGCCACAAACTCCATTGCAACATTTTCGTCAAAAAAAAATTATTGATGTACTAGCGACCTGCCCCGGCTTCGCATGGGCATAAAAACCTTCCTCTTGAATCACTCTATCTATTAAAAAACCGCATCTAAATCCGTTGTGTAGTTTTAAAGTTTTAAGCATAAAAAGGGACATAGGGACAGATAAATGATTTTGTTTTATACTGTGTAGTGATGAGAAAAATTGAAGAAAAACAAAAATTTACAACAAATTTACAGTTTTAGTTAAAGAGCTGTATGATATTGGTTTAGATTCTCATATAAAATCGCAACAATAACAAAAAATATGTTATATATTTTTTTTCAAGGTCATTGTAATATATTTATTTTAAGGTTATTATATATATTTCAATGTCATCTTTTGATCATGTATAATTTTAAATATTTTCCTTTAGTCCCATTTCGTAGCTAGATTTCATAGCTGGCTTGGAAATGGGAAATAAAAATCCAATTTCGAAGCTGGCTTCCACGGTCGAAAGAGACTGTAAAATACTTTAAACAGCCACTTTTTTTTTACATAACACGAATTTTTGATAAATTGTGTTTTCAGTGCGTATTGATTTTTAAATGACGATGGCGCTAGTGTTCACCAAGGTATCGTCTTAAGATATTAAATGACATAAAAAATAATAATTACCATTGCAAAGTTTAGTAAGTATAATAAATTAATTGTGAAATTGTTTAAATGTTAGCTTTTATACATTGGGCCATAACAACGCGGATAAACGTGAGGGCGTGTGCACACAGTACAATGTATCACCAGATTAATATGTGTGATGATATACGTTAGCAAAGCGATACAAATACGCCTGGTGGTGCTTTGTGACGTAAAGCCGACTAAAGACAAAGAACTAAAGTTATGGTTGGCTGACATTTAGCACTAGATAGTAATAATAATTAATTTCACTAGAAATTTGGAAATTTCGAATATAGTTTGGGTCACGGCTATACCAGAGAAGTATCTTTAGTGCACTATCTTGACCAGTCTTGAAATTATTGATCTATTCTTGCATGTTTTTATATTTATTTTTATAGAATGTAGCGTAGCTGATAGGACTAATAATTTTTGTGTTCGCAAGTAATAAGCTTTGATTATAGGTAATTAGGTTTATTTCAGGATTAAGATAGGCGAAAAATACTTATCCTGTGTATGATACACTAAGCAACAATTAAATAATTATAGGGACAAATAAATTTATGATGTTTATGTTATAATTTTAATGGGTGAATAATCGTTTTTATCACAATAAATAAAAATATCTTTTTTTTTTGTTATGTTGGAAAATTAATGTCTGTTAAATTCAAAATTAATAATACCTACCCCACATCAAAATCAAAACTGAACTATTTCAATCTTAACTTGTAACTAAACTTTAGTTAGGCAACTAACATATAAGTTATTATCCTACTTTATAATAATAACTTCTCACAAGAAAAAAAAAAAACCCAAAATGTTATCACAAAACGTGTTATTCCCATTTCCTATCGTAAGTCACATGCGCATTAATCATAAATTGCTACGTATTATAAAGTTGTTGGTAACTCGTCTAAATCACGGTGAATGTTTACAACGGCAACAAAACTTCTTCCGGCCTAACTTTTTTATTCCTGGCCAATAACTCAAGATACGCTGTCTAACTTTTTATGGCTCTACGTTGTACCAAAATATTAGTTGTGGCCAAAGAAGTTCGAATCGCGCGCGGTCTCTCTAAACGCAATTTTTCTTTTTTTAATCTATGGTTGTGGCGTTTCGACCAATGATTTTTGAAAGAAAGACACTTTTGTGACTTATATGAACTATGACTAAATAACCTTTTGTAGGCATTCTCACACAAGTGCATAATGTACTGAGTGGTAGAGTCGAAGCTTAAGCTAATACTAGGTAGCAAGTGGTTTATTTATTTTCTATAAGTATCTATTTCCGTACAAAAATAGCGCATATTTAGCAATTCGATTTTTTTTTACCTTATTACATATTTGTTAGGTTAGGTTTATCAGTTATAGCTCTAGAAACTAAAATGTTTCAGATTTGGTGATCGTATAAATCATGATTATGTAAATGTAATCAATACTAATATTATAAATGCGAAAGTCTGTCTGTCTGTTACACTTTCACGGCTAAACCGCTGGACTGATTTTGATGAAATTTGGTACAGATATAGTTAAGAACGTGGGGACTAACATAGGATACTTTTGGGCGCGATATAACCGAGTTTCACGCGGGCGGAGCCGCGGGAAACAGCTAGTAAATAAAAAGAATAAAGACGCTTTATCACTACATATACTTATACCATATCCAATTCACATTTCGTTATACATCTATGTCATATGCCTATGAATTATTGTGGCATTTTCTTTGGATTGGTACAACATGTCAACAAAATATTTGCACGAGGTATTGATACTACAATATATTGCACGGTTGGGACAAACTTTACGATCTGGCCTTTTTGATATGGTAAACAAAGTTTAGATGATTTAGGTAAATCAAGATTCGTAAAGAATAAAAATAAACATTTGTCAAAATTTTGCCATAGTTGATTGCAGGGAAATTGGCACCGTTCCGTGAACTTCGGGAAATGCATTCTTAGCTGACTGCTGAGTGTTTGGCTTATAACACATCCGGATCATGTTTCTATTTGTCTGGTTTCCTTGTGAAAATTGCCAAGTAGGTCTAATGGCTTCCGCAGTAGTTTTCACCTTGTAATCACCAGTACTACCAAATCTAAGACCATGATTAAAACCGTACCCTAGGCTCTGAAGAGTAAGCTGAAGATGCAAGTAGGAATCACGATATGAAGATGAGGCTTTGGATTTCGAAACAATATAGTATAGAATGCAAACGTCAAAACGCGTTAAGACAAGGGAGAAGTCAAACGAACCCCATTTAAAGATAATAAAACGTGGAAAGTTGCGTTCATTAGTCTGCATACGATAAACCTAACCGCGGTTTACGATCGCGTAAAATTACTAATCCCGCTATACTCTGTCATACAAAATACTGAAACTGCAGAATTACACATGATATATATATAATACGATAGATACCAGTACATTTATGCGTACAAAAAGATACTTACTTGATTGGTACACACATTATTTTTAACCTTACGAGGGGGTGAAATAACAAATTGCTAAAGGTTTTTTTTATTTATTTGTTTTATACCAGCTCTTGCCCGCGGCTCCATTCACGTGGGTCTCGGTTATATCGCGCAAAAAGTAGCCAATGTTTGACCCCCGGTCTTAACTATATCAAAATCGATCCAGCGACTAAGCCGTAAAAGCCTATCAGATATACAGAAAGACAAACTTTTATGGAAGTATGTATTTAAGATACGGATTAATGAATTTTTTAGCAGTTTACATTGAATAGGTAAATTCGTTGAAGTATGTCTATACAAAGTCATAGTCTGTATCAGTGTGTCAATTGGCGTATAATAGGCATCATATTATATGCCCTCCCTCATGAATTATACAGCAAAACAAACTTTCGTAAGAAAGGTGTTTTTCTAATCGATGTCAGTAAATGAATAAATTCTTTAATTGCTTTCAAACCGGTAATGATAATGGAATAGAATATATATTCATAGTCTCACATCTGTGAGGTTCTGTTATTTGTGATCGTGATATGTACGCATCCTATAACGTGTTCACATTAGGTATGTATAGCCATGTGCGAGTAACGTGAAATGAGATAAGACGTTGAAATAATTAAAACTACTTAACAGCAGTTAACAGATGCAAAAACATGAATAATTGAAATTTACTCGTAAATATGCATTAGGTGTGATGTGGTAACTTTTTCTTGTAAGATTACATTTTTTTAAAGCGATTTTATAAGTAAAACAACTCGAGGTACTTAGTAACAGCATTTACAACATAAGAACCGCGGAAATGAATCGATTGTGGCTCTAGTAGAGCATACTCTTCAACGTAAAAAATAGCCTATGTATAGAAAGTGTGTATAACACAGATTTTAAGGCTATTATTATAAGATCGTTTTGACTAAACATTTCTAAAGCTCGTATAAAATAATAATAATAAATATATAGGGACAAATCACACAGATTGAGTTTAGCCAAAGTAAGTTCGAGACTTAAGTTATGGTATTCTAAATAAACGATAATATATTTTATAACATACTAGCTGTTCCCCGCGGCTTCGCCTCGCGTGGGACTCTGTTATATCGCGCCAAAAAGTAGCCTATGTTTGACCTCAGGTTGTTAACTACGTCCCTACCAAATTTCATCACAATCGGTCCAGCAGTTTAGCCGTGAAGAGGTGACAGACAGACAGATAGACAGACAGACTTTCGCATTTATAATATTAGTATGGAAGTATGGATATAAAGATAACAAAATCCAGGCCGATTAGAAAAAGATTATTTTTCATATTGAACTGACCGAAGATTGAAACCGGTACCTTCCGAGTAGCTAACAGGCAAATTAACCATAACGCCACGAAGGTCGTCAAGCAGATAATATTCTAGATTCCTCACATATTTGTAAGACAAACAATTCAGCTTTCAGCGAAAACTATTTAAAACGTTTCTACGTTATTCAGAAACTTGCGTCGCGGTGTAAAACATTTTGCTGCCGTTACGAACTAGGTGGAAGTTCGGCCAACTATGCAAATTTCGTTAACGCTTATACAAACGCTGCGCGAATCATTTTGTACAGTTTGCAGATAAGGTTTTGCACACAAAGTTTTAAGTTATAGTTTTCAAACTGTTATTCAAATTCTGTGTCATAATAAAATTTACATGTGTGAGATTTACTAAGAATAAGGTTGGTACTCAGCGGGTTCGTCCCAAGGAGGTTTGCTCTAACAACGTACGAATCATTGAATTGAAAATTATTATTTTTTCGTCAGGTTAATTTCTGTTTTCTGTGTGATGACACGAATTTAAATAAATTTGCCCTAAATCATATTGTATTTAGTTGTATTTGTAATGATAAAAAAACTTGTTATTTACACTGATTAGTATAAAACAGCCACAAATTGTGTTGGAGTTCTATGTTGCAAAGACTTAGAAAAATACTCTTATACGCTGGTGTCTTCACTTGCTTCCCAGATGGATGTTAGAAACTTTAAAGATGGGTTAAAAAAAAAAAATAATTGATCAAAACATATTAAGGTAAATTCTAAAGTTCAAACAAATATAATTTACTTAGTTATTTTTTCCATTTTTCTAAATTAGAAGGTAATAAGAAACAAAAACTTTACAAACGGAAATGCGAAACTTTTGATATAGGTGTTCTCAAGTACCAAGTCCAACATCTGAAAATCCAAGCATACCTTCTGATAACGCTACAAATCGGTTAAGCCGTCAGCAGGCTGGCCCGTCGCCAGCCTTCGCCATAATTTACATTGTTTCGTGTATCATTTCGCATCGCGCCGATAAAATTTTACGATGTTCGACGTTTGCGCCATGTGTGTTCCCGAAAGGTGGTACAGAATATCAGTGTTACATATTTTGGACGTGCTGTTTATGGACCTATCTTTAGGAATATATTCTAAAATTTCAGAACTGTGCTCTTTTCGGTGAAGTCTCTTCCAGGTGTCTTTATCTTCTGCTATCCCTTTCACATCCTGATACGACACAACTCCCGCTTTTACCTTTATTTGATCTACAAAACTCCTCCTTGATCGACCTCTTCTCCGTATTCCCTCTCTCTATCTTGTCTTCCATAATGTTTTTCATAAAGTCGTGCCGTATTATATGTCCCCACATTTTCCTTCTTTTGTTCTCAATTTCCTTCATTAAAGCTCTCTTCTCTCCTACACGTTTTTAACTTTTTCGTTGATTATTTTATTTTGATTTTAGGACTGAATATACTCATATATTTACTACTGATTTGCTACTTACAATATGAACACACCCATTCTTCTTAATTTAATTTATTGAATGAGTAGGCATATATATATATATATATATATATATGTGATTTCTCCGTAATTAAAATTCAACGTGATTAAAGCTAACGACGCGGTTTCTTTGACTGAGACGTTGTGGTCAAGTATCCTGGAACTAATTAAATGGCACTGCAAAAAATCTAATAATTTTAACTGCGCACAAAAATAAAGGGTGTTTGTGTTAATGAAAAAAATCGATTCAGATTGTACTAACTCATTATAAGGTAAGTTACGCGACCACTCTTCGCAGTATGTAATAATTATCTTTAGAAGTAATTGTGTGTCTCTACCATAAATTCTCGCAAACGTGGTCACTAGTGACTGCGTTAGGATTTGCAAGGAAATCCTTAGTTACCTTATACGCCAGGAGCACTTTAGAGATTGTATCACTTGTTTCACTTATTAGTACTATTATTATCGCAATGTGACGAAGTGTCAGTGGAAAATCTACAAATAGAATGTTCTCATCTATTAGCCCAGCATGAAATAAATTACTAAATCAAAACATGTTGAAATCGGCTCATGTTATAACAAAGTCTATCACGACTTCGTTAGCAAAAACATGTGGTAAGATCGCTGAATGAAATCCATGCATTTGTTATAAGACAACTGTTATAAGTCAACTGTAACTCGTACAAGTTTAAGTTGGTCGATAGCAGGTAGAAGGTGGAACTACAAACTCCAATACGTCTACCAAGACAAATATTGAGTTGGAGTCAAGTTAAGCTCGGTATTAATTCAATATAAACTTAACCAACGAATATTCTTCTGTGGTTTTCATTTGTTTGAAATGTAATTTTGAAATTGCTTTTGTTAGTAGTGAGGTTAAAATACCCAACGCTATATCCTTACATATTTTTATCTATGCCGGTCTTTTTAACTACTATGTACATTACGTTAATGCGTTACGTTACTACTCATCATCATAAATTTAAGAGCTTATAGGCTCTTGTCGGTGGAGTTCCTTCCATTTCTATTTTTTAGCAAGCTCCTTTATTTCTTGATACGACACGACGTTTGTTTTCTCTTTTATTTGTTTAATATAACTATGCCTTGGTCTACCTGGACCCCTTCTTCCTTCTATCTTTCCTTCAATGATGTTCTTCATCAAATCATCATGTCGTATCAAGTTACTACTAAGTAATATATACTAATAAGAAAGGAAGCACGAGAATAATACTAATAATAATTGAGGAGCTCAATCAATAGCCTATTCGGAAAGGCATGTTAAACCGTTGGTCCCAGCTGTTACCGCTAGATGACAGTCGTATCATAAGGTTATTTCAGATACTTTAGGCAGCCTAAAAATGCATTGTTAGAAATTAACACTCCGGGATCATCTTCATATTGGTCTGGTTACCGAGTAAAAAGAATTACGGAGATCAGACAGCAGTCACTTCACTGTTAAGACTGATTAAGTTAATACAAAAGCATCGTCGCAAGTAGAAATCCATAGTTGTGGCCTACTCCCACGGGAACCGGCGCAATACTAATGTATGCATATAACATGATTTATGCAATTAACATAATCGTCTGGCTTCGCAACATTTTGTGCCTGTATGATTAATGTATGAGTGTACACAAATTCAAATTCTAATAAGCCAAAATATTTGAACAGTTACGAGGAACGTAAACATTATTTGAAATTCAATTCGTGACAGTGCCTCGACGAAATTTGGAGTGCCATTCTACTATCTCCCCATAGAGTTGATGGAAATATAGCATTTATATTTATTTTCAGGGCTCAGTACTTTAAAAGAAATAGGAACCTGTCTAATCAGAGTAAAAAAATATTACTTACTTCGCGACCTCTTCACCATTTCCTGCTTAACGCAACATCTTGCCAGTCTGCTTTTTGGAGGGAAAGCGACCAATTAGTCGTCCTAGGTGCCGCTGAAGTGTTGAAGTTGAAAAGGACATTGAAGCCCTTAAAGTTAATAAATCGCACTTTTTTGTCCAGCGGACCCTGGGCTCCAAAGCAATCAGCTGAGGAAACAACCGGGAAAGCGCTAAGACGAGTGAAAGAGAGAGAATTTTTTTTTGTCCAGTCAGTATATTTATCCGTCAAGAGTGTCATCTGGGGGTATAAGAGCGTGCCCGAGCCAAGAAAAATACATATTTTTTAGATACGCGTAGATAAAATAAAAAGGAATTCCCACATAGATTTGTTCAAAAAAATCGTCTAGACTGATTGTATATTTAATGTTTAATAATACAATAAAGATAACTTATAAAAACATCAGTCAATTGTGGTGTACAAAACAAACACAATAAAATTAAAACAAATATCCGGTCGATAATATACTATCAAGTATTTTTTTATACCCCTTTCGTCAACAACTGATATTTGAATACAAACCATACACCCCATCTAAACAAACAAGTTATTTCGTGCATAAAAAATTAAATTAGTCAATATTATGTTTCCATTTAAATCTGACGCCAGAATAAAGGGGATTTGTACAGGATAATGTGAAAACAGTTTAGGAATTTAAAACAGCTGTTGTAAACGTTTGATGTAACTGAAATAATAAAGATGTGACGTAGTAGATATAGATAAACTATCTATCTTCTCCTTTTCGATTCGAAATGGACATGCTAGTTAATATTTTTCACTATTACATGTCATGAATCATGCTCTGGCGTTAGTCTCGTCAAAATACTCAACCTTGCAGCAGACTAGGGAATAGGAGCACATCAACAATGGTAAAATAGACTGAACAATCCCACTGTCATATTGGTCACTGTTGGAAGTTGAGAAGTATTCCAACACTAAAGTAGATTCTATTGAAAGACTTTCAGATTGCTTCCAGAAAGATCATCACCAGGTGGATAGCTTTTCGATCGGTAATAGACCCATTGATACTTGTGGTCAGGGTAATTTGTTTTGCCCCTTTTTTCCCCGTGTTTACCTACCAGTCTTACAACCAGTTACTAACAAGGTGATTTTCTCTGATAAACAAGCTAGGCTGCCTTAGAAAAATCCATTAAAAATAGATACTACAACATACTGTTCTCGGAGAAGGGCACACGTGCCGTTGCTAGCTACAATCGAATTATCTCCACAGATAAAATAGCACGTAGACTTTAAATTTTAATTTCAACTTGGATCTTGTTGTGATATGAATATAATGTGATTTTTCATTTTAGTGTGGTTTGTGTAATAGTCAAAGTCTAAATATTATCATTTAACAAGCTAATATTCCTGTCTTTTTCTTCTATCGTCTCAATGCCTAAAAATGCAACATTCACGGCTGAGTCAGAGGCCACAGCCAGTAATTTCTTAATTTAGAGAGAGGAAAAAACATACAATGGAATTCATTAAGACATGCAATTGTTACATTTTTAGAACAACTACAAGTTGGTACGCAATATACTTTGAAAAGAGAAAACAAAAACAGAAATATACACAATCTTTAAGGAAAAAATGAAAACCCTGAGTTTCAAATCTATTCTACAAAGTAGTTTGTCATTGTCAACGTAACTGAAATCAAATAAGTTGGAGTCTCGCGCGAAACGTTGATATTTGATACAAACATAAGTTGGTCGCTTACAGAACCTCTCCAGCTTTTGCTATTCTGAGATAGTCTTATTCAATAAAACCAAACGTATTTGTGAGACACCGGTTTGCCAGCATTTTACCTACATTTTTTTTGACAGCCGCACTGCAAGCTGCGCTCCTAACAAATGTAGGTAGGTAATCGTGTAGGTGTCATGGTCAATCGACCATGCACACCCTGGTGTCAGAGTTCTTCGGAACCGCCTCTCGGCCTAAATAATATAAAATAAAATAGAATAAATAATATAGAATGGAGGAACTAAAACAGCGAAACTAAAATGAGACCGAGCAGGACATGTTTATCGCATACGGCCGAAAGATAAAATGGACTCTATATTGAGATTTAGTTGTTATTATTTGTTATTTGATTCAATGATTACTGCTCACTTGATCCTCATTACTAAGTCAGCACATCCAAAATTTTGACATTTTGACGTGCAGGGAGCCCTGCAGTCCTGCACTAGCCTGGCACTGGGGTGCATACGAAAGCGGACGTCGGCACAGCTGTGCCGGATGCATCCGCAGATTGCTACGTACAATATTAATATACCTTTGTCCGTCGCTATGATTAAATTCTGTATCGTAATGTGTAGGGGAAACATTATAGTGTGAGCTTTGAGCTTTAGAATAATTACGGATATAGTTACTTGCGGGTATAAGTAGGCCACATAGAAACCTTACTTCTTATCGTGTCGACGTTCTCTATACCACTTACTGTTACCCGCGGCTCTGCCTGCGTGGTACTCAGTTATATCATGCCAAAAAGTAGCCTCTATTTGACACCCGATCTTTGACTATATTCATACCAAAATTCGTTAAAATCGGTCCAGAAGTTAAGACAGACAGACCGATAGACAGACAGTTTCACATTTATAATATTAGCTTCTTATAGCCTTTTTCTGTAGCCTTGTACAAGTGTTCCAGCATGTAGGTAAACATCTAAGTCTTAAACTGACACTAAAGTCGTGAACTATTTTATGTATTCAACTATACTTGGCGATCGAAAGATATCATATACAGTTCATATCATCACGCCTGTCTCCCGTAGTGACTAGAAATTTCCATTAGCAACGATCCTTACCTCCCTCACTTCCTCTACTTTCATCACTCTAGAAACTACCTATATCCTTTGGATTAGTTATCATAAGCGTAAAATGAAGCATTAATATTATCACCAAAACGTATTTCCAGTTGCATTCCAAGCAGCTGCTCAGAATTCTGTTACAGTCGGAATAATAGCGAAAATACTCTAGCTGGCGTATTAAGCTATATAAAGTCTATCTTTCAAATTTCACCTTTATTTACTAATATAATATAGCCAAAGAAAATTTTGATTTAAACGCTTATATGCTTAAGGACTAGTCGGATTAAACATTTTTTTTTCGGTTTGATTCCTAGGATAAAAAATATACGTGCTGAAATAACAATGTTGAAATCAGCTAGTAAATAATAATTTCGTGTTTTAGTGAACTTGAGTGCCTGATTGACCCTTCCGCTTTAGAATATAAGTAGATAGCGGAAATCAGTAAAATAAAAATACACGTAACAATAATACTTATAATTTGTTAAAATAAATGTATGTAGGTTATAAGTGCGTTTTCCGTGTAAATGGACATTTTCTCGTTACCGTCGCATTCGAGTGACTTCGTTAATGCAATTAACTGTAGTTACATAATGCAGGTTAACTCGTAGAATTGCATTAAATACAAGGTTATTTTATAATGGACGACTTTTGTTAATATTGAGGAGATCAATGGCCTTGCAGGGCATGCAATCGCGGATGTCAAGCGACGGCATGTGCGGCTTGTTTTGGATTGGTCGCATATTTATCTAGCAAAAGCTTCATGCTTTGTAAGGCACGGTAAAAAAAATACATACGAGTATAAGAATTATAGCTAGGTTTGTAATTCATTCAATACAATTTATCTAATAACTTCCTTAAAATATCTTTATTACAAAACGTAACTCAGATTCTTGATACTGTTCTATCTATTTTATTGCAAGAGCGTGTTGCAGTAACAGCAGCTGTTCATAACGATATCACGGAGCGCAATATATTGAACACTTCTATCAAACCGAAAAAGTAACAGATTTGTGATTTAGAGATAATAACGATTATTTATTTATTTATTTCAGGCAACAAAATTTACATTATTGGCCCATATTAATAAATACCTTAAAGTCTAACATACATATAAAATAAACAATTCCGAACTAATACACGTTATAATGTCCAGTGCAGTCGGGACACGTACAGTTGCGTTGACTTTACTTCCGGACGCAACAGATAGTTCGGTCGGTTTTATATATACTAAAATTTGAGAGAAGTTGCTTTATGCGTGAAGTTGGGACAGTTTTGCCCATTAGTATTGTTAGGTATTCATTTTTATTAAGACTGATGTTAGACTTACCATGAGAGCAATAAAACAATACGCCATAACAATTGTATCACTATACACGAATAATAATTATATTTGATAAAGGTAATTATCATTAAACCCTCGGGATCACAAAATAAATCAATGGAGCAATCAGTGGGAGAACGTAGAAAAAATGCTTACAAAATTCATTAGTGGTCCTAAGAATGTTCTTCTAGCAGTGTGCTATTATTGATAGCTAGCTATTAGCAATACATTTGAAATACCAAATTTTTATGTAATAATCAACATTTACATACTTCATTTACATTCACAGTTTACATTATCTAAGTAAAGTAATTGCGGGTCTCCAAACTAAATTTTGATGTGACTTTATTACATCCACACGCAAATGTTCCTTCCTTAACATCGAACTTCCATCTTGCACATGTCATTAGTTCAGCAAACACAATTACACTCAATATTACAGTATCCATTAAAATGCTTGCGACATTCTCACGCGCAATTATCGCAACCGAGCTCGTACGAAATTAATGTGGGGTTACAGTCACTCGAAACTTCCATTATCATTAGATGCTGAGGTGATATGTTTCGGTAGCAATAGCAGCTGCTATTGCTAGTCACGTACGTATAGCGTGTTCTCATTTTGAAAATATGTGTTTGGGCAATTTTCGTCGATAACAAGTCTGCTACGATCGTGATTTTATTATCCTTATCGAATGTTAAACAATATAGCTGTGTTACTGTTTTTTAAATAATCATCTAATCTAAAATTTAAGTCCCTTTCCTACTTCTACTATGCTACTTTTGTTTTATTAAAATACTAGCGACCCGCCCCGGCTTTGCATTCGCATAAAAACTTTCTATTGAATTACTCTATCTTCTAAAAAAACTGCATTTAAATCCGTTGCGTAGTTTTAAAGATTAAAGCATACATACGAATATAGGGACAGAGACAGCGACTTTGTTTTATACTAGGTATTGTGGCGCTTGCCACAGATTTATGATTATTTATTTTTTTTGTTTATGGTATTGTTAAGTTACTAGCTTGTAAGGAAAAAAGACAAAATTCAAAATTCAAAATTTGTTTGTGACACAAAACTATTTCGGATGTTTTTCTGGCAGATTGGTTTTAAAACAGAAGTTGAAAAGACATATCTTGATTATTTATTTTTCTTGTGTTGTGTATTTCTTTAATTAACAATAAATTGGTGTTACAGTCAAACACATTCTTTATCAATTTATTTTCTTTTTGGTCCGGCTAAAAAAAGTGTGAATTTAAAGATTAAGGCAAGGTGTCGCGGCCTGTCGGTTTGGATACCTGGTGGCAGCTGCCTTCAAAGTTCCGGGGCCTTCCTGTTCGGCGTGGCCTCATATCGTCTCCTCATTGTTCAAAGTGTTGTGGTGCTGAAGTGGAGACGCAAGACGAGTGTCGCATTGGTGTGGCGTGGCTTGGCTTTATGGAGGACTAGTTGCGGAGCTCGTGTCTGCTGACGTGAGGACAACGCGCTGATCGTCTACTGGAGCGGCGAAGCGGTGGACTCTCCGTGCCCAGTGACAGCGGTTGTGTGTTGATTTTGTGAACGTTTTGTTTTGTTTAGTTTTCGTTTTATTTTTTATTTCTGTATATTGTGCATAATTATTTTTTGTGAGCCATCCTTGGCAATAAAATTTCTTCCTTCGTGCATTTTACTTAGAAGCCGTCTCATGACAGTGATTCATTGCCATGGAGACGGCTATTAACTGATTATTCAAAATTCAAAAAGGTCTTAGTCGCCATAGTCACATTTTCGGCTTGTTGTGACATTTTATTTTTTTTGGCTTTCCAAATTTTACAGACTTGCGTCCGACCTACGGCACCCCTACCACGACATTTTATAATTGTTGGCGTTGCGGCCCATGGGTCACCTCGGGTCGTAAGGCTGCCTGTCCATTTAAGCAGAGCGAGCTTGCGGAGCAGGGCGAGCGAGTATTGCGGAGCGGAGTTGCGGATTGTTTCTGTCCATTTAAGCGAAGCGAGCTTGCGGAGCAGGTCGAGAGAGTATAGCGGAGCGGATTTGCGGGGCTAGTTAGACCGAGTCGAGCGGCAAGCGGCCAGTTCAGATCGCGAAATAACGGAAAACAGACATGTTGTCGACACAAAAGTTAAAATGTTACTACCTCGCATTGCTTGAGGAAGAAGAAGAAGAGCTGGACTTGGAAGAAGAAGTCTCAGCATACTATATTAATAATTCTCTAAGAAAACATAGATTTTGGTTAAGAAATCATATCAAGTATCGTTCAGTGCACGGTGAATATTATACTTTTTTCCAAACTGCTGATGAAGAAACATTCGAAAATTCTTATAGAATTTCACGACCTACTTTTCATGAGTTACACTCTTTAATTCAACCATATATTCAGAAACAGAACTCATATTTCCGAAATTCTATCAGTAGTCGTGAAAGGTTAGCAGTGTGTTTAAAGTAAGTACTCATTTTAAAATTAAAGTAACTTTTATTTATTTTTTAAGTTGATACCATGATATATGAGCGTTTTCAGAAAAATACCACACGACCGCTTTCTAAAAACGCTCATATATAATATGTATAATAGGTGAGATGCATGGGTCAAAAATACGAAATTCTAATTAGTCCGTTAATAAGATAAAGCAAAAATATTAGACACGTATTTTTTATTTTACGAAATTAATGAATAATCACTTAGTTATAAGGCGTTAAAGTTTAATAGTGGGGGCTAAATACGTCACAGCTAGGTAGAAATCGTACCTGGGTGTGACGCCATGCGTAATTTCAACTCTAAATATCTCGGTAATTGTTTGAGTATAATAAAAAAGAAAAAATACGTGTTCAATAGTTTTTAATAAACTATCTAATGGTGAAAGAAACAAAAATCAGTCATCTCCCCTATTAAAAAAATATTACAATAAAATTGTTATAAACATCTGCTATTTCGAATCTGCTAGCTCTACAGGCGTTCCAGTTCTTCCAGTGTTTCCAGTACTTTCTGAGTATCTGGAACATCTGAAGCAGTAGCAGTAGTAGTAGTAGTCTCAGTTTCTTCAACATGCGAAGTACTTGCAGTAGTATTACTGATATTTATATTATCTGATGTTGGTGTTGAGCTTGTAGAGTAACCATAATTATTCGGAGAATACCAAGATTGTTGCAGATTAGTTTCTTCAGCTGCCATTACAGCATTGAAACAATTTCTTCTTATTTGAAGTTGTAAATAATATGGCAACTTTTTTGTCGACGCAGCCAAACTTAAAAAAAATGAGTCTATTTCATCATGCTTGTCCCTGGCTTCTATAATATTTTTAATTTCCATCCGTTCTTGTCTTAAAAGGTCGCGGTTTTCTTGATTTTTTCTCAATATATCTAGGATTTCATTGTTCTTCCTTTTTTTCGACGTCGATGGAATCTGATCAGTAGTTGTCGAATTATCGGAATCATTTGCAGAGGCAAGATTATTTGTAGGTGATGGCAAGATACCGCTTGATTCTTGATAATTATCATCAGTATTTGACTGACTAAAAGTATCTAACGAAGACTCGTTAGACACCAATGATCCAAAATTTGATGCCCGATCTCTGTTACACATATATGGCAAAAGAAATGACATGGCGTTTTGATATTTCCATTCTTTGATTTGCTTTCTTGCCTGTCCACTCCTTGTCGCGTTTTGTCGTTTTAAAGCATCTCTATGGTTGTCTCGTAGTTGTTTCCATCGACATTTGGCAGTTTTAACTGAAACAATCAACAAACACATCAGTATTCCACACACTATACAAAAAAAGCTTATAACATTTTCATTTTTTATTAAGGTACATATTTAGTTTTTAATCGGTTATTCCACTTATTTCTACCAAAGTATTTCCCCCACGGGAAATAGATTTCCATTCATTTCTACCAGCATACAATACTTGAATTACTATGGTGGTAGAAATGAATGGAAATCTAAAAACTTTGGTAGAAATAACTAGAATAACAGTTTTTATTATATTAATAAATGTTTTTTTTTATTTTACAGATATTTAGCAACCGGCCAGTCATTTACGGTGATAGCAGAGAATTTTAGAATTGGAATAAAAAGTGTGTCAAGAATTGTTGAAGAAGTTTGCGATGCCCTTTGGAACGTATTGCAACCACTTGTTATGCCAGAACCAACAGAAAACGACTGGAAAAAATATGCAAAAGATTTTGATGACCTATGGCAATTCAAAAATTGCTTAGGTGCTCTTGATGGCAAGCACGTATATATCAAGGCTCCTTCGAAATCTGGGTCTTCATTTTTCAATTATAAAAAGAGATTTTCTGTAATTCTGATGTGTTTAGCTGATGCCAGAAGAAAAATCATAATGGTCGATGTTGGATCTATGGGAAGATTTTCAGATGCAGGAATTTTTGATGACAGTATTTTCGGAAAACGCCTAAAAGAGGGGAGGTTACATTTACCACAGCCAGTACCACTTTATCAGGGTGGAGAACCAATGCCATTTGTATTTATAGGAGACGAAGCTTTTCCATTAATGGAAAATTTTATGAGGCCATACCCCCGTGATGGACTGAATTCAGAAAAAAGGGTATTTAATTACCGATTGTCACGAGCACGTCGCATCGTTGAAGCAACTTTTGGGGTACTGGCACGAAAGTGGTACGTGTATCATAAAGATTTCGAATGCAAAATCGAAACAGTTGATAAAATAATAAAAGCAACATGCGTGTTGCACAATTATTTAATTGACCGGCAACCGGACTTCCTAAACCACAACGAGCAGATATTAATCTCAATGGGTAACAGAACAGAGACACATAATTCAAGTAAAGAAGGTTATCAAGTTCGAGAAATGTATTGTTCTTACTTCAATAATCAGGGGAAGGTTCCATGGCAAGACACTCGCATTACGTCAAGAATAGAGAGAATGAAGAATTAATCTTGCACTCTTAAATAAAACTAAATACTAACTAATAGCTATATTTACTTACTGTCCTTTATGTTCGCTTCAGTAATAATTACATTCCATGCCGCATCCTTTGTTTCGTTACATTTATAAAATTCTGAACTTGTGTCCCGTAGTAAAGAATTTAATCTCGCCTCATGGAATATCCGATATGATGGTAAAACATGCGTGCGAGATTTTTTTCTCCGCTTGGAAGAGTTTATTACCGCTAGGGGTAAAACTCATTCTTTAATTTTGTCACGTTTTCATGAGATCCTCACTGGATCAGCATTAGAGTTATTTCGGTCCATTAAGGATAATGTCTCTTCTTGGAAAGAACTCAAGGAAGAGTTCTTGAACCATTTCGACTCCCCTAATTATGAATTTGAAACTGAGCGACTTCTTCGCAGTATGAAGCAGACTGCTAACCAGTCGATTTCAGATTTCGTTATTTCCATTAAATCTTTGAATTCCCGATTATCAAATCCTATTCCCGAGTCCTCATTAGTTGATATTATCAAACATAATATGCATACCGATTACATTCCTTGTTTATCAGTTACTCCAATTACAGACCTAAAAACCTTAATTACAGTTTCAAAAAACTTTGAATCCTTTTCCCGTCCCTCAAGAGTACCAACTAAGAATATTTCTTCCTTAGAACTTCAATCCCAACAATGTCTTAAGTGCCGTGAAACTGGGCATTCTTATAAGAACTGTCCCAGAATTCCTGGTAGGGTATGTTTCCGTTGTCAGACCCCTGGTACGATAACTGCTTTTTGTCCAAAATGTAATAAAAAAAAAAAAAATTTGAATGATGTTCCTCTTCCCATTGTTCTTCATCCCGATGTTCCTCATCCCAATATTCCTCATTCCAATCCAAAGGTTCCACATTCTAAGGATCCTCATTTCAGTATTTTTCGTCCCAAAGTTCCTCATTGCAATACTTTATTGCTATCTACAGTCGTTCCTCCAAAAGCCTACGATTCAAGACCACATATCTCTTTATCGATAGGTGGTCAGCATGTATCCGCTTTATTAGACTCAGGGGCACAAGTTTCTGTTCTTGGCGGTAGTACATACTTATCCTTTTTAGATTTATATTCTCTATCTCCTTCTACTTCTAGTGTCACCACTATCGATGGCACACCCATTCCTGTCCTTGGAAGTATTTCATTACCAGTTTATTTTAAAGGTCTTCAAAATGTTTTGGATTTTATGGTTGTTCCTTCAATTTCTTCACAAATCGTTTTGGGTATCGACTTTTGGAGTAAGTTTGGTCTTTTAGATCCTTTGTTAGAGTTTTTGCACACAGACTCAACTTCTTCTGTCGAAGACTCATCTATTTTGCCATCTAAAGAGATTGCTCAGGTGAATTTTATTCAATCACGTAACACTTTGACCCCTGACCAAGAGTTCAAACTTCGTAAGGTTATCGACCGGTTTGAAGAGATTTCTTCAGACAAGGTCGGGTTGGGTAAAACCAACCTTCTCAAGCACAAAATTGTAACCACCGGTCCTCCAATTAAGCAGCGGTATTATCCATTGTCACCAGCTAAAATGGAGGCTTTAAATAGTGAGGTTGACAGTATGCTTGAGAAGGGAGTTATAAGGCCCTCCCGATCACCATGGTCTAGTCCGGTAGTAATGGTAACAAAGAAGGATGGCTCTTGTCGTTTCTGTGTTGATTCCAGAAAGCTTAATAGTGTTACGGTGCGAGATAGTTATCCACTACCTCGTATACAGACTATTTTGGATAACCTCAAAGGTGCCAAATATCTTACAACCTTGGATTTTAGTAGTGCATTTTGGCAGATCGAGTTGGCTGACACTGACAGTTGTCAGAAAACAGCATTTGTTGTACCCGGAAGGGGACTCTTTGAATTTGTGCGCATGCCATTTGGGCTTACTAACGCCGCATCCGAAATGCAACGCCTTACTGATTTATTGATTAATCATCAATTTGATGATCACGTTTTTGGATATGTTGATGATCTAGTGATCATTTCCCCTACTTTTGAACACCATATTGAGTTACTTTACAAAGTTTTTGAAAGGCTCAAAGGTGCTGGATTGACACTTAACATTAAAAAATGCCAGTTTTGTAAAGATAGTTTAAAGTATTTGGGCTATATAGTCGATTCAGAGGGCCTACATGTTGATCCCGAGAAAGTCGATAGTATTAAGAACTTCCCAGTTCCTGATACAGCCAAGAAGCTTCGTGGCTTTATTGGCTTGGCTTCTTATTATCGAAGGTTCGTGAAGGACTTCTCGACTATAATAGCACCGTTGACTATCCTGATTGGCAAAAAGAAGGGTTCTGATCCTATTGAATGGTCAGGTGATGCCGACAAAGCATTCAATTTTCTAAAACAGGCACTAACTTCGACGCCAGTCATGTGTTGTCCTGATTTTTCCAGGCCATTTATCCTACAGTGTGATGCTTCTTCAGTTGGTATTGGTTCAGTGTTGACCCAAGTCATTGATGGAGTGGAACACCCAATTGCTTATTATTCCCGTCTTTTGTCTAAAGCTGAAAGAAACTATAGTACTACTGAGCGTGAATTATTAGCGGTCTTAGATTCTATTAAACACTTTAGAGGATATATAGATGGCATGAAGTTTTCGATCGTTACCGATCATATTAGCTTGAAGTGGCTTTTAACTTTGGATAATCCATCTGGTAGATTGGCTAGGTGGGCTACTTTAATATCTCAATTTACTTTTGATATTATTCATCGTAAGGGACAATTGAATGTCGTGCCCGATGCTTTATCTCGTTTGGAAATTGGTTTGATATCCTATAATGCAGGCTTGGAGGAAACTAATGATTCCTGGTATAGGCGTGTTTTTAGTGGTGTTTTAGATACTCCTCGTTTATTCCCAGGTTATGTTGTTAGAGATAACGTTCTTATGAGACACATTCCTTCACGTGATTTATTATCCGAATCTTCTTCTTGGAAAATTGTTTTGCCTTTGGAAAAACGTGCCTCTGCAATTTCAGAAGCACATGACTCGTTTGGTTCGATTCATCCAGGCGTTGCTAAGACCTATGCGAAGCTTAGGGTTATTTACTTTTGGCCCAATATGTATAGGGATATCGTTTCACAATTAGATAATTGTGAGACATGTAAGGCTTTTAAATGGTCTAATCTTCAACCCGCTGGAATTATCTCCACACCTAAACCCGTTAATTTTCCTATGCAAATGCTTTCGTTAGATTTAATTGGTCCGTTTCCGACAGCATCTTGTGGATATAAACATATCCTAAGCGTTGTGGATGTATTTACCAAATATTGTTGGTTATTTCCTATTGGTAATCCACGTGCTCACGTGATTACAAGATTACTAGAAAAAGACATTTTTCTCAAATTTGGTGTTCCTGTTGTCATCTTGTGTGATAATGCGACTATTTTTAGGAGTAATCACTTTCGTGATTTTTTGAGCTCTTATGCGGTCCCGAAAACACATTTTACACCTTATTACACTCCGCAGGTAAATACCGTAGAGCGTTACAACCAGACAGTGGTCACGTGCCTATCAATTTTAGTTCACGACCATCAAACTGCTTGGCCTACGATGTTACCTCAGATACAGTTATATTTAAATTCGTCATTTAATTTAGCCACTGGGTATTCCCCAAATTTTCTTATGTTTGGTCGTGAATTGGTCATTGATCCAAGAGAACATAAGTTTTTTAATATTTCCCCTGATGATGTTGCACCTAGAGAAGTTTTAGCCCGTAATTTATCAACTTTAAATGAAATTTTTACGAAGGTTTCAGATAGCCTAGCCTTGGCGTTTTCTAGGAACGCAAGGTATCATAATTGTAACAGGCGAGACATTACTTTACAAATAAACGACATTGTCTGGAGGAGAAACTTTTCAAGGTCGGTCGCAAGTGACCATTTTAGTTCAAAATTGGCACCTCGCTATGTAAAGTGCAAGGTGGTCCAACTTCTAGGGCAAAATGTATTTGTCCTAGAAGATGTGACCACTGGCAGGCGAGGAAATTTTCATGCCAAGGACGTCGTAAAGTTTTAGTTTTTATGGTTTTATGTGTAATATATTTGTTGTGTTTATTTTAAGATTCATGTCATCCATCTTCATTAAATGTCTAGGGATTTGCGCTCACGGGTTTTTGGATAAGGGTAACCTTTTCTAAATTTCCATGGGTTCATTTCCACTAGAGTGGTTCATTCATTGTCATTTTATTTCATCTTTTTATTTTCTCTTTTTTGTGTTACAAAGGGGATATTGTGGCGCTTGCCACAGATTTATGATTATTTATTTTTTTGTTTATGGTATTGTTAAGTTACTAGCTTGTAAGGAAAAAAGACAAAATTCAAAATTCAAAATTTGTTTGTGACACAAAACTATTTCGGATGTTTTTCTGGCAGATTGGTTTTAAAACAGAAGTTGAAAAGACATATCTTGATTATTTATTTTTCTTGTGTTGTGTATTTCTTTAATTAACAATAAATTGGTGTTACAGTCAAACACATTCTTTATCAATTTATTTTCTTTTTGGTCCGGCTAAAAAAAGTGTGAATTTAAAGATTAAGGCAAGGTGTCGCGGCCTGTCGGTTTGGATACCTGGTGGCAGCTGCCTTCAAAGTTCCGGGGCCTTCCTGTTCGGCGTGGCCTCATATCGTCTCCTCATTGTTCAAAGTGTTGTGGTGCTGAAGTGGAGACGCAAGACGAGTGTCGCATTGGTGTGGCGTGGCTTGGCTTTATGGAGGACTAGTTGCGGAGCTCGTGTCTGCTGACGTGAGGACAACGCGCTGATCGTCTACTGGAGCGGCGAAGCGGTGGACTCTCCGTGCCCAGTGACAGCGGTTGTGTGTTGATTTTGTGAACGTTTTGTTTTGTTTAGTTTTCGTTTTATTTTTTATTTCTGTATATTGTGCATAATTATTTTTTGTGAGCCATCCTTGGCAATAAAATTTCTTCCTTCGTGCATTTTACTTAGAAGCCGTCTCATGACAGTGATTCATTGCCATGGAGACGGCTATTAACTGATTATTCAAAATTCAAAAAGGTCTTAGTCGCCATAGTCACATTTTCGGCTTGTTGTGACATTTTATTTTTTTTGGCTTTCCAAATTTTACAGACTTGCGTCCGACCTACGGCACCCCTACCACGACATTTTATAATTGTTGGCGTTGCGGCCCATGGGTCACCTCGGGTCGTAACGCTACAGTATGTAGTGATATTAATACATTTTGAAAATAAGCTGGTAAAACTGATTACTTCCACATTCCCACATTCTATTCAATGTGACAATAACGTTGAATCTATATTAGGAACAAATACCGTATTCTTAGAATAATTTGTTACGCTTTTATAGTTAGTTGTTAGCAAAGTTGGATACTTTGCACCCAGACTAGAAAAGTTAGGGTCGGATTTACGTGCTAGGAAAACAAGTAAGTACTCTTGTTTCTTCTTGTCTACCTAACGTGTGGTCTGGAATTTAATTTCGTTAACGTAAAGTCTAATTATATATTTAAACTATTTCTAATAGGTAATATTTAGGTTATGTATTCTTTTGTTTCTTTCGGTAACTATGAAGTGAAAACATTGAAACGGAATGAATGCACAAGTCGCATCTTTACTTCACATTCATCACTGCGATGGTTCGTTTATTCAGTTTTGTTAAAATACAATAGGTACATGAAAGATACATGTATGTTAAAAAGTTAGTAGTATTTCAGTTCTATTTATATCAAGAAATAATTGCTGACTTCAATTCGCGTGGTCTATATTTCACTCGATTCAAATTAAAATTCATCGATACGTCTCAGCATTCGAATAATTGGCTCATTTTTATGCAGAATTAATGCAATTGGCGATTCTTTTTCATCGTTTTCTCGCCACTTCAATCGGTTTGTTATTGTGGATTTCCGATGGGAGTAATCGAGTTTCATCTTTCCATTCTACTGGTTTTATTGGACGGAATTGTAATAAGTCGTTATAGATGTTTGAATAAGCTTTCTTTTGCTCGTAAAATGACTATTGATCAGTCGCCTTTTAATTTTATATTGGCTAAAGGCTGACCTGACGCAAGATAGCATTGGGTTAAACTATATGAGTAATTGATTTTAGATTGAGCAGCAAGGTGATTAAGTCTGTATAACCTTGTTTATTTGAAATAGTTTAATATGTTATGTCAGCGATTCACCAGTCACCAGGGACGCTGAGGTAGAAAATAAAACAGTGGACCCTTTGGCTCCGACGTAACCAGCTAATGACGTAACTTTCAAAGCGCAAAGAAGATGAAGAAAGACCGAGGCATCGCATCGACAAGGATCAAGGGTTGGACTCCTTGATTTTGAAGTTTTCCTGTTAATTAAATTACAATTAGTATCTATTAGCTTTAAGTATATTATAATGTAGGCCGTAGAATATAAATTTTACAATAAAAACAGATTTATTTAAATTTACTAGCATGTGTGACTCATAACCCCAATAACGAATTGTTATAATTTATCTGTATTTCTATGAAAAAGTAGAGCATTTAAAACTAACAGTCGAAAACTTAAGAAAACAGCTGCTGTAAATAAAGTGTTAAAAGGCTGTATTCATAGAGATGGTGTGAAAATAGGCCGCCTAATAGACTAGCTCGCCGCCGCTGATTGCGTCGCTATCGTGCTCTAAATCTATGTGAATGCACCCCGTGCTTTTGCAAGCAAGGTTGTATCTGTTCTTAGTAAAATGACAAAGTAATTTTTTTGGAGGAATACATTTGTGTTGGTTGTTGGAGTTGGGTTTGTTAAGGCGATTCGAATAATTATGAACATAAGGTAGAAATGTAAGCAACTAATGCAATGAAAATTTGAATATACTAATTCTGTGGATGTTTTAACCACCTTTATTTTAAATCTGCTAAATCGGCTAAATTGTAAATATTCTTTAAGTGAGTAAAGTACCTATCAAAATTGAGACAAAAGCACATGGTGTCATAATAATTACCTTTTAAAGTAAATAAGTAAAAGCTTTTTATTGCATAATATCTATCTTCGGGTGCTACCTTTATTTTTAAATATGAAATAGGTCGACGTAGAGCCAAGTATAAAGTAATGGAAGAGATCTAGACCCACAATAGGTTTTACGTGTAGCTCTGCAGGAAAAAAATCCAATAATAAAAAAACTATTACTACCAGTTTAAGTGCATGAGAAAGTAAGGAAAGTAAAGATTGGAAATTAAATCTTATAGTAAGTTTTATTCTACCTTTTACGATGCGTATGTGTATGCAAGCCTTAAAGACACTATCAGATTATCTATTTTACTGCTAAAGACTCATGCTGTGCGAATCAGAAAAAAGCTTCTAGTTATACTCGTATTCTCGACGACGATATATGTCCTACAATTTCAAATGTAATTTATCACAATTGAAATAAAAATAAATGGCATTCAGGTCGTCTCGCTCCAGTGCCCTAAGTGAATATTTGCATGACCGTAATGAAACTCAGAATCACCTATAAAAAGTAACCGACTTCGTAGGTACGTCGCGTTTAATTAAAAAATTCTTTACGACTTCAACATTTTAGAATTATTTCAGTCTTACAGCCCAATGATTTTATTTTTATAGCACGTCATTACTTTCAAATTATCATAAATCAATGATAAAATCTTTATTGAAATCTTGAACATCGTATTGTAGCATATTAAAATTTATATGACATATTTTTAACTTGAAATTATTTAATTTGTACTATTTTTAGCAGAATTTAGAAAGACTTGAATAGATGAGGGAATAAAAGATGAGTAAGTACCTTTACCATTTCCTACCATATGCAGACGTAGGCTGTAAGCTCAGAAATGTTAATACTAATAACAAAAATGTATATAAAATATAAATTAAAAATAGTTCCACCAATGTTTAAGGCAAAGGCATAACTGATAGCCACTGGCAAAAGGTTTTGGAATAGCGACCACGTATTAAAAACGCAGCATGGGATATCCTACTAAGTACCAGATGACAGAACGACTTTATCAAGTTCATCGGAAAACCGCTTTAAATTCGTCAGATCGGAAGTCTTTAGGTAAGAGAGGCCCATGCCTGTCAGTTGTCTATTTGCTGAGATGATCCTTTATGGTGAAGACAAGCGTCAAATTGTTTATCCTACAAGCTAAGCCATGTTTCCACCGTGAAATAGCAATGAGCAAAAGATGGTTACACTCCGTTTCCATAAAATCCCTCTGTCATTTTCTGTTGACCCATTAATCGGATCAGGGGAAACATGTGTAATTATGCAGTTTTTCCGGACAAAATAAACTGGTCTTTAATGAGCTCATTATGCTCGCGATGAATGAAAAAATAATTCTTGAAATATATGTAGGTTGCTTACCCATAAGCCTATTAGAAAATAGTTCTAGCCGCTGTTTGATTTTAACTATCAATTTGTAAAGAAAAGTATAAAAACTGTGTCACATAGTTTCCATTCACTACCTGTTATAAAACGCAATAATAAAACAAAAATTAAATTTTGCACTATTCTATTGAAACCGGGCTACAAAAGCTATTAATTACGTTATTTTCAATTTGGCTAAAGACAATACGAAATACATTTAATTCGATGAAGCAATTATTGTAAATTTCACGTTAATAAAGTCGATGTTGCTGCATGATAATTAACAAAAAATCATTACCCTTCCTTTTGGCTTCGCCGTAGTCGGGTAATAATATCGTTATCTACAGCGCGGCGCCGCTGTGGACTAATTTGTTTATTTTATATGTAGTTATTAGTTTATTTTTATATAGTTAATTTTTAACAAGCTGATAATAGCCCTTTTTATTTCCCCTTTTTCTTTTCAAAATCTTTATATTTTTTGTTGTGTTCTATTGATATAATTCTAAAATTCTACATAGTCCGACGATCGGACAATGAAGTCGGTATTTTTCTAGCTGGATAAAACACTAAAATTACACAGATTGAGCTAGCCCCAAAATGTTTAAACTTGTGTCACAGAATAAAATCTACTGGTGTTATAGGATACTGACTCTACGTTAACATATTTTATAAAAAACATATTATTTGGCTTATATAGAAATTAATGCTTCTACGTCTCCTAGGCTGCGGTATTAACCATATTTTCATCAGATGGCCCGTAGGCCTCAATAACGCGCAACAAGTT
This sequence comes from Apomyelois bistriatella, assembly GCA_947044815.1. NCBI lineage: Eukaryota > Metazoa > Arthropoda > Insecta > Lepidoptera > Pyralidae > Apomyelois > Apomyelois bistriatella. Next base: position 8,747,684 of record OX345703.1, read on the forward strand.
AAAAGAATAATCCCAAAAATGTGTTTGCTCTCTTTTTCAAGGTAAATTCTGGTAAGAGGGAAAGAGCTAAAACATATTTAGTTAAAATAGGCTTGACAAACGTTTGTTAATGTTTATGAATAGGGGGTAAACCTATACATACACCATTTTATAAGTACTTTAGATTAGCTCTTATCCCAAAGACATAATAAAGATGTGGACAAAATTCTAATCCAGATAATTTTTATATTCATAACCATTTCAAATGACTTGTCCGCTGGGAACGGCCATTATAACCAACTGTTAGTTCTAGTCTGATATATTGCACATACGGCGTTTAGTGATTAACGATGTGGTGTTTGTATGTTTGATTTATTTAGTGCTTGTATATGTTCGTGTTTATTCCAGAGCCTTGTCAAAAATATATTTTTTTTTGGTCGTTCGGCTATAGCATTGTAGTTTGATTGATTTTTTTGCAGTTTCTTCACAATTACTATCACTACATGGTATAAAACAAAGTCGCTTTCTCTGATCTTATATCCCTATGTATGCTTAAATCTTCAAAACTACGCAACGGATTTTGATGCGGTTTTTTTAAATAGATAGAGTGATTCAAGAGGACGATTTTTATGCCCATGCGAAACCGGGGTGGGTCGTTAATTTTATTATAAAGTTGATCGAAATGGTATTTAGCTATAATTTATAGATCAAATCGTTTAGATATCATATTAAATGATGGTAAGAGTGAAATAATATGAGTTTATTTGAATGATTATGTCGACCCTTCTCGAGTTAAATTATAATATTAGTATTTCTAAACTGGCACAGCGCACACGAAAACCTACTGTTATTTTCCTCAACTCTTAAAATAGGAAATTTATTTTATAAGAGCTTTATAAGGAAAAAAGAAAATTAATGATGTCTTTGTTTCTGCGTACCTAACTCTCGCTTTATTTTTTTGTTATTTAGAATGAATTATGTAATGAAAGCTGAAATTCACGTACATAAATAAAGTCTATGTTGGAATTTATTTCGATCTTGAATAGCTAGAAGAAAAAAAAAGCGTGTAATGGAACATATATTATACCTCTATAATAATAAAGTTGTCGTGTTGATGTAGTTGTTAAAGATAAGCATTAAATGATTGATTTAACGATGAGGATTCAGAAATAACTAGGTAAACTTAGTAGCTTAAGATTTAAGTAATAAGTAAAATAGAAATTTCTAGTCTCTCTCACTAATAAGAAACATTTTTCTGGAAATACTTTTATTTAGCTTAACAATCCCTTTAAAAATATAAGTGGCATTTTGACGAAACATTTTATTTTCCTAACTTGAATAAGGTTTATTTTATTAGAAGTATTAATTTTACTTATCTTAACATTTAGGTAACCATATTACAGCAATAAAAAAAATAGACTACGTTAGAGAATACGTTTTTTATAGCATAAGAAGGAATATTTTCAACCCAAATTAGTGACTTAGACCATTAAAGTATGTTATAATTAAAAAAAAAAACAATTAAATACACAAAATAAAGCAATTAAATACACATATTAGTAGTATGTATTAATATACACTAAGCAGTTTTATGAAACAATACCACAAAGTATAAATATGCCTTACTACATTATAAAAGTTAACGAATCCCTGATCATACCTTAGAGAACATTGCTTACCCTACATTACCGAATAAACTATGTGAACAGCTGGCACTAATAGCTAACCCTGGGGGCCGCCATATAATTTTATGTTGAATTCGCGATTCGCAGATAATTGTTTGAATATATTAAACGTAATGGAATTTCCATGTGATTTAGGTTTTATTATATAATATTTTATACAGGGGTTGCACAGTTTTCACTTAGTTTTAAGACTCTTATGGGCTAATTTGGTCTAATGTCTGAATTCGCATGAGCCAATGTAGGAATGGTGAATCAATTTTTGGATGGAGTATGTGCTCATCCAAAATATGTTTGAGCATGAGCCATTTACTGTAATGTCTTAATGTGGTTTATTTTTATCATTTATCAAGTACTTCAATTTAGATTTATTTCTCGTTTCCTATAAAACTTTTTGCTCCGTGAACATGTTTTTTGTACATAAAATTATGATTATTTTTTAATTTATCTTGAAATAACGGCGAGCATTGCCCAACTTAGGTTGGATGATACAAGTTGCATGCTTTGCCATCTCCACTTCAGTGGAAAACCACCCTTATTAAAAAACACGCTAAAAGCGTACCTTAAGTCGAAATGAGGAAAAAGTTAAAGTTCTATCCAAATAAAACCTAACATAGCATAACACTGCGTCTGAACAGTTATCAATAGTTTAAAAAATGAATTATCTGTGTTTACTAAAAGCTTACAAAACATTGAAGCTATTTTATCTCCATCAATAAGTAGTTATAATCTCTGTTCTTTTATTTAAATTTAGTCTAACATTATGTTCCTTTTAGTTTGTACTTTGTTCCCTGTTATCTGCCCCAATTGTTACTTTCCCTTAGTATTAAGTCGGGTGAGGATGAAAGCTTTTAGAAAATACGAATGGTTCTGTATAAAAAAATATGTTGCCTATTGTGGTATTATTAAAACTAGAACAAAACAAAACTAGAAGTTCTCTTCTTTGTATTATGGTATAAAAAGATATCATATCTATTATACTTACCAAAAATGTGTATCTTAATTTAATCTAAATATATTCGTATGTACTGTAAATATTAACTCATAGGTTAAAATATCTTATGCTTTATAATGATACTTATTTTTTACACCAACTTAGCAGTTTAAGCGTACCAAACAAACAAATTTTAAGTAATAATTTGCGAATAATAGGGAAAAATTCCTCCATTTGTAGAACGATCCTTGAGACTAACATCCGACTCACTATGACAACAAATAAATTGCACACTGAAAACAGTTGCATGATACTTATCATTAAATTATTAATATTAAGTAATACAATATTAATACCATATTTAAGGCAAATTAATAACTTATTCATTCATTTTACATAAAGGTTTCTAACAACACGGGACCCTAGTAAGACGTACTCATGGAACTCGATAAATCACTGGGTATTAGACATATCGTTGGGGCTAAGGGCACGCTTCCAGTTGCCTGGTAGTGATTAAAATGACGAAAGTATCGTAAAGTGATAGATGAGGGTTTAGCGCCTATGGTGCGCGTAAAGTGTAGTAAAAAGAAAATGTAACTATATGTAACACAGTTTTGGCAACATAGAGAAAAGACGGGAGAGAGATAGACAAAAAAAGTCGTGTTGTGAAAATAGAAGCATCTGGAAGAGACTCCACGGAGAAAAGCACAGCTTTTAAATTTTTGGTAGTTAGAAAACACAGTTACTCTGCTCGCTCAAGAAGGAAATTTTTCAGTTAATGCTGGAATCAGTATGTTTATTTGAGGAGCGTACTTGATGGAGCCTAAATTGTAGCACAGATTTCATAATAAATAATATATAATTACACTTACATACTACATAGAGTATAATAAAAATTAGATCCTCTCACTTTTTTGTTTACAAAATTTACTTACCGTTTGATATTTCATTCAAGATTTTAGACAAATGTATTTATATAAATTTATATATAATTTTTGTTGACATTTATTAAAATAATAAGATTACTTTATAAATACTTTTCAATTTAGAAGAAAATTGTTTAAAAACATTTAAGTACTTTTAATCTCAATTGTATTTTGTAATTCAAATAACAAGACGTAAAATGTTCTCCAAGCTACCGCGGCCATTCATTCTGAATATCCATTCAGTTTTGTAGATTGTCAAAGCAGACATCTTGAAAACGAGGTAATATTAAAACGCCAGCAAAAACGTAATTTTTAAGAAAACGCCCCAAGAATTGTGTTTTATTTCATGTTGGTTAGTCGACAACAAAGAACCTTTTACAAAGATTTTCATTGAACGGATAAAGAATAAGGAAATGTAAGTGGATTTTGCTGATTCTTTTAGATTGAACGCGCGCGACTTATTCCATCGCTCTTTCCTCACTTACCTTTCAAAGGTTAATCTCATTAAAGCAACAATGTATACAGTTCAGTGATGGATTGACGTCAAGGATTTTCATGGAATCAGAGCGGTGGATATTGGGCAATCTAGCCCTTTCATTGCTTTAATATGTGGCCCTTTGATGGACACGAAAGGGATTGTGTACATCTTTGTTGGATTTACGTATATTACAAGACGAACCTCGAAATGCTACTTTGTACGGGTCAGGTATAATTCGTACATCGACCTTCGAATCTCAAAGGTAGGTAAGGTCCTGAAATAGAAGGTCCAGGGAACGATATTATACGTATACAACTAACATATAGATTATGTGTGTTATGGTGTGTCTTCTGGTTTAAGAACACTCCACTATTTATGTTTCAGTATAGAACCCGGCTCTGAATACGTGCGGTAATTTTGAAATCGTGTCATTATAATAATATGAGTATTTTACTAGCGTAAGGACATCGTGAGAGCTCACCAATATGGTACCAGTTTTTCTGCTCCCTTCACATATCTTTGTAAAAAATATTTCAGAATTCATAAAATTCAGATCAGATTCATAATTGCCTTTTAATGTTTTATTTTTATTTTCTAGGTGTAAAGTGTAGGTTTTCTAGCTATTCTTTTAGATTGAAGATGTTCAGTTTATTTTTATAAAAACATGATAGGATTGCATGATCTATAGGTATGCCTACCTCTACATATGAGCTAACAAAATTACTATACTACCAGAGCTGGTTGACTGTAAAACCCTACATGTGATAAGTCCCCCATTGTATGTCCTCACTTTAAATATATATATATATCCTTTTTGTTCATTAATCTTATTACACACACAAAATATTTTTTCCTTAAGGTCAATAGGTAACCTTTTAGACTTTCCAACAAAATATTTTCATCAGTAGTGACAGACAGATTCAGAAATATTTGCAAATTGTTCCAAACATTACTTTGCCGATAAAACAAAAGTTTTAAGCGTAACACGGTAGTTGTAGGTACAATGAATGAACTAAATAACAAGCCCCTAGTACGAAAACCTTACTATCTCCACGGAAATAATACATTTAAACTGTTCAAATATAACATGTTTAATTAGGTTGGTTTGGGTTACATTTATTCTTTGTTGTCCCCTAACTCATATCATGGATATAATGAAGGACACTCTAGATTGTGCAATTCATAAACAGTACACAATGGTATATCCCATGGGAAATAAGGCAAAGATTAAATTATATTTTTATATTACTTGCACCGTAGCCATTTTCTTGTATTGTTTCATAGATTGAAAAAAAAATTGCCTCGCGCGCTATTCGAAATTCTATGTATTGTATGCTTTTTGGTCACTCAAAATCTCAGCCAGTAGATTGTTTTTCATGAAACCTAATAAACATATTTTATTGTCGTTATGACAATTAATACAAAACAATTTATATAATTTTTTTATGAATGTAGTTTTTAAGAAAATGCAGATACGGGATCCTATGTGCATGAATTTCACTTATCGGTCTTATTTGACACTACCCCTTCCGAGTATTACACATTATTCTATTCTGTGGAGTATTATGATTATTAACTGACTTCACAAAAAAGATCAATTCGTCTAAATGTTTTTTTCAGACTCTTAAATTGCATAACAACATACTTGAGATCATCTTTTGTATAACTGCTGTAATGTCAACATATTTCGCAATCACACGCAGTTTCGAACAAAACAGAAAATCCATAAAAGAAAAATTTAATACAAGGAAACATAAAATACCAAACAAAGGATTATCCATAAATGTAACTCCACGGCAGATCCTTGATTTTAACAGTCAAACATTGGCTGTGTTTGCGCAAACAAAATATGCAAAGGAGGTGCGGGTGATAGAGCCTAATTAATGTAGGCGCACGTCCGACGCCGTCCTACACCGTCCTACATTCTAAAGCTAATAAAAATGCGAAAAACAAATTAACAATTATAATTTTCGCATGCGAATGTTGCCATGGTGTGACTTCTATGATGTGACGTATTTTTGGTGCCAGGAATTGAGTTTTTTGGGCGGCTGCATGATTGAACCATGTTTGAAGTATTAGTGACCTACTTAAATGGATTCATGGCTTTACTCTAGCTTTTTGCGTAGACTTGTTCAATCATCTTTTTCTTCATCTGAGCGCGTTTCCCTGGTTGAATCAACAGGTTGCGCTACATAAGATTGTAATTACTTTTAATACATAATATTAAAAAATTACATAACTACAATACTGACAGCCGATTAAAAAATAGAAGAACTAAAATAGTGAAATAAAGTCTTCACTTAAAATATACAATTCGCCGACATGTAAAACATTTTTAATGAAAAAAATGGTTAGTTGACTCCGCACTACAAAGACGTTGTTTGTTATATTAACACGACATTCAAAGCTACGATTTCACAAAACCACTAAATCCCTTTTAACGCGCGACCGTCTGCATTGCAAGTTCTCTTATCTGCAACTTAACACTAAATACGGTGATATAATGACTGTAAGATGAGCATATCGTATCTTACAAATTTATAAGATGTTATACTTATTTCGATAAATCAGAAATGCGTGTTGAATTTCTTTAGAGCGCACATTGAATTCGTTGCTTTGTTTATTGTAATAGCACGATTTATTTTATAGTTATACGTTTTATATATTCTGTGCTTTTACGTTAATGTGTATTATATTGGACTGCAGAAAAGTATAATTTCCTATGGCAAAACATATGTATTTTTTTTTATAAAATTAAATCATCTTTATCATTTCAGCCGCAGACATATGTCCTAAAGGTGTACCTTCCCTAAGGATTTCTAAAATGATTGGTTGCAAGCGGCCTGCATCTAACTTAACTACAAAATTAAATAAATAAAATTTAATTTAGGTATTTTTCCATATCGTCCGCATAGCTGTTATTGACGACATATTCTGTGCTGAACAAAATAGTCATTAATATAAACCTATATGAGTAAATTATAAAAATATCTTAATAAAAGAGAAACATACATTACCTAGTTTTAAAAAATTATGTATACATTTGTTTGGTGCAATAAAGAGTTTTTCTATTCTATTCTAAAAATTGGTACAAAACGCAGTTATTCATCTATTACAACCAACCAACTCTATTACAATAAGACTGTTGTAGTGTGTCGGTTAGGGAGCAAGGGTAAGGGTAAGGAATGTTAATCTTGCTGGACTATTTTTAATCACGTGTCGGTAGCTCAAACAGTAATCCCTTTGATTTATAATATCCTCTGTTTAAGATCGAACTTAAAATTCTTAGTAAGCGTGAAATTTAGGATCAGTATGCGAAAGGACATTTTATTTAAATTAAAATATCTTACGAGTTGAAATCGACTAATAGATATGAAAAAATCTCACACCGATAGAAACTAACTTTGGGGCAATCGGAGTGATTTTTACATAAACATATGTATGTTATGTTGTGTCGTGACGTGGTTTCTTTAACCTCTGACGTGGTTTTTTTAACGACTGCCAGATGGCAGCCGGGACCAACGGCTTAACGTACCTTCCGAAGCACGGAATCATCTTTATTATCAGAAAATCAGGTGATTCAAGTCTGCAATCCTAACCAAACTGGAAACAACTAAACAAAGTATGCTTCCCTGGGGAATCGAACCTACGACCCCCGGGTCTACAGGCAAAAGCCTTAAAACTGGACAACGGAGGCAGTTTATAACAAATACACGTACAGACACAAGTCTCAGAATAATTTGAAGAAGGTCATTTTCCAACTTGCCGTCACTGGAGATCGAACCCAGAAACTCCACATTGGCGAACTAGAGTGTTAAACATTATTACCGACCATGCACACCCTGGTGGCTACGAGGGTATAAATAACCAGCGCGTTGTAAATTCTAGGCCTAAGATCTTTCCACAGTACCCGATTTGTATCTTATCAGTATGCATAATAAATTATTAAATATTATCGTACTAATTAGGTTATTTAAAATTACGAATATCGATATACAAACACTGTTTTTATCGCGCTTCTTAAGTCATAGGTCGTTGATATGCCAGAAAAAATAAAAATGAGTGTTTGAACATTTCATTCTGGCAATTCCTGTTTCGCACAACCGTTCAAGTTAAAATTAAATAAAAAAAAATATCGCTTAAAGCCATAGGTCAAAGAGATTACATGAATTAATAAAATAATGGAAATTACGACTCAACAGAGGTTAGGAATACAATGATTAATTAGGTATATAAGTGACAGATTTTTTTGTATGAGACAGTCACAAAAAGACACTGAAAGAACCATGTTTCTTTGGAAATTAGTCGCATTAGTAGGGATATCATGTAAGTAGAATATTATTTTTTTAACAATATTTTTTCTTAATAACTGTTTGTTTTCTTAATATTGATTACACATAATATATAACTAAGTACAAAAGGACCCAAAGGTTTGACGTGCTTCCTATAATTTAGGAAGAAGTACATAAAGTGCGAGTTATACCTACTCGTATAAAAGAAAGGCGGCGATGACGTGTGGCGGAGGCGGATTGTCAAAGACACGCAATAAAAACGTAAGGAGAATTGCGTCCTTGCCCTCGCAGTGTCTTGTGGCAGAGCACGTTATGCTACGTACAGTGGGCTGCAGAGAAATCTGACCCCCTTTCAATAGCGATACTTGCATGGGGGTCAGATTTATCTGCAGCCCACTGTACTATCACAGATTACAGAATAATAAACTAGTACTGATATTCAACCGCCATACAAAGAAACGTGCCGATTTTATAGTACCAATCAAGTCTATACTGAGGCATATTAACGCCATCTATCGATCACTTGAGACTTGAGACAAAGTGATTCTAGATTCTATAACTTGATGACAGCTTCTAGTAGGATGGCGATACATTAAAATCGTGTATTAATAATGCTAACACTTATTTTGCCAAAAATAAGTGGGATCTTAATTAATTTTTTTTCAATTCTTGTAGCAAGAAAAATAACTAAATCTTTTTATTAAGGCATTGCACATGGTACTATTAAGGTTCATATTGCGTTCCCTCGACAATTCGCCATACGCCACGTCTCTTCTTTATATATATATATATATATAAATGTGAATAATAAAAATATGTGAAGAATATAAAAGTGATTCTTTATATTTATATATATATATATATTTATATATATAAAGAATCACTTTTATATTCTATATAAAAGTGAAAACAAAACCTTTTTACTACCCTTCGCTATCCTGTACTTACTATACATCTATCTGTCAAGGAGTTGTATCTTAATGGTAGGAAATTTAAATTTTCAAGTTTTCATTCCTTTGTATCACACAATCATTATCATCATTATTTCGTGTAGGTGACATGGTCAATCGACCATGCATACCCTGGTATCAGAGTTCTTTGGGACATATCAGAAGGTGAAAAGGCTAGCGGAAGATAGGAATACCTAGAAGAGAATCCAATGAAACGAGAACAGCTCTTATATTTTTAGATTTATAGATAGTAAAGTTAGTAGGTATCCCGTATCCCAAGTCTCACAGTCTCTAAGAACGTCAGTCAAGTCTCAGTCTCCACTTACTATGGGTCTAGCTAAATCTACTTAAGCGTGATTAGTCCGTATTTATTTTTTTGTTTATTTAAAAGAAAAGCAATTGTTTAAATGGTATGACTAAAACATATTTTTTTATGAAGGTCTCCTTGGTCGCAACAACATAGACGCAGCTCCACAGAATGAATAAATAGATGAGTATCAGCAGTCTCTGAACTATCACCCGTACTCGTATCCAGTTGAACAACCAAGACAAAATCCTTACGACGTATATCCAATTTGGAACTATGTAAATAATGTAATTGGAGAAAAAATTTACGTTTTGGAAAAAATTAAAGACATATTTATTGATTGATAAAAGAAATTTGAATTAATACTAAAAAAATACAATTGTTATTAAACTAAACATTCTCAATAAAAAAAAATAAAAATAAAAAAAATGTTTCTTTTTTTTCTAAATAGTATTCCATTAAATTCCTAGAGTGCGTTACCCCAGCAGGAAAGATCTTACCTAGGTATGACGATAGTCTTGAAAGACTAATAATTATTATGAGTAGTGCATTTTCAGCTTCGAATTTGTGAAAAATAAAAATTTGTACATATTGCATTGCATTGAGCAGAGATGTTATTTGTGCCAAAATGTGCACCTAAGAAAATACTTTATTTTTTAATTCGGCGTTGTAGGTGTTCGTCCATAGGTAGAGGTGATTACTTACCATCAGGCGGGTCGTGTATAAGTTTGCCTATTAAATTACTTATAACATAACAACACAACTTTCATCTATTTTCAATAGACTACTTGTCCAATGCTGTACATTAACTAAATCTGTGTTATTTGCCCTATTTATTTTACTTATAAATTATTATTTTTTAATTTTTAATCAAATAAATGTATCAAGCACATAAGTATATTAAATTTAAATATAATTGAACAACTTTCCTGAATCTACAACGGCAACTTCGATTATTCATAATTTCTCTCCCTATCCCACCGGGATTGACCCCAGCTTCTTACATATATTTTTGTTGCAGCGATGCCCGTTGTGATATTCAAGAGATACTTTCTGACTTCTTATTTAAGATTTTGTTGCTTGTTTTTTACGTTATTTCACGTTAATATTGCGACTGCCGTCTGACCTCCGTAATCCTCACATGGAAATCAGGCCCGCAGGAACATGTCCGGGTGTGTTAGTGGCCAACGCTGTCAGATTTTTCAGGCTGCCTATAGGCATCTGACATAGCCTAACGACTGCCATTTACTGATAACAGCCGGGACCAACGGCGTGCCTTCCGAAGCACGGAGGAGCTCAAGATAGAAATGCCACTAATGGCGACCAATCCGAACATGGCTGTGCACTCGGCGTCGCCGTCGCTTGACGCGCACTATCGTTACGAACACGCGTGCCGCGCTAGGCTATCGAGCTCCTATAAATCTATATTGCGTCTACAATCATGCTTAATGACCTAACATGTTCAGCTTAATCCATAAGATTGATACAAGCAAATATCGTGACATATTGTTGGTTAAACACTATATACCATGCAATAAATAGTATTTTAAGGTAAGAGTACAATAGAATATTATGATATTTGTCTCTTTATGCAGTTGCTTCATATTGGCATTCGTGGTCTTGTAAAGTGGTTCGGAAAACTGCTAACTTGCAAAATAGTATTAATCAATAAGGCAGACTGCATTAATATAGGCAAGCCCATTCATCATCATCTGAGCGTGTTTTCCAGCTGCATCCTCAGCTTACGCTCAGAGCTAAGCCTGTTCTTTGTATTGTATCACTATAGGTAACTGATTACAGAGATTTGTGTCCAGACAGCAATATTTCGATATTACAAGCGTACAAAACTATTTAAACTCATAGATAGTTAAAAATATAACTGTAAAGCATAGTAGGTATGTCAAAGTTAAAGCAGTCAGTATATCAGAATAATGTAAAACATTAAGCTACATTTAAAAATTAAAAAATGCATATCAAAACCAGCCAGTAAATCGCAAAATAAATTCGAAATTCAAAATCACTGGCCACTTGGAGTAATGAATACCTGCCAGCGCGCGTGTGGGCGCTCTAAGTCGAAGGCAAACATTTGCCTTTGCCTCGGTAATTGTTAAAATTGAGCCTAACTGTGTGGCCCATCTACTCAGGCCTGTTAAACAAAGCACTAAGCGATATCAGGAGAATTCCATTACGAAGGATACACATCTTTGAAAGACGTAGTATGTTTAACGTGAAGGACGAATTATGTCATGAACAAAATTATTAATGATATTTATGTCAAAATGTTCAACAAATATAAAAATAGATCCTATAGATACTTTCAATGATAAACAGGGGAGGCCAATTTTCAGTCATAAATATCTCATATTATCTAATAATAAGATAATTTTAGACAGACATTAATATATATTTGTAATCAAAAATATTATTTTAAAATGAAGGTCCTCCTCCTCCTCCAGTCGTTTGCTCACTACTGAGCGTCGTGATGTGCCCGACCTATCTTCTTTGCGATCTCTTTCCATTTATGGCGATCTTTTGCCCTGAAAATGAAGGTATACGAGACCAATTCACCAAAGCCATTCTGGTGTCAACGTATACGAAATCTAGCTACGAAATGGGACTAAGGGTTCAAAACCACGTCTTGTCTTCAGGCGTGATTTTTTGACGCCCACCGGATGGCAGCAAGTATTATTTTTTTATCAATGAATCAGATCATCATAACTTGCAAAATCCTAACTAAATATTCAATAACTTAAATAAATAAAATGTGGCACTTAATCGCGTCCTTTATGAGGGTTTTCAGGTACTATGGACTACAAAGGAAAATAAGGCTATTTTTAAATAGTTATCATACAATTTGTTTTGAAGAAAAAGTAACAAAAACCAATTGTAATTTTCATAATTAAAATCTGGGGGAACTGGCAACACTTTGCAGCGACCACCTAATGCGACACTAAATTAGGGTGTCTCTCTGACGTCACTGATTTATGCAGCCTGTTATCGGGATTACTACCCTGTCACTAAGCCCTCTATTAATTGCTTGAAATTCTGCCCCTGGGCTGAGGTGTTGGGGTCTTATATCCGTTAAAACTGAGGACAATACTAAACAAAGCAAATAATATAACCATAAAATAAGTCCACCATTGCCGGATTTTTTTTCAAATATTTTTATACATGTTTCTAAGTTAAATAACTTTATTTTTTTAACTTACAATTATAATCACAGAATTTTTGTTCTTTTATTTAATTTAATTGTTCTTATTATTGCTTTGTACGTCAAATTAGGGCATAATTAGTTTTTTATCTTGGGAATTAAAAAAAAAACAGGAATTATATATATGCGTGATAATATGCGTAAAAAGAATTTTCCCGGACATGGAAACTAGCAGATTTTCTTTTTGACTATGTTAGAAATTATGTTTAAAATTTTAAAGAAATCGATAGAGCCGTTTTTGAAACCGCGAGTACAAATAAATTTAATATACTTTAATAATTTAATGTTTAAAGCCAAAATTTTATTGATTTGATACAACACACCACCAATATGGCAGCTTGCAGACCGCGGAAGACGCATGACGCAGACTTTTTATAATACAAAATATCTTCGGCACCCTACTTAAAGGGACTCCTCTTAATATGTAATATATTTTAATTATAATTTTTAGCATAAAATTTAATTTAGGTTAATTATTTATTATTATTTTTTAGATATAAAGTTTAGTATTTATTTGTATGTAATTTCTAATTTGCTTGATCATAATAAATTGTATGTTTGTATACAAAATATTGCTCGTTTAATAAAAGATTACAATATTAACCAACATCATAAGTTAGAGAAGTTTGTTCTTCGCACATTTAATTTGAATTTTGGTAGTTACATAAAACAAACACTTAAAAAATAACTCCTAAGCCTTGCTCATCACAAAAGCCCACATATTTCCTTCCTTGTATGAGAAACACTCGACAAAAGTACAAATGCAAACAGCTACTTATGTGTCCAAGAAACCGTATCTATGACTATGATGTTTTATTTATAGATATGTAAAAATAATGCCTATAAAATTTTATAATTACTAGTTTTAATATTGTACCATTGTATAAATTAATATATTTTCAACTTAATCCATAATACTTTAAGCAAATACTTACTCAAAAAAAACAGTTTAGTTTTATTGTATATTTACATATACAGCTACTCCTAAACTTGACCTATCAAGCAACCTTTGGTAGTGTTTCAAAATAAAAACAATGGTTAAGCAAGCATATTTTTAAAGAAGGTAAGCAGTAATATATTATTTTCACAATTATTTTATTTATTTTAATAATAATATGTACGGTTTTCACATAAAATCGGAAAGTAAGTAAAATAAGAATTGCAGAATACTACTGACGTTATTAATATGTAATTGTAAGTTAAGTACGTTACCTACGTTTTATAAAATATTTAGTATAATATGTTAGTATATTTAGTTTTTTGAAAGTTATTACACTAAAAGTTATAGAATATCACTTCACTACATAGTATAAAACAAAGTCGCTTTCTCTGTTCCTATATCTCTATGTATGCTTAAATCTTTAAAATTACGCAACGGATTTTGATGCGGTTTTTTTAATAGATAAAGTGATTCAAGAGGAAGGTTTGCGAAGCCGGGGCGGGTCGCTAGTATTAAAATAAAATAATGAGACTAATTATATTCAACAAATAATAATTGACCCGACAACACATTTACACAAATATCTATCTTAGTTATATGTCTATAGATATTATATTCTACTCTGCACAATAGCGCTTACAAAAATATTCCCTTGGAATGCTATCAAAGTAACCGTTTGAAGGACCGGAACGTTTTTGAGATCATAGCAAACATTGAATGTTGAATTAAACATGCGAGTTTTGTTTTCTTTGAGATACTGTTCAGGTGATGTTTTCGAAGCACATACTCTCTCATTGAGAGGGTTTTAAGGTAAATCGACCTTGAACACTGCTGGTAGTATAAGTTACCTCTACGGTCACTGGCGGGGTTTATTAGACGACTACATGGTGGATCCTGGACTCCTGGTGGCAAAGATTAAATAACAAAAATATTAAAAAAAGAATATAACAATTTATTTTACAAAAAAATCTGGACGTCACGTAACGCCCGGTTGATGTGAAATATCCATAGAAACATAAAACGAATGTGCTGGTGGGTATCATGTCGCAATACCGTAATAATAAAAATTATTTAAGATTTAATATATTTTAAAATTTACTATTTAATTCCTAAAAATA